>ML682028.1:11025137-11124757 GCA_007922195.1 Podocnemis expansa
TAGATAGATAGATAGATAGATAGATAGATAGATAGATAGATAGATAGATTTAACCTCTCAGTGACTTTCACTTCTTACCTAAAAAAAAAAAAAATCAGTTACTTTGCCATATAACTGTCATTTCTTAAAAACAGTTAGTTTACTATAGTATTGACTACCATGCTTGTTTTTGATGGAAGCAGTAGAGCACCAGGTAAGTGAATAGTCTCATGGGACTGGTAGCAAACTGATGCTGTGTGGTTTTTGGTGTAGTGACCTTTTATCACACAATCCAGTTTTGCCTCAGAGGGTGACAAAATCGACTTTCTAATATAAGTCTGTGACTCCAGTTTGAAAATAGAGATCCAGGAGTTCGTATTTCATAGAATCATAGGGTTGGAAGGAACCTCATGAGGTCATCTAGTCCAACCCCCTGCCAAAAAAGCAGGACCACTCTCACTAAATTATCCCAGCCAGGGTTTAGTCTAACTGAGCCTTACATATCTTCAAAGATGGAGATTCCACCACTTCCTTAGGTAGCCCATTCCAATGCTTCACCACCTTCCTAGTAAGAAAGTTTTTCCTAATATCCAGCCTCAACTTCCCCAGCTGCAACTTGAAACCATTGCTCCTTGTTCTGTCCTCTGTTACTACTGAGAACAGCCAAGCTCCATCCTCCTTGGAGCATCCCTTGAAGTAGTTGAAGGTTGCTATCAAATCCCCCCTCAGTCTTCTCTTCTTCAGGCTAAATATGCCTAGTTCCTTCAGTCTCTCTTCATAGATCTTGTGCTCCAGCCCCTTTATCATTTTTGTTTCCCGCACTTAAACTTTGGTACTGACTTGGAGAAATCTAATCATAGAACACACTTGCAGTTTGCAGCATGCTCTGTTTTCTGACAGTATACTCTGAAATAAAACACCAAGGAGTTGTGTGGCTCTTTAAGGCTAACAGATTTATTTTTCGCATGCTCCAGTCTCAACTACCATTTAGTCAGGACAGTGAGGAGTCTTTAACATGCATTTTAATGTGATAAATCTTGAAGGAACTGCTCCAGTTTCAACTACCATTTAGTCAGGACAGTGAAGAGTCTTTAACGTGCATTTTAATGTGATAAATAAATGTTACTCCTTGTTGTTTTTTTGCTGGACTAGACTAACACGGCTATCCCCTTGAAAATAAATGTTAGTCTTTAGGTGCCACAGAACTCGTTGATTTGCAGAACTAGACCAACACAGCTACTCCTATAGAACTGTAACCTGCATTTGTAATTCTCCTGAAGGCTGTGGCTTAAAACTTCTCTATTGAAAGCTGATCAATAGCAGCAATTACAGCTCGTCAAATACATAAGAAATTAACATGTAAAACACTAGCATTGTTATACTGAAAAAAATCAGCTCAGATCTTTCAGTATTCATTTTTAGCATTCATTTGCAGAAAACTAGGTTCATTTTGCCTCTGCTTTAGCATTTATTTGAAATAACATTATGGAATGACTAGATCAATTAGGCTTCTCTACCAATCACAGATTTTAATTTCTTTGCCATCTTCTAGTTTTGCAGAATTAACTTTTCCATTTAGACTATTAAGCATAGATCTATAATCAGCACACTATCTTGCATATTCCATTTGGGTTTGATTGTAGGAAACTGAAGGAAAAGGATACGAAACAGAACATGATATTTTGGATTTATTCACTCTGCTTTGCATTTTTTATAGCACATCTCTGACAAGTAAAGGGACAATGAAATAGTGAAACTGAATAACATCTCTTCTCTTATCTATACCTAATTATGCATTCATTCATTACATCAGCTGACCGCAAGTGGTGGGTGCTGCATCATACTGTGTTAACAAGGCCCAGGAGATATTGCATCACAGAAGACCAATTCACCTTTCAGATTATGCTTAATATTTTATGCTTACTGGAATCAGTCTAATTGATCTTTTATGATACAGCATTTGGGTTGCATCTGCTGGACTTACCAGATAATTTTTGAGCTCTTAGTGCTTTATGGTTTTTAGTTCTCCAGAGTAAAAATGTGATGCACAACTGCTGACTGAAGATTGCAATTACTCAAACAATAGAACTTTTTTCTCCCTTCAGAGAGTGAAAGGAAATAGCTACATCGACTAGCAAGAGGAGACTAGAAATATTTATAACATATAATAGCAAGCTTTAACACTGTGGCAGCAGGAATCAAGTGTTCCAGCAGTGACAGCTGCTAATATACACACTACAATACTGAGCTAGAAGATCGTGCTTTCAAATGGTGACGGCCAGGACCAAAGGGTTGCCAGGATACAGAATCCTCTTATTCGACTTCATTTGTATGTGAAAAGAGTAGTATAAAATATAATGATGATTGTTTGTGTTAAAGTAGGGCCCATAGGACCCAATGAGATCAGAGCTCGATTGTCCTAGGTACTGTGCATACCACAATATCAGCTAGTCCCTGCTGCAAAGAACTTTATTTCAGGTTTTTAATGATGTGCTGAGTATGACACCACAAAACTGAAACCTGTTTCACTTTCAAAAGGAATTTAGACACGCAAGTCTAAATTCCACCATTGGAATCCAGACTTCCACGTGCTAAATCCCTTTCGAAGATGAGATCTAGGCTCTTAAATAAATTAGATGTTGGGACATGAAGCAAAGTTACAGCTAAATACCTTTAACAATCTTTACTTTACAATCAAATAAATGGGAAGAGATGGAAGAAATGAACTATCATCAGCCCTATTTTACTGGTAAGGAAGTGAGGCACAGAGAGATTAAGGGCATTTTTCAAGAAAGCTGCATACTCAACCACTCCCAGTTAGAAACCTAAATAAGGTGAAATGCTCCAAGTCACACAAGAAGTCAGTGGTAAAGTATTGAAGCCTGAACACTAATCCAGTGCTTTAATCAAAAGGTAATATTTGCTTGCCAACATAAATGACACATATATTTCTATTAGAGCATATTTAAGGGATTTTTTTCTTTCTCTTCTTCATTCTGAGCTTTCCATCTTCTTGTTTCCTTCCCTTGCTTTTTACTCCATCTAGCTTTGAAACCTTTTTTTCTTTTCTTTTTTTTAAATCCCACTATGCAATTTTCAAATGACTGTAGCCTCTCTTGGACACAAAACAGAATAGGAGTCTTGTGGCACTAGACATCTCCCCAACCTTAAACAAATACTCACCAGCAACTACAGACCTTACAACAGAAATACTAAGGCGAGCACTTATCCCTGCAACAAACTCCACTGCCAACGCTGCCTACATATCAACACTAACACCACCATCATAGGAGCTAATAAAGACAGCAACTCCTTCAAGGGCTCATTCCCCTGCTCATTCACCAATGTGATATATGCCATCATGTGCCAACAATAACCCTCTGCCTTATACATCAGACACACACACTGAATTGTGTCTGTGCAAAAGAATAAATGGACACAAATCTGACATCATACATAAGAGCATTCAAAAACCAACTGAAAATCACCTTAATCACCCAGGCCACTCAGTAACAGACATATCTGTATGTATTCTCAAGCACATTTACTCTAGATCAAGGCTCCAAAGAGAGACTTCAGAGTTTGAAGTCACATGCAAATTTAATGCCATCAGTCTGGGTCTCCATATGAAGTACAAACTGGCTCTCCCATTATAAACATTAAACTTTAAATGGACCACAGGACTTCTTCTTTGCTTTTCATTACTAGCATCCCCTCAATCTCACCACTTTCTGATATGTTCTGTTTCAATCTATGGAACCTGTTTGATTTGCCAAAGTCATCTGACTTGATGGGTGGGTGGCCATCAAATTGGGGTGGTCTCACTGATGCACATACGATAGGAATAATTTTCACTACAGGCTTATCTTTACAATGACAGACTCTGTGCTTTAATACCCTCATTAATCATCCACATCACTGAGTTTCCACCGCTTCCTGTATCTGTTTCAATGTTAATTTTGCAAGCAACTGCTTCTGACCTTTGGCAGTGCCTCATTGCTTTGACAAGGGAACTGTATTTCCAATGTCTAGTGTTAAATGAACATTAAAAAAGGGTATGGGGGGCCAGCAGCACTTAGTCAGGTTCAGGCTCACCATAATGTTTGTATGCTTTGAAAAACAACATGGTGACTGGTTCCTTGTACCATCTAGTGCTCCATCTCAGTGCATCTAGTCTATGACCTGTGCATACAGTCTTGCCCTGTGCTTAAAATATATCCCCCTGAGTTCCTTCCCTTTCCCTTTGTGTTAGTTCATTGCACTACATCATCCCCATTTGATTGGACTCATGTACAGTGTAGCCCTGACATGCCAAAGATTAATGTGTTTCCCTTTCCACCTTTAATTTTCATTTCTCAGCATTCAACCTAATAAAACTGCATTTACTGCCTTCCAGATTTTCCTTTTCCATTTTATCATCAATCATATCCAATGTATTACTTAATCCTCTATCCGGCATTATCACTTTCTTCATACATGACCCCTTATACAGTACTAATAGCTTGTCTTGAAGCAAAAAATAGCACCATACAATGATCAGCGTCTGGTTTCTTTAAAAAAAAATATATATATATATATAATGTTCCTCAGTATCACAACTTTTCCCTTTTAAATCTATTTTATCAGACTTATTTCCCAAACCAGTTATCCATTTCCCATTGCAGCTGTAGATTAACTATATATATTTAAGTACATATGGGTGATGTTCTATATTCATTGTAATTTTAGTAGGCTTTTTTAAAACAATTACAGCAGCAACAATAGCTTTCATTATGAGAAAAATGTAGCAATCTTTGAGTTCAAAAAAAACCCCACTTGTTGCATTTAGTATTTTACACAGGTCTGGAACTATTTAGAGCACCTTCCTGAAAATAAAATGAAAGCAAGTGAAATAGTGTGGTTTCAATTCAGGATGAGATTGTCAAGGGATCTTACAGGATGTACATATCCAGGATGAGATTTCAAAAATGTGTTATGTTCAGATCCCCAAAAGTGTTTAGGCTCCTAACTCCTGTTGATTTCAGTGTGAAGGAATCTAAACACCTTTGAGAATCTGAACCTAAAAACAAGCACACAGCTCTTACTGGAAGTGAATAGACTTTGTGCTCCTAAGTGCTATTGAAAGTCACCCCCTCTTCATCCCCAGCCCTGCAATCAAGTCACTGGGATTTGAACACCTAACTTCCTTAGGCCCTCTCTGAAAATCTGAGCCTAAACTGCACATGATTTTATGAGTAATGAAACAGCAAATAAAAATAACAATTAAAAAGCCTCTCAGTTGTCCTAAACAGAGAGATCCTTGTCACCTGGAAGGATATACCCTATCTTGACAATGCTTTCTTTTTCCCTTTGCTCTGTTGTCTCTCTGCTTGTCAGGCTTCCCTTGTAGTCGAAGAGCCCCTGCTTAAAGGAGATTTTTGTCTCCTTTTTAATTTCCTTCTCTTCCACATGCACCTTTCCTCCCTACATTATTTTCCTCCTTACACTATCCTTTTTGGACCTCCTCAGGCCCAGAATAATGCACAACAAGCACTAAAGGCCCATGCCTAGAGCCTCAGCTCATGGAGTCCCCCGTCTTTACCAGAATCTCAACTTTTATTTAAAACCAAATGTATGAAAGGAAAGTTTCTAGCCTTTGTGGTGAGCCACCAAAACCTTAAAAGTGTAGGCTGTGTGTAAGTATTGCAGTGATTTCTGCCTGAGTCTGCAGACAGCCTGAGATAATACCCAGAAATGGATAGCTGTGTCATGCACCACTATGGTGCATTGACTCCAATACCCACTACTTTTGGAAATCAGCTTGCCTGCACAGGTAAACACAGCTCATCTGCTGGGATAAGTAGTGGGGACCCTTTGCTGCAACCCCACCTCTCTGGGGAAAAATGCATCTCCTATTGCTGTTGAGGTACAATCAATCTGTGCTGCATCTCCTTGTGAGAAAGATGGGAGCTACCATACTGCTGTCTCTTTTTTCTCATGGGAGACCCTGTGACTCCCTATTTGTTAGAGTCAGAGCATCAGGGTGGAGCTACTGGCAGACCTGCATCATTCTGTGTCTTGGGTCTTGTATGGCGTTAACTGAGCAAAAAAACCAAGACACCACAGACTTCCTGAGGAAAATACAGTCCATTGGGGAACTTCCAGAAAACACCATTCTGGCCACTATGGATGTAGAAGCTCTTTACACCAACATCCCACACAAGGATGGATTACAAGCTATTAGAAGAACCATCCCAGATGATGCTACAGCACAGCTTGTGACTGAACTTTATGACTTTGTGCTACCCACAACCACTTCAGATTTGAGGATCATTTATATCTCCAAATCAGTGGCACTGCTATGGGCACCCTCATGGCCCCACAATATGCCAACATCTTTATGGGCGACTTAGAATGACATTTCCTCAAGTCTCATCCCAAAACACCTCTTCTTTACCTATGCTACATTGATGACATCTTCGTCATCTGGACCCATGGCAGGGATGCTCTTGAAGATTTTCACAGAGATTTCAACAATTTCCACTCCACCATCAAATTGAGCCTGGAACACTCCACACAGGAGATCCACTTTCTAGACACTACAGGACAAATCAAGGATAGACACATCACCACCACCCTGTACCGAAAACCTACTGATCGGTATAGTTACCTACATCCTTTGAGCTTCCATCCTAAACACACCACACGATCCATTGTCTACAGCCAAGCCCTAAGATATAACCGCATCTGCTCTGATCCCTTACACAGAGACAGACATCTTGAGGATCTCTATCAAGCATTCTTGAAACTATAGTACCCACCTGGGGAAGTAAGAAAACAGATTGACAGAGCTAGACGGGTTCCCTGAAATCATCTATTACAGGAGAGGCCCAAGAAAGAAAACAACAGAACACCACTAGTCACCACATAAAACCCTCAAGTCAGACCTCTGCAACAGATCATTAAGGACCTACAGCCTATTCTAAAAGATGATCCCTCTCTCTCTCAAGCCTTGGGAGACAGACCTCTCCTTGCCTACAGACAGCCACCCAATCTTAAACAGATACTCACCAGCAACTACAGATCTAACAACAGAAACACTGAAGCAGGCACATACCCCTGCAACAAACCGCGCTGTCAAGTCTGCCCACATATCTGCACAATAGATACCATCCTAGGTCCTAATCAAGCCTGCTACTCCATCAAAGGCTCATTTACCTGCTCATCCACTAATGTGGTCTATGCCATCATGTGCAAGAAATGCCCCAACACCTTATACATTGGACAAACACGACTATTGTTGCGCAAAAGGATAAATGAACACAGAGCTCATATCAGAAATCATAAAACAAAGAAACCAGTTGCTGAGCACTTCCATCTTTCTAATCACTCCATAAATGATTTGTAAACGACTGTCATCAGAGATGTGGCTGGGACATCAAGACTTCAAAAGAGAAACAGCTGAACTCGAATTAATATGCAAGCTAAATTCTGTGAAAGCAGGACTGAATCGAGACTATGGGTTCTTTTCCCATTACAAAAGGTAATTTGACTTCAGGCTTCCCATGGTATGACCCTAACAACTGCTCTGATTTGCTGTTACTGTATGACCTGATCCTATGTTTTATACCTCCTTGCATTTATTTTCATTCTATTCTATAAGTTCACCCATCTTCGAAGCATCTGACAAAGTGGGATTTTCTCCCACGAAAGCTCATGTGAAAAATAAATCTATTAGTCTTAAAGTGCCACACGACTCCTTGGTTTTTTTTGCTGTACTAGACTAAGATGGCTATCCCTTTGTTAATTGAGCAGTCGCTATTTTATCCTTCTAAGCTAAATCTGATTTAGATGCTAGTGGTACAAGGGCTTGACTGACTATACTGACAGCAGTGTATAACCTACCAGTTCTGCTGCATGTAGTATAAATAAAACATTTTGCACCAGGTGCCTGAGATCAGAATCCATCTCTGTGACTAACCTGTGGGGCTGGCTAATTTCCTATTCAGGCTGACTCCTCCTGAGTCTGAGTCAAACTTTAAAGGGCAGCTACTTAATGGATCATAAACCCCTGTGTTTGGTTCTGTTCCAAGATTTTTAAATCCACAGTGTTTGACTGGGTTTGAAGTTTCTAGCGAGTCTGATAAATGCTCAGAACTTTGGGCAGCATTGCTCTCTCCCTATGCATCTATTGAGATAGCTGTATTAACAGCAATATAATACCAAGGTGTCAAGCATTCCTAGGCAGTAAATGCTTCATTTCAGCCATAAATGAATGTTGTCAGAGGTGATTAACTGTCTCATTCTAATAATGCAAGCAGATCTCCCTGTGTTCCTAGAGCTAGCTGTATTCTTTAAGTACTATGAATCAAAAACTAGATCTAGAGAAACCCAGAGGCCAGCTAAAGAAGAGCAGCAGACCACTGGCTGTTCAATATACAGCTCAGGACCTCCATGTCTTGATTCAGTTACAGTACTCTGCCATTTTGAAGCTGAAGTAGGCCTGGTGTATTACTCTGTAGCCACCCAGGGTTTTGAAGAACACTTTACGTCTCTGGTGATAAGTTTAAGGGATACCTCCCCAACTTGGTAATTCAGCAAAAGCTGTTTGCAGAGTGCGTGCACCTCTTGAATTGTCTGCCATTGTGCAGGAGGTCACAAACTATTATCTGTAAGTATAGGTTACAGTGCGCCTTCAGCTCAAGGGCGAGCCTTTGTGCCCAGGTTCTGCTTTACAGGGAACACACTCTAGCATCCCAAGTGACCAAGATCACTTAAAATTTCAGTCAAGGTTCAACTACAAGTACAGATAAATATCAAAGTTAAAAATTCTTATGATCCTAACAAACTACCAGCAATTTCTGCCTTTTTACCCCTATGCCTGGCCTCTGGAGAGTTTCTTGCTAGAAGTTTTCTCATCTTTTCCCATCTCGCCCCCCTCCAGGGACTTTGGAAGCTTCCCTCCAAGATGTGCTTGCTCCTTACAGGCACTGTCCCAGGCCCCCCTACAAAAGCCTGACCCACTCCCTGCAGGTCTCTTCCAGTCTGAATTTACAAGGTCTTTTCCAGAGAAGCGTTCGTTCCTCACCGCTGGGCTGCCTCTTGCCTAGGGTCACATGTCTGTTTATAATCCATGATCTTAGTTGAGGGAAATCAAAGAGATGACTATATAATGAAGTCTCCACAACATTAAGTTGGAGATGGTTATAATTAAGTCTCCCTCATGCTTATGTGGGAGATAGCTGTTCAGTCACAGACAAGGGCTGAGCCTGGCTTGCCTTAAAGGTCAGTCAACCTGTGACAGTGCCTACGGGTAGGGAGAAATCAGGACCATCTGAGCAAGCCTGATAAATTTCAAGTCTATTCATGTAAATAGCAGGTTACATAACCATGAACAGACTTTTCAGCTTGCTCTCAGACTTTGAACATCACCCTGGTATTGTACATCAATTATAGTGTTGGTAATTACCCATGAGATGGCCAGAGATATGTTACTGCACCTTCTGTAGGTGAGACCACTTTAAACCCATGGCCAGAAACTTAATACATGGGTAACTAAACAAGATAGGTATGGGTCTCACTATCCTCCTTACATAAGGAGACTACATGGCCAGAAAATATCAGCAATGACAAAAATTTGTATGTTTGTGATGAAAAAAAGTTAATTTTAAGTGATACAGATTCATAGACTTTAATTTCAGAAGGGCAATAGAATTACACTCAGTTTCTGATTTGGGGATGGCCTAAATGAAACAGCTCAGAAAAAAATAAAATAAAATACCTAAATAAATTCCGTAATCTTGCCATCCCAGTTTCCTGTAAGTCTGAAAAATGTTCCTTCTCTCGCCCTGAGAGAATCAAAGCCCCAGAAAAGTAAAATTAATTGAACACACTTCTCACTCTCATTTGTCCAGCTCTTTTCACAGCAAAAGGCTTGCAATCAGCCTACAAAGAAGAAGGGGAAAAAAAATCACAATGTTCTTATTGAATAAATACTTTGAGGAAATCCTAGGCTCTCTCTGTACTGCTATAATAGAGCCTCGAGTCATCAGACAGAAGAACAAGCTATAGTTTTTATATATCTTCCAGAAGTTTTCTTCACATCATGGTGATAAATATTATTCTGTGAACTCATTTAGAAATATTCAAGGGGACCCTGATAAAAGGCTTGAGTCTATTCTATTTGACTCAGTTAGATAGAGGCACTTTAGCTGGCAGAGCAGAGCAAATAAGCAGTCTATTTCCCTAGCCATCAGGCACAACAGCGAAAACAGGCATCTATAGCCCCTGGCTGTCAGGTGGGGAAGTGCAAGTGAACTGTCTTCAGCCCCTGACACCTGGGCAGGTTAGGGCAAGCACACAGTCTGTAGGCTCTGGGCCCGTCAGCAGGGTCAGAGCCAAGTAGCAGTCTATACGTCTGAGTCCGTAGGCACAGACAAAGTGAGCAGCAGTCTAGGGCCTTAGGCAGAAGGCTAAGCATCAAAGTAGTCTAGACATTCAGGTCTCCAGCGGGGGAATTGCCACCCCAGCATTGTCTGTCATCATCATCATCAAAGTTCTACGGATGCTTAAGTCTACTCATTATAGGTTATTGAGTGGCTGAAAACCAACAAAGCATTGATCACCTTTTCAGAAAATCCCAGTAATCATCTTACCCCCTATTTGACTTCAGTTTTTATAGTGTACTTTAACCGATCATTTTTTTAAAAAAATTATTATAATTCTTTAAACAGTCGTAACATATTGTAACATAATTCTTTAACCTCTCATACCACACCACCACCTTCATTGATCCCAGTTAGCCATGTGACAGATAGAAGCAAAAAGTTAATCAAATTATCAGAAAGTGTGTACCAAACAATACAAAATATAGATTCTCCAATCACAACAGCTGAAAAGTGTTTAAAAGCTAGACAGAATGGACAGAATACTATAAAACAAAGTTTTCCTTAATCATTTCCTTTAGCTGGAGGTTTTAGACTACAGCGCTTTCTTAACAGCCTGATATTGACTTATTTTAATGTAATTTGTTTGGACTGAGGTGATATGACTGCATGCTTTCCAGTTTATGGGTGCCTTTGCTGCTTGTTTTTGCTTTGAGTCCAAGGCCTCAGACTGTCAAAGCGAGAAAGCCCATAGAAAGGCAGCCTGTCGTTTTGTTTTTATACCACTATAACTAGTTATGTGATAAGAATGCATAACCATAGAATGTAGATATTTAGGCCTGCTTTTAAACGTCTATCGTTAAGGTTTCAAGCCATGTTCAAAATACTTGACATTGGAGCAGGAGTAGCAGACCCTATAACCAAAGAACAGGCTCCTTCTTTTGGACTGGACAAGCATTCAATCGTTTGTTCCCATGGAAGGCTGGTAAAAGAAGAACCATGTTCCCAGTTTCTTATCCCAACAAAACTACCACATCAGTCAGAGAATCTTCAAGGATAACTGAAGCCACACCTCAACTATGGGATGAAGGCAATTTTTAAAACAAAGTCTGCAACTGGATTTGCATTATGCAAGTTTAGAACATAAAAAGAACGCTTCATTTGGGATGAAAGGAATGTCAATGTTGTATATGAAGGAGCTACCAAAATGTCTGCTGTTCATACAGGGCTAGATTTTGCCTTTAGCCACTTCACTGAGCAAGGGGTAGTGAGTAAACTGTGCCATCTCTGGAGTAGCCCTAAGAAGCCCTGTGCTACAGAGCCCCTCCTCCCAGGGACATTTCTTCCCTTCTTGCTGCAGAGAAGGAAATGCATTGCCACAGGGTTTCAAACAGCACAGCTAACTTTTCTCCTTACACCTGCCCAGCTATTCTGGTCATTAGCAAGCACTGGGGAGGAGCCAAATCTATTTTCATTCTCTGCCAGCTCCATTGCAGGATATACCTGGAAGGTATGCACTAGACCTGAATCCAAGATCTGGGCAGGTCTCAGCCAGTCCAGGCGGTTACTCTGCTTGACAGAGTAGAAGAACACTGCACAATGCAGCCTCTAGCAGAGAGCATGTCATTGTACTCAAAGTTCCCACGAAGACCACAATATATTTACATTGCTAAGCTATGTAATGATAACATTATAGTGCTGTCTTGTAGGCTGACTTGGGGAATATTATAATTTATCTGCTCTAATTATCTTCTTTTTCCTCCGTATCCACATGGGCAATTCAGTAGTTTGAAAAGGATTTTATTCAATCTGCCTTCCCTTAGGGTGCAAATGGGAGCTTGATTCTGGTTGTACTTGACAGAGAGATATCATTATGACATTCTTGTCATTCAGTAGGTTCTTGATGAGTATTTACTAGGATTGAAGAGCACTCCTGAGAAAAGAACAAATTCTGCTCCTACCTTAGGAGTAATTTATTTGCAAAGGCAAGCAGCTGTTGTTGCAAAACTCAGCCTCTTTTCTATTAAAAAGAAAAGGCAACACAATATACGGATGGGGAAAAAAGTTCTTTGGTCTGCTTCATTAGTTTAACATAAAGAGAAGTACAGCACATGCCATAAAACTAGTGCTTGACATAGTACAGTGCACTGCTTTTAGCACAGAAATATTTCTCTCTGGCAGAAAACATTGACACATACAGTAACAAATAGTTGTTTTTCCTCTTCTGTTTTTCAGCCAGGTAGCCTAGCTCCAGGGATGTTTTTGTCCTGAAACTACTAGAACGTACACACAATGTATTTTTGACTTTGGTAGCATATCAGCTCTAGTGGAGCCTAAACTCCATTGGAAGTAACATTTGTTTGTATGATCCTATCCAGCACTGGTTGAGGTTAATCACATCTGTCCACTGATTTCAGCATGCATTAGTTCAAGTCTTTAGCATCTATATAGGTAAGGAAATGGCACTGCAGAGGTCAAGAGAAACAAAGAAAATGACCCTGCACAAATGGTGAGGGACAAAGTGTGTATACTAATGCATCTTCAGGATTTCCATCATTCTTAACTAACTCCATTTTTAAACGATAAACATTTTATTTAAGTTGGGTCTTTCAGTTTCTATATAATTGATGACATCGAGAGGGTCTGCACATATATCAGAACACAGAATTTGGCTCTTACAGCTTGCTTGAGAGGCGGTAATTTATGTTTCCTTTCTCTCCATAGCTATAGTGTTTCTTGGTATAGAACTGTAAAACTGTTTCTATGCACTGAAGCTCTGATGGACCTTAGCCTATTTCATGGACACAACCTGATAGTCGCTTCAAAAGCAAGTTCCATAGACTGAGTCCCTTCTGAAGATTTTGTAATTATTTCCTTCTATCTAATATAAAAGTCATCCCATGTGCAAATATGTTTGCTCTTTGCCTGTGGAATAACATTACCAGACATTGTGTTGTTCTTTTGATGTGTGTTTAATGCTTAGTCTCGCTTTTCTGCTGCTTTTTTCCCAGTCTGAGTACTGTTTTGCCTTGCAGAAGGCATGGAACTCTGCTGCCAAGTGACACAAATATCGTAGAAACTATCACATAAAAATAAACAGATAACAGCAAAAAGGCAGGCTGAGCATCTTTGAATATATTTAATATACTTAAGGTCATCATGTAAGAATAAGATTTTTATAATAATTCTGATAAAGAATTAATGTTTATGCAAGAAGAAAACATTTTTGTGTGTAAGCACCTTACTGGGGGCCCTCAGAAGTTCCCATGATCCAGCCACATGTTTGTATGTTTAAGAGACAAATTCTGTGTACATCACAGTCAAGAGTGTTGAGCTCTGCTTATAGTAGTATTAAATTCTGGGCCACAATCTTTCAATCTTCTGTGAAATATGTTATGTTAATAATAGGAAAAAAAGGCATAAAAACGAAAACTTAATATCTGCTATATAGGAACCTGTCCACCAAGGAGTTTCTTGAACAGGCTCAAAGGAGAGGAAACATGGTTTGTAACCTAGTGTATGTCTGCCCATTGTAATCTTACTTTACTGTGAAAGCAGCGAGAGTCGGAAACACCCAATATGACCTTTTACCACGCCCAGATATTTAGGTAGGACATACACAGAGATAGGAAATTTCACCTTTTCATGGCAAAGGAATTTACCGGTATAAACGTTTCTGAATGAATTGCCAGGTAATTCATACAGATGTATAGAATGAGCGCATTAAAAAAAAGAAAAGAAAAGGAACCATGAGGAAACACTGAAATCATTCTAAGTTCCAAGGGGTAACCACGTCAGTCTAGTTCAGCAAAACAAACAAGGAGTCTGGCACTTTTAAAGATAAGCTAATTTATTTATTGGAGATATTAGTGGGTTTTCATAGTACAGTAGGTGAGTTTGCCTTCCCTCTACCTAGTCTTCTTCTAATATGCTGCCCCCACTGTTTAAACTGAAACAATTGTTTTGATTTGCTGAAACCGCCTGATCTGTTTGTATGACTTACACTTTCCTGCATTAATTTTCCTATTCTGTAGATTCTCCATCTTCCAGTGTCTGACAAAATGGAATTTTCTCCCACAAAAGCTCATGCAATAATAAATTTGTTAGTCTTTAAAAGTGTCACAAGACACCTTGTTTGTTTTGCTGAAACTATTCCAAGAAAGGAAAGGGCGGTCGATCTAGCAGACTAAGAAAGTGATGCTATAGATAGAGGCAAATAGCTCAAAGCCACCCACACTGCCCAGATAGTCTGCCAAAAAGACAGATGGTGCTACTTATGAAATATCTTCAGATATTCCTGATAGTTTACAGCATACATTTTATGCTAGAAACAAATGGACAAGTAGTCTTTTATTTCTTACAAATTTACTCATTGCAAATGTTAGGTGATGTCCTGTTAATTCAGCATACAGAAAGAACTTCACTTAATTAAACCCAATAAATAACTTCTGGGGTTTAGATTGCCCACAGTGATTTGACTTCCATTTTGCAATTGAATTTCAAAATTTTGATCCAAATGTTCTTTTGTTAATGGTTTTATATTAGATACATGGCCAGTGAGAAATGCCTTTTGGGGTTCACAAACACTCCTCTCCATTCAACTACCCAAGCTACATAAAGATATTCAACAAAGACTGGGATTGGCATGCTGGACCATTGCTACTGGACGTGCTGCTCCCAAAAGTGATATTACTAGAATGATATGAAAAGTTTTATCAAACTCATGCTGCTCATGCTTGCACCTACACATCCAGAAGCGATTGTCGTGGTTATGTTCACAAACATGATGGTGCCTACAGACTATTTTGTATTTAGGAGAGTTCTCAAGTTCTCCTTCATACCTTGTGTCATTTTATGCCAATAAAGCCACATTTCATTGAATAGATTCATTCATCTTCAGTTTCTTAGAACATGTGATGTCATAGCAAAAGATTTGGCTCATTCACCTATTGGTAGCATTCATGTCATTAAATTCTAATTTCCAGGTAAAGAAAATGGGAGCTACTTGAATCCTGCAGAATAAGATTCCTAGGATATATTTTTTCCATAAAGTAAAACAAACTTTCAGTGAGAATTCAGAGAAAGAGTATTAAGCACAAACAAGTTATCCTCTTTTGTATGAAAATCTGCTAAAAAACAGGGGGTGCCACACAATGTTCCCTCTAATGACTCGTAGACTGTGTGCACAAACAATTTCTTTGTGTGTGCAAAGACATTTCTTTGTGAGCACCAGTTGAATTTTTTTGTGCACACTTTATTTTGTCGTGTGTGCAGGTTTCATGACCTGTGTGCGCGCGCACATGTGCACAGCTTAGAGGGAAGAGTGGTGCCACGGTGCATCCTTTACCAAATGAAATTGAGCTAGATACTGAGGAGTTGCATAAGGTACATGGGTAAGTCTCACATCTCCCCTCCCAAGAGGGAAGAAAATATATACATACTATAGAGCCCTCAAAGCTGCCTCTGTATCACAGTGGAAACTGGAGATAGCTAAAGGAATTGGCCAGAGGCAGCTTAAGTGAGGAGTTACTGGATCCAGATGGTACATGGACCCAATGGTTCATAACTCCTACACAGAAGGGTTGAGACCTATTCCACTCCTAGTGGCTGGACTAGAAACCTATTCTAGTCCTTGAGACTGGAAGGGCTATGATGCAGCCTGTGTGCTAAAGCTGTGTGTTTAGGCGGTGGGGGAAGTGAGGTGTGAACCAGAACCTCTGTGAACAGACAGTCCAATTTGACAATACACTGAACATAGATCCAAAATTATTTTGAGGTTGTTTTCATATTTTTCCATTCACCGTTGATTTTTATAGGACATTCTTTCTCTCCTTTCCTTTGTCAGCATTTGAATGGGTGTTATCAGCAACATTCAGTGGAGGGAAAAAAGGTTTGTGGGTTGTAGTTTAGCTTCACTATAGCATTATCATCATCTATAAATTATTTTTGCTTAGTGTTCACAGACATTTCCTGTGATCACACTCATTTTTCTGTCAAAACAAGGCCTAAGTGCAGCTATTGTTTTTACTACCTTCATTCGTAATCACTCTTTTAATCCTGTAATCATTCTTGAACAATCAGAGACTGCAAGCCTTATTTTGAAGGCTCACAAAATAGCACCATAAATAGCTGGATTTCCCATCACCCGAAGCTGAGTTTTAAACTATTCAGAGTAGAATTACCTCTGGTTACCAACCGAGAGAGTTATTCCTCTCCTCCAAATGCTCTGGTTATGTTTTAGGCATTAAAATTAAAAAACTAACAAACATAATGACTATTAGTTACACTTTCTGTGAAGAAATGAACAACATGAAAATGGGTCTGTTTACTTATTTCACCAATGATGAGTAGATTAAAAAAAAAACACATTAAAGTGAAAGCATTGTATTCTTTCAGTATAAAAGTCTTTTTAACAATAATATCACAGAGCATGCCCACCTGCCACATTCGGATAGCATGATTGTCACATTTTTGTGGCTTTATTCCAGTGGAATGTACAGCGTACAGCTATTTTAGCACTGGAAATGGTGTTGGGACTCCTTTTGAGTCAATATTGTACATGAACCACAGATAGGTGCTAGGAAACTCTGTTCTGTGTAGGGTGTTCTCACTGGCTATGTCTACACTGTGTGTTTAAGTTGACTTAAGGGCCCTTAAGTTGACTTAAACAAAGCACTGTCTACACTGTAGGGGAATAAAGTCAACTTTTCCCATCACTAAAGCCAACTTTATTAAGTCGACTTAAGGCAATGTGGACAGGGAGTTGCCTCCTAACCACAGAAAACATGGGGATGAGGGCTGGCTAGAAGGCACAACACAGCTGGGAGCACTCCCATCTGCATGCAACACAGCCAAACTCTCCTTGTTCCTTGACTGTTCCACCATCTCCCCCATTCTCAGCCCGACCCCAGCATCTCAGCCCAGCTCCTGCATCTCCCCCGTTCTTAGCTGGACCCCCGCAACTCCCCCGTTCTCAGCCCAGCTCCGGCATCTCAGCCCAACTCCAGCATTTCCCCCATTCTCAGCCCAATCCCCACATCTCCCCCATTCTCAGGCCAACCCTAGGTGTCTTCCCTTCTCAGCCCAACCCTGCCTGTCTATCACCTTGCCCTTCTCAGCCCAACTATGGGTGTCTTCCCCCCTTGCCCTTCTCAGCCCAACCCTGCCTGTCTCTCCTCTTCTCTGCCCAAACCCGTGTGTCTCCCCCCTTGCCCTTCTCAGCCCAACCCTGGGTGTCTCCCCCCTCTCTGCCCAGCCCTGTGTGTCTCCCCTTCTCAGAGCCCCCCCCCATGCCACATTGTTGTAAAAGAAAAAAAAAGGAGTCAGGAGGCACTGTTTAAGACTAACAAATTTATTTATTAGGTGAGCATTCATGGGTGAAAATCCCACTTCATCAGACAGTTTGAAGATGGGGGAATTTACAGAATGGTAGGAAATTAATGCAGGGGAGTGTAAGACATATGATCAGGTCACACTCTAACAGCAAATCAAAGCAGTTGTTAAGATTCATAGACTGGGAAACAGCACATAGAAAGAAAGAAAGAAAGAAAGAAAGAAAGGAAGAAAGAAGGAAAGGTGCTATTTCTTTTAGATTAGATTGTATGAAAGCAGGATTAAATCCTGACTATGGATTTTTTTTTCCCATTACAACAGGTGATTTGACTTCACCTTCCTCTATGTGCTGTTTCCTGGTATTTGAATCTTAACAAATGCTGTGCCCTGCCCTGTGCTGGCAGTTGCCCTGCAGTACCTGTTCCAGGGCTGGAGGAGTCTGGGCAATGCAGGGAGGGTGTGGAGTGCTGTGCTGACACATCGCTGGGCTACATCAGTCTCCCTGACCTCCCTGGGCTCCCTGTTGCCACATATGGTATGGAGGGTGGTGTGGTCACTCACTAAAGGAGTGGCCAGGAGAGAGGGGCAGTTCTGCTGTGGTGCACTGTGGGCCAGATACCCACAATCTACCATGGCTAGGGTGACCTAGCTGCTACCAGTGTGGACATGGGCAGTCTCGTGGCATTTTGAGTGTGGACACGCTAAGCCAACTTAATAAAGTCTATTTTAAGCCAGCTTAAACCGAGCCCTGTAGTGCAGACTTAGCCATTGAGAGGTGATATAGATCCTCTGTCCCATCATGGCCTTTAAAGATTCTATTACATTTTTCATAACTTAAGGGGGTTTAAAGCACAAAATGTTTACCAAATTTCAGTTCAACAAAAGCCTCCCTTGCACTTGCAATTGGATATGCTCTTCTTTTCCACGTCTAGTTCAAAATTGTGTATAAGACCAGCTCAAGTCTTCTATGCTTAGAAAGGGAGAGAAAGTCATGATCCTTCCCTCATCCTCTACTATCTTAGGTTTTGAAAGTAAGTCAGGGCAATTCAGAGCAATCTCTTTTTTTCTTGTTGCATGCAGTTATTGGGATTATGTCTTTATCCTGAACAGTAATGCAAGGTACAGGAAAAGTATATTCTATCTCCCAAAGGCATAATTTCATTCTATGGAATTTTCAATATATCAAAATACTGAAACATTTCAACTAATTACTACTGATTGAACCACTACGAACATCTAAAGTTCAGTATGCCAGCAATGTTACTGTATTTATATGCAGATATTGGTACAATAATACTGTACTTTTCAGTGCTTATGGAAAGTTGCATATTGATGGCCCTAGAGATAGAAGATCTCTATTCCTCACAGATATTTATCCACACAAACAAGTACTGCACAGTCTTTCTAATTTTCCACTCTAACTTTAAAGGGTCCACTACAGAAGACTATCTACTCATTTTAGCAGATGGAAACAATACATAGCCATTGTACCTATGTTCATTATCTTCTTTCTATTTCCATATTCAAATAGCCCTCTTACCACTGCTCTCCCTTGTTTTCAAAACTCATAGGCTCCTGTCCACTTATTTCACTCCTCCAAATGTGGGTTCTTTTTTACTACTTCCCTAATGAAAATTTCATACGAAGTATTTGACCTAGGTGTATTTGGCATGCAAGTTTTGTAACTGACTAATGGGTTGGTTCTGGGGGCTATTCCAGTAGAAACCAGTATACACAAGATAGGTAAACTGAAAAAGATTTAAATGGAGCATGAGGGAGATTCCACTAGTACTGTACTAATTCTCCAATCATTGTTTCCTTGTTCATTTGCGATGCCACATGATAAGACCCAAACAACCATGAAACCCAATTTTTATCTTAGGTTTGAGTGAATTTCATCCCTCTTCCAAAATTGCAGGAAGGGACTTACAGTTTCATTTGCAACTGAGCAAAACTGTGTTATCAGGTGGATTTGACTAGAGATGTGACACAAACAAAGCACCAGATTACAGAACTATAAAGACTATTAAAGAATATAAAAACTAACCAAATTCACTGCTCTGATGAGTCCACTTTTCATTGCTTAAGCTAAGCTTGCACTTAACGAAAAACAGAACCCTAAATTTATAGTGGTAAAAAGCAGTTTTGGATTTTTAAGATAAGAGAAGTTTGCTTTTCAAAGGCAATAGTTGAAAAAGTAAAAATAATCAAAGTATTATAAAAACAACAAAATAGAATGCTATTTAAGCTACACATAGAAGAACCAGAAATATTAAAAAGTAAGAAACAAATATTGAAGTGTGGTCCTTTTAATCTGATATATACAATTGATGGGTCTGTCCCAAAGATACAAACCTGCACTTTTGTGATGATGAAAAGTAATTCTAGCTAGTAACTTACTCATCAGTAGCATGGAATATTACAATTGTGCCTTGTAATAATTCTATAATAAGCAATGTATTTTCTGGAAAGCACTTTCACCCAATTTTGGAAGCATGTATTCAGTAACAAAGCATTGTATTTGGGATTTATTTAACTATATTTTGTAATTATGCAAATGAGGTTATACATCGGCATTAATCACTTCACTGAATGAAGCTATCTGTTTCAGTTTGAAAAGATGTAAAATTATTCATTAGTGCTGACTAGTGAAGGAGCCTAAAACAAATCAGATTGATCTTTAAAGAAGTGGTTTTAAAAAAAGAGTTTGCAGTAGGGGAGTCTGTTTATTTATTTATTTATGGCCTCAAATCAAGTGTGCTCTATTGTTTAAATCCACGTATAATCTGAGGAAAAACCCACAATAATCACATGGTCTTTCAAAATTAATTAATATTTACAGATTCAGAGTTTGTGTAATGGACAAGGAGGTAAAACCTATTTTTTCTTTACATTTAAGAAATGAGGATTCGTGATCACTGGTCACTTCTGTCACCAGATTAGCTGATATTTTGTCTAGTTATGCCATCCTGGAATGTTGTGTCTAAATAAGTGTAAGGAAAACTAAGTGTTTGGTACAAAATGAGATTGTTTCCTGACACCAAAGTTCTGAATACGTTTCTGCCTCACAGCTAGTCTGTTGGAGGCAGTAAGTCACTGAGACACTGGAATCTAGAATAATAGCTGTGCAAACTGTACGAGGCTAGGTTTGTATGTGTTTCTCAAAATGAACTCTGCATCTGAATTCAGATAGTTCAGTGACAAATTGATCTTTACAGTTTCATGTGAACCTGACTCCCAAGAAGAATATCCTCCTTTTTCTGGAACCTTAGGCCATCCTCCCTACTTTTAACATTTTTAGGATTTCCAATGGCCTTGTGCACCCCGTTTTTGCCAGATACTTAAGTCTTTAGAAGACATTTAGGAAATGTGCCCCTCCAGTAGACTTTTCCTTATGCTCACCATGAATGCACTGTTCCTATCCCAGTCATTAAAAGACTCTTAGGCTATGTCCACACATACATGGTTAAATTGATTTAAGTTAAATCAATCTAACTGAATCACCATAAAAATCCTTTAATCAATTTAAGTTAAATCAATTTAACAGGTCCCCACTAGAAGACCAAATCGAACTAGCATGTCCATGGACAGGACTTGATAGTTTGACTTAGGAGAGCAGCACCATGGGAGCTGTGGCAAGATGGTCCCCTAAAAGGGCCATGCCCCCACCCAATATATAGAAAAAAGGACAGCAACCTGGGAAGGAGAAGTGTTAAATCAAAATGACAGTTAAATCAAAATAACACATCCACACAGCATTATTTCAAAATAACAGTTTACTAGGTTTTATTATATCAAAATGACTTTCTTTATTGTGAGATAAGGTAGCTCCTTATCTTCCTATAAGGAAACCTAGTGTGGACTTGCAATATTTTAAATCAAAATGATCTGCATTATTTCAATTTAATGACCATGTGTGGACATGTCCTTACCTGTGTAAACATAGCCCATTTCCAATGACCAATAATGCACAGAGAGAGCAAGTTACCGCAGCTGCCAGTGACTCAGGCCTTGTCTACATTGAAATGAGTTCAATTCGCAACACCGGTATAGTTATATTGTCACATCTCCTATGTTATAGACAGTTTTATCCCCGCCCACACTGCCTAAAAAAAGAGTTACTTTGCTGGTATATCTTATACCAGTTCATGGGGGGAAATAAGCTATATCAGCAACAGGACTTCCCCCCCCCAGTATAACTGCATCTATAATAGAGCTTTTCTTGGCACAGCTAGGTCAGCTAGTATACAATTCTCCACCACCGCTACGTCAATGACATTGTTATGCTCTCGATATATTTAAGTATAGACCAAGCCTTCCTGAATAGGCTTATGGCTAGATAAAACCTATATTTTTGAGCTCAGTAATGAGATAAATTCTAAACTGGACTCTTTCTAGAGCTGGGATGAAGCTCATGGACAAAACTTTCCAAAACACCTTATCTTTAGGTGGATTCACGGTTAAAGGTAATCGTCACACGGGTCTTCCCAGAAGATTTCAGCCTAGCTACAGCTTCCATATCTTATTGTATAAACTAGAGCAGTGGTTCCTAATCTTTTCAGTAATGATGGCGCAACTCAGTAAGACAAACAATTTCACAGCACACCCACTTTTTTTCAGCTGAACTGATTGCTCATAAACATCACATTTACTTGCATTTGCTACAGTTACAGTCTTACTAGAAAGGTTAGTAACATAATGCTCACAACAAGCTAAAGAAGGATCATGTGCATTCATGTTTCAAATTTACCAGAAAAAAAAAAAAAAAACATGTCATCTCAGTTTTGCCCTTTGGCCACCTGTGTTTAGAATGTTCATGTTTTAGAACCAAAAGACTGATACATCACTTTTAAATTTCATGATTAGTTTAACGAGCTTTTTGAGTTGTAATTATGTCAGATAGATAACTGTTTCAGATAAAATAATATTTGTTTTACATAGATTTTCATTACCTTTGTACAAAATTTCATGGCACACTTAGACAGTTCTCATGGCACATCAGTGTGCCACAGCACACTGATTGAAAACCACTGAACTAGAGGGGACTAAAACAATCTCTACAAGAGACATGCAGATTTTGCCCCACTCAGCTTCTCACAGTACTCAGAAATCACATGGGAATGGAAGGTGAGTAAGTGGGGATTATAGATAGAGGCAAAAGTGCCTAGCCAGAGAAGCCCCTGTTGCTCCACGGTTTGTTTTCATCGGTCTTGTAGACCAATGAACAGTGCTCAAACCATAAAGCAGCTAAGGAAGAATCCCAATTAGAAATAAAGGGCTCCCCTGGAAAGAGGAGAGTCCAGTTTAGTAAGTGAGCTAACTCAAAATCTGGTCCTTTGGGGCTAAAAAGAAATGTAAAACTGAAGTGTGGACTGAGCTCCTAGTTGTTGTCCTACAGACCTTACATGCAGGAACCTAGAAGAAGCATGCCTTGAAAATTATCATAATCTGAGTTTTATCTTAATTCTACAACAACAACAACAAAATACCTACAGCTAATAATGACAACGATATGGGAACTGAGCTTTTGGATGATTCTGTGGAGGATGCATCCCGGAGTGACCTTTCATTTATGAGAGAGAGTCAGTAATGAGCTAGGAGCTGAAGTTTATAAAAGACCATCAAATTTCTAGGGAGTCCTAGACAGCTCAGGCACTGGAAACATGGAGAGCCTCCCAGGAATTGAAAGGTCAGAGTATAAACTAGTAAGAGTTAGTTATTGTAATAGTAGTGGTACAGCTTGGGGTAAGCACCATGGTATCAGCCTTCCCTGGGAAAATGCAAAGATTTCATATGAGGTGGGTTTATGAAAGTAAGCAAGAAAGACAAATAAAATCTGATACATGAAAGTGATTTCTTTGCTTATGGCTAAGTCTGACCCTACAGGCTTTTTCTGGAACTGGCAGTTACATCATCTGAAGTCAGCACAGAATTAGATATGCAACAAAGCTCTATCATTGAATTCAAATCCTTTTGAATTTCAGGGGAGTTTGAATATCGAGAACAAAAGCCAGCAACTTGCTGCTTAAGGTTTTGATAAAAAAGATAATTGTATTGCCAAGTTCAGACCTCACCAAACTCTTGCCAGAACCTTAATAAAAATATTAATGTCATATAATGCCACTTAAATGACTGCTTATTACAACAGCATGAATGCAATATACATAACATCACACTGACACATTAATCAGAACTCTGGAAATTACCCAAAAGCCATGGCACAAAATGACCTGCTCAGAAACTGGCAATTAATAAAAAATGAGATGTGGAAAGAAAAAGAATCACTTTTGTCAATTATTTATTTTATTACTATTAATTTTCCTATTACAGTATTGCCCTTTGTCATGGAGAATGCAACAACTTATAAACCCTTCCCTCATGGCTCCCACACCAAAATAAAGACTCCTTAGCACTCAAATCAGAGGGAAAAGCAGATATCTTTCCATTCACATGTCTGTGTTCTTATGAGCTAGAAAATGTTATGAAAAGTGCATGTGCATGCATGTGCGTACACACACACACACACACACACACACACAAAGAGAGAGTCTTTCTAAAAGCATCATGCAGCACTGACTTCCAGTGTTTCCCCATACAAGTCACTAACAAAAAGCCCTGAATCACACTGTTTCAAGTATGAAAAAATATACAGTTTTAAATGCAAGTGACAGGTAAAGAACTTATAAAAATAAAAGTAACATGCCATCAAAATGTTTGGTTTAGATACTTCTATTATTGACTGTGCAACATGACACATCTTAAAGAACTCAATTTTTCAGGAAATGCTGAATACCAAATTGAACACCCCAAAATTGAAATATCCATAATTGATAGTCACACAGGAAATATTAGCTCACATGTGGGACAAAGTGAATACAAGGAGCTACAGTGTTCACTTAGGGTGTGTTCACACAGCAGTCTTACTTTGAAACAACAGAGGTTGTTTTGAAATAAGAAAGGCCATGTTCATGCGACACACCGTTGTTCTGTTGTTTCAAAACAACGGCGTTGTTTCAAAACAACGGTGTTGTTTCAAAACGATTGTTTCGAAACAATGCCATCCGAACATGTTGTTTTGAAACAATGGTGACTCGCTTAGAAATCACTGTTGTCTGAACCTGCTATTTCACTTTGAGCTTTTTTCCTTAACTCGAATTAACAGTTTGTTAATTCAAATTAACTTATTTTGAAATAAGGCGTTATTTCGATACAACTTGTATCAAAACAACTTGTATCAAAATAACCCTGTGTGTGTGAACATAGCCTTAAACACACAATGGCATGAAATAGTAAAGAAAAAAAAATCAGTCCTTGTCTCTGGAAAGACTCAAATATATGTTTAACTCTATAAAACACATGAGCTCGTAATGAGTAATAGAGCTGGTGAAGATTTTTTTTCCCTTCCTTTTTCTAGTTTTGTCAGAAAATTTCAATTTGTTAGAATCAAACTTTTTAGCAGGAAAGGGCCTGGTTCAGACAAATTTCTGGACTCCCAGATTTTGGAAATATTTGATTATTGAAATGTCCTTTTCTAAGATTTTTGAAAATTAAAACAATTATGTTTTCAAGTTCTAACTGAAATGTTGTTTTGAAATTTAAGTGATTCAAAGTAAGTAAAGATCAAAATAAAATATTCAGAATTATTGAAACATAATATTTTGATTCCTCCAAAATAAAAGCACTTTGATTTCTGACTCATGAAAATTTCAGATTTTAACTTATCCTGTTTCAAAATAGAAAATACTTTTAAATCTCAACATTTTTTTGCAGGATGTTATGTAAAAATTGACTCGCCACACTGTGTTCCCTCATGGCTGAGCATGCTTCAGCAAGCCTCCCTCTCCTAAGGTCCCTGGTCGACATTCTCTCCACAGTAGTCTGCCTCTCTCCTGACTTGACCCTCTGACCAAGTCAGTTTTAGTCCCACTTTTTCAAGGTAGCAGAAAGTCCAAAAAATAACTCCCCAGTGTTTTTACTAAAGGTGTTTTGGCCTGACTTGGGCCCCATGGCCTCATCATCTTCTCTAAGGGCTTTCAGTCATCTGTGCATCCTTCTTAAGGGCCTTACACTACTTTCCACATGACTGGCAATGGCACCCAGGTCCACCCACTACACTAGGTTACAGCTGAGGGCCCCTATAAGCACAAGCAGTCTATTCCTTTAGACTCCTAACTGCTGCTTTCCTGGGCTTCTTCTTACCAGTAGCCCATGAGCAGGCTGACTAAGTTCACTTTTCTACCATGGTGAGGACTATCCTTCAGAATCCCCCAATAAATACTTAACAAAAAACAAATTAAACCAACCCTTTTAGCCATCAGGTCTTGTCGTTTCCATACTCTGAAATTCCCCAGGATCTGTTCCTCTGCACACCGGTTCCCAGGGCTCTTTCTGTAGAAGTCTATTCCACTCTCAGCGGATGAGTACTATTCTGTAGTACAATATTCTGAGTAAGCAAAATTTTATTTAGTAATATAAACATGTCTCTCCCAGTTTCCAGAAGATTTCTGCTTAGGAGAGTATACCAGAGCCAGCTGTCCTCCAGGCCTTCTCTTTGACCCTCCTAATCACTCCACTCTCTTGACTGCAGTGTTTCTCCTTTCTCACTATATCCTACTTCTACTTTGTCTTCTTATGTTCTGTGTAAAGTAGACTCATCTACTGACCTGCCTCCTAGATTGTACATTCATGCCACTACACTCTCTTACCTTGCTCTACTCTAATCTTATGAAAATGTGGTGCAGCTCTTTTTAATGTTACTCCACTTCCCCAGTATTGTCAGTAAACCCCTCATGGTATAGTCTGTCACCTTAAAGCATCTAAGTTCTTCATAAAGTGCCTTTCTCCCCTGGGAATGCTCACTGCATTCCCATATCAAGTGATCAGCTGTTTCTATGACCTTCCCTGTGATACATAATCTATTTTAGTGTCTATTTAGTAAATATAAATTAGTATGCAAACCACCATGGCCAGTTAGCATTCTAAATAGGAGTACATTGATCCTGTCATAACCTTGGTGCATCATATTATCCTCTCTTTTGAGGCATACTTTGTAAAATCTTCCTCCTCCTTCCTCCGCCATCCACATTTCTTGTCATTCCAAGTTTAATCCTTCCTTAACTAAACTTTTAAATTCCAGCTAATCCAAGGGAATTTTAGTATCAACTTCTTCATAGTTAAAGCATTTTAACATTTCCTTATCTACCATTTCATTGCACGTGCTAGAAAACATACTTATCCTACGTTCATACCCAAGCATAGTAACTCTGACATCAAAAACATTTCATTTATTTGATCACTCCTGCTTTTCTGACCCTCTTTTAATTATTAATGCACATGAAAATGATTCTGAAAAGATAATAGCTATGAAACAGCCTCCTTCTGCCCATATTTCCTTTGCTTATAGCCAGCATTCGGCCTCTTCTCCAACTGGATTTCATCTTGCATTAAACCTAGCCTATATTCCAGGAGCAGCCCAGTAGCATAACCGGCTTCTCAGGCCCACCTTAACATTCTCGCTTCCCTACAGGGTACACACCCCATCACAGATAGGAGAAATGTTTCCTGCCCAGTTCTACTGAAGAGTCCTCCTGAATTCAATGGGATTGCTCATGCAAGTAAATATTTGCAGGATTGGGATTTATACAGGATTCTGTACCATTCTCAATAGAATATAATTTCTTAATTCACTTTTAATATTTTGTTCTTTAAATTTATTCTGTAATATGCTAAATGCTTCATGTAATGAGCTAAAATTACCATAATATCTACTGACTAAACAGATTGTAGAATTAGATTTAACAGGAGTGAGCTCTACTTTTCCAGATCTATTCTGCACTCAAGTGTTTCTGAGTAAGCATCCAGACTTCTCCACACATATCCGAAGTACATGTCTAAACTCTATTATTATTATTATTGGCCTCCATAAGGCTCAGGGTCAAATTGTGCTGAGTTCTGTCCAAACACAAACAGTAATAGACAGTCTTTCCCCTGGAGAGCTTACAGTCTAAGCCCCCTTAGCCTTCCAAGGCATAAAGACAACTTTATTTTATTTTGTCTAACTACACAACATATATCCTTTCCGCTGATATCTGATGTAAAGTAAACCTGCACAGCCATTTCAATCTCCCTAGCTGTTAGAGTTGAGAAAGTTATTCTTTCTTTTTTTTTTTTTTTTTTCAGTTTGGTCACTAAAATAAAAACTAAAAAAAATGTTGGGATCAAATAAAACATTTTGTTTGACCCAAAATATTTTTAAATGTTATTCTTTCAAATGTTTTTATGCTTTTAATTTTTTAATGTAATCTGCCTTTTTTAAAATAGTTTGAAAGAAAATACAAAAATATTTAGTTTTGAAAAATTTTAACAGCATCCATTTGACTTATTCTATTTTTTTTCATCCAAACTCTTCACCATATTTGACACAAGTTGCAAACATTCTAGTCATGCTAAACTGACATTTTTTAGCAAATAAATTATTTAACAAACATGTTTTACCCCGTGCTGCTTTTAGTAATATAAACATGTATCCCAGGATTTTTTGTCACTAATCGAGAGTATGATCAACACAAAAAATGGCATGCAACTAGAGGGATTTTTTTTTTTAATAATGCCTGTGGAAATCAAGGAACTCTTAATTCAGCATTCCATCTTTAAACTGATAAGTATACTTCTGATTTGGAGTTTTGTTAAGAGCACGTTTCTTGATTTCATAGTGATTGAGCTTAACAAACACAATGCAAAGTTTTTGGTTCCACTGCATTGATTTCAAAAGTAATTTCACCACAACAAAGTTATTACATGGATTATGACAACATTTTAAGCAATAAGCCCAGGGGTTTGCTTCTGGTATTTGAAAAAAAATAAATCAATAAAGTCCTTTAGTATTCTGTGGGAAAAATAATTTGGATGAGGCTTACTGGGAGCTTCAGACTACAGTTTAACTAATGGTCATAACTGTAAATTATATCGAAAAACATTAAATTAAATAAAAGACTTGTGAAGTATAAATTTGCTTTTGGCAATCTAAAAAAGGTTTTTCTTCTTATTCACCCATGGGAGTAGGGGTTCTATCAAGAAAGCTTTCCTACTTGTCATACATCATTTCAAAGAGACATATATAGCCTGGAAACTGCTTTAAGGCAGCTGCAAGCAAGTGTCACTTTGAGTTAAATGCATTATTAAACTGTTGGGAAATTTTACATCATGGGTCATTTATCTATGCTAAATTGGGTCAAAAGCCTCTACACATGCCTAGATAAATGAGAAAGAAGAGCAAAATTCTCCCTTGGGAAGAAATACTTTGACAAGCTCTGAGTCCATGTTGTTATTTTTGGTAGATATGGAGAAAAATGACTTGCTAGGTATATTTATTCATAAAAGAGGGAGCCAAATAGTCATAAAAAAGGGTTACCAAATATTCCCATATGATGAAATTCTTCCATGCAAAATGTAGGTAAACTGAAGTGTTACTTGTCTGCATGTTCAAAGTTGCTTTATTACTAATAAGAACATGATGAATATATAGGAGATGACCCTGCTCAAAGGAAGGTGAAAATTCCCCGCTCAGTGAAATGGTGTATTGTAAAGATGACCTCACTGTAATGAAAATAGAGCAAGATAAAGTTTTTGACACTTTAATGAAGTATGTGAGAATGGGATTTTATTTAGTAATGGAGACAAGTGTTACATGTAGTAAGTCACAAAGGCTCAACTGTTCAGTTCTCAGCACATCCATGGATGGACATTTCTAGATACCAAGGTATGTATCATTACATAAGCAATAGCCTATACTGGTAGCCAATTTTAGAAAATCAGCAGCTATGTGATCCCACATGACAGAAGAATTGAGCTAGAAATAGTTCTTTACAAGGATATTGAAATTCTTTCATTTTGAAAGATGAAGTTTGACATATCATTGTACTTTGCCGCGCATTGCACAGAACAGACAGAAAGAATAATCAAGCAAACAATTGTAAAGGGAGCTGGGAGGAGTAGGGGAAGAGACATTGCTGTGACTCGGATGCAGCGTCACATGATGCATTTCTACTAGAAACAAACGTTTTGTATGTATGTCAGGTTTGCAGCTCCTTGGGGTAGCTGAACTCATGTGCATGCTTAGCACAGATTTGTGCAGGATAGCCACTCACAGCACAAACCCATGCTATCAGACAATCCACAGAGACATAGGGGTTCAGAGAAGGGCATGAAACTGTCTTTTGGCTAACAGATCAGCAGATGAGCTGTATATTGCTACCATACATTTTTAGGTGACTGGGAAGAAGTAATCAATGGGATTACATCTAACATTCTGAATCATAGCATAGCTTGAACAGCCAACTTTAAAAAACAAAAACAAAACTACTCCAAAATTCTAGGGAATTAAAAAATCCCTGGGATTCACGAGACCTGAGTTCAGCACCTAGCCTTCCTACACAGTGTATGGGGAGAAATGGCACTTTAGAATGGCATTCAGAAAACCCAGCATGCTATATGTACCTCACAAAAGCTAACCAATAAAAAGAAAAGAAGGTCATACTGAGAGCCGTGTGTTAAGCCCTGCCCCTTATTCTTTGAAAGAAACACCTAAGGCCAGAGCCATAACGCTCTGTTTCAGTGCCCAGGGCATGTTCTGATCGGAACGCGCCCCTGCAATTAACAGCGCTTGGGGCCGGCGGTGTGAAACGCACCCTTTAATAGAGTGGCTCTACTGAGCCTCTTTAGGGTGCCCGGGGCAAAGCCCCATTCATCCCGCCATAGTTATGGCCCTCCCTAAGGCACCTTTTGCCATTTTTATCAAGAACATGGGGAAGTGAGGCCTTTCTCATAACTTTCAGCACAGTGCTTAGGGTATGCACATGTAATATGGGAGACCCCCAATTCAAGTACTCAATCTGCCTGAAGGGAAGAAGGGATTTGAACAGAGTTCTGTCATCTCTCAAGTGAATTCTCTAGACATCGATAGGATATTCTGAAGAGGAATTGCCTCTGTTTCTGCTGTTAACACTATTCCACCATAGTGTCATTCTCATGGTAGTTCACTCTTTCATTATGTGCACACACACAGCAGTAGAGGAGGGAGGTTGTGCATCTTGATCCAGCCCCTCATTCCATTTGCTTCTGGGACTTAGATACCAAAAATGGCATTTATGCCCCTAAAGCTGCTCCCCCCCCCCCCCCCCGCATCTAGCCCACAGAATCAAAAATCCCTGAGCTAAAACCCTAAAAAAATAACCCCTTAGAAACTTCTGGGCAGGCAAAATATCTTCTTGCCATTGGAATAGCTCCATGTTGCAACAGATGATAAAAAAATCTTAGTGGACCTTCCTGCAGAGTAGCTTAATGGCAGAACTGAACTTTTCTTTCGTTAGTCACCAATGTTAGAAAAAAATTCCAAGTAAGCTGATTTTTGTTATATAAAGTCTTAAATGAAACAAAACACAATTTGATTGTATTTTATCAGCACAGGGTTTATTAGTAAACAAAAAGGTGCATTCTGAAATCACATTAAACACATTAATTTCTAATCTACAATATATCATTAAACCATTCCCGCTACCTAAATACTGCATAATGCAATAGAAATGTATATCTCTACTGGTTTTGGAAGCTTTTTCAGTTCTAATATCATGGTATGTTCTTCAGTAAATACACTGGTGAGTGACATATCAAGCCCATAATAATATTGCATAGATAAATAACAATCAAGTATTCAGCTTCTGATTGGAATGTCATCTGAATTTGAGTCACCATCTGCACTCTCCTTCATTTTAACTGTCACATCCTCCTCGTTTTCATCAATATTTTCATGGTTTTGCAGCCTGGATGCTGGAAAGCACTGGAGTCCCTTTTCCAGGAACTGACAATCAGTTTTACAATTTTTGATGCATTTGCAAGCCATCATCTGTAAGATTATGTCAGGGACAGGCAGGCCTTTCATGCATTCTGTCATCAGCTCACCTTTCTCTGTAATCCAGCCATGTTCTGTTTCAGGGCTAGGTATGGCATGATACTTCTCCTGGCTAAGATGTCAAATTGAGTATGCCATGAAAAGCATGCAGGTAAAGCAGTCTTTGCATGGAGGTAGCTGGCCAGAGTCAACATCTCACCTCTGTGATATTTGACTTAGCTGCACATATGCTACAGATGAATTCCTGAAGGAGGCAACAACATGCCTGAAGAGGTTTAAAGGCAAGATCCAGCATTGCTCTAGGTCCTTCGGTATTCTCTGAAGATTCTCTTCTCTAGTGATCAACTTTAGACCAGTTACTTTTTCACCACCAGCAAGTGAGATAATAGAATCACACCTCGTGACTATAAGAAGCAAAGAGCCCTGAGGCACTTAAAGACTAACACATTTATTTATTTATTTAAACAAATAAATAAAATTTGTTAGTCTTTAAGTGCCACGGGACTCGCTGCTTCTTTTGCTGGGCTAGACTAACATGACTGTGCCTCTGGAACTAGAATATATGCATTCTTAAAAGGGCGGTGCCAACTCCCTTGTCCTAGTGATGTGCCAAATTTGCTTAAATCTATGTGCATAATTTGAATTTTTGTAGCAGATCTTACATAGATATTCTCAATGTCCCTGGAAAAAAGCCAGAGTAAGAATTAGTTTGCAAGTAACATTATCCAAAGTCCTCTTTACATCAAAAGGCAGACCCAAGTCCAGGATATGTGATGCTGCTCTTTCTCTGGTAAGTTTGCTACAGTATTCCTGGCACATCACATACATTGTTTTTCTCACCTAGTTTCTTCAGAAAATAAGCTGCCCCACCACACCCATTCATCATATAACAACTATGATGAAAGTAATCTTGTTGGTAGAACATCCAAGAACATACTGTATCTCCACTCTTGGATCATGAGCCAAGATACACTATTATTCAATTGAACTCCAGGGCCTGGCATCTATTTTCTTGTTTGAATTTTTAATGGAGATGTCATTGTACGGATAAAAAAAAAATTAAAAAATCACATCTACCCTATCACTGTCAGTTCCAGTCTTCAGAGCCAACATAAAGATGCTCTGACAGATTACCATATGTTTTGTTCTCAACATTCATTTTGTGTACAAGAGCCATTCCATCTGTGAAGCAGGCAGAAGAACTAGGAATTGTGTCAGCTGCTGTTACTCTTCTCTTAAGATTTCTTGACAGGGCTGCTTTATTTGTCTTCTTTGCAATGCCTTAAAGTTGGCGAGAGCCCAGGGCAGTGAACCTAAGAGGTGCTGCAACAACTCCCTCATGTCCAGATTCATATTTACAGATACCAAAGCATATGGCCAAAAACCTTGTGCTCCATCTTGAATGTAATTTTCTTGTCTGAGGCTTTTGTTTGCTTGGATTTCTTTATGTCACTGAAAATCTTCAGTTTTTGCTTTGACAGGTTGTTGTAGAAGTTCTGGACTGGTTGCTTCATTTCTATCCTGCTGTCTCTAAATACTCTGTATGCACTTTCCCCTTTGCATAGAACAGCTCCCCTCAAATATCTGTAGGAGCTAGAGAACCAGTGGAGAGAGAGAGACTTAACTAATTTGGTACTGCAAAGGGATTGACCCAACCCTTCTTCAGTGTATCTTTCAATGACTACACATCTTTTTTTTAATCTTCCTTGCACCATCAAGGATAGATCTCTGCCTCTGATATTCCAGACCTGTACCATTTACCTTTGTGTTCTTATTGGTTGTTGCCTTGATGGCTAATCCATAGGAATTTTTCCAAATGGATCTGATGACCTCATCTGTATAGAGATGTCTCCTTTTTTGAAATAGTTGTACATCTAAGAATGTTCTATTACTAATCACATTATTTGTGTGTAGTACCTTAGCAGATACCTTGCATAATTCTGCTTGTCATAACCCAAATGCCAAGACATCATGGGTTTATTATGACTAGATGGAGAAGCCAGTCACCTTCTTCGAACGATCAACTAAACTCAAGAACAAGATCAACTATACCATTATAACTCTTGCAGAATGCTGATAGGCCACCATTTTCATACCTGAAGAAGTCCAGGTAGGCATTGAAAAACTGAATGTTCTCAACACAGGATTATGGTTGAGGAGATCTTTCAACTAGCCACGTGTAATGCTGCAATGCAGCTTCTCCATCTGGATTATTGTGTCATTGAGGCTTTCTATATTAACCAGATGGTCCAGCTATCAAAGCCTTTCCAGGCTCATTGCAACAGGGCCTCATACTCTGAGTTGTGTTATCACAGGTTGGTTGACCTTGATCCATTACCCCCACTGACAGAACTTCCAGCAGTAATACCAGACTAACTTGTGAGATGTCTAAGACCAGCATCTTAGAATCTTTTTCGAAAGTGTGACTTCATATTGCATGAAAGTGCAATATTTTATGAAAACCTCCCATTTTGATTATTATGAACGCAGTTTTTTGTTTTCCACAGTAGTTCTGCAGCCATGGCATCCAGTGCCTGGTCAAAGTAAAAGGTAATCTCTTTGAAATCAAGTTCTTCTAACTTTTTCAGGCCCTAATTGAAGGACATCTCCATTTTGTTTCATTTGTGGTTGGCAAATATCAGTCCTGAGTTGCATCCACCTTCAAACATGTCAGGATGTCTAGGAGCTGACCATCTGAATATTTATTTCTGTTTGCCTCATCAGACACCATACTTCAGCATTGTGAATGGCATATTTACAGACTCAGGCTATAAGCTCAGAAGGGACCTTATGTCTATTTAGTCCAACCTACTGCAGAATACAGGCCACAGAACTCCACCAACCCACTCCTGCAATATAGTCTATTTCCATTAGTTTCATCATAGTTTTGGATGGCTGTTACTCTCAGAAGACTCTTCCATGCCAGGCCCCTTGGTTTGTTCAATTCCGAGAATGGAGCCTCCACACACATACACATGTAGTTTTAGACCTTTGCTTTGTTTATGGACATTTTTAAGAACCTCTGAATCAGATGACATTATTCATTCAGCAATCAGAACTGCATCACTGTCAAATTTGAAGCAAATAGATGAAAATATACATAAATCATAGATCATAGTACTTTATTTCGTGCAACACTACCAACCTAAAAGTTGATTTGAAGTTAGAAAAAACTGATGTTAATGCTTGTGGAATCAAAATATTTTTGCACATGAAGCATGATCCCATCGTTAAGCCGTTGGCAGTTGCCAGGACAACCAACAATTCAAAAGAGACTAATGTGCATAGTTCTCATTATTTTAATAAAAAAAGTAATTACCCCAAATTGGGCAAAGTTCTACTCACTTTAAGCAAAATATGGCCCAGGCCCATTTTTCACTGAACTTTTACCCCTGTATGTATAGTTTCCAACATGGAAACAAGCTTTAATCTACTATGAAGAATTAATACATTTTTTGTAATCTGTAGGCACAGACATTTCAAAAATAAATAAATCAATAACCGAATTTGTCCACTCAGATGGTATCAATACTACATTATTTCTGAGATTCCAGATCACTAACACACAATCAGATACACAGAGAAAAAGAAACAGAAAAGCACAACTCAATACACCATACTCCAAGCTGACTTTTTGCAGACTGTCAGTGATATGAATCATTATGCTTCGCTCCATACTCCCTGGCCTGCATTCAGAATAAAGCAATCTCACAAAACTTAAACTGCTAGCTTGTAATTTTAACACTGTACTCACAACTGCTTTGTTCTTTTCCTTTTGGGTTATGCATTTTTCTTACCACAAACTAAAGTTACACGGGCTGACATAAAATCAGTTAAGCCATACTTTTACGTGTCAAGATACCTGTCAATTATTAGAGGCAGATCTTAAGCACTGAACATGCTTCTTTCATCTTTAAATAGGAGGGCAGTTTACTTGAATGTCCTTGCTTTTATCCAGGTAAATCCTAATTAAAATATAAAGCTGCCAAGGTATGTTCACAAATAATTTGCACTTCAACAAGAACTAACAGAAAATATAAATCCCAAACTGTTAAATGTGTGTTATTTGAATCAAGATCCAAAGGAGTAGCAATGTTAGTCTCATTCAGGAAAACAAACAAGGAGTCTAGTGACACTTTTAAAGGCTAACAAACTTATTTATCCATGAGCTTTTGTTGGAGAAAATCCCATTTCAACTGTCTGTGAAAGTGGGATTTTCTCCCACGAAAGCTCATGAGATAAATAAATTTGCTAGTCTTTAAAAGCGCCACCAGACTCCTTGTTTGAATCACGTTGTTAACTAACAGTCATTACCTTTCGTTCTGGAACAGGATATGGACAATAGTAAAGCAGACTCATGTTGGAGCCTGAAAGTAGGCAGTAAAACCCAATGCGTAAAGACTAGAAAATCGAAAAAGTTGAAAGGATAAGAAGCGGCTAATTTTGTTCTTTAATAAAGAATATCTCCCTGAATCCAAAGATTTTAAGCTTCTTATAGCCTTGTATTAACATAATTAAATAATTATAAAAAGTTAGTTAATGGACTAGATTCTAATGCCATCTGCTGCATGTTTTTTCTGGTTGCTGCGACCCCTAGGCCATTTTGGCAGCTGGGGATCACAATCAACTCAGACATACCACCTGTGCTAAGGGCTATATTATAGGAGCTGCTTTGGCAGCAGTTCAGCAGGAGAATATTCCCGCATAGCTAAGGAATCCTTAGAGTTCAGATCTGCTTTGGGCCAGGAGACCAGCAAAATACAGAATTAACATACCCAAGAACTGTCCTGTGTAGAATATTTCAGACTCAAGACCTGAACTACTACCTATCTCTCTATCTTAATCCCTGCAAAGCTATGATGGAGACATGGAAAGAAACCTGATTTCCCTATTTATAAAGATAATAAGTCATGGAACGTGTCAATTTTTCAAAATTCCAAATAGAGTTCAAACCATTTTTGGATGCAGCTGCATCACTCTGGTGGCTTTGCAAAACACCAGGTCTCATCCTGCTGATCACCTGCAACTCACATTGACTATATGTTATATGAAAGCTTATGTCAGATAATCAGCATACATAAGGAGCCTGTAAAAGATCCCCATTCTTTCAGCATCCTTGCTTCAAGTTCAATATATAGTTTGATTGCTGAAATACAGCATGTGTTTTGTCAATATGCATGATCTCAAGAACTCTACCAAATGATAAATGATCAACTTTATTGTAAATGATACGAGAATACCATAAAGCCACTGCACACATCTGACATCAGAAATCACAACATGCTAAAACCAGTGGGTCAGCATTTCAATCTTCAAGATCTCTCCATTAATGATTTGCTAATTGCTGTGGTCAGACAGATGAATACTAGATCAAGATTTCAAAGAGAAGCTGCTGAGATCGAATTTATTTGCAAATTCAATTGCATTGCTTCAGGGCTTAAAACGGACTTTGGATTTTTCCCTTAATACAACAGGTGATTTGACCTCATCTTCCCCCGTATGCTGTTGCCCAGTGTTTGAATCTTTACAACTGTTTTGAGTTGCTGTTAGTGTGACTTGTTCCCAGTGTGACCTATTCCCTTGTTACGCTTCCCTGCATTTTCTTCCCATTCCGTAACAGACTAAACTTTTAAATGGATTTTGTTACATATAGATTTGAACCCCTGCAGCTTCATGTTTTCAAGCTTCCAGAAATTAAAGTGAAATTTATTTAAAGCTGCCAGATTTCCCCTGGTTTCATGAAAATCTACTAATTTTCACAGAGTTTTGTTCTCAAAGCACTATTTAATTACACTTACTCCACAGATTAACTGACAAATTTGTGAAACAGGGAAATTTGTAGAGAAATTCTTAAAATTACCATTTGTGTGAGTCATCATGAGCCTCCTCACAGAAGTTTTATAGAACTCAAAACCTTGATTCTTATCTCATTTATGCCATTTTGTATCCATTGACTTAAATGAAATTATTCTTTATTTGTACTGATACAAAGTCTTACTGAACCCATAGTCATTATTGCAGATTCATCTTACTTTCAATTTGCCATCTCATCTATGGCTACACCTTTTCCAGGCTATAGTTTATTAGCTTCAAGCTTGATAAGCAAGACTGACCATTTTCTCGCAGTCAAGCTTATAGAATTAAATACAAATTAAATCTAAATATTGTGAATTCTGTTTTAAATATTCTCTATGACTACTCTCCCCTACTCTTGGGATTTCTTATCACTACTTAGCACTACTTGCCTTTCAGAAGTGAGACTGCTGTGCAGACATCACCAGCAAAACTTAGAATTTATCAGCAATTCAGCAAGAGGATTGCACACCATTGTTTGCATCAACCTGAACTAGGTTTTGAGAAAATCCCTTCTCTCTATGCTTCTGAAAAGATATTTATGGTTTGGTGTTGAAAACTGATTAACTAAAACAAACAGAATTGTTTAATTTCAAAGGGGTAGCTGTATCAGTCTAGTTCAGCAAAACAAACAAGGAGTCTGGTGGCACAAGACTGATGGATGTGTTGTTGCATGAGCTTTTGTGGGAGAGAATCCCACTTTGTCAGCAGTCTGATCTGACCCTATGACTTACACTTCTCTGCACTTATTTGCTTCCCGTTCCGTAAATTCCCCATCTTCAAAAGGTCTGATAAAGTGGGATTTTCACTCACTAAAGCTCATGCCATAAATAAATTTGTTAGTCTTTAAGTGCCACAGGACATCTTGCTTGTTTTGTTAAAATTGTCTAACACCCCCTCTTGAATTGTAGAAGATAGCATGCAAAAGGATACCCTCAGCTACCAGAAGATGTTACAAAGAAGTCATAGTCTGTGTTGGCAACAATATCAAATCAAATCATAGGGCTGGAAGGGACCTCGTGAGATCATCGAGTCCAACCCCCTGGGAATTGAACCCAGGATATCAAAGAATGTTAATCTTCTTTAAAAATATCCTTGAGTTCAAAGGTCAAACAAATATACAAGCTGCCACACATGATCTGAATGAATTTATTTTGCCTATGTGGGAACATCAAATCCTTCCACACAGGCTATCTCCTTTATCTTTTGGGTTGGCTTCATTGCCACTTAATTGTCCTATTCATTTACTAGGCTGAACTATCTCACTATTGTAATAATCTTCCACATTTCTACTCAATCCCCAATTTACTACTGTTTTTTCAGATCAACCACAGATAAATCAGAAAAACTGACACCTTAAACTGCTGCCTGGCTGGAAAATATTCTTCATGATGGTGAGAATATGTAGCCTTAATAGGGTATATTTATAAAAAATGATTTTAACATATTGGTCTTCCTTTTCATTGTAACAATCTTCATCTGTATATGATGCACATTTTATAACAACCTACAGAAATTTACCAACACTTAGAGTGTAAATAAAGGCTCCAAATTTAATAGGCTAGATTTACTTAGTTTTTTCAAGAATAACAATATTTTTTTTCACCAGAATGTCTATGTCATGTCTGAATAGAAATAAGAGGAAAGCAGTAATTAGAGTAGGTTAAAATATATCCTCAAAGGATATTAAATATGCAAGAGCTCATCCATGAAAATTAGACTGCAATAGGTTACACCATGTATTGGCTTATTTTGTAACATATCAAATTATCTCATGAATAAATATATCTAATAATGTTTAACTCTATAATTTAATATTACCCTATTAAAATATTTTTCTGACTCAACCTAGCTGTCTATTTGATCTTCCATGATTATTAGATTCTAAGTACACAGTAATTAAATGTGCAACTTGTACTGATTTCAGCAAACATTTTAAGGGACTATGCGCTTTAATCCCTTTTAATGGATACTTTCAATAAATACTAATACCAAGGCTTGATACTTTACTTGGATAATGGTGCGAATTAAAGAATTCAGTGTGATATGAAAGCTACAGGATATACAGAAAGTTACCTCAACTTCATCTGTTTTCTTGCCAAAAAAAAAAAAATCAAACTATTTTGCATACTTGCAGACTCCCACATCAAAGTGTTCCTTTTTGGGGCAATAAAACTACTAAGAAAGTTAGCAAAAGAAGCAAGGAGTCCTGTGACACTTAAAGACTAACAGATTTCTTTATCACATAAGCTTTTGTGGGAAAAAATCCCACTTCATCAGATGCTTTGAAGATGATTTTCTTCCATGAAAGTGTTTCTTTTGCTGAACTAGACTAACATGGATTAACATTGGAATTTAAGAAAATTATCTTTCTTAAAAGGCCTGAAACCCCAGCAAAGCTGGTGGTCTGAAATACTTGTCAATTTCCAAAGGGCTAGCCGTGTTAGTCTAGTCCAGCAAAAAAGAAACAAGGAGTTGTGTGGCACTTTAGGGCTAACAGATTTATTTTTTGTATGAGCTTTCGTGGGAGAAAATCCCACTTCATCAGATGCTTCGAAGATGGGTGAACTTACAGAATGGAATGAAAATAAATGCAAAGGGGTGTAAAACATAGGATCAGGTTATGCAGTAACAGAGCTGGACGGGTTTCCCGAAGTCATCTACTACAGGAGAGGCCCAAGAAAGAAAACAACAGAACACCACTAGTCACCACATACAACCCTCAAGTCAGACCTCTGCAACAGATCATTAGGGACCTACAGCCTATTCTAAACGATGATCCCTCACTCTCTCAAGCCATGCAAGACAGGCCTCTCTTTGCCTACAGCCACCCAATCTTAAACAGATACTCACCAGCAACTACAGATCTAACAACAGAAACACTGAAGCAGGCACACACCCCTGCAACAAACCGCGCTGCCAAGTCTGCCCACATATCTGCACAACAGATACCATCCTAGGTCCTAATCAAGCCTGCTACTCCATCAAAGGCTCATTTACCTGCTCATCTACTAATGTTGTCTATGCCATCATGTGCAAGAAATGCCCCAACACCTTATACATTGGACAAACAGGATGATCGCTGCGCAAAAGGATAAATAAACACAGAACAAAGAAACCAGTTGCTGAGCACTTCCATCTTTCTAATCACTCAATAAATGATTTGTTAACGACTGTCATCAGAGATGTGGCTGGGACATCAAGACTTCAAAAGAGAAACAGCTGAACTCAAATTAATATGCAAGCTAAATTCTGTGAAAGCAGGACTGAATCGAGACTATGGGTTCTTTTCCCATTACAAAAGGTAATTTGACTTCAGGCTTCCCATGGTTTGAACCTAACAACTGCTCTGATTTACTGTTACTGTATGACCTGATCCTATGTTTTACACCCCCTTGCATTTATTTTCATTCCATTCTATAAGTTCACCCATCTTCGAAGCATCTGATGAAGTGGGATTTTCTCCCACGAAAGCTCATACGAAAAATAAATCTGTTAGTTCTAAAGTGCCACATGACTCCTTGTTTCTTTTTTGCTGAAATACTTATGGTTCATAAAGTCGAGAGTGACCCTCCTTCATTCCAGTTCCTCTTCCAAAAATATCCCTGGCCTTAAATGATGATCAAAACCTTCTGAGATTCCTCCATGGCTGAAACTAAACTGATCCAGATAAGCCCATTGCACAGCCTGCTATAAACCTCACTGCATTGAGGAGCACTTTGAAATGTGACCTTTGTTAATAAGTGCTCATAAAGTGAAGGCAATTTACAGAGATCCTCATAGAATATTACCTAGAGGCACCACTGCTTCTCCTCCTCTGGTAGCCATAGCCCGGCAGGCCAATGGTGAACCCTGTGTTCCAGTTGCCATGGAGAAAGTAACTAAGATTTTGTCATTCTTTTTTTCTTTTTCCCAGGAAAGACTATAAGGATTATAGGTAGATTGTGTTCCCTTTTTAACCTTGGTGGTGCCCAAGAGGAATTATGTTTTGCTACTGTTTGCTAGTTCTTTAAAATTAAAATCATGAAGATATTAGCTCCCAGTGCCTTTAAAAAAAATCAATATGAAGAGTAGAGCAATCAGCTAATTACTGCCACCACCCCCCTTCCAGGTACAAAGAGTCACATTACAATGTGACATTGTGCTGCCCTCTTTTTCCAAGATGCTTTCTTGGCATATCAGAGCCTGAACTACGCAAGGACCCCTTGCATCTGCTCTTGCAACCTGCTAATTACAATATTGTAATTAACTGCACACTAAAGCAATTACCTTCATATATCACTGCGTATGACAAGCAAAGAGCAACTTCCAGCTGAGGGTGCTTAGCTCAGCTCTCACTGACTCAGCCAAATGGGGCCTCTGTTTTTGCCTCACCTGATATTGCTGCTGCCTTAGGACCATAAAGTCCCAGCTTATAATAGAGCACAGGATGTGTACATATGCATAATGGTCAAAATTCACTGTGAGGACAAGTGGCACAACTCCACTGAAGTCACCAAATCTGTAGTGTGGGTCTTTAAAGTCGGTGAAATGAACCTGTTACAAAGGGGAACACTCATCTACCAATTCCTCCATGTGAACCTGCTTACCTGCCCTCCAAACCAGTAGTTTTCAACTTTTGGGTCATGACTCACTGGGTGGTGAGATGTGACCCTACAGGGCACACCAGCCAATTTCCCTCAAGATGAATTCAGTCATCTCCCCAGCTCTCCATGACCCACTTCCCTCTGTGTGGCAACACAATAATGAGAACCACTGCTCTAAATTACTGTTTTTGATCCTGAGTTCCTGCAGGGAGATTGTGAAGAACCAGCAAGAGCTCAAGCATCTCTTAATTTTGGCTTTTCATCCCTCTGTTCTTCAAAGAGTTCCTTTCATCCTTCATCACTTGACTGCAAAAGTACCTATGTGCTCTCCAGGTCACCTCACCCTCAACAAAGGGTGAGTTCTGAGGATTTGATCCCATTTGCCATAGAACAGATATGTTTTGTGCCTCAAGATGGACCATCTGGTGTGTTCCAGGCTGAATTATATTGGACTTTAAGTCCCTTGTTCCTTTCCCAACACTGCTTACTATCCAGAGTGATGCTCAGCTCAGCCAGTGCTAGAACACAAAGTCATGCAGCAAAACGTTATGAATGATTAAGTTCAGCTGGCCCTGGAATGTCCCATGAGGTTCATATGTCAACCTCCATTTCCCTTTTAGAAGGGACATCTTTGAGGCATGCTAATGAGAGAAGCAAAGGAAAGTCAAAGAAGTTGATCACTATAACAATAGCAAACAACTGAGTTCCACAATGTGTGTGGCACTAAGTGGCTTCTAGTAAACATAACATCTCTGCAGTGGAGTTCGGAGAGAAGCTCAGGCAGGCCACTTAAGCAATACTGAACAAATATGGTGGAAACTATATGTACTGTTCAGGCTATCACACAAGCAATTGTATCCCCATTAACATTGCATTGGCATAGACTGGCACAGTGGAGCATCACATGGTGGCTAGCCTTCTTCAAGGGAAATCTAATCCAAACAATGGCATGAATACCCATGGACCACTGCAAACAATCATATGTGTGGAAATAATAACTACTGCAGACCGGGGTTGGAGTGGAGAGGAACCGAATATTGGTTTACCTGTCAAATGCCTCTTGTGCCGATAAGACCACATCTTGCTGTGGTAGTCCATCTTAATGGAGTCACTTCAATTATCTAACTAGGCAAGAACCACCGGCTGTAAAATGCTGTAAGGGCCCTTTGAAGTCTAGAAAAAAATACAGATACATCAAAGGTTATTTTCTTGTTCTATACCTTGTTTCTTAAAAATCAAACAAAATGGTCAGCTTTAGTCTTTGGTGCTGTTGGCCGCTTACATTTTGGAAGTGAGAAACAATAGCAGCAAATGTGTCTTTCTTCTTGAAGTACTGCTTGCAGCATGAGGGAGATCTAATCAAAGACAAATCACAAAGGTTCTGATTTCTTCTGTTCAGTGCTAACACCTACGGGCAAGGTGGAAGAAGGAGATGTTTGATATCAAGGAACCATATTTCCCCACGCCATTTACCAACTGATTTAATGAATGCTGAATGGATTTATTCTACAAAGGAGAAAAAGGTATTAAATCATATCAAAACCTTTACTTTGATAGCACTTCTGTAGCAGCATGTTATAGCTAGTCATACATACCACAGGTTTTGTAATAGTTCCAAGGGCTGATCCAGCCAAATAGATGCAGCTGGCTTTCGGGAGATGTGCAATGCCATTAAAAACAATGGAACTATTCATGTGAGGAAAGTTACGCAGATGTGTCGGTGTCTCCAGGATCAGGACCCATCTCAGCAAGAACAAAATACCAGGAAACAAACAGCAGGCTTGCCATAAGAATGAGGCTATCTGAATGCAGTTCTTCGAAACATAATTACAGCCGCACTGAAGCATGAATGAAGCCTAACGTATTTAGAACTGCTGTAATCAGTGTAATCATTCTGCCATTTCATTTACTTTCACACATTCTGTTAAGGTATTAGGACTGCTGTGTAGGCTGCTGGAATGATACAGTTAATACTGCCCATTTATTTTGTTCATGCTGTTAAATAGTGCGCTTATTCTGCTATATTCATGCTGCTATCATATGACTTTAAGTCTAATACAGCACTATAGAATACCTTCCAGAAAATAAGAATGGAGGGTAAAAAACTGTTTTGTTGGATTTTTTAACCTTTATATAACCTAACATATCTACTGTTAATTAGCAGTACTGAGAGCAAACCAAAATAACAGCTAGTGGCTTATTATAAGCTCAGTTCTTCCAATATCTATTATTTAGTAAAACATAAAACAACCACCACCACCATCAAAAGTGATCTGTTATTTTAACCTTCCCAGAGTGCCCTACTTCCAGTGTATCTCCTTTAAGCAGGTGCATTAGCAGAGTAAAGAAATGTGACAGGAATTACCTTGAAGATTGTGAAGATAATTAGTTAAATAAGTGAAGTAACAGCAGTAAAAGCAACTATGCAAGATTTAACATCTGCATTGATATACACACCCCTTGGAAAAGATGACAGGTGCTGACTTGCAACACAATAAAATACTAATGTTACTAATATTAATCGCTAGGCACCTCTATGCCAGTGAAACTGTTCAAGACAGTTTGCATTAAACAAAAACAAGTTAAAGTAGAATAGCACAGAAATCAAACACTGTAATTGGTTTGATACTGTTGTTGGGATATTTTTATTTTTTGTCAACCATATGTTTTGTTTCTCTGGAATTGAAGGGCAGCAGTTAAACTCATTGATGATATTTTTCTTGAATAGGGATGTCACATTTCTGGAAAAATTAAAAAAAAATGAAAAAAAATAAGTTGAGATTTTAATTAAAATCCAACACGATGATATCTAGCTAAGAATTTAAACAACAAATAAGCTTGCTAAAAGAGTGAAATCTATACAACAATTAAAGAAATAATGCTCTTCAAATCAGTTAAGCATCTTGAGTGTGCATCAAGAGGTAATCCCATTAATTGTACATTTATATGCTATGCATATCCTTGAAAGCATTTTGAAAGAAAGTGGTACAGAAGACACAGGTGCCTAAATTAATAAACATTAGAAAATCAGCAAGAGATTTAACTACATAGGTTATTGTTTTCAATTATTAAATAATTAGTTTGAACATCTTTGCACACCTGGTCTCAAACCATGGGATTTAATTACCTTGAATGGCTTTAGGCACCTATTTGATCACTTAATACAGAATTTGCAAAGTGCTGGGCAATAAGAAGACTATTTGACAGAAGGCATTAAGATCTCCCAGAAAAGTTCACCAATCACAACATGAAGGTTTGCAGTGCCATGGCTGTAATTAATAAAGAAAAAGCTTATTAATGGTTTTAAAAGAAAATACTAAAGAAGCATGTGGCAGCCAAAAGGCTGGTAACATCATTTCAGTAACATCCTTTCACAGAGATATTCATCCTTCTAGCACACGCATGTTTGATGTGATAATTAAAGAAATCTGTCACATCCCTACTATTCTTCTCTTCCTTTTATAACACACATTGTAGTAATGCAAAGGCCTGTCTAACTTAGCTTCCAGAGCTCTGCATGTATCTTTTACTTCTGTCCTAACAGTCACACTCTGAAAATTATATATGCAACAGAAATATGCCAATAGGTTTGTAAGCAACATAAATTAGAGGATTTTCAACAAAGATTTTTAAAATCTCTTACCGCCAAAAAAGCTTCAGTACAAAATTTCAGCTGTAGATTCATGTGCAGATAAACTTTATGGGGCCTGATGCAAAGCCTGCTGAGATCAGTAAAAAGGCTCCCATTGACTTCAGTGGACTTTGGATCAGGTGTCTTATGTGCACACAATCTCCTAGATGCATTTTTATGAAAGACTAACAGCCCACTCACTACCCATATGACCAACACATTTCTACTAATTTCATCAGATAAACTTAAACTTGAACATACAGACATTTTAAATGGGAACGTTCACATTCTGAAGAGGATTTTCTCTACAAACATCAAATTAATTAAATCATATAAAAAACCTACTTGTCTTTGCATGTTAGGTCTATAACTCAGAATGTAATCAAGTGTATTTTAAAACCAAGCAAAGTACCATCCAAAATGCTCCAGTTAGGTTAAAAGAATAATTTATATTTTATAACAACACTACAATACAAATTAGGTTCTCCTTGGTCAGTAGATAGTTGTAATATTTGCAGACTGAGCATCTCAGCAAGGCATCTATCTGCAAAAATTTACACCTATCAGAAAGCCCATTAAACTGAGTGGGAACTCACAGGAATGTTATTCTCCTAGGCCTGTATTAATATATAAAAGGGTATGAATTAATCTGCTGTACAGTAGGAATTGTCCATCCAACAGTGCAGGAAGCACTTACCCCAATACCATAACATAATAAAGCAGACAAGAGTGACAGAGCAACAGGAGCCATTTCCGTCTAGGACTGTATCTGTAAGGTACCCTGGTACTTCTGCTTCCCACTGTTACAGAAGCAAAGACAATACTAGCAATCATCAACTACAGCCTCAAACAATGGTATTTGATTTGAGATGAACCTCTGGAGATAAAAATGTATTGTGATATAATTTGAGACTAGCAAAAGGACCAAAAGTCAAACCAAGATATTTCCAGGTCATTTACAACTTCATGGCATACATTTCTGAATGCAACTATTCATTTGCAATCAGAACAGCCTTGCCTCTAGGAAAGCTGAACAAATTATTAATAGGGAATAAGTTACTAGAAGAATGTAATCTCAGTTCTTCACCTAAAGCCTTGCCAACAAACAGGTTGTGATTTTCCCAAATTCATTCTGTATTTGAATCCATTAAAAAATGCAAGTTTATTTGAGGATTGTTCTACTCTGTGGATTGACTGTAAGCAGTTCCCCAAGAGAAATCAAGACTCAGCATTTGAGCTGTGTTGGCTAGTTATGCTTGGTCACATAAATCAGATTGTATTATTTCTGACCTCTGTTGGTTGAGTACAAATGTGGATATTTGCTGAACATTTGCTTTCCACAACCGTTTACATGAGGAAAACCTAGAATTGCATAATGGAAATGACACAGAACCCAGGGATTTGGAAATCCATTATCTCTGCAATGTCACACAGGTTCTGTCAAGGATGAAGACAATAATAATAGCAAGTTAGGGCTAAAAGGCATTTATCAAACTCCCTATTAACTGCAAATTGATGGTCTGCTTGAAAGTCCCAAGCAGAATCTTAAGGCCATGTTAACGAGGTGGCCTTTAACATCAAAGAGATTTGTGGCTGTACACAGTCTTAGATCCGGCAAGCTTTAATGAGGTATTTACCATTTGAACTGCTGTAACGTAAGGAAGTGCAAATGTCATTTCTGTTGAGATTATTGAACTTTGTCCTCCAAATAAAGGTAGGAACTGGAAAGGGTGTATGGCTAGTTTAAAAAAAAGAAAAAAATGTGAAAAAGGTTAGGAGGAAGGAGGATCAAACCATAAGTTGTAATCAATGTTGTAATATATATATATACACACAATACACGTATATACAATATATCACTACATAGAAGACCAAGAGAGAGATGAAGGTAATTGTTTCATAAGCCATACTTAATATGCAGATCTATCATGATGATGTTAGAAACTGATTCAATAACTTGACATCAGAAAGTCAATTTCTACCATGGTTCTTTGATAGTCAGAACCACAGAATGTTTACAGAGGGACCATTTATACATCAACAACATAAAAATAGTGTAAAAAACTAAAAGTCTCTATTTCTACATGCACACTTTAAAATTAAATATACAGCTCATTTAATTGGGACATATTTAATCAGGAAGACTGTTTTATCAGAATCTCTATCATGTGGTTTTTCATCATGACAATAAAGAGTATGTCACAATTACAAGGGTAGCTGCACGATCCTTTGTGTAGCTTTTCTGAACTTATACTTGTGTATATGTGATACAGGGAAAGTCTTAATGAATCTGAGGCCTTAGGCAAAAGCCAAGGATTGGGACTCCATGCCATGCCAGCGCCTGGCCCTCCAGCTGCATGGGGCCCTGCCTCCTCCCTTTGGGCTCTACTGCCTCCACTCCCTTTCCAGTCTCCCCAATCCTTGTGGTTTCACTGGCTAGAGCTGTAGCTCCTGGCCATGCTCCTCTTACTCTGACTGGCTACCAGCTGGTGTGGCACCCATCCTGGCACATGGGCCCTTCGTTAGCGAGGGATCTGGAGCACTTGCCCAGCCTGGCCCATACTTAACACTGCCTGTGGTCTCATATATGGAGCTGTCTGGGAAACAAGATGCTCAGATTAGGTGTTCAGACAGGTTTAGGAATTTTACAGAAAATCTTGACTGAGCTTTATGTGACCCTGGACTCTCTTTTTTGAGTGATCAGTGAGGATTTATGGTTTGGCGTTGAAATTATGCAACTTCAAACCAATATAAACTGAATTGGTTTTTTTTTTCTTATTCTTTTTTCCTTTATTTTGTTTGATTCTTTTGTCTGATAGTCAGAAAAGAATTGGTTATTATTAAGATGAGTTTCACTTTGATTTTTTGGGCTCAAAATTTGTAACTTAAAGTTAAATGCTGTCAGCCTGAATTCATGCAAGCTGCCATAAAAAAAAAAAGTCCTCCTCAATCACCAGAGAATGGCACGTATCAGATTTTTCATAGTTCTAGTTAAAATGTGCTGAACTGGTAGTTAAAACAGCTGAAATCCTGAGCTACAGTATTTCAATGCAAAACTTGTCAAAGATTAAATGACAATGTTAAGATGAAACACAGCTATAATCTAGTCATAATCATTTTTTATTCCTGATATTTCATTTACAAGTTTTTTTATTATTTTAGTTAAGTTTTTCCTCCTATGTATTCAGGATACTATATCTTATATCTAATGCAATATCCTAATTAAGTAGAGTCTATTATAATTTTTTTATCATCTAAGATATCTGTACTAATAACACTAAAAAATGTCTCGATAGTTTAAAATCCTTTGAGATAGAAACTGCCCAGGACTATGCAACATTTCAAATCATCAATCAATCAGCATACATTGACTGCATACTATCGATTTCATCTCACTTATAAAAATGGATACATCCTAAAAAAGGTTTGGTGGTACAGACTGGAATTCTAACCAGGGCTGGCCCAAGATTAAATGCTGACCCAGGCAAGGAGTATCTTCAGCACCTCAGGTCCTTCCATTTTTTAAAATTTTTGAATATCCTATTTTTATTGTATTTGTAGCCCAATTTATAATTTTGATGCACAATGTTAAGTTTTCAAGGTGTCATTTGACGATGGGGTTGATCTTACTTCGAGCAGGGGGTTGGACTAGATGGCCTTCTTAAATCCCTCCCAACCCTAATCTTCCATGATGTGCACACATGATTTATTCCCATCACACAAGATGATAAATTTGTATGCCAGAATCTGTAAATCTAGGAGGTTTGAGGAAAATGTAGTTCTCAGACAGTCTGAAAAGTTCCATGAGATCCTACAAAGGTCCAGAACATTCTGGGAGGTTAGCATAAACTGAATCCACATATGCAATAGCTGAACCATTTCACTTGCAACATTCAGTTTTCCCTTTTGTTAACAACAAAAAACAGCACCCTGAGCCCAGCAGTCCCTCAAGGCTGGCATACCAAGCCATTGCCTGGGTCTCCTGCCCCTAAATACAATCTTGATTTTAAATTCTTTCATCTGAAAATCTCATAAGAGTTCTTTACCATTATCTAGTACTTCCATTACTTCCTGGTGTAGTTAGGTTGCAAATACAATGAAGACACATTTTCTTGAGGTATTTCCACATTTCCTCTACGCAGTGAAATTCAAAACAAACAAAAAAAACAGATGCAAGATGGTGTAAAAAATCAGCATAAACAAATAAGCAAATAAACACAAAAAATAAGAAATAAAATGAAAAAGTCAATGTTTCTTGAAGCTGCTAGATTTGGCTTATGCAGTTCAGTCTCAGCTAGGACTAGCAGGTCACATGAGTTTTTCTTTTTACACCTCTTTAAGAAATCAGTGTGGGGCTGTTTTTTTTTTTTTGTATGGGGTTTTGTTTTTTGTTATTGTGTGTGTGTGTGTGTGTGTGTGTGTGCGCGCACGCGCATGTGTGTGATCAACAGAAGCACAATCATAAAAGCATGCCCTAAGTGCAACCCACTATATTTATCCTCTCCAAAACTGTGCCCGCATTCCTTCATCTGCTACTGCTCACAATGAAATCTTGCAACAGCCAGTGCCAGCCACCAGTTCCTCTTTCACTCCCCCACCCATCGACTTTGTCCCCTGCCATCCAAGCTTGGCAGAAAGCAATAATAGGGGAGGAAAAAGGCTGCTCCGGGCATCCAACTGCTCAGGACCTTCCCTAGATATCCAGTGAGTTACCTTTTTACACTCCCCTTCCCTTATCTTCAAGTCGGGCATGGGGTTGCAGAAGGGAGGGTTAAAGTGGATGCCTGCATTTAGTACTAGCTGAAAAATGGCCTAGACTAGCTGGCTTGTTACGGAGGGAGTTTCAGAAAAAAACTTAGGGCCTCTCAGCTTTTGGCGCCTCCACAGCCTTCTCTCTTCTTGGATGTTCCTCTTCAGCTCTGATCCTACTGAGAGTAAGGGGAAGAAGAGAGGCAACCAGGCAAGGATTAACTGTGGGAAAACGCTTGCTCATTGCACACAGCCCAGCAGGGCTGAGGCAAGGGCAGTTCATGCTATTGAACAGTCCAGATGTCAATTTTCCACTTGAAGTTCTAAATTTTCCCTGCAGCAGTGAGGCCTGCAGCTCTGCCTCCTTTGAAATGTTGTGTTAGGGCAACTGCAATATAGGGCTGGAAAACAGAAAAGGAAACTAGGTAACTGGGGGGGGGAACAAAAGAAAAAAACAGCACTTGCTTGTTCCCCATCATAAGGACTAAAGCTGCAGGAGCAAAACAATATGTTCTTTTGGGTGGGGAAGGGGCCTTATTTGTGAGTATTAATCCCCCCAGCAAATCCTTGGCAGATTCACTGAGTCTGGCAAGAGTATCCCAGAAGAGATTTCCTCACTTGTTCAAGCATCTGCCTTCCCTTTACTTTTGGGAGCTTGTTTTTAGGCTGCCTGTCTAGCTCCCCATACGCATCCTTCTTGTCACAAATAAATTATTACAGTCACTGCCAGAATCTACATCCTCAACTGACTGCAGGAACAAATCAAAGCATTTGTGAAGCAGCGTATCAATTTGGTTGTGTGCCATAACGACAGTCACTTCATGGTTAAGTGGGATTATTTCAAAGTCTTTTTTCTTCCTTTTCCCTGTTTCTTTGAGGCCATACCGAGGGCCCAAATCACTGCTTGAGCTGCCTTTTCTCGCAACACTGCTCATTCACCTTTTGTGATTGCATAAAATAGAAAACCTCTGCTCTTATCGAAAGGATAAACTGAAACAGTCACTTATCTGGCTGAAGAGCTGCATACTACTAGACCAATCTAAAATCCACTTCTCAAATGCCCTCTGCTAGGTGCAGCCATCTCTCCTGGGTTGGGATACCTCAGACACTAACAGTATCATCCTGTGGTACTTGCCTGTGAAAAGTGTGCTGAATAAGGGAAGGTGGGTCCTGATTCTGATGTCAGAGCTCCAGAGGGAACAGCTGAACACAAGTGCAACAATAAAACATCAACTACGAAGCACTAGCACTCTGAGAAAATTGGCTTCCCCTTTGAGACTCTGTACTTGCTGGTTTCTTGTTGCTGATCAAGGGACTTTTCCCCTTCCTCTCCGTCAAGTTGCACCTAGTTCACACACACACACACACACACACACACACACACACACACACACACACACACACCTCTACAACTTTTCAGCATTCAGGGTGGTGTCTGTGTGCACTGTAAGTTCTGCAGCGTAACATCTCCTGTTACACCTGAAGTTACTCACATCTTTGCATTTACAGAACACTCAAATTCTCAAAACTGCAAGCCAAACAAATTAATATTTAGGAGAGATTCTGCTTACAGTAAAAGTAGCTAATGCCATATAAGGCCCAATCTTGCTACCATCACAGACAATAGGAATTATGTCATTGACTTCAGAGAGATCAGGGTTATCCATATAGATATATATCCCTATATTGCATGCGTCCAGAGACTTGGCTATCTCAGTGCCTATTAAACATTGAGTTATGTTGCAGAGCCCTTAAGCACTCCATTAGACTCCACAGGATTTGGCTAATTTCAGTCAACCACTTGCTAGTTTTCCAGGAGTATGGCAAAATTCATCCCTGCAGTAAACCCACAGAAGTCAGTTTATTGACACTAACGAGTTTGGCCTTCTATGCATATTCAAAGGGATTGCCGTGTTAGTCTAGTCTGGCAAAAAAAACAAGGAGTCGTGTGGCACTTAAAAACTAACAGATTTATTCTTCACACCCATCTCTGAAGCATCTGACGAAGTGGGATTTTCTCCCATGAAAGCTCAAACGAAAAATAAATCTGTTAGTCTTTAAGTGCCACACAACTCCTTCTTTTTTTCTTCTTCTATCCATAGTCTTTACAGTTAGACAGTGCTAGAAAGGCATTACAGATGTATGCATGTTTCTTCAGAAACAAATCTACTAAATATTTTAAGAATTGTAAATAGTCATCATACCACATGTTGAACATACAATAGGATCATTCATGCTTCCAGTTCCCTCAAGGAACTGTCAATTCAGTGCATGGTCCTATGACTTGGTAAATGGTACAGTGCCCAAGGGACCTACAAGAAATGGAATTCTTCAGTTTTCAATCATTTCTGCATTAGGTAAAGTACACTGACAACAGCCTCTCCAAAGAGGCTCACTAGGCACAGGGATGCTAACATCCCTAAGAAAAACTTGCCTCCAGAATAATACCTTGCTTAATGGGAAAACACTATGGTGAGATCACTGGATTAGGAATCAGGAATCATTGGTTGCATCCTGGGCCGGATTATCAAAGCACCTTTAGGTGCTTAAGCCCCAGGTCCCAGCCAGAAAGGGGGACCCAGACCCTAAACACCTGATAATCCAGCACTCACCTGGCTCAGCACTTCAGGGCAGGAGCGCTGAGTGCTCATATGCTGCTGGCTCTAGGGGGTGGGAGCAGGGTCCTGGAATCAGAGGCCAGTCTCTAATCTCCCCCCTCTCCCCCGCAACAAGGGGACAGGGGCTGGGGTAAGAAAGCGACCCAGACAGGAGGGGGCCGTGCAGTGGGTGGCAGTCCAGGACCCCTGGGGTGATTAATCTGGCCCTGATTGCATCCCCTGGAAGTCTGCCAGGGATGTACCATACGACTATAGGCAAGTCGCTTGATCTCTCTCTGCCTCTTTCACCCGCTGCTCCTTGCTTGTCGTGTAAGGTCTTCGGGGCAGGAACGGTCTTTTACATTGTGCTTGAAGAGTCCCTACAACAAGTAGTCCGCAACCTCAGTTGGATCATCTAAATGCTACTATTACACACATAATGATGATGCTCTTGGTTTTGAGTCATTCATTAATGATGTTTATAATTAAGTAGATGTTTGTAAAACGGAACAAAGGCTAACAAAAAGATGTGTAACAAATAGCATGGGAGCATTCTTCATGGGAGAAAAGGGAACAAGAGTGACACCGTGCCTTCCTTGAGAAACCATGCTCCAAATCCTTTCTATAGAAACTCGACCATTCAAGCAGCTAATCGACAGCAGGAGATGTTGCGGCATACGTTTTCAGAAATGCTTTAATTATTCAATGACACCTTGTTGTCACACGAGTATTATAAATAATGCTCAGTGTTGTTGTTTGTTTGAAAAACACTACAGGATCTTTCTGTATTATCACTCCCCTCTGGAGAGATGGATTGACGTTATAAATAACAGCATTTCAGAGGTTCTTGATTATTATTAGTATTATTATTAAGCAAGCTTTTGGCTGCATTTCTGTTTGCTGATGCAAAATCAGTAATTCAGCAGAGCATTTGGTTGGGGAAAACAAAAACAAAAACAAAAGGATAAAGAAAGAAATCAAATGTTGCTTCTAAATAAACAATTATGATGACTTTGAAGCATAACATAAAATGTCTCATTGATTTTGTCCCAGAGGACAGGTGTAAAGAATGAATAATCAAAGAAGCAATGAAGCATAGAATATTAGTGCATGCAACATTACTTGTGCAGTTTTGTTTTTAATCCATTCGTTCACCTTTGATCCTCTGCTTTCAGCTGCTAGCAACGATGGTAAAGCAGGTATGTGATACTAATGCGTTATCAGTCATAACAAAATCATTCCATTTTTATCCAAAAACAGACAAAGCAGATGAGGCTGTAATCTCACTCAGTTACTCAGCTTATTGTTCCTTTCCTCAGCCTAAGAAAGGGGCATCAGGTCTATGCAGCCTAAATGTAACATAAAAATAATAAAGGTTAATATATTTTCATCTGGAGACAATATGTTCTCAAAGCAGTCATTGTTAGGGGTGCTAATATTTTCTCTAAGAAGAGATTTTTATATTTAAGCTCCTAGCCCACCCTGTTACTAATGGAAAGTCTATTATTTCCTCTATACTCGCTCACTGAGAGTGGAACTAGTTGCACTGTGCAGGTGTTGTGGATGGGAGCTGCCTGGGGGGACAGCCATACAGCAAGGGGTGTACAGCTTACAAAGCTCGGAGCTCAGCTGAGGCTTTCTGTCTAGTAACATATAAGGAAATAGTTGGAAGTCAGGGAAGGGATGGTCAATGGGCTAGAGAATCCACTGCTGTATCAATCCTTTAGTCACTGCCCTCTGGGCTTTTGTACCCTAGGGCTAGTCGAACTTCTCCAACAGAGCTGCTCTGTAGCCTTTGTGGAGCTGTCTTCCTTCACAGTTCACCCATCTTTGAAGCATCTGATGAAGTGGGATTTTCTCCCACGAAAGCTCATGCAAAAAATAAATCTGTTAGTCTTAAAGTGCCACATGACTCCTTGTGTTTTTTTTTTCCTTCACAGAGCTCCTCAATGCCTAGTCAAGATATTTGCCAATGCTGTCGGGACTGAAATTACTGTGCAAATTACCCAAAATATAAATGAAAGTTTTTAATATTTGAGGCAGATTCATTGGAGAAAGAAGGTAGGAGAGTGATAACAATCATCTCCAAAGAAAGAGGCAACTATACTACTGTGTGGTAGAAATCTCTGCTTAGATTTCCTCCCACGAAAGCTCGTGTGATAAATAAACATGTTAGTCTTTTAAAGTCCCACAGGACTCCTTGTTTGTTTTGCTGAACTAGACTAACACAGCTACCCCTTTCGAACTCGTTCCTCAGAACTATCTTTCTTATCTTAGACTGAGAACATCACAATCATTCAACTGAATGAAATTACTTTCATCGTCAAGGGTTCTCCTCTGCTGCTTTCCAACCATCTCGTATTATCCTCCCCATTTTCTGCACTTGGCCCCCCATCTTTGAGCCTCTTCAGTGCAACCATCAATACTGCACCACTCCAGAGCAGCAGGGATGGTGCTGAGAATCATAAGACACTCCTTAACCATCATGAGCTAAGTAAACTGTGTCAGGGCTTCTGCTAGACCTGAGAATAAGTAATAAGAAATAAATCTTTTATTGCTAGTGTGAGTGAGAGAGAGAAAGCAATTAGTGTGTTCAGTGCCATTAGGCTCACAGCTGTGCTACAGAACTGTACAAACACTGCAGAGAGGACAACAGTTTTACAGGGGTTATGAATGGGCTGTTTCAGGTCTACAGTGATTATGAACTGATGGAGTTTGAAGGTGCAAAACAAACAAGGAGTCCTGTGGCATTTTTAAAGACTAACAAATTTATTTATTGCATGAGCTTTTGTGGGAGAAAATCCCACTTCATCAGACGCTTGAAGCTGACTCACTTGCAAGGGGGAGGCCCAATGGTGAGGGAGATCCAGGGGCCCTGCAGCCCCCAATATGCCACTGGCCATGGTAAACCAATTTAAAGAAAAATTTAAAGCAGTAATAAAGCAAATGGGTTGGGCTAAGAAAATAAAAATAACAACACGCCAGCTGGGTAAAATGAAGCACAGGCACTGGAACTCATTTGCTCAAAGTCATCAAGAAAACCACTAACAGAACCACAAATTAATCCCAACATCTCCTGAGACCCAGTCCAGGACTCTAGCCTAAGCACAGTGGTTGCTGCCCAAACATCAAGATTTGCCAGCCATTACATTTCCCCATATTGCAGCCATCTCAGATATTAGTGTACCTCAGATGTCATTCTATGATGCTGTTTAGTGGTGAGTACTATAAAGCTATTTTCGTTAAATTTTAACTAGGAACAATGCAGGGTATTTGCATTTTGAGTGTTAGATTTTAAAATAGTACAGTAAAGAAGGATTTAAAAAGAGAGAAAGAAGGTACTTTATTCAGTCTTAGTCCTTTGAAGTTATGAAAGTTTCTGTATATGAAGAAGCTCCTGAAGATGACAAACCTGACATTTTTCTCCCTCTCTATAATGCCACAATCATAGCTGCTTTACAAAAGACAATCATTCTTAACAGTGAAAGCATTATTAAGTTTTCTCTGTTGATCTTCAAGGAGTGACAGGTAACTTAAATGCCTTACCATGTTCAAAATTTCTTAGCAAAACATCTCCCAGAAAAATTTGATTTCCTGTTTTACATAAGACTTCATAGTCTAATATCATGTCTAATCCTGTAACATGTATCCTTTTGTTTTCTTTTTACCTGGAGGATTTCTTGTGAGTGGTGTGTGAGGCATCAGGACTAAGTATTAGAAAAGTAAATGAGGCTTTGAAAGGCAGAATTAAATTTATGTGCATTCTGCACTGATAGCAGCTCACCTCTAAAATACATTCCTCCAGACAGTTGTTATACTAATTCCTCGAAACAGACAAATATCAATCTAATCCTAAAAATAACTGTCACTGCAGTGAGTTTTCTGCAACCCATATCTGGTTTATGCAACTCTGACAAGATAGAAATCAAGCTATCCCACTAGGATAAGAATAACATTCCTCTTTTTTGACATTATTCACCCTGAATTATTTTGTTTTATTTTGGTCACACTAGCTGATCTGTGCGGGATGTAGCAATAGAAACCACCTGGCCAGCAATAACTTCCAAAATTGAAATTTTGACAGCCATGAAGAGAGATTAAAGTCAGACTGGTTCAAAAGTCCTTTTTCTTACAGAAAAGCTCTTTAAGCATGGCTGGTCACTTTTCCTTTTCTGATCCTATGATGATAAATGATAGATTTGAGGAAATAAAGACAACAGCAAGGATCTGATTTAGTCAAACATGTTAATGAACTTAACTAAATGAGTAAAATTCTATGGACTGTGTTACAGCAGAGGTCAGGCAAGAAGGTCTAGTGCCACAGTGTCCAACATGGTCACCACTTGCCAAATGTGGTGAAATGACTATTGACCTGTGGTGAATTGGTACTTTACTTCTATCATCTATTTTTTTAAATAAAAATTTTAATAAAATTCATTTATACATTTACCAGTTCAAAAAAGTATCCACTTTTTTGTGCCTCCAGTATATTTGTATAAGTGTGTTTGCATGATACAAAGTAATATCATTGTTTTTATTTAGCACCTCTCCACCTTTAAAAATCACAGATTCATCCTTGGGCCCTATATGCATATGCTGCAAAATGCATTTGCGCTGTGGGTGAAATCCACACGCGGCCATTGTTGTCAAATGTCTCACTGTGTGATTCAGAACAACAACCTTAGTCAGTGTCGAGTGTACTCCAGATTTCTTGACAGTTTCCAAGAAGCTAACTTAGTGAATGTTGTAAATGCCCACAAGCACAAATTTGTACCAGTAAGCTTTTTATCTATTTATCTTTATTAAAATTATCACTTCTAATTTTTACATATTTGTTAACACACACCATTCTTATTTTTTTACTGTATTCGCTTTGGAAACTGTGGAACATAAAAGTATAAATTTAATGAAAAGATATGTCAGATTTCTCATTAATTCTATCAATAAATAATTCAAAACATTATTGTGTATTTTCTACCCCTCTATATTCTATAAAATCACAGGGTGTTTGTTTGTTTGTGGCAAAATGTTAACACATTTGCCACAGTTTTGGCGAGTATGAAAAAACGGTTGAACACTGCTGCTCTAGCAGGTCCCTCTGGACTGAATGAAGAGGTGCAGGGACTGATTTGTGAGGGCATTTTTAAAAACATTTTTACAATATTGACAGTTTGGCTAAGCAGTGCTTACTTGGGGTGGGGATGATGTAAAACAAAGGAGGCAGATAAAGGTCTGAGGATGGTCTAGAAAAGTATAACAAACATGTAATGGTTGGGAGGAGTTGAGGTTAAAATATGGAGGATGCTAGCCAAGTCAGTTCTGGAGATCTGTGGTGGATGCAAAGATAGATGCCTGAGAATGCAGATAGGTGCACATAAAAATTAGTCCAGCAAAAATAAAAAAACTGACAAGTCCACATGAACCAGTAAGCTTCCCGAATATCAGGGCTGCTAGGGAGCCAGAGGGGCAGACTGAAGCAGAGACAATCTTTGGGCCTGTAAACAAGAGATCTCAGCTTTTTTCCACTTTTCTAATTAAGACTTTAGAAGCTAAGCTAACCATGGCTTTTTAGTTCGAAGTAGCTGCATGCCCTAGTTTGAACTAATTTTTTAATTAGAACTAGGAAGCACAGCTAGTTCAAACTAATGGCTTATTTCAAACTTTTTAAGTTGAAAATAATCTTTGGAGTATTGCCCATGCTTAGTTTGAACTAAAGTTTGAACTAAGCACCACGTCTTGCTACATCAGATTAAGCTTTACCTTAGTGTGGCCATGGGCCAAATTAGTCCAGGCTAAGCTTCCTTAGTCTGGACTAATTTGGCAGTGTAGGCATAGCCTTAGAGGCTAACAAAAATAATGGGGGCTGTAAGACTTCATGGGCTGCAACCCACTGTGTCAGGTGCATGAAATGGAAACTTCAGTTTGTTAGGTATATGTACACACACAAGAGCGTTTTACAATTTAAAAGGGCAAATTCTAATAAGGTCAATTCAAGCAGGGAGGAAGAAGCCAACTCAAAACAGTTGATGAGAAGGTACAAGTTGCCAAAAGAGGAACGTTATCTTTTGTAGTCAGCTAGCTACAAAACAAGCTACCCCAATGTGTGCATTCACAAGGGGGAAAAATGGTGTTTTCTCACCATGCATCAGCTAACATGTAATAAATAACATGAAGTAAAATGCTGATGAAAACAAGGTAGGCTGTAACTTTCACATTAGCTAGTGAAGGTTAACAGAAGGAGGATCCTAGGATTTATTTTACAATTCTAAAAGTACAGTTATCTTGTCTTCACTACCATTTACCTCTTGGTAGGTAACACATAGTGAAGAAACACCTTTTCTCCCAGGTTCCAAAAGGTAGCCATCTTAGTCTAGTTCAGCAAAACAAGCAAGGAGTCCTGCATCACTTAAAGTCTAACAAATTTATTTATTGCATGAGCTTTCATGGAAGAAAATCCCACTTCGTCTGATAACTTGAAAGCGTCTTCAAAGCATCTGATGACGTGGGATTTTCCTTCATGAAAACTCATGCGATAAATAAATTTGTTAGTCTTTAAGTGACACAGGACTCCTTGCTTCTTTTTTTCCCTAGAGAAGGCAAGGGATGTAACACACTGTACTTCCTTTTGGAATTATGATGAAGTGATTTGTGTAGAGCAGTTCAGTCAGACTCCTCCATCCCAATAGATCCTGTAGCCTTTGAAATATGTGGAGGGACAGGAGGGCAAGTGGAGAGGAGAGGTTCAGCAGAAATATAGCTGAACTATACTTCTACCAAATCATTACAAGCATTAGACAGTGAAAAAGAAATCTATAAAAATAATTATTATTTGTGCATAAACCCAGCTGTTTGTTTTACTGTTTCTCTAGTTTATGTGGTCCAGTAATAAAACATTTTAATTTTATCTGGCTTCTTAATTAGGGCTATTTAATACTGACACTTCTGGTGCATTTATATGCAAAAAGAGTTTGAAAGGAAATTATTACTGCACTTATTTTGACAGGCATTCCAGACAGAGAAAAGCCAAATCCTGAGAAGTTCATACAAGATGCTGGAGCAGCTCCACTCCTATGGAATTTAGTGGTAATTTAGGAGCTCAGCACTTTTCAGACTCAAGCCCTAAGTCCCCTGAAGTCTGGTTTCTCTGCACACTACTAAGTACAATGCACTGGGGACAGCTAGTCAACAAATCATGGGGAAAAAATACAGCTTCAGAGGACATCTAAATATTGTTATAATAATGATAATGTTTGTTCCCATAATACGAACAATATGGAAGCACATGTCCCTGAAACTTAATTGAAAATGAACATTGCAAACAACACAATTAAAGAGTCTGTACAAATTAAAAGGAAGTAATCAAATATTCATTTAACGAATATATCCAATTTCAGGAGTAAATGCTAAAAGGAAAAGAGTATTTCAATTTGATGTGCTGTAAAAAACACAGTATCTTCCCTATGGAAAGAAGCAGACAAGAAGATTGGTGTAAACTGGTGTAGCTACATGGAAGTCAATGGAGATATGTTTAATTACATCAGTAAAAGAGCTGGCCCAGAGTGTTTTGGTTTTTTTTCCAGGCAGATCCAAGAAGCAAGAAAATCTATACCAGAGGATTTGTTGTCTTCCAATCCAAGTTAGCAGAGTAAAATAAAAATATGAATATGTATGTTACAGAATAAGATTAAAAATTAACATTTAGCTGTAGTGTTCAAGGCTCTCATTCAGTATTGAGTCCCCTGTGTTGGAGGCAGGAGTCAGATCCCAGTCTTCGTTATAACTATGAAATGAATTGCTTTGAGGGGACAGCAGGCTATGGTATCAACACTGTGTATCTGGTTGTGCTCTGCCCTATTCCTGGCCTTCTGTGCCTGCTTTGTGAACTGCCTTAATTGGCTCTAGGACACTTGTAGACAGCTGGTTCCATTCCCAATGGACCTTCTTAGAGAAGAATGTGGTCATAAAGCAAATTGAACCAAATGGAGTTCCTCTGGTTCACACGGGTGTCACTAAGAACACCATGTGGTACAGAGTTTTGAGCAACTTTTGCTGCCACATAAAAACTCCTGCCTGAGAACTACTCCCAGTACAAGAATTCTATATCCCCTGACGGACCTCAAGTCACTTACATAACAACTTTGCTGTGACCTCAGAGGGTAAGATGAAGCCATCAGGAACTGAGTACAGAAGACCTGGTTGTTCTGTACTGTGCCTTTAAATACAGCAACTAGTCAAATGGCACCCTGGGGGATTAGTATTTTCAAAACGAGAGCTAGCTGGACACAATCAGTGCCACTTTTGATAAACACTGATCAAAGTGTGATTTTTGACAGTTTTTAGTTTTTCTCTTCCTTCTTATGAGACTAGTGTTTGTTGTGTTTAGTGGTAAACACTCTTCCTGTGCAGTTTCACTTCTGTTACACCATTGTAAAAGTAAAGTGAGATTAAATTGAGTAAAATTTCCACTTCAAATGGCTGTATTAGTACCCTACATGTGGACAAGTTCCAAAGGGGTAGTTGTGTTAGTTTTTCAGAACTAGACTAACATAGTTACCCCTTTAAAACTTGAATAAGATTAAATCTGTTATATTAAGACCTTCATTGCAATTAATTCCTCTCCCCTTCCACGCCCCCTCTTGGCCACAATTGACACATCAATATCAGATTTTCTTATTGTCTTTATATTGGATGAAGTTTGTTTGCCTTTGTATCATTATTGCAGTGTTGCTATTTTTGCCTTTTTTCAAAACTTTCAAGAATTTGAGGCAGTGTAATTTTCAGTAGAATTCCACAATTTTTTTCTTCTAGTATTTAGAATTAACAAAAGGACCCAAAATGTGAGCATGAATAAGGTGTTCTTAGTAATGGAACAAGGATGAGGAATGGTAAAAGTACACTTCCTTTAGGATCTCTTTTGAATTCTGAGGCTGGTTAGGAGTAAGTTCAGTTGCCAAAGTAACTCAGCTTGTTCCAAGTCACAACAAACTAGAAAAAAATATAGCCTAGATGAACCCACTATATGGTAGGTGGACAACGGCTATAGTCAGAGTAGCCGTCAGTGATTCACAAGCAAGGTGAAAGGGCATTTTAAGTGGAATCCTGAAGGAATCTGTCCTATTCTTTACACTATTTGCCTGGGTCTAGTCAATATCTTTGAAAAATGATTTGGCTATTAGCCTAGACAGTGAATTTTTAATGTTTGTGGATGATACCAGTCTGGGAATGGTTGCAAGAACTTTTGAGAACAGCACTAGAACTCATATGATCTTGACAAACTGGAAAAATATCTGAATTCTATAGGATGAAATAAATGCAAGGTACTCATCTTAGGAAGGAATAATCAATTGCATAAATAAAAATGGGAAATGACTGCCTAAGAAAGAGTACAGAAGAAGAGGATCTGGTGGTTATAGTCAATCACAAACTAACTAAGAGTCAACAGAATAATATTTAAGAAAAAAGTGAACATCATTCTGGGATACACTAGCAGGAGTCTTGTAAGACTCAAGAAGTAATCCGTTCACTCTATTTAGCATTGATAAGACCTCAACTGGAGTATCTTGTCTAGGTCTATGCAGTGCACTTAGAGAAAGATGTGGAAAAATTGGAGAAAATCAGGAGTAGAAAACACAAAAATAATCAAAAGATCTAGAAAACTTAACCTACAAGGAAAGACTGAAAATATTGGGTTAGTTTAATGTGAAGCAGAGAAGACTGAGGGGAGACATGGTAACAATCTTCAGATAGGTAAAAGGTTGTTATAAAGAAGAGGGTGATAAATTGTTCTTAACCACTTTAGGACAGGACAAGAAACAATGGATTTAAATTTCAGCAAGAGAGAGTTAGTTTAGACGTAGGAAACTCTTTCTAACTCCAAGGTAGTTAAACATTTGAACGCACTATATTGGGAGGTTGTGGAATCTCATTAATTGAAGGTTTTTAAGAACTAGTTCAGATCAATGCCTGTGACGTCTGGTCTAGATAATTTCTTAGCCGTGTGTCAGCACAGGGACTGGACTATATGACCTACCAAAGTCCCTTAAAATCCCACATTTCTATGAAAAGTATTTCCTAATTCTGAAAAGGGAAGCTTCATAATTTCCCATGTACTGAAAATTCAGACAGGGTACCTAATGTTTCAACCTTGATACCCAAACTGGGCACTTAGTTCTGTATGATGCCATCACGTAGTAAGGCACTTAAGCACATGTCTAACTAACATCATGCAAATATTCTGAATGAAATTTATGGAATTATTCATGCTTTAGATTATGTACAGTCAGGGCCCAAGTAAGGGCATATAAAGGATGACATTATACAGTGGCTTTTCAAATGTTTATTTTTATTCAGTGAAGAAAGGAAATCCTCTGTTGGACAATAATTTGTCAAGATTTTGAATGCTAGGGGCAAGGGGATTTAAGTCATTTTACTTTCCAAAGTAGGCTATTGTTCTTCCTTATTGCAGTGGTCACTCCCTTCAAAACCTCTTAATGCACTATGCAATGACACATATGCTGAAATACACGACATGTTGAGACAAGAAAGGAGATGCAAGAAGTTTTATTTAAATCTGCCTGAGGAGAGAGAGTACTTAGATCCAGATTTTGAAAGGTGCCACAATACCTAACTGATTTAGTAGCTTACATTTTGTTTTCAAAAGAAGCTTAAATCCCACTGGCTTCGTAGGCTCCTAAACTGGCATGTTGTTACAATACTGAGTGCAGCAGCTCAAAAATACCTTTAAAGATATGAGCCATAATACCTATGTGTTTTTTCTGCATAAGAATGAACTGAAACATGTTTGAGTACTATGCCAAATTTGGGCCCCTATCACTGAGCATTTGGTCTCTCTGATAACATCTGACCCTAGCTTGTGTGTGGCTGAGGCAGCTGAGATATATAAACCTTAAAGAAATTCTGAAGGCAAGGGGCCTATTGTGGGACTAAGACAAGCCCTGCAAATAGTGTAGTGGCTAGCACCTCTGCTTAACATGCAGAAAGTCCTGTGTTCAATTCCCAGGGGGTTGGACTCAATGATCTCATGAGGTCCCTTCCAGCCCTATGATTTGATTGATTGAACAAGGATTTGACCCAAAGAATACTGAGTGTGAGCTCCAGCTTAACCAGATATCTTTACTAGAGGGTTGGAAGAAAGGGGGAAAGTACAAGAAGAAAAACACTGGAGTTTAGCAGAGTTCTGAAAAACTCCCCTTATTCCTAGCAAATTAAATAATAATCACTATAGACCATTTGCCATACCTACCTCCTCACTTGGGGCCTGATCCAAACCCACTGAAGTCAATGAACAGTCTCCCACTGACCCCAATGGACTTAGTTCAGGCCCTGGCTGCATAGCATCCCTTTTATAAGGCATGCCATTTAAAGGCAATTAATTCCCCCACGCTAATGTGTTTAGATTTAATTTACCTCCTTTCAGCCTGCTCCTAAAGTGTAGTGGTCCTGCAGACCCATGTTGTTTTTATTTCCTACCAGAACCACAATGGTGGATTAAACTCAATTTGCCCTCTACCACACTTGGCATTTGAATAAATCCCATCTAAATTTCTTCAGTGGCTTTGGCAATTAGATTTACAGGTTCCCTCAGCTTTGGCATTTGAAGTTCCTTAGTATAGGGGGGAAAAATTACCCAAATCACGTAACAGCTCAATAGAGACAAATCATCAGTCTTTTCTTTAAATCATTTAATAATCCTAAACTTAATGCAAAGATGTTTATCATAACAGTGATGCTTAAATCTACAGAAACTAAATGAAACAGAGAAAAATGCAAACAACAAGAAAGAGGCTTCATATATACAAGATCAACATGCATTATATTCCTAGACCTCAAAACTACATTCTATTCTCAGATATAGTACATGCAGACACAAAACAACCCACATCTATAATGCATGTAGCTATGCTACTTGGTGCACACTCTGCTTTTACACTACATGGCAATCTTTGATGCTTACCTTCAGAAATTAATAGATTCCTAAGAGTAGTGTTATTTTTTGTGTTTTGAATAGGAACCCAGATACTTTCAGTTCATCTGTCGGCATAGCTAGGAAGCAGTTCTTTTTATTGCTTTTACACAGCATTCAGATAACATCCATGGTTACCCATCACCTTGAATTTTAATTCCACACTGGTGAAAGTCTTTGTCTTTCACCTTTTGTTTGTAAAAAATCCATTGCCTCTGTCCTTTAGAGCTAACCACTTTCTATCTGTTTCTTACTGCTATTTCTTTAACCTATAGATATTGAACTCAGTCTCCAAGTGGTAGTAATTTCACTGTAATCACTGATTTAATCCTTTTAAACTTCTTTGATCAGTTCATTTCAGAGATGGTGAGCATCTTCTCAAAAAAGTAAGATAGTTTTTAAATCCACTTTGGTTTTCTAATTCCGGACTACAGAGAGAACCTATTGTGCTGCCTTTAGTCTCAGATTTTTTTCCCATCAAATTGACAAAAAGTTGCCTATTTTATTCTTCCCTCCTATGAGTGTTGTCTTTATTGTATAATCTTATATGCCTTCCCTTCGCCATGACTTCTCACTGCACTGTAATCAAATTTAGAGTCCAATACTCACTCTTTCTGCATCCTAACCCCATTAGATCCCTCACCTGGTGTAGATCTAAATAGATTCACAGAAAATTTATACCAGATGAGGACTTGGAACAAAAATTTCAAAAGAGGTTTTGAGTGAGTAAGCAGGCTCAGACCCAAAATGTAGTATTTATCCACACCTAAACAGAAAGTGAAATTTGAGATTTACTGAAACTCCAAAATATGGTATGTCTGCAACCTCAACAGAAGTGAGAATTCAGAAGAGCATTAGGCATTCTGGATATAGTTAATCAACATAGCCCTACCTTCTCCACCTCAAATACGAAACATAATATGCAATCAGTCTGTTTGGCACCTACTGTGACAGGGCTGGCTGAATCAGTACTGAAAAAACAACTAACCTGAAGCTTAAGCAAACAATCAAACACAACCCAAATATGGCAAGGTTTAAAAATATTTCCTTTGACTTTTTTTTCCAGTAGGGTCTCCCCCCGCATAGAATCATAAGGTCAGAATGAGCCTCATGAGGTCATCTAGTCCAACCACCTGCTAAAAGCAGGACCACTCCCACTAAATCATCCCAGCCAGGGTTTTGTCTAACTGAGCCTTAAATGTTTCTAAAGATGGCGATTCCACCACCTCCCTATGTAACCTATTCCAATGCTTCACCACCCTCCTAGTGAGAAAGTTTCTCCTAATATCCAACTTCAACCGCCATAGCTGCAAATTCAAACCATTGCTGCTTGTTCTATCCTCTGTTACTACTGAAAACAGCTTAGCTCCCTCCTCGCTGGAGCAACCCTTCAAGTAGTCAAAGGCTGCTACCAAATCCCCCCCCCTCAATCTTCTGGTCTGTAGATTAAATAAGCCTAGTTCCTTCACTGTCTCCTTGTAAATCATGTGCCCCAATCCCCTAATCATTTTCGTTGCCCTCCACTGGAGTCTTTCTAATTTGTCAACATCCTTTCTGTATTGCAGAGCCCAGAACTGGACAAAGTATTCCAGATGTGACCTCATCAGCACCAAACAAAGGGGAATAAGCACATCCCTTGATCTGATGGCAACACTCCTACTGATGCAGCCCAATATGCCACTGGCATTTTTGGAAACAAGAGCACATTGTTGATTCATATCCAGGTTCCCATCCACCATAACCCCCCATAAAAGGTCCTTCTCTACTTAGCAATCAGCCCCCAGTCTATAGCAGTACATGGGATTTTTTCATCCTAAATGCAGGACTTTGCACTTTCCCTTGTTGAACCTCATGAGATTTTATGCTTGCACATTCCATTTCCAGATTAACTGAAAACAGGAAGCCCAGGAAACTTTCGAGGAAGACCAGGGGTTCAGTTAAAGTTTGAAGAAGCTTCACCAAAAACAAATCTCATCCCTTTTCTTTATGTTCCAAAGGGGCAGCCATGTTAGTCTAGTAAAGCAAAAAAAAAAAAAAAAAAAAAAAAAAAAAAAGCAAGGAGTCTTGTGGCACTTAAAGATTAACAGATTTATTTATCGCATGAGCTTTCGTGGGAGAAGAGCCCACTTCATCAGATGCTTTGGAGAGGAGGAACTAACAGAAGGGGATAAAAATAAATGCAGGGCTGTGTAAGACATGGGATCAGGTCATACTGTGATCTGATTTGCTGTTGCAGTATGACCTGATCCCATGTCTTACACTCCCCTGCATTTATTTTCATCCCATTCTGTAAGTTCCCCCTCTTCAAAGAATCTGACGAAGTGGGATTTTCTCCCATGAAAGGTCATGTGATGAATAAATCTGTTAGCCTTTTTTCCTTTTTTTTTTTTTAATGTTTCTCATCACAAGCTGTGACACCATTCCATTTTGATAAGATGATGCCTATTCACAAAATGAAAGTTGTGTATGGAGTTCGGATGTCTACACTTTAACCCAAGATGTGATTGCACCATGTGTAAACATACCAAAGCCATTTTTGCTGTGGCTAGCTTGAGTAAAAACAGAAGTGAAACCATGCTAGCTTGAGTAAAAACAGAAGTGAAACCATGTCCATCCATGCTTCAGCATGGGCTACACTCAAATAGATACCTATGTTCCTGAGTAAGCCTGCATAGTCTGTGCTGGGCAGTGCCAAACTCAGGCACAAGTCAAGTAAGCTGAAGATTTATCATAATTGAAACTGATAGTGCAGATAAGGCTTTTTGCAAGATGTATGTTTGTTCAGTTGCTTTTCGTTGCATTTTTGCCTATGTACTTATGCAAATATAACAATTTATCATTTATTTTTTCCTTACTCTTTCTGTTATAATGTAATGCACTTTTTTTCTCTTTATTTTTTCTGGTATGGGGCATCTAAATCATGCCATAACTTAGGGCCTCAGCATGCTGGAATCAGGCCCTGGCTAAAGTCCATGCAACTGCAACTTCACTGCTATTGTAACTCAAACTAGCTAGTTCAAACATAGCTCAGGTATGTCTGCATGTGCTGTAGTCGCACACCCCGACTGCAGTGCTGATTTAACCAGTTGGTCACATTACTGGCTTGTTACTTCTTCAGTAGAGAGCACCAAAATTTGGAAAATGATGCAAGTTCCCTACAGAAGGGAGAGGAGGCAGGAATGAGTAAGAGTGGAAAGGAAAGGAAGGGAAGGGGCAAGGAACCCAAAATGCCCTTCCTGGAGCAGCAACAACACCTGTAGGTGCTGAAAAAAAGAGAGAACTGATTATGTCTTCCAACCCACTGGACAAGTTGTATAAGCAGTAAATGAGGAAAGGAGAGACCTAGATTTCCCTCATTGTCTTTCCTATCATATGCAAGTTCCTGGCACTTACCCTATGAGACCCTGTACAATCTATCTTTTGCCTCCTTCTGCTGACATCCTTCTCCACTTACTCCCTTCATACCACAAGAGCCTGGGAGGGGAACCAATTAAACTGTGCATTCCTGCCAGACACCTGTTTTCAACTGCATACAAACCCCTCTGGCTCGAACGCCTGCAATGACTGCTCAGCCACATCACGTCCTTCAGACCCTACCTGAAAGTCTTTCAAAATAATAAGTCTGACAAAATAATAAACACCCAAAATTAAACAAACAAACAAAGAAATCATACAGCATTGAAACTGGCAAGACAGATCTAACTCCACCACTTATATGTCTTCAGCGAAATCCAGTTCCCTACACTTTTGGCTACGTGCTATCTACTAAGACCTAGAGAAGGAGCTTCATCTTGTTATAAGTTTGCATACAGTTTGCTGTAGGCTTATGTGGGTTATAAAAATAATTGTACTTCAGACTAAGCTTTTAATAAGAAAACTCACTGTAATTGAGAATTTTTAAAACACAGGATTTCCATTTAATGTTTTCGATTTGGTACAGTCTTTCTTCATGTAGACGCTTGTTATAATCTGCTCTGAAACAATTTAAAATATATATGCAAGCTGACAATCTCTATCTATAAAATATGTTAGCATTTAATTTGACTGTAACTGTCACAGAAGGTTCAGAAAAGCACTAAGAGTACTTGGATGTCTGTGACTTCCTTGTTCATTGAAAAATCTATGACAAATATCAAAGACAGGCATATTATCAAATCGTACACCAAATGGACACTTCCTGGCATGGAGTCTTAATATCAAAAATGTTTTCAGAGTAGTTAAACTTCCAGATTCTTTGTGGCTTTTCAACAACGAGCAGCAACAACGGGGCGAGACTTCACATTGCACTTTGAGGAAGGCAAGTGCTGACAGTCATCAACTGATGCGCTCAGTCATTACTGAACTTGTCAGCAACTACTGTATTTCTTCAGATTTTAAATATGAGATCTTATTGCTGTACCTCCACATTCTAGCTCTTTCTTGGAATCTCTCTTCATGTAAGACCTTGACAAAACTGCCTCCTCCTTATTTTTTTAATAGAGCTATTTTGTCATTGAAGAAGTGCACTCATTCTTATTTGTTTCTCTATGAGGCCTATTTGAACAATTCAGTGCAATTTCTCATGATGAGAACTGAACAAATTGTGCAAAATATCATCTGAATATTCACCGGTCTTTTGGTGCAACTATATTTACAATTCTTTCTTGCTCACTTTCTAGGAACATTTGTGTACACAAGTTTTACTAACAAAATGTGAAATTTTAAGCTAAAGTAGGTGCTAAAATTGAAATTAGGTTTGCATCTTTAGTTATAACATTTACAGTTGCATAGTATTGGTTATTTTAACAAATCATTCAATCAAGAAACAGTCTACACCATATAATTTATGTAACTAAGAGCCAGATTTTGCTCCAGTTACCCACACTAAGTACTACTTGACCAGTGGTTCTCAACCTTTTCCAGGTTGTGACACACTCGGTGGCATAGCTCAGTCACACCACCCCACTCACCCAGGCCAAATCCAGCCATTTCCCTGGTTCTTCATGACACGCTTGTTATGTAGTGAGACAGTAATGTATCCTGACACAGTGGTTCAGAATCGCTGTACTAGACTACACACACTGACTTCACTGGAACTGTTTTTAGCTTAAAAATACTGTACATAATAAACTACATAGGTATAGTCTGACATCAAAGGCCACACATTTCATACTTTATATTTGCAATGTGTAATAAATTGCTCATTAATAGTTATTGATAAAGCACAGCAGCAACCAAGGTCCCAGATGAGGTGAACTGAAGTGCAAACCAGTGAGACAAGGCCTCACGATCCAAATACACAAAACGGATTGCCATCTAAAATATTAATTGAACAAACGGGTGAGAAGAAAAACAGCACAAAGCGACTTATTCTAGCCATGTAGAACAACAGTGGCAGAGCTGGATACAGAATACAGGTTTCCTAAGTCTTTGGGGTTGTATAGATGTGATGAAGTGTGGGAGGAATAATAGACACTACAGGTTTGTGATTTCTGAAGTGCACAAAGGGGCTGTACATTAGTTGGTGTACGTAGACTCTGCTGTTACACCCAAAATATCCTTTAGTCTGTTTTAACATAGCGCTGCACTACATCAAAGCGCATGATGAGGAGAATGAATCACAGGCATGACAGCCATTCTATGACAGTCACTAATACACATCTCTGTCAAACTGTGAAGTTAAATATTCCCATTGTTGAGCTAAAGAGGCTTAGCATTACAAAATTATAGAAACAGCCTTAATACTGAGATTTACTTCCAAAATTATTTGAAATGCAGTATCGGCAGGTACATTATAAATATTTTAAAAAAGAACCATTTGCAATAACTTTTTATGAGGTTTTTATGCTATACTCATATTCATTGGTTAATTATTATAAAGGCACATTCTGGATAATCAACACTGTTGGCTTGCAGAACAGATTTGTTATTGAAAATTTATAGTGAGCCTGATGCTTCACCAGTGAAATCAGTGAATACTTCAGCACTGACTTCAATAGGAAAAGGACTAAGTTCTATGTCACAGATCCATCAAAGCATGTAAGTACACACACAGTTTTAATTACATTAGTCCAATTGAATCCAAAAGGGACCATTCAAATGCATAAAGTCAACCAACTAGTTAAGCAGTAGACTGAGACCTAAATAAATCATCCTAAGAGAACATTAATTAAAAAGAATATCATATTATATTATCACAAAAAACTGTCTACACATTTTATAAAAGATAAATTATACCTCATAATAAATATCCAAGCATATTCATTAAAATTCAGATTGTACCTACTTGTTGCATGGGTAAAAAGGGGGACTGGATTAGGAAAGACTGCAAGAGTTTCATTTTGCAAAGCCACTTGAAATGTGGTTCATAACTGAACTGACCAAAGCTCATCTTTCATAGTATCATAAATGCTAATCACCACCTGAAAATCTACCCCTCATCCTCAGTCTATGGCTTGATCTTCAGGGTCAGACCTTGTCTCCTTCAAGCCTATGTTCAATATTTTCTGCAATCCAAGAGAGAGAAAGAGAATTCGTAAATATACACTCATATACAACAGATTAAAATTTAATTTAACTTCCTCTGATTCAAATGCAGATGGCTACTGCAGTTTGTGCTAGATAGAAGAGAGCCCAAACACCTTGAATGCATTTGATTAGCTAGTATATCCAGAAACAACAGCATTTATCCTGGCTCTCTTTTTTGGACAGGGCAGTTAAACAAGACATCAGAAGCCCAGAAAAAAATCATATTTACAACAGCTCATTTCCAAAACAGCTGTACATGTTTGTGTAACTGCCTCTGTTGTTGTATGTACAGATGGTATAAGGCCCTCAGCAGTCAGATGTATGATGAGTTCTTTTATCAACCTTCTGTGCCTATACTAATCCTGGATTATTTTTCAGACTAAGGAGGTAAAGAAGCTAAAAAAAGCAAAATAAAACAAAAAATCCCAGAAAGGCTAACAGCTGTGTTATTGCCATCTTTACACCTCAAGATATTCAGCTTTCCTAAATTATGTACTACCTGCCACCTTGCACTGCTCCTTCAAGCAGTTATCATTGTATTCTGCTCTCTGTTTTTGGACCTTCCTTCCATACATTGTTCTCTAAAATTCATTCTCTCAAGGACATATTAACACAATTGATGCAATCTATGCCAGATACCATCTACATGGATGGGTTCCAATGTTCCCTCTAATTTTTTGTAGTTTGTATGAGCAAAAAAAAGTGTCTTGCTGTGTGCAAAATACTTCTTCGTGTGCACTAATATTAGCACCACTGTTCCCTTTAAGCCGTGCGGCCGCGTGGCCACACAGCCAGCCAAGCCCCCCCCCCCCCGCGCAGGGAAGGCTGCTGGCCGCGCAGGGCTGGCAGCCAGAGGCCCTGCTCACAGCTCCTGTGGCACAGGGAGTTATTAAAACTCCTGCCCACAGAAGCTCTAACGGAGCATGCCCAGAATATCTGAGTGTGCTCCGTTAGTGCTTTGCTGGCCCAGGAGCTGTGGCAGGGCCATGCAAGGTAAGTGGGGGGGGCCGCCAGGATCGGGCCCGCGGGGGGCGGCAGGATCGGGCCCACGCAGGGGGTGGGGGGCCCTGCGTAGCGAGCAAGAGGAGTTGCTCAGCTGCCGGTGGGTCTTAGAGGGAACATTAGCACTGTCGAATTTTTTTTGTGCAGATTTTATTTTGTTGTGTGTGAAGGTTTCACAACCTGTGTGTGCACACACATATGCACAGCTTAGAAAGAACAGTGATAGCTTCTATTTCCACCCAACCTCATCTTCTATAAGAAGACGAGAATTAATTTAAGTCTGAGGTAATGATTGTGGTAGAAAATAAGAAAATGGCTTGATTCACGTGAACAAGGGAACAAAGAAGTCTTTTTATAATCCCTGTGCAATTTAGCTAACTTTGTGACAATTAAACCACAGCTAAATCCCAAAACTAAATTCTACCTCAATGTTACCTACCTAAGCCATTCAAGTGAACTTTCTCATGAAACTAACACACAGCTTTGATCCACATTACCTCCAGCCTATGAGAACCTGTTGCATCCTCATGGTTAAATACTGACAGAAATACACTTGAAAGTGAAGATAATGAAACTGACATATTTTTAAGAAAGAAAGAAAGAAAGAAAGAAACCCAACAGCTTTAAGAATCCATCTATTAATATATTCAACAGTGCACATACCTTGAACTCATATTTGCATGAACACTGAAAGTAAAACCACTGCAATTCTGTTACACATTCCTTATAGTTATAGTTCTCATCTTGCTAGTTAGTGACATATTTAATGGCAATAGAGAACTCCTCTGGGTAGGCTTTGCTTACCTTGCTTTGTGTGAGATACTGTGTGATCTTTCTATTGCACTATAAATAGTTGCTAAGTACACCTTAAGGAATCTGTTTTTTTATACCCAACTCTTGCAGAAACCAGTCTCCACTCTCTGGAAAGCCCGTGTCACAAATTTAGACCCTGATCCCACAAGCTTTATGCCTGTCAGTACACCAGGGTGAAGCCACTCGTGTCCATAAATTATTGAGCTGCACAAGTGTTCGGAGGACAGAGGGCCTGAAACTGTCAAGAGCTCTGCTCCTACCTCTTGCAAAAAAAGGAACATAGAAATTCTGCTGCCTTGGGCATGTTGCACTATACAACGAAGAACATGTGGTTAATGAACAAAAGCCTTTTACTTTCTCCCTCTAACTCAGACTGTCACTATCTTCCTGTTTATTTGCCAGATGCATCCCAGCTGCTAATTAAGCTTGAATGAATTAAGGTGAATTGAATCCTGCCTGAGCATCTGCTGCTTCCCTATTAGCGTGGCAGGCAATGAAAGGAGGACGATACTACATCTTTAAAAAGCCCATTTATACTTAGAAATATCTCTTGCAATAAACTAATATATATATTCTTTTTCTATGACACATGCTGTGTAAGTAACAATAAAACATTCTGCAGAAGGTGCTGGAGTGTGTAACCCAAGTTGTATTTTTAGTAACTCTTTGAGTGGCTTTGCATAACATGCCAAGCTAGAATTAAGTTTCAAATTATGTTCAGAGGTGAGAAAGAGGCCAGAAATAAAGCAAGTCTAGGGCAGTGATTGTCAAATTTAGGGCCGGGACCCCGTACTAGATCGCAGACCCTCAAGCACTGGGTCACAGCACTCCATGCTGCCACTGCCAAAAGACTGGAGTGCATTGCTCAAAGATGTAATTGCCGGGTTGTGGGCATAAATGTTTTTTTTCCAGCTGGGTCCTGAGGAAAAAAGTTTGAAAACCACTGGTCTAGGGCATGATAGGTTGGGCCACAACAAGGGCTATCGTCATTCATCTTTGTCTTAAAGAAATTCCTTTCCAAAGATAAGGAAATATTGGACTGCATTTTATTAGCTTAGGTAAACTCCTCCACAGAGACAGATGACTCCTTGGAGAATCCCAAGTCAGACAGGCCCACGAAAAGGTGTTGGAAAGGAGAGCTGGTAAAGAACTTCTACATTAATAACCTCAGTTCCATTCAGATTCCCAGAAATCCATTCCCCAGCTCAAGACCTGCAGCATATTCTGTAGCGAAGTCAAACCCTAATCTAGGACAAAGCACTCATGGTGGGATTGCAAAAAATTCTTACAGTGATTTTTTAGTAGGAGATCAGCTAGGCTATTTTGTGGCAGAAATCACATGAGAAATTAGGGGGGAGAGTGTGATTTTAACTTGAAACTATGCAAAAATTCAGTATCTTTCCTGCATTCACTTTGGGTTATGCTTCAATCCCAAACTCAAGGGTTCAGATCTCAGGTGAAGTAAATCTGGAGGGGGAAATGGCACGAACTTCCTGTGAATTAAGCCCACTGATAAAGGGAAACCTTTAACAAGAACTGTTTCTGCATCTTTTGTTATGAAGTGATACATAGATAGAATCATAGCTTTTAATACTAGAAGGGAACTTTAAAGTATTCTGTATAATAAAGGCCAGATAATTTCATCCACTTACCACTGTAAGTACTGTACTACCCACTGAGATTAAAGATGATTTCAGAAAATTTAAGTAGTTACTTCTTAAAATTTATTGTCTGTGTTTATTTTACACAAACTAAGGAGAGAAAAAAAACTCTAGAAGTTTGTACAATAAGGTACATGCCAAATACACAGTTATCTAAGAAGCTTAAGAACCTGGATTCCTCTAAACTACAATTAATATAGTATTAATAAAGAGAACAGAACATTGCAATAGTTATGAAAGAGAAGCAAAAAGAAAGTAATTTTGATCTGAGAGACACTTTTAGGTTCTTTTATATGCAAGGAAAATCTCTTTATAAAGGAGGTATAAAAATGATTGAAACTGAGCTTTGAAAAGGTGCACACTTTCCTATTACAGAATTTTCAGTAAGTCTTTAGAGTGATAAAATCTTATGCATTATGTGGGAGCTCCTGAACGCTTTTATTTCACTAGCAAGAAAGAAAGAAAGAAAGATCTCATAGTAATCAAAAATGGTAGAAATTGCCACTGCTTAAATTCTCTATGAAGCATTTGTTCTCTTCTGGCAAGCAGGCGAAAATTAACTAAGGATTGAAACAAGTAAATATATTTACTTATTGCACAAGAGACAACAGGAATGTGAAGCTTATAAATGTAAGTGTCTAGGTGTGAAGAACACACAGTTCCTCAGCTCTAAGCATGATAAATTTAAGCTCTGTAAATGGTGTGTTGTGGCAATTAAAATGAAAGACCTACAATGGTAAAACTGCTGAAATAATGTTTCGCACTATGTGCCTTCCCAAAGGAATATATTGTTGAAGGAAAACCTAATGGACTTTACATCTGATAATGAATGTTTTTGTGCTTTGAGACAAATGAGACTTAAATCACCATTTCCCAACTAAAGATGATTAAGTATTAATCCCCACTGGTAGGGGTGGGGGCAAAACAACAGCTATTAATCCAAAATTAGACAAGTGCAAGTATTTGTTTTAATATACTTAAGTGAATTTTTGCCAGTTCATAATGGTGAACTTGACCCCATAGGAAGTACAATTAATGGTTAGAATCTGGAATACTTTACAGCCATTTGTTTCAGCCAAATTTTGTTCTCTGTGTTGTATCTTTTTTTTTTTTTTTTTTTAATGTGCACAAGACCTTGTTTACCCTCCCCATTTCAGCAACTTCTTGAAATAAATTTCACATTTCCTTTCTGTAGATGTTTATACAAAATAATCTGACTGGATTGACACTCCTCCAATCACGAAACAGGAATGATACAATGTGATTTATGCGACCAACCATACTGAGAAACAGATCCAATTCTGGATTATCAATTTCAAATAGCAAACCATTGAATACCTGAAACATAGACTTTAAAATAAAAATAAGAAATTAAATGCCTATACTGAAAAAAACTCTTCATTTTCTGTTTATAACAGAAATTAAAAATTGGTTTGAATGTGCGGGACTTCAGTTAAAATTAAGCACGTGCTTGAATGCTTTGCTGGTCCAAAGCTGATACGTGGATTCTCTCACTTTGCAAGAGACCTCCATGGCTCTTACAATATGCTATGGGAGTGGGGAGAACCACGCATGGAGGGTCCTTGTGAATTTGGCAGGGGTGATGATGCCTATGGCATTTTGTAACTATATAATGAAGACTGAAGTAAAATGCAGAAGGGAAAAATAAAGAAAGTAAATTAAGGCAGAGCAAATTTTGGAAGACTATATTAGGCATAGAGTGAAATTGAACAGAACAAAGCAATGAGATGAGGAACATAGAAATGAAATGGAAGTGTTCAAAGATAATTTAATCTACCGCCAAGGGCTAGGTATGACATCTCAAAATAAATACATAAGGGATTATGTATGCCATCTAGAAATAAATATAGAAAGGTTTATTTTTTTAAGAAATGACAGGCTTTGTAGATGAACAAGGGAACGCAGAAAAGTACTCACAGACAAAAAGTACATGCCTTGACATATGTCATCCATACATCAGTTATGACAGGTGGTAGGCCCCTCAGGCTTTGACTAAAACAATTGATAAATATAAAATTTCTATCTATCTATCTGGGGGATTTCATTGCTAGTTCTCACTGCCCTCATTTTTATCTTACTCAAATTATTTTGTTCGCTTTAATTATATTTGCTCAGGCATTCAGGTTGACTTAGCAGGCGTTTTCTCCTTTGTATTCTGTTTTTATGGGTCTAGACAACAAGCGTATTAATAGCAATGAGGAAAAAGTCAGGATCAGCAGTAGATCATAGGAACAAAAGGCATGATTATCCTATTTATATCTTCTCAGTCCAAAGAGCATATCCTACAGATTCAAATGGATGGGACTCAGGATCCCTGGTTTATATTCCTGGGTCTGACACAGACTGGCTGTATGATCTTGGACAGGTCTCCAACTCATCTGAAGTCATGGGTAAAATATTTTTTCTCATGGAAACACTGTGGGGCTAATGGACATTCGTAAAGAACTTGCAGATGAATGAAAGATGCTACAAGTTCTATTAGTACTATTAAGTCGTACGTACAGAGACTTTAGGCAGCTGTCTATTCACATCAGCCATATTGAGGCTATGGGATTTTAACATGTCCCTATCTGACTAACTATTGGGGAAATCCTCTTCGACACCGTTACTGCCATTATGGTAGAACCTCATCATGTAACAGTTGGATTGGTAAGGTTGTGACTCTGTGAGCAGAGCCTTTTAGTCCTATTGACCTTAGCGCTAACATGGAACATCCCAGGGTCTTTCACTCCCAATGGCATCACAAAGAGCTCAACTGTTGTCAGATTTATTGAGACTTTTCCACTTCAGGCCCTCAAAACTATGCACACAGTATTAATTATCCAACATAAGCAGAAGACAGAACATTTGAGGAAAAGAGGAGGGCAGGGATAGTTGATGTTGGCAAGGGAAGAAGGGACTGTTAGGAGACGTAGGTCTGAAGGAGTTCTGAAGAGAGGTAAAAGGCCACTTTGTGGTTGAAGAAAGGGGCAGTGTTCTAGGTATAGAAGGCATCATGATGTAACAGGAAGAGAACTGGGATAGTTTGCAGTGAAAGGCAAACATAAGCAAAGTTATTCATATGTGGCTTTGTAGGGGAGAATAAGCAGCTTGAAGATCATAGAGTAACACAGGGGAAGCCAAAGGAGCTATTAAAGGAGAGGGGGACATAGTGACCATGGTGAGAAAGGAAGAGATTACTTTACACATTCTTAATTGGCAGTGGAAGATGATAACAAGGGGATAATTAGGCCTCAGCCCTAGCAGTGGAATGCTCTTTTCTTTTCTTTTTTTCTTTAAACAAACAATGTATTTAGTGCCAACTCTCTTTTCTCCAACACACCAGGCACACGCCAGCAGTTGAATGATGAGGGAAAGGTCCCAGAATCTGATGACAATTGGCCTCTTCAGTTTCCCAGCACAGAGTGAAGTCAGGGGAAGACAGACCTTCTTGCTCATTCAATTAAATTAGGCCTCTTTAAAAAAACACTTTCTTCAAACTGAGATTTCAGGTCAGAGCTAATTTTTTTTTGTTTAGCTGTGTTTCAATGACACCTAACAAGTCAAGTTCATGCATTAATATTGCTTAAAAAGGGTCTGTGGTCCACAATGGACTGCAGATTAAAGACAATCAAGAATTTAATGCAATTGAGAAAAGAAGTAACACAATTCTGGAGTGTATTAACAGGATCGCTGTTTGTAACATACTGGAAGTTATCTTCCAATTTTAGTCAGCACTAGGAAGCCCACAGCTGGAGAACTATGGCCAGTTTTGGATTTTAGACTTAAAGAAAGCTGTGGCTGAATTGGAGACAACCCAGAAGAAACCAAGAAAGGTAATAAATGATTAAAAAAAAAAAAACAACACCATGACTTTGAGGAAAGGTCAAAACAACTGGGCATGGTTAATATTGAGAAAAGAAGATTGAGAGGGTGACCTAATAACAGTCTTATGTTAAGGGCTGAGATACCTTGAAAAGTTGTTCTCCATGCCCACTGAAGAAAGGACAAGATGTAATGAGATAAATCTGTAGCAAGAAAGATTTAGGTTGCATATTTGAAAAACAAATCTTTCTAACTATATAGATATTTCAGCTCAGGAATAGGCTTCCAAGAGAGCTTTGGAAATCCTAGTCACTGGAAATTTTTAAGAACAGCGTAGAAAAACACCTCAGCCTTCTGAACAGGGGGCTGGATGAGATTACCTCTCAAAGTCTCTTCTCGCACTATATTTCTATGATTTTATGGCCAAGTCACACTGGAAATTTTATTTTATATTTTACTAATCAGCACATAAAAGTAATTGATCACTGTATTCATCTCTGCACAGAAAACCAATAATCTCAAATGTATATGTATACATATAGATGTTGTATTCAAACTGGGGGTGGGGGATACATCAATTTTTTCTAGTTAAATTTCAATTTATCTGGGAGTATGTCAAGATGACAGAATCTCATTTAAGAGCTGTGAAGACAGCTGACAGAAAGTGCATTAAAAATTAGATTTTGAATTCGAAGAATGAAAGCTTTAAATTACTACAGGCATGACTGTAGGACAAGATTGATACCAGATGCTATTTAGTACATGTTATTAACAAACCATTCAAGCCTTGAAGGGACCTTGTCACTACATAACTTCTGTCTATGTAAATAAGATTGAAGCAAGGATTTATATTGCTAGCAATAGCAAGCATCCAGTACATCAAAGAAACACGACAGAGTATTGCTCAAGTTAAGAAAGAACTCGTGAATACTAAAATCTATGACTTTCTCTTGACTTTGCTTGTACACATAAATCAGACTTCAGTACTGCCCAAAACAAAATGTTCTGTGAAAACATTACCTTGCTTCATGAGAATAAACATCTTCAAATGTCTTTTTGCTACGCTAAGGTAGTAGCAGACAAGAATTCATAAAGCAATGTTAGATTATTAAAAAACAAAGTGTATTAGTGCAGATCAAAGTAAATTAAGTAGTTAGCAGGAAATATTAATCTTCTATATCCCTTCAGATGTATTTGTTTTCTCATTTTGAAAACTTCTTCCTGCTCTGTTAACTATTCTCTAACAAAATCCACACAGTAATGTTGTCTGCAACAGTCTGGTAATATATAATGCATACCCAAAATTTAAGGTACTATGAATTCTGATCATAGCATGTCAAAGTCTGGCTTATATGCAGTGGTATGCAAAACTAATATAAACTACAAAAGCTTTCCATCACACCCATTGTCTTACTTATACCCATCAAATCTAATTTTTCACTATCTTGCACCTTGTGTAATTATTCACACCTGTGCAAAGTGGCAGTAAAATGCTACTGAATGAGAATGGTAGAGCTTTTCATCCATTGGCCAGTCTTCACTTTTAAGGCCAAAAGGGACCATCGTGACTATGACCTCACGCGTAACACAAGTCAATGAATTTCATCCAATATTCCCAGCATCAAGCTATAACTTCTGCTCAAGCCACAGTACATTTGTAGGGGGAGGGGAAGGTGAAGAAAAAAAATCTACTTTATTTGAAAACTCCAGGTGATAGAGAACCCAGCGTGTCTTCAGGTAATTTGTTTGAATCATTAGATACTTTCACTATTATTTTTTTTAGATTTATTTCTAGTCTGGATTTGTCTATTTTGAACTGCTGCCATTTGCTAAATTACTTTACTACACTGGAATCAAGTCAATGGTGTATCTCTGTGGAGAATTTCAAAGTATCTCATCACTTCAGAGAATTTAAAGGCAGAATTGTAGGAAGTGGTTTAATAGGATCTACCTATCTGAGATACCTCCAATTCCATGTGCTGAACTACCAGAGTCAGGATCAGTGTAAACTACGACTCTGCTTAGACACAAGAGTGGGCAGATGATAAAGTCTTCTCTGTGAGGGATTCTTTTGGACATTATCCAACCAGTCCAAAATCATCCTGATTTTTTGCTTTATCAACCTTCACAGCATAGTGCAGGGGTCATTTATTTTCCCTAGCCAGGACTGGTTGGGAGGGCTCTGCTGTAATGCTTTTGAAGAGGTTTTGAGCTGTGGGTTTCTCACCAGGTACATAGTGGCTTTGTTACTGCCATTTCAAATATGTCAAGGCCATGGGTGAATTTTGAAGCTGTCCCTGGAAGACAAGCCCCTGCTCCCACCCCACCCTTGGGCCCACCCAAGGTCAGACCCACAGGCTGATTCCCCTACCCCTCATCACAGTCACTGCATGAGTCTCTGGCTGGCTTCTTCCTCTCCTCTCCTTCCCCCACCCCTACCTATCCTTTCCAGAATGAGAGGCAGCCTCCTATGTGGCCCCCCACAGGCGGGAACTGGGTCAGTGTGGGATTGGGGCTCCTGTAGGATCACTCACTAGCCTGTTACTCTCCCTGGCTGACTGGCGCAGTGACAGACCCAAGTGTTGGGGGGGGGACATTAAACGCACCCCACAACAGGAAGGTTGGGAGAGACAGAGGAAGTTTGAGCAGGAGGAGGGAGGAGCACAGAGAACAACAGTAGGAGTCATCGTCCCCTAAAATCCCAGTCTCCTGTGATCCAGGAGGACTGAATATGAATGAAAGGTTAATTGTGAAAAATTTCACAAGGCACCTAAGCAAAAACCACAAAGCAAGCTACACAACACAGGCAAGTATTATCCCTGTTTTTGAATGTGTTAGTCTAGTTCAGCAAAAGAAAAGAGGGTTCTTCCAGCATTTTAAAGACCAACAAACTGACAAAAAGAAGTTGTTAGTCTTTAAAGTGCCACAAGACTCCTCTTTTGTTTTTCAGTAAGGCAGTGAAATTGAAATTTGAAACCTGACTGGAGAGATCTGACTTTTGTTATGCTAAGAAGGCTGGTTTCAGTTTCACACGGCATGCCTAAGGGCAGGGCTGTCCCTAGGTGGGTCCGGGGCTCTGGGCGATTCACCCTCTGCGGGGCCCGCACTCACCCCTCCAGGCACTGGGGGTCGGGGCCGGCCATCCGTCCCATGCCAGGGACCAGGCAAGCTGGCCAAAAGTGGTGGAACAGGAGTGCAGGGTCTGGTTTCTCAGCACTCTTAAGCCAGTGGCTGTTAAACCTTTTTCCTAAGGATCTAGCTCTGGACCCCTCTGCCATGTGTTGCTCACTGCACGCCCCCCCAACATGCCCTCTGCTCTCCATGCTATGGGGGAGCAGGGACTGCCTCCCCGACCTAGCAGCAGGGCCTCCAGCCCACCCAGGCCATGGTTCACACCCATTTAGGCTTGGGGGGTGGAGGGGTGAAGCAGCGTTCCCTGTACCAGGCAGCGCCGGGGGCTGTGTGGCTGCGCAGTTTAGGGGGAACATTGCCCTGCCTAAGGGCATGGCATGCTAAGTTTATATGCTCCATGCAGGTAGCTTTCCGGACAGTTCAGAGCACCAGGCTTCATGGAGCATAAAATCTTTTGTCCTTCCAACACAAAGGGTGGGTGGCAGGCAAAGAGGCGGGGACAGCATAGCCAATCAGGGAAAGCCTTGCCTCCCTGTGCCTTCAATAAGCTGCCCATGGTTAAGGTGTACCCACAGCAAAGGATAGAGAGCACCTCTTTATGTTATGAGGGTACAGATTAATACCAGTAAATACACACTGACATCAGTCATCCTGCAAAAGGAAGATGAGGGACTGTGCCTTGCAGATCTCAGTGTGGTGGGGACCTTCTCTACTTTCCACATGGCAAGGTTGCTCAGCCAATTCTCTGGTACTCCTGACTCCCTGGAGGCTTGTCTGCAGGTTCGATCCCCTTTAAGAGAGTTTCTGAGATAGGCAGAATCCATGGTAGCATCTATGGGCATGATCGTGAGAGAGTGGGAGGGCTACCAGATGCCAAAACAGCAACAGACGCAGCGACTGAGCTGCTAGGGGTCTTGTTCAGTCCCTCCACCTATTGTGAAGGGGAAGGAGGGTCAAGCCCTGGCCCTAGACCAGAAGATCAGGAAGGAAATCTATAAAGTGGACATTGAGATTTACATCCCTTAAGCTCCTTCTTGCGGACTTTAACAGGCATGGGGGGATCTGCTGCATATTAATTATTCAACATTTATCTGCCTTTACAGTGAAGAGATAAGAATACCATTTGTTCATTAATTCAAAACTGCAGAAGCTCTGTTTACTATCTATTTTATGAATCCAGGCTGCAGACTTTACCCAAAGCTGAATGCCTGCAATCTGGATTTGAAGTAATTCTGCAATGTCTTTCCTTTAAGCTTTCTACAGATCTGTCAATTTGGAATCACAGTGTTACTGGATTTACACATATTATTGAGATATGAGAGGCTTATCCAATGGTGTGTCACAAAGGGTGTCAAGACATGAAAAACTAACTTTGCTGTGTAGTTTGGCATATTCCCATGAAGTGTCTTATCAGTTTCTTTTTTAAATTAAGCACTTTCTCTTTATAAGACTATTCATTATGAAAAATCACCCCTAATATGACTATTAGACTCATCTCCAGCTTTACTGAAATCCATCTAAACATTCTTGACTTTGAACAACATCCAGCACATTTAAGTTCTGCAATAAGTTTCAAACAGCAGCATTTTATTAGCACTTCAAGTTCTTGAGAATTATTGAGATTGTGAAGTGTCATTGTATTTGATCTCATCATCCATCCAGGTATGGGAGCAGAAAATATTAGTGACTACACCATGGGTAGAAGAGACTGTTAGTTTTCCAAGTATTGAAAGGACTTATGCTTGGTTATACTTTGAAAAGAGAAGCAGGGGGAAAGTTTTTCTTTCACCGTACATAATTAGTGGAGTGCAATACAGCAAAGATGGCATTTTCAAAAGGATCCTCTAATATATAGAGCTTCAAACTGATTTCTCAACTTGTAAAGCTCACTTTTACCTTGCAGTGATGGTGAGGTCTGGGGGATGCTGGGCTGATTGTAAAGCGTAAATTAGAAGACAGCTGTAATTAACACCAGGTGCTATCAAGCCAAAAAAAGTCAAAATTGTAGCTGAGAATAAAGTGATTGCAGAAATAGTCCAGCCTCACTTCATTTCTTGCAGCTGCCCACTCTACAGCTGTGACACATTGGCATAGGAGACTTTAATGCATTTTGGTGTCCCCAGAACTCATAAATCCCAAAACCTTCACCAGCATTAAGCAGTCTCAAGGACCTGATTCTAAGCCCATAGAAGTCACTACCATCTCTGGTCCCAGATGATCTTCCCAGCTGAATTTTTTGTGGCAAATGGGGGTCGGGGGAGATTGGATATTAGGAAAAACTTTCTCACTAGGAGGGTGGTGAATTACTGGAATGTGTTACCTAGGCAGCTGCTAGAATTTCCATCGTTGGAACCTTTTAAGGACCAGTTAGACAAAACCATGGCTAGGATGTTTCAGTGGGAGTAGTCCTGCATTTAGCAGGGGGTTGGACTAGATGACCTCATGAGGACCCTTCCAGTCCTAATATTCTATAATTCTGTAATTTTATGAATTTAAATTGCCAGTTTAAAGTTCACAATCTTTAAGCCTTCACTCTTACATGACTCACACATAAAGTAGAATGCAGTGAAGTGAGAACATACAAACACAAATCTCCTCCTTTCATTTTTTTTTTAAGCAGAGATATACAATCAAAATCCACAATGTTAAGATTGGTTACACTTTTCATCTAACAAATATTTCAGTCATTAAGTGATATATTTTACAATATATTGAATTATTACTTTACTGCACTTGTAATATATACAGTATTTCACTGACACAGAAAACATATATATATGATAGAAAAATAATTCTAACACTAAAGGAGAGTTTGATCTTTGACTACAGTAGTCTTGTATTTATTCTTAACAGTTTCATTGGTAGGATGGCATTTTATTATTGATTTTTTTTCATAAAACAATAACAAATGCACCTTCTGTGAAACTTTCAAGGCATAGATGAATCCAAATTATGGAAAATCAGCTTCAAAACTGGCACAGAGCCTCTCTTATATGATAGGGTGCAATTAAATCAGAGATAATGGAAGAAATAGACTAATCGAAGCACAAATCACTAGAGAAATTACTGAAGAAATGTAGCATACCAAAACAGGTGAGAATGAAAAAATAAATATTATAACTTCAATTAAAAAATAGAGTATTTAATGGCCTGGAAAGAGATGTGGGAATTACCTTAGTTGATGAATTTCAAATCAGTAAATTAATTTTATAATATTCATTTTTGTTGCTATATGTTAGTGTCTGAGACTGCCAGGAGGTCACCTTCTAGGGAACAATAAGAGATGTATAAACAACAATGTGTCCAAAATATTTGCCCCTCCCATAATCTAATTGGAATGATTCTGTGCAGGCATGTATGCCAGCCAGAAGATTTATGCTTTTTTTTTTTTAATAATAATGGTTAAAAATCAGGCTGATCTTGGAACCAGGAATTTTACCCTATGAGTTTATCATAGTAAGAAGCAGACATGCAAAAATTCATGAGTCCATTAAACAGAAGTTTAAGAGGAAGTGCTGGAAACTGTTTATGTAGAACACTTATGTCTGTGAGAGGCCTTGGCTAACTTGGGGGACTCTTTCTTTGGTACCGCCATTTGCTAAAATAAAATAAAATAAAATAAAATAAATCTATACTGTTTGTTACCATCTCAAGCGGTTTGAAAATTTTGTGTTGAAAATCCCACCCAAGAGAAAATTGGGGTTTCACCTAAGTAAAACTTTTTCATAGAAAATATTTGTTTTCCTTAAACATTTTAGATTTTTTTGTTGAAATCGTAAAGAAACAAAATGCAAACTTTTTCAGTTTTCTTGTTTTCTTTTTTTAAATAAAAAGACCCCAAATTTTTTTAATAGAAAATATGACAAAGTAATTTTCACCCACAATTTTTTTCTTAAAAATTATGTTTTCTAACTGGTTTTACACTCCTCTTATTGTGCGCCCTCTGATTGCAGGAGCAAAAGAAAAAAGGGGCGGGGAGGCGGGTTGTGGTCAGAGCCATAATACTCTGTTTCAGCACCCCTTACAATCAGCGGCGCTTGGGGCCGGTGATGCAAAATGTGCCCTTTAATGGAGTGGCTCAATGGACCCGCTCTGGTGCACCTGGGGCAAAGCCCCATTCATCCTGCCATAATTACAGCCCTGGTTGTGGTTCTGCTCCCCAAAACTACCTGCATAGCATAGTTTAAGTCCTTGATTGTATATGCATGATATTTGCTTAGACTTCTGAATAACTAATAACATACCTCCACATAGATGTAAAATTGCCCTCACAAGTGCTTGTCCTTACAAAATGAAGAATCAGTAAGGAAGACCTAGTGGAATCCTGAAACTTAAGACAAATATGTCTAGATCATATGGTCAGAAAGCTCATCTTCCTACCTACCTTCATGCCTCCCTCACTTCCTTCTGCACCACATCAATCCAGCATCAAAACACATAATGTCTATCTTATTATCAGTTAGCAGCCTGGACTTAGTTAACACAAAAATAACCCTAGGCCATTTAAGTAGCAGCTATCACGTCTTTTAAAACAATATCTTAAATGGAAGACATAGCATTTAAATCAACGTGGATAATTATACTGGTTCCCTTACAGTGAGGCAGATGTTCCCTCTTCTGCATTCAAATTAGGCCAGAGATGACAATAACCTATGTATTGAAATAGCAATAGTTTTGTTGCTAATCTCCTTCCACATCCTCAGCCCAGAAGTGGGATGGGAGACTGGAGCGTGACCTCTGGGCTGACCTGCCCTGAACCCCCCCCAACACAGGAGGGCCCCCAGAAGCTGATTGGCTCTGGACCCTGCACCCTGCTAGGGATAGCCCTGGCAGTAGATGTGGTGTACCTAGACATTAGTAATGTTTTTGATACAGTCTCATATCATTTTCACATTAACAAACTAGGGAAGCCAGGATGGAGCTACTATAAAATGGGTGAAACACTGGGTGGATAACTGCTACCAGAGAGTAGTATTCAATAGTTCACAGTCATACTGGAAGGACATAATGAGTGGGATACCGCAGGGATTGGTTCTGGGTCCAGTTCTCTTCAATATTTTTATCAATGTTTTAGATGATGGCATAGAGAGGGGTTGCAAGTTCTTTGGTGGGTAAGATCACAGTTCAAAATGATTTGGACAAACTGGTGACATGGCCTGAGGTAAACAGAATGAAATTCAATGAAGACAAGTGCAAAGTACTCCACTTACGAAAGAACAATCCAGTGCATACATTCAACATGGGCAATGACTGCCTAGGAAGAAGTACTGCAGAAAGTGATTTGGGTGTCATAGTGGACTACAAACTAATTATGAATCAACAGTGTAATACTGCTGCAAAAAAAGCAAACACCATTCAGGGATATAGTAACATGAGTATTGCAAGTAAGACACAAGAAGTAATTCTGCGCTACTCGGCCTTGATTAGGCCTCAATTGGAGTACTGTGCCTCATTTCAGGAAAGATGTGGACAAACTGGAGAAAGTTCAGAGAAGAGCAACACAAATAATTAGAGATCTGAAACACCTGACTTACGAAGGAAGATTGAAAGAGTTGGGTTTGTTTAGTCTGGAAGAAAAGGAGACTGAGAAGGGACATGATAACAGATTTCAAATACCTCAAAGGTTGTCATGAGCAAGATGGAGAAAAATTGTTCTCCTTAACTGCTAATGATAGGACAAGAAGCAATACCTAGGCAGGTTGTGGAATCTCCATCACTGGATGTTTTTAAAAGCAGATTAAACAAGCATCCATCAGGGATAGTTTAAGAGGGTACTTGGTCCTGCCATGAGTGCAGGGCACTGCACTCTATGATCTTTCATGGTCCCTTCCAGTTTCTCTGATTCTATATCACCTGTGTGAGGATATGTGTGGTGTGCACCTACCCTGCACCCATCAGGAAGGGGTTAAGAGAACCAGGGAGAACCAAGGTTGCTACACACAGGGTCCCTGGCCTAGGGCCTGGAGAAGTTGGCAAACCTGGGTCCCTCTCCACCTTCTCCATATTGCCAGTGGAGTGGCGATGGTGAGGTAGGTAGCAGAGCCGGGACTATTGAGTCCCCTGGGAGAGGAGGAAAACATAGGTTGTGACTCAGCTGGAGCACTGAGTCCAGAAGAAGACACTATGTATCCTGATGGTGGCAAGAAGCACTACCGAGGAAGAATGATGGAGCACAGGCAGTCAACGGGGCAGCTGCTAATTCCCAGACCACCAGCAGGAGGTGCAGTTCTGGCACTGTGTGCTGGTAGTCCATCACAGTAGGCAACTACTGTAACTTTCACTCCCATTGATGGCTTTGTTTCAAGGAAGTACCTAACCTAATCTATTCAAATACACTTTCCCTTTATCTTTCAAGACCTCAGAATATCATTTCAGGATATCATTTCAATCATGTTCCACAGATTAAATTAATTATTTGGCCTGTAAATCAACACTTCACCAAAAAAATAAAATAAAATAAAATAAAATAAAAATTATACTCAGGTTTAAGATCAAATTATAAAAAGCTGTCATCTTCTCTGCATCCTTGTTCTTAAGAAGCTCAGTTATGGGGAGCGGGGAGATGTAGAAAGCATACATTTTACTGAATTTATGCCAGTTTTATTAAAAAAGGAAAAACATTTTTCTTCATATACACTTTAAAAAATAAAATCAACCAATTCAAAGCAACTGTTCCCTGTCATTGTAATTGGGAGGAAATTTCTAACTCATGCATCTTGCAAGAAAGATCAATTTCTCCTAGGTTAGAGGATATCTTTTTCTATCTGGAACTAATGCACATTCAAAACAAGATACCAGGGAAGATGTATATCTTTGAGAAGTACTGCATAAATTTTTGGAACTGAATCTTTGTGATATGGGGGTGAAGGGTAACTATAAACAAAAAGATCAAAGTCACTTAAATAATAATTCTTGTTTTGCTTTGCCCTGCTTAAAATATAAATCCATTGTCTTGAGCTTTTCCCTTTAATATGCTGTGGGAAAAGGAGAAGGAAATAGGGAGAATTGATTGTGGCACTAGAAATGGGAATGTTTCAGATTGCTTGGGAGAGAAGAAATCCCCTCAAAAAGGCATTGAATGAGCAAGGAAGATAGCAAATCCATTCTTCATCAGGGTAATCCAGTTAAAGTGAAGAGGAAGCAAAAAAGCCTAACTTCAATGGAGGAAAAAAAAAAGTGCCATGGATAACAAATTACCTAAACCAGACAACACAGAAAAAGGTTGCAAAAATATCTTCCTCACTCTCTTTTTTTGCCTTTTCTGATGCATATAACAGCAACTGTCAGCATACAGTCCACTGGGGCTGGTTCAGAACATTAGCCCCAGACAAGATTCCTCTAAATTTCATGGATTAAAGGCTGATGTCTGTGCTGCATAAATAACTTCAGTGCAGAGAATACCACTCTGGAATTCTTCAGCTGCCAGCAGAGAGGGGATCATTGAACAATGCCATCCTTGGGGGGGCAAGAGGGGTGATTGCCTCTGGCCTTGCAGTTCTGTGGGCCCCGCGCTGTCCTGCTGAGAGCAGGGCAGTGTGGGGTCCACACCTCTGCCCCCCACAGCCACACTACCCCCCAACCTTCGGAGCCAGGGGTGGGAAGGGGAAGGGGAGTGGGAGCATGGATTGGCCTCTACTCTGTGGCAGCCCACCCCACCCCCAGGACTGGGAACAGCCATCCCAGAGCCAGGCCGTCCTTATGAGGGTACTGGCATAGGGCATTTGGCCTATGGTGGGGGCCCTGCATCCCCTCCATGCACTGGGGAGGCAGCGCAGGCCAGTCCAGGAGCTGGGCTCTGCTCTTGCCCCCCTGGCTCTAGGCCAGCCTGCCTCACCTCCAGGGCAGAACAGCTGGCCCATGGGAGGAGCAAGATAGAGAAGCCCGGCTTACAGCAGGACAGTGCGGGGCCCAGGGCGATTGCCCCTCTCGCCCCTTGCAAGTACGGCCCTATCCCAGGGGAAGAGTGGGCCAGCCCAGAGGCTGGGATCCGTTCTCTCACGCCTCCAGGGGGCCATCTGTTCTGCCCTGGGAGCAGGGAGGGTCGGTCCAGAGGCGGGGCGAGAGAAGGGAACCTCTAGACCTCAGGCTGGCATGCTTCACCCCCAAGAGCAGAGTGGATGGTCCAAGGGAGGGGTGGAAGCGTGGGGCCCCTCCTCCAGGCCAGTCCGCCCCACCTCTCCAGTGCAGGGGGGCAATGGGGGCCTGCCACAGGCCGATTGGCTCGATACCCCACTAGGGATGGCTCTGTCATTGAACTGTTACAACCCATATTTGATAGGAACCACATCCTGAAAGAAATCTTCCCCGAGCCCCCTTATCTGGCCTTCAGACAGATCTCTGACCTTGCAAAACATTATCAGAACCAAGCTCCCCACAAACCAGGAAACACCAACATAAAGCAAACACCAAACCCTGCCAGAAGACATGCATAATCTGCAACCATATCTCCACTACTACACAGATCAATACCCCCCAACACAGGTTTCAAGATTCATGGGTCCTATACATACATTTTTTATCCAGTGCCTCAAGTACCATAACTACGTGGATGAAACTAAACAATCACTATGGTCTCAAATGAACTCATACAGAAAAAAAAAATACTCATCATACTCATCAAAGACAAAAACACCATTTCACCTGTGGGCAAATGCTTTTCACAAAGCATGCATTTCATATCTGATCTTTCAGTACTTGTCCTCAAAGGACACCTACACAACACATTAAAAAGGCAAGCCTAGAAGCTTAAATTCATAACTCTGCTAGACACTGGGACTCCATGGACTTAACGTGGACAGTAAAACAAACAAGGAGTCCCATGTCACTTAAAGACTAACAAATTGATTTATGGATTTTCTCTCATGAAAGCTCCTGCAATAAATCAATTTGTTAGTCTTTAAGCGTCACAGGACTCCTTGTTTTACTATCCATGTTAAGTCCTTGGAGTCTGGTGTCCAGCAGAGTTACAAATTTAAGCTTCTAGGCTTGACTAGACTAAAATGACTTGCCCCTTTGGAACTTGTTAACATGGACAGTGGTTTTATGTCTCATTGGAACAATTTCTAACATACTACATTCCTGCTCCCTTACACACCCATTTGAAACCCTTAATGCCTAATAATCAATGACCTACTGACCCCAATGACACGCTGTAAGTGACAGCCTCCAACATTTCTTACCCCCTAATGCTTAGCAGACACTCTCAGTGTCTATTTAGCTGAGACATTCAGCTTCTTTCACCAGAGCTGAAGAAGTATTCTGCATAGCTCAGAAGCTTGTACCTCTCACAAACAGAAGCTTGTCCACTTAAAGGTGTTACATCATCTCCCTTGTCTTTCTACATCCTAAGGCCAAGTTGACTAGACAACCACTGCAAATAACAGAGATGAAGTCATGTTCAAATGTTTCCAGTTACTACAGCAATCAGGCACTTGAGTTGTGTACCACAAATAGCCCAGCAAAAAGGCTAACTGCTTTTGCTGACAGTTGCACTATATTAAAGACACCACTAATAGCTAATCTTCACAATGACAGTCTAACAATGAAAACATCTTTCAGGGAGAAAACTGTGAAGTCAAGGGTAACTGTTTCTAGTTTAAGCCATCATCTGTGGCTGATGCAGCTCATACTTGGGGACACTGTTGCATTTAATTGTGCACTGCTGTCTTTTTTTCATTAAACAACGTATGGCAATTATGAAGTGTTTTGCTGTCATGGTAACCTTACAGCTACTAGTCATTTCAGAAAATCATTTTTAGTGAATTAGGAGATTTTCAACTGGCAGCCAATATCTGTTTTTCTTTTATATTAAGTAACTAAAAATAAAGAAAAGGGGAAAAGAATTGCATATAGTAAAAAGTAATTTTCTCTGTCTTTAGTCATTGAACTATTTGAATGAATGCATTCTAATCTGCTTAAAATTGTTGCCATAAGAAAGAAGAAGGAAGGGACAAGTTCTACTTCTGAATAATTTTTACCTTTCAAGACAAACAAGAACAAGATTCTTTCTGTTGTCATTCTCATCTTAGCTTTAGTTTGCCACCTGTTTATTTATTTATTTTCCAATTTTAAGTAAAACTGTTGTTTCGTATACCAAATTGTGCATAACTTCTGAGTGAGGTGTAAACTTCCGCACTTCATTTGTTTAAAAGTGGACTAATAAGGCAGGAGAAAATTTACTATAGAACACAATCCTGAACTAAAGCTATTGCTATGTTTAGTCTCTCTCTATTTCTGAGTCACATCATTCTGCTGACATGATTTTGTTACTGCTTATTCTAAGAGCAGAAATGAGTTAGAAACAAATAGTACAAATTTACCCCCTTTTCAGATTAGCTTGGTAGTGAAATTATCCATCCCAATTTTTCCATTATTTATGAATACGCCCATTCTATTTACCATATCTGTTGAGTATTGAGTTTTTATATTTCATGTTTGGTCAGAATCACATGGCATTGTGTCTGTTTCATGATTGGGTGCCTAAAGCTTTTTAAATTGAAGACCATCAAATGAAAAACATCTACAAATCTTTAGATGAATTATGCCAGGAGTCATACAAATGCCAGGATTCATTAATTTTACACAAAGATCCAGCCATCATCCAAATATGCTTGAAAAGCATCACCATACCAATTATAGTAAGCCAAACTTCATGTGTTATTCATGAAAATATTCAGAAATCAATTGGGTAGCATTTTGTTTGTTTATTTATTTATTTATTTATTTAGACTACTGTGCAACAGCTATATTCTGGTGTTTGGATGTGATTGTACACCCAGTGGTTCCTTGGTTGTAATGAACAGACTTTATTCATGAGCTTGAACAAGTAACACTTTTTGTCATATTGAAATGCAGCCCAATAGTGACCAATATATATAGAAAGGCTTTTGTCTCCTAACATCATTGTCCAACAAGACAAAGAGCTTATTTTTTTTTCCACTTTAACAAGGACAGAAATGCTCATGAATGACAGTTAAATTTGTTGGTGGTATTAAATTGCTAATGCAAATGCATTTTACAATCATCTGAACTGATTTAATATATTAGGCTGCCACTCACTGTCTTAGTAAACAATTCTACACTCTTAGTTTAAAATCTTTCTGTCAGATCTGGAGGTTCTCACTATTGGCCTCAAAAGGCTAATGTGATAGTAGTTTACAAACAAATTACTTTTTTTTCCTCTCCCTGGGTTGTAGCACACAACAGTGGGGTTGAGATTTAATGGGTGTTTTGTATCTGTCATGAACCAACTGGGTTATTGCTGAGCACCAAGGAGCTATGTTTTAAAACACCTATGCTATAGGTTGAACTGATCTCCAGTGTAAATATTTGGTGGAATTTGAATGAGTAAAAAAATTTTCTCTTTTCACTCAGAAGTCTTACAATTCAATTAGTGTGCAACAATATGTTTTTCACGAAGAACTGTATGGCATTTACTCTTATATAATCTAGTTTCTCCCGAAACGCCACTTTTCCTTTAGACAGTTATCAAATATCAAACAGTTATGGAAGTCTCATGTCTGTAGATGTTAAAAACAGAAAACTGTTCATTATGACCAATAGATTTCAAACAGGAGGAAGTCATTAATAATAGGAGCAATGCAGACTTAACTTTATGAGAAACATTTGAGGCAAAATATAGTTTTTTTTAAACACTTGTTGGTGATACCATTATTGAGTTACCTTCCTCAGCAAATCTGGAGTTTGGCTTTGATACATGTCCAGCTGTTGGGACATGTTATCAATCTATTTTACATTTTCCCAGTTGAGTCCTGAACTGTATATTGTTGATAGCAGACTGCTGACAATGATGGTGATATTGTTGCAATTCTCATCTATAACTATGCATATGACACCCAGCTACACTGAGCCAGCAGCACTGAGGAAATGGAAAGTCCATTTCTATGATGTTTGATGATTCAGCTCTCTGGTGCCTTTTCACATGGAACCTGAAGACAATTTCATCAATCCCTCTTAAATCTGTTACATGCTGATCTTGTCAGAGAGTGACCACCAATGAGACCTAGTCTGAGCTACTTGCTTGAGTTTTTAAGATTGGTACCAGCCCATGGAAGACAACTCCTCATGAATTCTTTGAAGCGCTTATATTGGTGACCTTTCTGTCTTTTGCCTTGACTCAGCTCCCCATATAAGATCTGTTGTGGGAGGCAGTGGTCTTCCATTTTCATGACATGTCTGGTCTACCTAAGTTGCACTTTCAAGAGCATTTCCTTAATGATGGTTGGGGTATGCTCTCTAAAGGACCTTAATTTTAGTTAGCCTGCCACTGAATGCTTATTACTGAACAGAGAGAGTTGATGTGAAATTATTCAAGATGTTTAATGTGCCATCTAAAAAGATGGCAGGCCTCAGATCCATACAGGAGAGATGTTAGAATCACTGCACTGTAAATCTTCACTTTCATGGAGAGATGAATGTTGTGTTGGTAAAGGACTTAGGTTTGGAGTCAGTGAAGGGCCTGATTAGCTTTATTGATTCTGGAGACAATTTTCTTATCAAGGGAACCATCATTTGACATGGTGCTAACCAAATACTTAAGCTGATTCACATGTTTCAGCTGTATGCCTTGGATGAAGATAGCTAGAACTGGGGCATTGGAATGGCACATTGGTTGGAACAAGACTTCCATCTTAATGGTGAGGCCAAAGAAGTAGGATGCTTCAGAAAACCTGTCAATGATGACCTAAAGTTAGGTCATGTCTAAGGGTCATCAAGATAAAGTTATCTGCAAAAAGTTCCTCAATGAGAAGTCTCTCCAGTGTCTTAGGACTGGATTGAACCGCCATTGATATGCTTACATTGGTGTACCATGGTGTCTTCATAATGCTGTGCTGACTGGAAGACCCAGTGCCTCTGCCAGTCTGCCCTGGAAGAGAACTTCTTCTCTACTCCAAATATGGCAATCAGCTAAACCCTGAGCATGTAGGCAAGACTCACCAACCAGACACCCAAGAAAAAATTCTCTGTAGCAGCTCAGAACCCACCCTATAAAAACAACACATCTGAGGCTATTGGTCTATTTACCATTAGCAGTCAAAGATCAGTTAATTGCCAGATTAGACTGACCCATCATACCATCCTCTCCATAAATTTATCAAGCTCAGTTTTGAAGCCGGTTAGAATTTTTGCCCCATTGTTCCCCTTGAAAGGCTATTCTACAATTTTACTTATTTTATGGTTAGAAACATGCATCAAATTTTGAGTCTAAACTTCATTTATATTTATATCATTTATATTCAGTTGTTTTTGTGTCCACATTGTCACTGGACTTAAATAATTCCTCTTCCCCCCTTGTATTTATCCTTCTGATGTATTTATAGAGAGCAATCATAATTCCCCTCAACTTTCTTTCAGTTAAGCTAAAGAATCCAAGCTTTTGGAGTCTTCTCTCAGAAGGCAGATTTTCCATTTCACAGATCATCCTAGTATCCTCTCTCTAGACCTATTTCAGTTTGAATTCATCTTTCTTAAACTTGGGGGAACAGAACTCCACACAAATATTCATATGAGGTCTCATCAACTCCTTGTATAATTACATTAACACCACCCTATATCTACTGGAAATATGTCATTTGATGCATCCTAGGATTGCATTATTTTTTTTCCACAGCCATATCACATTGGCAGATCATAGTCATCCAGCAATCAACCAATATGCACAAATCTTCTTTCTCTCTGTCATTTCCAACTTATGCATCCATAGCTTAGAGGAAAAAGTCTTGTTATTAGTCTCTAAACACAGGACCTTGCACTTTCCACTATTAAATTTCATTCTCCTTCTATTACTCAAGTTTACAAGGTTGTCCATATCTTCTTGTATGATATCCCAATCCTTCTCTGCATTGGCAAAATCTCCCAACTTTGTGTCATCTACAAACTTTATTAGCATATTCCCCCTTTTTGTTCCAGTAATAAAAAAGTTTCAGGATTGGTCCCCAGACCAATCTCTAGGGAACTCACTAGTAACCTCTGCAGCACAACTGTTCATCTTTCATTATGACCCATTGTTGTCTCCCCTTTAACCAGTTCCTTATCCACCTTTCAATTTTCATATTAATACTCATCTTTTCCAATTTAACTAATGCAGTTCCACATGGGGAATTATCAAATGCTTTACTGGAGTCTAGGTAAATTAGATCCACTGCATGCCTTTTATCTTAAAAATAAATACATAAATAAACAAACAAACAAATAAATAAACAAACATGTTATCTTCTTTTAAAAAAGATCAGGTTAGTCTGGCACAATCTACCTTTTGTAAAGCCAAGTGAGACATCCCCATGTATTAGCAGAGTTAACATATTGCTGAATATTAGGGAATATTAGCTGGTGTAAATAAAATGACTTCAATGGAGTTGTACCAATTTACACCAGCAGAAGCACCAGTCATTTAGAAATCACTGTGCATATATTTATTTACCACTCTAGCTGTAAAACCGTATCCACTCTCTAATCAGGGCATATTTAAGTGAAGTGTTTTAATCATTTAGGTAATATAGTCACAGTCAGTGATATGGTTTTCTCTAAAAAAAAAATATAGTTTAAGAGTCCTAATTTATCTTTGGCTGTCCTAGAGACCAAACGTATTAACATTTCTCAAGCTGTCATGCTAAGTTTTTAGATGTCACATCTGGTTGCATCAGTCACATCACTTTATATTACATTCTAATGCAAAACACAGCATGACTGATGCTACCAGACAACATATTTTACTAAATATTCCATTTTTGAGATTGGTGGGATTTAAAAATAAAAATCTTTTGGTCCATGTTTGTCTGAACTGGTCTAAATAGTATAGTTTGTTCACCCTAGTATAAGCCTCTCACCTTATGAATAAGTGTAGGAATACACTATCATTTCTATTCCTGTTATGCTTGAGCAGCCTCTATTGTAAGTTATTTCCTATCAATGCCAATCACTAAAAATCAAGGAAGTCATCAGTTAAAGCTATTCACATTCTGACCAATGCAGATAGCTGATCTGAGAACACCTTATTTCCCTTATCATTCACATCTGTCTCAATAAATGATACTTTAATTCCAAGCTACATGTACCTAATTCCTTACAGTTAAATGCATAAGCTTGATCCGAACTTCATCAAGACTGAGATCTGAAAGTACTTTTACTTTAACAATGCTAAATATCTTAATAGTACTTTAGAAGAAAGTTACGGTGATCAAGGCTAAGTGTTTGTTTTTAAGGAAAGAATGCCCACAAATAGATAGCTGGAAAAACAGCCTGTACAAAAAAGTTAAATTATCTACTCAGATATGAGCATTATGTATACAAATAAGAACTGACAAAAGTGGAACTGGATAGAAGAATTAAAATAAAGATATTGCCTTTATGTTCATGGTTTTTATGCTGATTACTTTAGAGGATAATCTGCTTTCTATTTTCATGCATTCTTTATTGTTGAATAGTCATATTATCAATGGTTTATTCTTACACACAATGGGGACTCAAGAAAATGGTTCTATTGCCTTTACAGTCTTATGATGATGGCCTTCATAAAATTCCTGAACTACTGTAATCATCATCATCCGCTAGTGAACTCTTCATTACGTGTTTAGTCTTGCATAGACTTCAAGCCATAGTACCACTGATCTGCTATTACTTACATTGGAGAGTAGTGAAAGTCACAAAAAGAAACTCCTAAATGTAATTGGCTTATCCTGATAGAAGCTGTAAGAGCCTCCCTTGTTGTTGCTGTCTCTTTTATGGAAACAATTCTGCAGTTACACTACATGCAGAATTCACAGTGACATCTTTGTGAAAGTATATATTTGGGCCCTAATTTACATTTAACAGATTTGTTTGCATTACCAGGTTTTCTATCTGAATTTTGAAGTGGTCAGTTTTGCTTTGCTATATGATTCTAAAATTGCAGCCTTCTCACCCTCAGTTTTTAAGCAATTATCCCCTCCCCCCATGTGTACGAATGAGTTGGCACTTTTTCCCGCAGCATTCTGAAAATCTTGTAAAACATTAAGACATATATAAGATTAGATTCTTCTTGTGATCTGTTCAGAAAGGGAAATATTGAGGAAGTAAACTCCAAGCAGTTTTAATTGGCTATAAATCAGACTCATTTTGCATAGAAAAAATATTTATGTAATAATTATGTAGAACTTTTAAAAATAAGTAAATTTATGGAAGACATTTCAATAGATTTGTATCATTTTAAACATTCAACAATGTGTGACTTCAGACATTTCCCAAGTCACTGAAGTAAAGGAGATTCTACAAAATTACATGCAAGATTTGTATGATTTGTATCATGTGTATGAAGCATTGATTTCAAGTGAGCCAGGATTTCATGTAATTTTTGCAATGGACTTCTGAAATTTTAGAGTTTTATCTCTTATATAGAGCTTTACTTTCAATGAAAAGTTAACATTTTTCAGAATGAATGTTAGTAGTGAGGCATATTTCCACATACCAAACTCTGTAGTTTTAACCACGTATTTGGCTGCTTAGATTATCAACTACTAGAGGATAAACAATTCAGAAATTTTGGTAAGAAAGAATGAAATGTAATTTGCTGACATCTTAGTTATTTTCACATGCAAGATGTGCTATGCCATATCTTTACTACATGGAATATGATAAAGATATAGTAGCAGCATTTGATAAATATTTCTTTTTCAATGCATCTGAAACACTTGACATTCAGTATACAATTTTTGAAAATGATAAAATCATAATTGTAAAAAAGACCTGCGGTATTGCCAATCAGATTCTCACCGTTATATGCACCCTGGCACATACATCTTAATGTCCCCCTACAGAAGAAGGAATGAGCATAAAGAAAAGAGCAATTTCCCTGCTGTAAATTGGAAAGTCTGCCAACCAGCTAAGTGATCTACCATCAATCAGTGTTAAATTCTCCTTAGCTGCACAAAATTCAAGGGCTAACTATTACTGAGAGATTTCACACAGTGACTAATGGTATATGACAAACACATTTAAAATCTGCATAGACCAGCACCAGTTTAAAATGTAACTGGAATAATAAACACAATGTAAAGAAATCCTGGTATGCAAAATAAGATATAATCTTCTCAGATATGTACTGAATGTAGAAGATTACCCTTCCAGGAATGTATTCAATATCAGTGCAGAACAAAATAAAAAATAAAAACTTTCTTTAGTAGAGCTTCTTTCAAAGTATGACCCAAAGTTGTATGTGAGGAAGAGAAAGTAAGACAGTGGATGACAAAAAGTGAAGTAAAAACAATGATCCAAATATTTTATTTCTATACTCACAGAAGAATTCCAAAATCTTTTGCACCCTAACTCAACTATTGGTTCCACATGAGAGGTGTTCTAAGGAATCTGGGATGGTGTTGTCACATGCATGTCAAGATGGCTGCTTCTTGACATGAAGATATTTTGTCCTGAACTATTTCATTTCAAGTTTCTTTAAAAAAATGATTTAACTGAGGAAAAAGCATATGCAAGATTTATAAGATAGCATTTGTGACGCACACTGGTATTTCGGCTCCTAAATTCTATTGATTTCAATAGAAGTTAAGAGACTACGTACCTTTGGGGAATCAGACCTTTTGGCTAATCGAAGGTACTACCTCCTGGAAGTACAGGTTACATGGTGTTCAAAGTCATAAAGAAAGAAAGAAAGAAAGAAAGAAAGAAAGAAAGAAAGAAAGAAAGAAAGAA
>ML682028.1:11128016-11190943 GCA_007922195.1 Podocnemis expansa
AAAGAAAAGAAAAGAAAAGAAAAGAAAAGAAAAGAAAAGAAAAGAAAATCCCCATCAAGTCCAGGGAACAATTACCAGAATAACCTAGAAATATCTGAGGATCTTTACAAATCTCTCTAGCACAATAAATGTACCAGTGTCATCTCTGCCTACACACTATCATCCAGGTAGATAGCATGGCCTTCAATTCCATCCCAAGTGACCTTGCAGACACCATTAACCTAAATGAGATTAGTCACCGGGTCTGTGTGCAGTTGTGCCCAGCAGCTGTAGCCACAGCAGCAGCAGCACTTACAAATAACAGAAGCTAGACGAAAAGAGGGAGAGCCTGGATTTGGAACGATTGAAGATGATCAGAAGGACATATGGTGTCTGAATTCCTCAAGCAGACAGTGGAGAGCAGGCATAAGGAAGCATATTAAAAATGGAAAATGCCTCTGAACAATGTACATTTTCATAATACACAGCAAGTGTTTGCACAAAGTCCTGCCATTCAAAACATTGAAGTTTATTGTCATCAGCCTCCGTAACAGCAAACAGAAACACTGGGATTTTATGAACAGTGCTTCACTTGGAGAGTTTTAACATTCATGTAGAAAAAGGCAGCTACTTCCCTGGCAAATTATGTTATTGGGAAGATGCAGATCATCTGGCTGTCTTGAAACATTCATAAAATATCAGCATCCCAACCAAAAAGCAGCTACTATACTACAGTGGTGACAGGATTCCCTTGCATACAGTTGAAATATTTAAACTGTGGTACCAATTGATGTTCACGCAAGCATCTTTACTGTGGCATGGAAGGACAATATCCTTGGTGCAGGCCAGGAGGCTACCGTGAGTACCTTAGAGAAACCCATCAGGAAGAAGAACTTGCTTCGATTTGAAGTGGTATTGGGACTGCAAATGATAGCTTGTGTGTTTTTAAATAGGGATCAATAAATCTCAAAAGGTTTATTATAATAAATGTGCATTTTCCAGATGTTCTCTGTTCCGGAAATCTATTGGGGAGGGGGGAGAAAATTGCAAAATTGCATCATTACTACAGAATTTCCACTACTTGCTGATTTTGAACCTTTAAATTTGAGAATGCAGTTCCTAAAGTAATTTGAAATGGGACAAGCAGTCAAGATGACAGATTATGGTAGGAAGCCAGTTCCCCTTAAGTGGCCACTAATTTTAAAAGCCGAAATTCCATTTTCATAAGTCATTTGGATGCTTAGAAACTTAAATCCCAGGAAAAGTCAATAAGATTTGGGCTTCTGAACCTAAATTAAAATTAGGGTTTTTTTCCCCTCAAAAAAGATTTGTTCCAATTTAAACAGAAATTATTTTGGGGAAATTCTATGCTTTTGTGTGGGAAGTCAAGCTCAATTATCACACTGATCCCCTATGGCCTTTGATTCTATGAATGCCAAAGTCCCTTTTGAAAATTGGACTTTGGGCTGCCATCACATAGGAAAGGATGTAGGCACTTAAAAGATGCAGTCACACACTTCTGCCCTAAAATCCTGGCTGCTTGGGTCACCAGCCTTCCCTCCCTTGAGTCTGGATTAGGTTGAATATTAGTTACCCAGAAGTGTTATGGCATGAGGTGTCTGGTGCTATGCAGATAAAAGTGCACTTCATGAATTCCTGCTCTTTAGTGTGGGATTATTTGTATAAATATCCAACATGTAGATTATTTCCCCTCCTGTAAAATGCATTTGCCAAATAAAGGCTGAGTTGAGGTCACAAGTGGGTGGTTCCTACATCTGGGTAGCCTTTATGCCTTCTGGGTATGATTAAAGTAGAGAATGGAGCAGGGGATACATAGTTAATCAAATTCTGGTCCAGCAGGCTCTGCTAGGAAGCTGTTTGAGTATGTAGGCCCGGGAAAGATCTCTCAACTGGTAGCTCTGAGTAGCCAGGCCTTTCATCACTATGGTTTTTCAATGTATTTCTGATGAGCTTTGTGGTGGTACTGCTTGCGGTCAGCTTTCCTCGACACCCCTGATCCTCGGGACTTCTGGGGTCAGCTTCTAGGAGCGGTGTGGAGAGTTCATACTTACTGTGATCTGCTCCTAGAAGGGCAAACTGATGGTGGCGAATTTGCTGTTGTCAGTATGGACCAGGGGTCTCAAACACACGGTCCATGGGCCACATGTGGCCCCTAAAGCTATTTCCTGTGACCCATGATGACATGATCATTACTGATATTTGCTATATAATTATATGAAAAGGTTTTAGTGGTGCGGCCCTTGGGTTAATGTACTAGTCCTCATGTGGCCCTCATGGTGATTTGAGTTTGAGACCCCTGGTATAGACATACCCTTGGATTATACAGCAGTGCAGAGGATTAAGGAGTAGAATCCTCCTTTATTTCTTCATGTGCACTCAGATTTAGGCCTAGATGTGTAGAAACAGTTACTCTATCAGTTACTGCCTCCCTCAGCAGGGAACGGGTGGGGAAATAGGTTGATATCTACCCACATCACTTGCTCAACCTCATAGCTGAGGTGGTTTAACTTAGCAGTAAATTAATACCTCCCTGAAGGCAACTGGGCATAAAGTCTGGATTCTAGGCATAGTCAAAGAAACTAAGGCCAATAGTCATCACTCTGCTGTGATGTGTATATTCCAGGCCACCAGCATCTTGCACACCAAAGTCAACAACCAGAATTAGACCAAAGTACTGCAGGAGATTTAACTATTATGTGTCACAGAACTAGAACAGGAAGGACTGAGGTGAACCAATGCCCAAGGCCTCCACAATGTTACCAAATTATTTAAAATAAGATATACCCCAGATAATCCTAGAAAGTGACCTTGTTGATCTGAAGGTCCTTGTTGATCTGACCTGGAGAAAAATTCCTTCTTGGACCTAATATGATGATTACCTAGGCCATGACCACAGGAGTAACATCCACCATCCTACCACATGGGAGAAAAAAAAAAGTTTGCAGTATCATCTCAGAATACCTGTTTATCCCATCCAATATCCCATCTCCAACTGTGGCCACCCTGATGCTTCAAGTATGTCTCTGAATCACAATGGCATCCTGAGCAACGAGAGTCCTGTGGTACCTTATAGACTAACAGATTTCTTCAGGCATAAGCTTTCGTGGGCTTTTGTGGAACCCACGATGCATCTAATGAAGTGGGTTGGAACTCATGAAAGCTTATGCCTGAAGAAATCTGTTAGCCTATAGTGTAAGGTGTCACAGGACTCTCATTTTCTCTGTACAGAGACTAACATGGCTATCCTGCTAGATATTTCTACAATGCCATCCTGAGTCATTCCTGCACTGATGCAGCTTTCTCACTCCCCCTCACTCAGAGCAATGAGAAGAGTCCCAATGAAAGTCTGAAAATGAATGGAGAAAATCCAGTAATGTGTCAATATAAAGATATCTAAGTTAGTTTCCTATTAATTGTCATGGTGTTACTAGCAATTAAGCTTGGTGGCCAGGGTCAGAATCAGGGTTAGGCATTTCACCAGTTAAATGGTAGACACAGCCCCTGCTCCGAAATGCATACAATCCTCACTGTCTAGAACAAACAGAAAGCTTAAAGGAATATAGTTGAGACCTAGATAGTTTTTAATGTTGGACATGTCTGTTTGCTCACAATATCGTGGATCTCTCTCATTTAAGTAATATTGTAATACTCCTATTTATTACTGTAGGACCAATTCTGATTAATAAAATAGTAAGCTACCAACAAGACACAGCAGTCTAATGTTAGAAAGGAAAATTACTAGTGTAAAATGGGACTGGGCATATGTGATAGAAATTAGGAAACAACTTTTACCAGTGGTAATAAGAGTGACAGTGAGATGCTTGCAAGACAGAGTCTAGTAAATGGAAATAATCAGATGAGGCACAGTAGCTCATCAATTAAAATTATTTAAATGAAGATTCTCCACCCAGACAGCTATTTAGTTGCCATGAAGTTTGGATCAGCTTATTGAAACCTAAAAGTTCACCCTTTAAATGGATAAATCTGGTAATCTGAGCTTTAAGGTAGGTGAATAATTTACTCCAGCTATCTTTTCAACAGGTTTTGAAATAGCTGTTTATACATTTGAACTCTCACTCCTCTATTGTCCGCTTGTCTGTCTGTATGTACTGTCAGCAATGCATAGCTTTATAAAGGAAAATGTCAGGAACTAGTGATAACTATGTTTGGTGATCATCATTAAATCTCAAAATATGTGGCTCATGATATAGTTTAAAAATTTGCTATACCACAGATGAAGGGTCTATTTTATATGCTTTGAAAGATCTTAAAAGTTAATCCGGAAGGAAAATATTCCCTACCACTGCATGCACCATCTCAGAAAGATCTCCCACTATTTTCTCTATTTCCCTCTGACCTTAGGCCTCCCACAGCATTCTAACCCCCGTGTTCATGCTTATAAAATGGCAATGACCACATCAGAGAGACTTTTTTGCTAGAACATTATCTCAGGGGACTGCACTACAGAGGCGCTTGAACAATTCTGAAGATTGGCTGAAAGTGGAGCTAGCCCAGTAAAGAAAAATAAAATGGAACATTTTCCCTTCAAGGTTTATCCACAAACTATACTTCTCATCTTGTAGGTCACTGGAGGGAAAGAAGGGAAGCTTTAATGCTGCACATAATAATGTGATTATCAAATATGATCCTTTTCAGTTTAAGACCTATAACCAACAACATTTTTTGCATGTCACTCGCCCATAATTTTTTTTTGGCGTCTCACTAGTTTCCTTTTTTTCAGTGCAGTTACATGGAGCATGTTCACCTTTGGTGTATAGCAAAAAAAGCAAGGAGTCTTGTGGCACTTAAAGACTAAAAGATTTATTTATCACATGAGCTTTCGTGGGAGAATATCCCACTTCATCAGATGCTTTGAATGTTTATATAGGCAAGATTGACCCTTGCTTACTTATGTTTATATAACCCCATAGTCTCCTACATGGAATATTTGCACTGTGGGTCTCAACAAAGGTGGGAAAACTGAGTCCATGATGTTGCCACTACCTGTCCAGTACAGGTGATTGAGGGACATGCCACAACCCCATCCCACCAAACAAACCAATCAACATAGCTGAACAGACAGAGGGATGTACTGTCCTTTAGACCTGTAGCAGATTAATTCCTCCTGAACAAGGTCAAAGCCAGGGACAATTTCCTCCTGCATCTGTCCCTAGCAGCACAGCTACTCTTCCTCAGAACAGATTGCCAAGTTTCAGTCTACATAGCAACTACTCCAAGCAACTGTAGTGAGAACGCAACAATGACTGACCCTTGACTGGTTACCAGTGTAAGTGTAGGGACGAATTATTGAACAGCAGAAACATGCTACGAAATGCTGCTTCAGAAATTACCAGATGGCAAGAACCATCACTTACTCTTCATCAGTCCCGTCAGGAATAAAAGTGAACGCAACTTACTATAATATTGTTCATAAAAAAAGGAACAGGGAATCTCTCCTATAATTGTTCCATGATTCAGCAATTCAGCCAGTTAACTACTCCCAGTCACATACGAGCTCAAATAAATTGGAGAAGGTCCTCACATATAAACCATCTGTTAAGATAAATTGAAAACACCAAGGATATAATTGGAAAAGCTCATGAGATCCATGCAAAACTCAGAAAGGGGGATGGGGAAGGAGAGGGAGAATACAAATAATTTCTGTGTTTGTTTTAAACATAATGGATTTGGCCATTTTTATTATTGTTATGGAATAATGGCAACCCAACTCTCAGATCTGCAAACATGATTACCGCTAACTTAACAGACTATCTGACAAATCTAGAGTCAGATAGAAAATAGAAAAACTTGAAACAAGACTTCTAGACTCTTCATATATAAAATACCCAAGGAATAGATTCTGCCACCCTTACTCAGGTAGAGGAATACTTACTCATAATATCACTGAAATCCTTAGGCCTTCTTATGAAATACTCTGTAGAACCTAGGAACGGATTCAGATCTGCAGTTACAATGTGTTAAATTTTTATTCACTTTTCAGTGACATCACTCTCCATTTACAAAAAACATAAATTAAAATGTTGCCTCTAAAATTGTATATTTAATTAGCAGTAAGGTGTTAGCTTCAGACAGGAGTTGTTGTTACCTCTCTTTTGTCACAAAGAAGTGGATTTATGTATATACATTTCTATACACAGATATGTGCCTGAGTAATATTTAAAATTCACATAAGACTGCTGAGAGAAATGATATTTTTAAATTCCTTTTTAATAATTGCAATTGAGGGTACAACTTTTATTTTGAAATACATTGTTTCCATGTCTTTGATGAGCTTTTTTTGAAAAGCTTAAGGGGGGTAATAATGTTTTCAGTATAAGTATTAAATGTTAACAGCGGTTTGCTTTTGAGACTATTCTTTCCCTGCAGAGTCTTTACAACTAAGTTATCAAAAAAGCTATCTAAAAATATTACTTAATTGCAGGGGGAATTTTAAATTAAGTCCATCATAATAATATGCTCATCTTTTCAGCCCACTCTTAGCCAGCATTCCCAGATTTCCTGCTTTTATTTTTTGAAATATATTCTGTTCTTCATTTTGTTTAAACTGCAGTATTTTTTTTCATGATAACCTGGAGGGAAAGGCCCTGAGGATGAATATAACTCTGTATTCTTATGCTACAACATCTGAGCCCACTTTGTGGCCTCCTCACCATAATTTGCTCGAGACCCCTGCTCCAGCCACATCATCAATGTCACCGCAACAAAGAAGGCAAACTTCACCACAGTGTTTGGAATAACAGATTGGGGGCTGGTTGAGTTCAGGGGAATGTTAGAAAAGCAATATCTGTCTTTTATGGTAAACTAAATTCACCTGACTTAGAGAGTAATGTTCTGGCTAAAGAATCAGTAACCACACATCTCATTCAGCAGAATGTTTAGCAACACTATGTATGCTCAATGAAACCCAAGAAACCAAGAGATGCCATGTAATGGAAGCGTGCTCTTTGACCTTCAGACTGCATGGTAAGACACTGAAACCTTGAAACTATTTAGAGGTGACTACCCATTTTTGAGAGTATTTCAGATATGAGGACCCTGTTGTGCCATACTCTTTTAGACAAATGCTAAAGGAGACTGAAGAATGGCCTCCTCTTAACAATAGGTGGTCTGTCACAAAGCCACCTGGGGCCATTACTCATATCTATGTCATTTGTAACAAAATAATGAGAAGAATAATTGGAAGGCCTTGATGCCAGAAGATGTCAGACAGGGTTCCAGACATGATCTGCATACCTTTTGTAGCTATTGTGTGAGACCTAGGAAAATTGTGACAACAGTGACAACATTCTAGGACCAAATGTCCATTCCAGGAATAATTATATGGCTAAATTAGACTGTGAAATATAAAATTCAGAAATATGAAGCACATGATCCCTCAAGTCATAATGTTCCACCTAACGCCTGCCAAAATGTAATCAGACAATTCCCCTAACAGTCTGTTATTTAATCCTTCTCTGTAAAAACAAATAAAAACTATAAAAGTCAAGGTGGGTTGGCACTATTACTCTCATTTCTGCAGCAGTGCACCATTCATTATGTGGTCTGGAGCTCATCCACATTCCCATGTTTTAACTTATTATTTTTCTCAATGTTTTCTATTGTTTGGTCCTCCCCCCAGGAAAATCACTTATAGAGCTGCAGAAATGAGCAAAGATTTTTTTTTTTCAATGGTTGTGGCTCTCACATTTGCATAACCCTAGACAGGTAGATCATTGGCCAAATGCATGATCTTATTCCAACATCTCCATCCCACCAGAACCAAGGAGATGCTAGAGGACACACTGCAGAGCCAGGGATTACCGATAAATTGATATTTGCCTGAATGAATATGAATTCAATTTGAAATCACAGGAAGCATTATTTTAGTAATACTGGCAGAAAAATGTGGCTTTCAAGCTAATCCATGAGTCCTAAATTAGAGAAATGTTTGATCCAAGTTTCAAGGTCAGAACTGAAACCATACTTGCAGTACATGCAGACCAGTTAGAAAATTATCAGGGGATATTCTAATATGAGCAAAATATTACAGGTTATACCCAACCACCGTTACCTTGTCATTTTCCTCACTTTCAATCATCAGTTGAGTGCTTGTCAGGAATCCAAATATTTCCAGTTTCTCTAAAAACAAAAGCAAATGAGGGAATATTTATACCTCTAAAGACCCATCAAGACAGGGAGGAAGCTGTTATAGTGGCATTTATGGGCATCATTAAGCACAAACATTTTGCCATCGATGCAAAGCAGATCATCACTGTCAAGGCAAAGTCAGTCTGCGTCTCTATCTGTTGAAGAGCATCTTCATAACAATCAGGACGCAAGTGAATTCCCTTTATCTATGTACTTGGAAAGTTGCCTACGGGCAAGTTTTATGATAAATGCTGTCTGCTGTGTTCCACACACCCAGAGAGGTATTATGACATGTGACAGTCTGAATGACTATTAGTGCAGGCAACATGTAGTGTCTCATTTCCCTCCAAATAAAAATCACCCAGATGATCCACATCCATACCTCTGTCTTAAAGGGGAAAGGAGAAACAAAAATGGAAGGACAAACATGGTTCCATTCAAACATTAAATAGATTCTTCACACAGCATCTAGTGCCAGCGTCAAGCACCCATAAATCAGAAGTCAAGTTCCAAAAAAATTGAGAGTTGCCTAAAATAATAACTTTTAAAAACATACCTGTTTTGCAACCTACTACTGCAATGTTTGGGGCTCATGTTTTCGAGCTTTTTCATTTGTTTCTTGGGAAAGTATTGACTTAGTTGAACTTTTGGTTAGGAAATTATTGGATTATTTAATTGTGTTTTGGTAAAAATATTTTTATGAAAAACACATTTCCTTGATTCTTATTGTTTGACAATTTTATTATCACAAAAGTCAAAATGATAAAGTCAAAGTCAAACCTAAGTATTTCAGATTATTTCCTTTCATGAAAAATTCTGGAATTTTGACTTTTTGTTCCAGTTCAGGACAAAAGTAAAGTTTCAAAATTTCAGACTTTCCTGTATAATGGTAATTCCATTTTTTTTTCAACCAACCTTTATTATCTGAAATTTACTGCATCCCTAGAGTAATATAGCAGGTGTACCATATCCATGGGAAGTGTCTTTTTTATATGTAAGGACAGTGAAATGTGTTATAGTCAGGTGGAACAGCAGTTTAGAGAATTTCCACTGTGTTATTGATATTAATATTTTAACTGACATTCTTTCAAAGATGTTGAATTCCCTCTTATACTTGTAGGCTTGTATGACTTGTTAGTTTTCAACAGATTGGAAGAGAACAAGAAATGTTGAGATAAACAATACAGCTAATCTTAACATTAATCAGTCAGACTTCCATAGTGCAATCCATGTTATACCTCACAAAATTCAGTACAGATAGGAATCTGTAATTAAAAAACTGGTAACTGGCGAAAGCTAATGTAGGCACAGGAATATTGACCTTTATTTTGAAGGCATTCGGGGAGTCTGAATCTCTAACAGCAGCTGTAAAAACTCATGGGTTGTTTTGCAAACTATGGATTTGTGAGGAGAAATTATACAGATAGCAAAGGAAAGCAAACACCAGTAATAAAGCAACTTCTTCATGGAAACTGGGAGAAGTCTATCTTGAGTTTGATAGGTGAGAGCTGAAGTACTGAAACCAGACTGAAGTTTAGCATGAAGCTTGGTTTCAGCAAAGTGAAAATAGAGCCACGTTTGTAGGCTCATGTGTAAGTGGAGAATCTGGAAGTTGAAATGTCTCTGTATGGTATTTTTGCTGTATTGCAGTAGGAGAAGTGAGTTAAGAGAAATATTGCAGTAATTAGATAGAAGGTGATCACTGAGCAGAAGACAACTTTAGTGATGTGGTGAATCTTGTAAACCTAAGAATAAGGAGTGTTTCTGTCTTTGAGAGAAAGGAGCTGAAACACTGAAGTAGGACAGGAAATTATTTTAACTTCTTCCCTTTGCTGAATCTATTGAAATGTCATGAACTCTGCAGCCCACAAAAAAGGACCATAGGAAAGAAAATGACCATACTCAGAGTTTGCTTGGCTCTAGATCAGAGGAACATTTCTGAAAAGTGCTTCAACAATGTTCAGAAAACTGATGTACGCACTTTGGAGTAGAACCATGTGTATAACAGATTTTTTTGGTTCACAGGCAATTCTGAAAAACTGAGGAGAAATTAATTCTAGATTGAACTGTAAACAACCAACTTTTTAAAAATGTTCAGCAAATTAGAAAGAAAAAATGCTTCAGGTCAAACGAAATACCTTTTTTACTTTTTAAAATCAATTTTAAGAAAATACTGAGATAAAATATTGTTTTAAAACCAAAAAATTTTTAAATATATAATTTCAACACTTTCTAAATGAAACATTTTACTTTCTTCAGAAGTTTGATGGTTTTTGGATCCCTATCCATCAACACAAGACAATTCAGCCAAACTGACAGATTGCTGAAATTATCCAGTTCTGTGGAATGAGGGCTTTGAACAAAAATATTTGCCCATTTCTATTTAGGAGATTAAATTCCAGTGTTCAGAGTTCCAAGAGCCAGTTTTACAAAGGCACTTAGGCATCTACAGCCAGATTATTAATGTCATTTAAGGTCCCAAGGTTGTAGACAGATGCCCAGTGGGGATTACAGAATATATGAGCTACCACTGAAATCAGTATGAATTGGGTACCTAAGTTGCCTAGAAACTTTTGCAAATAGCAGTGGGGTCCTACTTTCATCTTCATTCATGCTCCTAAACATTTTGTAAGCCTGTCCCCAAGCTCCTAAATCATTTTTGAAAATGGAACTTGTGTTGATAAAACACTTTACCAATGATCTCAGAGATAATGTGGTATGTCTTAATAATTGTTCCTTTTGCAATTAAACATCCTAGTGCATTATTGAACTCTCTGGCTTAACTTTCAGTATTGCGTGACCATATTAGTACTCTCAAAAGGGACCCATAATCAATCTTATTCATATTGGGTAGCACTTATCAATTCAATAATCACTTTGGGGATGGAGAGGGGTCTCAATGGGAATAATTTCATGATTAGATACCACTCAGTGAGTAAATGAGTAAGACTGCATCCTGGGCAAAAGTTTACATATTTCCTTCAGTGAATGTGACCTTGTATATAACATTTAGAATTTTTAAAGGTAAAATGAGAGGCATGCACCTCTCACTGAAACTCACTGTGAATTGAATGCTTAACTCCCTTAGGTTACTATGAAAATCCCAACAAGTAAAATAAATCACATGAGTGAAATCCTGGCTGCACTGAAATCACTGCATGTTTTGCTGCTGTCTTCAGTGGACTCAGGAGTATAGCACTTTTTGACTGTACTCTTAGCATGTCATAATAGCACATTCATTACAGGCATACCTTTTCTTCCTTATTAATGGAAAAAAACTGTAGCTATATTACAGCCAAAGCACTCCAGGTGTCTCTTTGTTTCAAGTTTTGTTGCATTGCAAACCTAGCCACTCATTGTCACAAGATGATGACCTGAAAGGATGTAAAGTTGGGAGAACTGAGGTTGAAGCCTTTGACAATATGTAAGAGTGAAGTGCAGGGGTCTCAAACACATGGTCTGTGGGCTGCACGCGGCCCCTAAAGCTATTTCCTGCAGCCCACAACAGCACTATTGTTACTGATATTTCCAATATCTTTGTATGAAAAGGTTTCAGTGTTGCGGCCCTCAGGCTACTGTACTAGCCCACATGCAGCACTGTACTAGTCCTCATGTGGCCCTCGTGGTGATTTGAGTTTGAGACCCCTGGTGAAGTAGAACTGAATATAAGAATAAAATATCTATGTAGAAGTCTTGAAGAATGTCTACAAATGGAGGAGGGGCAATAATGCAGCTGAGTTATGATCAGAAATGTCGGAAAAGTAAGTGCTACACAACTAGATATCTGAGCATCCACATAACAGAAAGAAGCCTGAACATTAAATCAGTCCATTCAACTATTGATTGCCAAAAACACCTAAGCTGCTATTTTTATTATTTTATTTTTTTAAAATCCAGGATGTGAATTCAGTTTCAAAAGTATCAGTAATTCATAATTCATGTTTAGCACTTTTAAACCCATATCCTGTTTGATAGATATTTTTAATAGCAAACTGCATTTTTTTTTAAATATCTCCCCAAGTTGACTGTGCCACCTGGGTACTATTTAAGGTCAGCAGAAACCTCTCATATTTAGAGATAGCTGAATCTTTCAGAGCACAGATCTAATTGAATATTCTTTTTGGTATTCATGGATGAATAATGGTAGGCCCCAGGCCATTTATTGCTGAACTGTAGAATTATAAATGAGGAGGTTACAGTATAGGTATTTACAAGATCAAGTTCTGTGTAGTAATCAAAATTTTGTCTGCAGAAAGATGGTTCCCCAGAGAGATTCAGTACAGCCTATTTAATAACAATAATAGTAATGAATGATTAATAGCTATGTAGCAAAATCATTGCAAGAAACCAAAGGGACATGATGATACTGATGTCAAAGACCAAATTTAAATAATACAAGTAAAGCTGGAGAAATATTTTACATCACTAAAGTGAACAAATCTTTAACATTTAAACATGGAGCCACATCCTAATACACCAAAACAAAGCTTCAGTGAAAAGGCTTTCATATGAGACAACAAGGTACAGTGGGGCTGGTTAAATATTCTTTAGCCTCAACATATGCTGATGATCCTTCATTTTCGTTAGGGCTGGCCCACTTCCAGAAACAAAAGTTACAAGATATAGCTGAGGTAACCTGCAGTTTCCCCATAACCCAGGCAATATTGATGTCCTCTGGTCGTGCCCACGGTATGCCACTTTCCCATTGGTTCTGACTGTGGTGGAATGCTTGAAGCTAGCAGATGAACCTGATGATTTAGATCTCAGTCAGCTCCCCTGAAGAAGGCTGACTGCGGATGTACAAGCTTTTTGGCTGATCTAGCTGAGAGACAGGATAAGCCAACTAGGCCATCAGTTGAAGGGCGTAAGGATGACACAGAAAAGAAGAAAAAGAGGGAGTTAACTGGACTAACTGAGCCCAGTGTATGCAGCAATCTCCAGGAAGGAAAACCACTATACCTTCTCAGCCCTGTGGAGCTGGTGATGGGAATAAATCACACAAAGCTGCCACTCAACAGTCGGAGCCTGAGAGGTTCCTAAGACATGATGACAGGGAGACCTCATGCTCCATAACAGTGGCAGTGGTCTCACATAGTGCGCAGAAGATACACATTCCCAGAACATAATATATGCTCTGCCTGGTTCTCTAACACAGCACAAACAGGACTTCTCTATTATATTTGGCCCTTGTGTGGGAATAAGAGTCCCATCTGAATTTGGTCCTTTATAATGTCATTATTTTGTCTCCTATTCTTAAACACCCGTCTCCCTAAGATATTAATTGGGGTTGTGGGAAAGGGAGAAGAAAGGCTATATTACATGTTTATCATCCTGACGCTTTCAGTCTTGTAGAAGACTGTTCTTCAAAAGAAGAGCTCAGCGAATGTAATTCTATTTGCTCTCTGGATCCTTGCTTAAGTGCTCCAATAAGATCATCATACTCTTTTCCCCTCCCTTCTATGAAAGTACATCAGTGCAACCTTCACATGCAAAAAGAATTAGCAAGAAAGGAAGTATCAAGGTAGAGGGATATTAAGGATGTGTACACAGAAAAATTTTAAATACCTAACAACACTGGTCTACAAATGAGTTAAAGCAGCTGATTTCCTGTATTTCAACAGATAGAGCTTAGGGAAAGATTCCAAGGATATTCAGAAATGACGTAATTATAGATGCATTCCAAATACTTTGAAGGCCACAGGGAAAGAACCCATCCAAGAGTCCCAAGCTTGGCCTTTTGGGGGACGGGGCATCCAAGTTAGGACAGTTAAAGTCAAAAGAGTCTGAGAGACTTTCTCACTATGCAAATTAACAGTGATCACCATTCATCAAAATTTTGAGATATTCAGCTGCAGATCTTCCCCTCGTGTAGGTGGTCATAGCTCCACTAGTGATGACAGTGTAGTTCTGATCATTTACATCAGCAACAATGCTGCTCTTCAGCGTACATAAACAACTCTGATGCTTTTCCATACAAATTTTGGTCTGCTTGCTTTCTGACCAGATTTCTAGCACTTGGCAGTTCTTTCTCAGCTGGAGATACCATAAGCACAGCACTGATATTTGAGATCCTATCCTTGCAGATATGAGGTGGGATTTTCTCCCATGAAAACTCACGCGATAAATAAATTTGTTAGTCTTTAGAAGGGTCACAAAACTCCTTGCTTTTTATCCTTTCAGAGACTTTTCAACAGGAATGTCCAGGTTTCATGGTGCTTAAAGGCTATTTTGATTCTGTTCTCCTCCTAGTAAGAAAGAGTAGAGAAGACAAGAGCAAAGCAGAGCCATGTAATGTTTTGTGCAGACTAAGATTATGTGACAAGCTTTTTTGTTGTTGTCATGTAAAAGCTCACTGGCAAAATGCAGAGTATGAAAATTGCAGAGGGACAAAGCTGGGGAGCCATCTACAGCCCAGAAGAAACAGTAGGCAATTTTGTAGAAGAAATCTTCCATCTCTTTACAGCATGAGCCCAAACACAACTGCCATCCACCCACATCCATCTGCTCTTTCCCCTCTATCCAGCCAAAGTACAGCAGGAATGCTCTGGATGATTTATAAATAATCCTGTTAGTTTGAACTTTGGACAATATTTAAATCAAATCTAATTTCAAAACAATATTAGCTGTAATGCAGCAGCAGATTCTCAACACTAATCTGTTTTCAAGACTGATTTTACTGAGGCAGTACTTAAAAGTAGCCAAATCTAAAAAGCATGGCAAGAGTAGCTGGAAATCTTATTTTAGTTTAGATGCCTATTTTTCCATTTCACTGTTTTTGATCCAGAATAGAATGGTCATATAAATGCAAAAAAAGGTGTATTTCATCTTGTTAAGATCAGGGAATAAGTGTGCGTATATGTGTTTGAAAAAGACAGAGAATTGTCTTTATCCCCTTAGGCTAAAGTACATACTGCGGCCCTAGCATTTATTAGGCCTTTATAATCTCCATCTCCATCTACTTCAGCTTGAAGAGAACAGTCCTGAAATTGCCCTTAAAAGAAGACAATCGTGTTTCTTAAAATAGAGTGTCCTTTCACAGCAAATCAAAAGTGGAGAACAATAGCAAGGGAGCTGCCTCTCCAACCTTACTGTGTGAAGTTTTCCTGCGGGAAGCTTTAAATTAAATAAAAATCAGCTGTAGACTACCCTGAACCTTCACAGATAATAGATCTAGAGAAGGACTTTGCGAGGTTACCTCTTTTTAACTTGACTAATATTATGTTACAAATTGCTGAGTGTGGGAGACCCAACTTCCCTTCTGTGACAAGAGCTGGAACCCTAGCTGAATGTCACAGCAGATGCAAAAACAGGCATATGGACTGAATTATTCTTTCAGCTCCCTAAGTGATGGAGTCATTAGGTCAGATATGTTGATCTGGTAGTGCAGGAGAGGTTGAACTCATGTTTGCCCCAGTTCCACCTGTTCTGAAAGGCTGCTTAATCTTTTCTCTCTACTACATTTTGATCAACTCTCTGCCCTTTTTTATACGACTAGATTTTGACTCTCTTACACCAAATGGCACCCCAAGGTATGAATAATCCTATTTAAATCAATGGGACTACTTATGGAGCAAGTCCCTACCCAGCAGGAATGAGTGAGCTGGGTCTGGAGCTATTTTTGTAGCATGACACAAGCAGGATTTTTGATTAAGGAGCTGCATGTGAGTGGGATGCATCAGAGCACCTCTATGGTGATCTTAAAGGGGATTAGGAGTGTGGGTCAGACAGCTTCTATCAGGACTTCCAAGCCTTATCCTCAGGGTACCCTAAAGATCTGTTGAGATTGCTCAAATTTCTTGAGGAAGCAGCAAGGCAGAAAGTTAGAACACTGCTGATAGAAAATAAATACAGATGCAGATAAACAAGAGATGCATTTCCAAATGTAACTTTGTCTCACCAGCAGTGATCACTGTTTTATGTTGGTGGTTCAGGATATAGTTAAAAACATTCAGCTTCATGGCCAACAATGTCTTAATTTTGGATATCCAACCTGATGTAGCTTAAAAGGGCTGAGCACCTGGCCTTGGACAATCCAACCCCTTTAAGGTGTTACAAACTGGGCAGACAAAATCACTAATTATTTTTGAAAAAAATTAAGCTCACAAGCAGTACAACCAGCATCTGATGTATTACTATTAGTCCATATATTGGCACTAGACACTCCTTTGTCACTTCTCTAATTCAAGAAAAAGAGCCGCAAGGGAATATTCACATTATTTTCATTTTATTCTCAAAACTGTAAGGGCTGATTCTCAGGAGGAAAGAGATTCCTCAAGATGCTTTTTATTTTCTGTCTTTCCACTGGAGACAGAATTAAGGAAACCAAGAAGTTTCTTGCTGTAGAATATAATTCCATCATGAAAATGTTAATGTTATCACTGAGATACTAATTTTTCAATAGTTTTTCCTGAGGCATCTCAAAATATCAGAAATGGGCAGTTTTGTATTCTGCAAAATTCCTGGCCCTGTTTTTACTTCACAGATGCCAATTAGAGTCAGAAGCACTTATGTTGGAGTCAGTGGGTCAGATTCTTATCTCACAACAGCATTATACTGATTTAATACCAGTGACTTTGGTGGAATTATTTCTGACTTTACATGATGTGATCTGAATTAGATTAAAAGGTACCAGATGGAGTTTTCTCTCCTTTATACAGACTACTTCACGTGACTATCACGTGAAATGAATTCTGGTCTCCATGTACTTGATATAATGGACAGATATGTGCAACTGTGAGATTTTCTTGAGGATCATAATTTACCACTTAGGCTACAGTCCTTAAATCCAATTTGCATATGCAAATCCTTAAATCTGGGTTGACCCATTAAAGAAAAGTGGGACCTGCATGGATACAAAGTTCCAGATCCAATCGCTAAATCACAGCCTTGAATTTTATATGCTGTTACCAGGATTTTTATGCAAGTCAAGTGCTCACATGTTAACATGCACAATTAGCTACTGGTGTGTTCTGTTACTCATTTTGCATATGTGACTACAGTAACTGCTTACACAAATCAGCTCATTTTCATGTTTTCTGACAATTAGCCAAGCATCTCACAATCAGCAACTTCATTAGTTCCAGCTGAAAGCCAAAGACTGAATGGACATGGAAACTTAATGGTTGGCTTTCCCTTAGGCACCGTCTTTCTCCTTCTTTTCTGGGTTGAGCAGATCAAGAGACCAGGAATCACAGATGAAAATGGAAGAAGCACTGGGGTCAAAAACTGAGCAGAGATGGTTAGTACAGCATGGTATTCTAAGTATTATTGATGCACTTATGGAATTACAACTCTTCCCCCCCCCTTTCAGATTGTGTAGTTTTGACTAATGTTGGAAATATACCCGTGGAATTTTTAAAGGGGTTAGATTAAATGACGTCTAGAGTCATAAAATAGCTTGTTGCTAGTGTTTCAAATACTGGCAAGTCATCCCCTCTAGAATAGTTTCAGAAGCTCAAAATTATATTGCCATTTGTCACTTAGATTCGGATAACTTGAAAATCTGAAAAACTGTTCACCTGTCTTTTCTGCAATTCAGATGCGTTAGGTCAGGCTGAGGTTGAAAGAGAACAAGCTACAGAAGTCAGTGATGATTTCCTGAGATAGGTTTACAGGTGGAGAAAGAGTTAAGATATAGAGGATACGATATCTCTCTTCAAAGGATCCAGACAATATATGCAGTACTCATGCTGCTAACTTCAGCATGGCAAGGATTTTACCCAGGGCCTATGCTCCACTTAAATAACTGTTAAGGCCTCAAAATTAATTAATTGTTTCATGTACTTTGGGTTGGTTCTCTGGATAGGGCTGGATTTCTTTCAGAAAGAGGGAGGCTGTAGCAATAGGGGAAATGGCAAAGGAGGGGCTTGTTTCATACAAAAGGAAATTTTCATGGCTTTACTGCTTGACTTCTCTACAGTACATTTCTTTCATGTTCACAATAATGACTGAATTTGCATCCAAAACAAGTTTGAATATTCTCGAATTCTCCGCCCTTCTTCTGTGATACTGTATCCCACAGGGGACTCATCTTACGCTATGAAATTTACTGCCAGATGATAATTGAAAACTAGAAGAAATGGCTTAAAGAGTAAATGGAAGAGGCAGATAATTTTAGGATTCAATTTTCTCTGCATTTTTTACTGGTAGGCACAGCATAATACTGTAATAAAATCCAATCAGAATTTCTCTTCTGTGCTCGTCACATTTCCCTAAGCTAGCAATGACATGTTAAAACAGCTACAAGTCCAGAAGACTTGTTTTTGCAAGAACTAACAACAGGACAAATCAAAATTTTGAGAGACACTTATTAAAGAAAATATGACAAGTAATTGTAAAATAACTAAAGGATTTCAAGACCAGCTAAATTCACTTTTGCGCCTGCTCAACATCCACTGCCTTATTATCCATAATTTGTTTAGGAGTTGTAAAGAAAATTAAATATTTTCACCTAATTGAAATGTTGACAGACTGTTGTCATGCCATTCTTGCTTATGCCTCAGAAAATAGTTCATAAAAGTTGCCTGAATCTGAGTACACTCAATCAAGCTTGAATATTGTGACACTGAACTAAGTTCATGATTAGAGCAATCCAATCAGAAAGGAAGCAAGGAGTGAGGATCATTCTTCGGAAATTTCAACAATGAATTTCTAAGCAAAATGGTGTAGTATGCAAATTTGGCCACATTAACTTGGGTTTGAATACAGACATGGGTTGCCTTTTTCATTACAGACAGTGGTTTTCACCTCTCAACTTCACCATTTTCTCATATGTTGTTCCACACTGTTTGACTCTATAGAACTTGTTTGATTTGCTGAAGTAATCTGACTTGATCCTGTGATTACACTTCACTGCATTTATGTTTCCCTCCCATGCTGTAAGTTGTCTATTTTCTAGCATCTGACAAAGGAGGATTTCTCCCATGAAAGCTCACATGAAAAATAAATTTGTTAATCTTTAAAAGTGCCACAAGACTCCTTCCAAAGGGGTAACCTCATGCATCTAGTTCAGCAAAACAAACAAGAAGTCCTGAAGTACTTTTAAAGACTGACAAATTTATTTTCCACATGAGCTTTCATGGGAGAAATCCATCATCAAGTGTCTGAAAAAGTGGGAATTTATCCTTCAAAAGCTTATGTGATAAATAAATTTGTTACTCTTTAAAAGTGCCAAAGGGGTCCTCCTTTGTTTTGGTGTAGTATGGTTCATTTCCATCCATTATGAACCCAACTGTAAGATTCAATTCACTAACCCTTTCATGAATGAAGCTTTGAGGGGCGCACATGACAAGGACAAGAGGGCCATTTGCATCCACCACAGGTAGCTGGAGTAGTTCAGAAAAACAAGGACTCTTGGAATCTGCGTTCTGAGGCTACGTCTACACTGGCAGTGGCATGAAAGTTATGTGTAGCTACACTAAACAATAAAAAGCAAGCTGTATCCCTGCTGTGGTGTGAAGCTACAAATGTTAGTGAAAGACCATGGCTGAGGCAGGCAGCAGGAAAAAGCTCTGCAGGTGGGATGTGGGAGAAGCAACCAGAGCCTTTCCCTGCAGTCTTCTCATTGCCAGAGTCTTTCCTTTCAGCAGCACAGAGGGGAAAGGCATCTAGGTGCCCATTAAGGGTTCATGTTTTACTTGACTCACCCAAGTTATGCCTCATGGTCTACACTGTTATTTATACCCAAGCTAGAAAGGTCATGCAGTGTCTACACCTCACACCATAAAAGGCATACAGTGGAAACGCATCCAATGTGAGATTTGCAGTCAAGGAGGAAGAAAAACATTCACTGTAGCTTCAAGCCAACTTTATGGCCTCTTGAGCCTGGGCTGTTCTGAGGGACAGCAGAAGTCCCTAGAATAATTTAGACAGAAGGCTCCTAGGGCTGAGTTTCATCAGCCTACTCTATGGATTATCACACTGCCTAGAAGGTCAGCAGTGACATATGTTGCAATCCCATTCTCAACCTCCACTTCCAGCTGCCAGCTCTCCATCACTTGGAATAGGGTCCTCAGAAATGTGCTGTAGTAATCTTCTTTTGGGAGGACACACCAGGACTTTTGCTAGACAGCGGGGAGCTAGAGTACGGGAGAGAATCTCATCTAAGAAAGTCTTCTCTGGCTTGATCTCTCCCTGGCCACATATATGGGCACTGTGAACATGGGCACTTCTAGGCCAGATAAACAATAATGAAATTGTGGCAGAAAGGAACTGTCACCCAAAAGTATAGTTTGGGACATTTGCTAAGATTTGTGGCAGAAGGTTTGACATGTTCCACTGTTTTGTAGGCTTACCTACACCTAATTTTTCCTCACCTCGCATTATATTTGATATCTCTTGTAACCATTTATGAGCATTCATTTCAGAGACTTCATTTTTTTCAAACCACCTATATCATCTTTGTGAAAAGTACTACATAACGATGTAACATCATACATTAATATTTAAAACTGAAGGAAATCAACACCAAAACAAGGATTCCCTCTCCTCAGTTTGTTGGCTGTCTTGCACTGATTTGTGAGTAGACTAGGAAACCAGACCTAGAAAATGTTCATGTTCTTTTGCTTATTTTAGCAAAATGTTGTTTTGGAGTTCTTTGGTGGGAATGTTTGCTGAATATAACTTTTTTCTACCAACGCTAAATGAATGGGAACTAAATTCTGAATTCAGTAACTGCATGAGACATCCAATCAAGAAGAAAAAGATACCGTGTGGCCTCTGTATCCTATCAAAACTAACTAACAGAAATGCAACTTGATCCTGCAGGCCAGTTTAAATAGATAAAGATTCCTAATTTTTTGAATAAGATATTTGCTGTGGATAGTTCGCCCAGATGTCTCAGCTCTGCTGCTTGGAATGTGATGAAGTATCAGTTGCATTGCTTAGTGTGCGCACAGACTCTCTTTCAGCTTAACCAGTGTTAACTTACTGCTGCTAGATTTCCTGCCTTTGTAAAGATTCCACAAAGCCTACGAAACTCAGAAAGAAACAGGATAGACTTTGGGGCTGCAGTTCCCACCTTGGGCTATGATCAAAGGATGCTGCCACAGGTGGAGTAGAATTGGTACGCTTGTCTGACCTGGGCAAACTGTGCACTGTGGAACTGACAACAGCCTAGAGAATCCAACAGCTTCAGTGACCCTCTTTGTGAGCAATATCTTGGCTGTGGGTGACCCCCTTCCCCCAGCTTGAGGATGCATACAGTCAGAGTTGCTCAGCATTGCTCAAGAATCCCTATAGGCTCTGACAGAGCATGTAGCAAATACATTACAATGGAGAACTGAGCCCTTGGGTTTGTTGATGTACAGCTTGCATCAACCCACTGATGCTCAGCACCTTCAACTCCAATGAGCTTGAAAGAGATTTGCAGGCATGCAGTTTCTTCAGGAGTTGCTGAGCACCTGGCATGTCTGAACTCTGGCCTCCTAGAGCTGCCTATTTTTTTCCTCTGCTTAGTTTTTAAAAATAACTTTTTCTTTTCATTTCACTTAGGCTCCAGTGGGATCACTAAAACACAATTTACAGTTACTGCAAACCCAAGGCAGTTTCTTCCACTCTTACTTGGCTGCTTTGGGATTTGCAGCTTATTGCCTATTCCCTCCCCTGCCCCCTTACAGGAGGCAATGTGTTCCCCTAGATGACTGCCTACCTAAAACATTTTTTGTATAGACCTAAGGTCAGTATGCAGCTTTTTCAGAAGGTGTTTACAGCTGGATTAAGACACCCCCCCTTCTTTTTAAAGGTATACTTGATTTAATAAAAGTTAAAACTGGACCTAATTTTAATCAGAGATTGGCTCAAATCATAACTGTGTGCCCAAACACACCTAAAAGTTAGGGATCTCTGTGTCTGACAGCTCTATTTCTAAAGAGCTGAAAAAGGCATTGAATTCAAGCAGCATCAAGCTTTTTAGGTGGTTAGCAATGAAATATATATTTCCTTCCAGAATGTTACTTGCTTTTACTATACTATAGTAACACTGAGAAGCCTCAGTTAAGGTCAGAGATCCTTTGTGTTAGGCATTGTAAAAGACAGAGTCTGTCCTAAAGTACTTACAGTCTCAGACAGACAAATGGTGGCAAGGGATAGAGAAACACAAAAAAGGTGAAACAATTTGTGCAAAGGCATATAGAAGGTCAATGACAGAGTTGAAAGCGAAACTTAGATTTGCTCAGTCCCAGGCTGTTACCCTTTCTATTGGACCAAATTAATTCAGATGTTGCTTTTTAATTAATGATCCCATAGCTTTAATACCACCTCAGAGAGTTTGTAATTTAAATGGAAATGGTAACTTCCATATTGACATGGTGTGCATGGAAAGAAGGAATACAGCTGTATCACCATATCAACATAATTCTTCATGAAGTGCCTCACATAAATGGGTCTGGGATTAATTGCCATTTGATAGAAATAGGATGCGACAAACTTATTTAGATTCCAAGATCCAGAACCATTCTAGATACCATCTGCATTAAAATACAATTATGTGCAATGATGCAAATAGTGATGACAGAGGGACAGTACAGCTGATACTTAGAAAAAGCCAAGTCAAGGTATATTTGACTAACTGAGCATGACATAAGCTGATTTATGTATCCAGCTGACATGTATTGTGGTTTCTCTCCTTCCCCAGGGGGTAACACTACTTCTTGTTAATATAATTTTGCACATTCATTGGACTACTTGTTTATTATTTATTTACATAACAATAGTGCCTGGAAGGCCAAATCAACATAGGGCATCACTGTACGTGCACATAGTAAGAGGCAGCCTCTGCCTAGACTTTACAGTTGAAATAGGCAAGTCAGACAAAGGATAGGGAAAAAGACAGTGGTATTGCTTCCATCTTAGAACTGCAGCACGGAGAGATAAAGTCATGCACCCAAAGTGACACAAGATTTCTATGGCAGATGTGGGAAATGAACTCCAGATCTGAATCGTAACTACAATGGGGCCAATGGGGCACAGCGCAACTCAACAGAGCTGTGCTATTAAAAGGGCAGCTTTGCAGCACCGGCTCTGAGAGCTGCTAATGGGACGGGGCGCGTTCTGATTGGGAAGCATCCCAGGTGGCAAAATGCTGCACTATGGTTCTGATTCCAATCCACTCTCACAAGAATGTACTTCCTTTCCCACGGTTTAGGGTGGTGACGTTCAACCTTTCCAGATTACTGTATGCCTTTCAGAAGTCTGATTTGTCTGGCATACCCCTGTTTCACTACACTTATAAACTACTTGCTCAGAAAATCAGGCATAAAAATACAAAAAAAAAAGGGTCACAGGACACCATTACCAAAAAATTGCTGACTTTCTCATTATCATCATATAATTAAAAAATAAAGAAATGGGAGTAGTTAGTACTTTGATTCAGTGGCATTTTTGGGCATAGGGGGCTCAGTGCCAGGGGTCTAGGTCTGGGCCGCCTGCAGCAGAGCCTAATCTGGGCCATGCCCAGGACCCCTGCAGGATCAGGCCCAGGCCCCAGGTCTTTTCCTGGGCCTGTGTCACTCCTGCTTACATTTCAGTGTATAGTATTTAGATCAGTATAAACAAGTCATTGGCTGTAGATAATTTTAGTTTGCACTGACTTCTCTAGTCCTTTCTATGTAGCCTGTTCTTAAAGTAGGCAAATATCTACCTGAGTTGTATACAACTGGAAGAGCTCTGCATACCCCCAGGGTATATGTACCCCTGACTGAGAACCACTGAAGTAGGGTAGAGTAGAGAAATTAGGTACATCAGTTGTCCAAATGACACTTGTGCTAAATCTCAAGTTTAAGTATTCAGATATTTCTAATTCATAAATAGGTCTTCCTCTATGACACATTGCATCTATATTTGATTGCTAATTCATGTGCTGGCCTGTAAAATGGGGAAAAGAAGCAAAAGAATTGTTCACCAGACGTTGGGAGGAATATGCTTTCCATACGTCATTCAAATAACTTGTGTCTGATTAGACCAAGTTGTGCTGTAATTTCTGAGGTGGAACACGATAAGGATGACAGTACAATAGCAATCAGTTGAGCTGGAAGAAACTGAAAATGTGAGAGAGAAATAAAACAGAGGAAGGGCTGGGAATGAACAGCAAACTTTAGTTCTTAATGATCCTAAATCATATTAAAGAATATTTGAAGAAACAGGAATTAGAGCATATTGTGTCTGTGGAGACTTGAATCATACTTTATTAATCTCCTGCTATAAAGAGTTGTACTCTGTTTTTAAAAAAATGCCCAAGCCTAAATGATTTCAAGCACTGATTTGTGATTGAATTCTTTCTTAAGTAATAAGGAAAAGAACTGGACTCAATGGCGAAAAGGAAATAATTAGTTCTTGTTGGCCAGCATTCGGAAATACAGTTCCACCATTTGCCAAAAGTCTTAAAACTGACTCAGCCACAAGACTTCTGGGGAGCAAAAAGAAAGGACTAACAACAACTTCATTGCTCACATTTTTTTCTTCAGGGTCATGAGTGTGGGTGTCTATAATGGTACATCAATGTAGCCTGTAGCAACAAGCCTCCAAGCTTTGGACTGAGACACTTAGGGTCATGTTACTATGCTAGAAAAAGCTGTGCGGATGTTGTTGCTCAGGCGGGAACATTCAGGAAGCATGCAGGGTCACATGCCTTTCCCCCAGCACTGACTGCTTGGTTTCACTGAATAGGCTCTCATGGACTGAGCATGCTCAGTAACACTGCTGAAAGCAGTGCCCTTGGTGGGCTACCACTGCCACACCCTTTGGTAACAGGCATGGGTCATCTTTGCACAGGCTGGTTGTAGATGAGATTCTGAAGCTTAGGAAGGGGGTTGAGTTTCAGAGCCCAAGCTCCAACCTGAGATGACTTAAAAATTCTGTCTACACAGCTATTTTTAGCATGTTACCACAATCCTGAATCTGTCAAGCTGAGCTTGGAGGCTGTCTGCCACAGGCTGTGTAGCAAAAACAAAGAAAGTCCAGTGGCACCTTAAAACTAACAAATTTCTTCAGGCATAAGCTTTCATGGGCTACAGCCCACTTCATCAGATGCAGCTGCATACATTTACCTTAATAGTCTGTTTATGCAGGGAACTTTTATTAAATAGTCTGATGCTACAAGGTCCTGAGTTCCCCCAAATTAATGGCATGGCCGGAAGTTGGTATAACAACTTTTGTAAATGGCCAGAAGTTCAAAGAGTGCTCAGCACCCAAAAATTGGGGGTCAGTTTTCCAGAAGTGCCCATCATACTTAACAATAGACAGCGCAACCCAGCTATCCCCTGCCCCTTCCCATCAGCCACCTTGGACCAAAAGGACTGTGGATGGTGACGTGTAGTACCTAGCTACATAGAAATCTCCAGCAAGGACTCGCAGAAGGTTTTCACTCCCATTAAGTCACCTTTGTGATGAAGAATAGAACAGGAGAGAGAAACTGGCCTATCCCACTGATCATAATCCCGTAACCTTTTTAATGCAATAGATTTGGCTGTTGGGTGAAAAGGTTGAACACCACTTGTGTACTTCCCATCAATATGTTCTTAATAGAACTGACCGAACGAGCAGCTAAGGCCATCCTTAGTATCATGGAAAAGAAGCCTGCAGCACAACAAGAGAAACACTGACACAAAGCAAGAAGGGTGTTTTGCAATAAACATTGCAAATAAGAGGTTTAGTGCCAGACATCAGATTACTTCTTGCATAAATTTGTTGTTTCTTAAATTTATATCATTGCAATCACAAAAGTGTAATTAAAAGCCACGTAAATTATTGTTTCCATTTCCTGTATAATGGTATTTCTGAAACAAGGCATCAACCAGGAGCATCGCACAGAAACTGGCTGTTTTCAGAGGCGAGGAGAAGAGATTTCATTCTATGATACATATGTCCCAGCATTTGTTATATTATGCTTTTAATGGCACCTCATATTAAAGTAGTCCGGTCTGCTTGCTGATCATGTTAAGCTGTTGCCATGGAAATTTGAAGTCCCTATCATACTCAGACATTAACTCTTAGAGCACAGTATACTATTTCTGTGTGTTACTGTCTAACAAATTATAGATTAAAAGAACAGTGCATAGTGAAGGAGAATTTTGGCCTGACCTGGTCTAGGAAATTAGGTCAGTTTAACTACATTGGTTAATGGTGTGAAAACTCCAGCCCCCTAAGCAGCATTGTTAAGTCATCCTAAATCCCTGTGTGGACCTCACTAAATTGATGGAGGAATTCTTCCATTGACATAGCTGCCACCTGTCAGGGAACTGAATTATATATACGGATGGGAGAACTCATGTCATTGGCATAGATACTGTCTACACTGAAGCACTACAGTGATGCAGTTGTGCCACTGTAACCTTTAAAGTGTAGACATACCCTTAGAGTCACTTTTTCGTCTCCCGTCTGCCCAGCGCAGTAGCTTAGTAAGCAGAACAACTGATAGGGCCTGTCACAGGAGTGCCAAGATAACAGCACACAATCATAAGAAATTCAGAACTGGATCAGGGGGAATGAAGAGGAGCGAATCGCATACAGCAGCAGCTTCCATGGCACTCTGTTGTAGCCAGTAGATGGGAATAAATTTTAAGAAGAAAAACTATCTGCTTCTGTAAGTTACTTTTTATTTTAAAAGAAGAGAGAGAAGGCTTTTCAGAAACAATTATCCATAAGCTTGCTTTAATGCAGCAGAGAAGTCTGGATGCGGTACATAAAAGACCACAGTTGGAACACATTTTCTATATAAGGCCAAATCCTCAAAATTATTCAAGCGAGTAGTCATTTTATTTACATACTTATAACTATACTATTTGAGCACTTTAGCTGTATTAATGAATTTATCCTTACAACACCACTGGGAGGTAGGGAAGTATTATTAACCCTATTTCATGGATAAGGAACTGAAGTGCAAAGAAATTAAGGCTCAGATCCTCCAAGGTGTTTGGACACCTAACTCCTGTTAAAGTGAGTCACCTTTCCTAAGTGATTTGCCAAGATCACACCAGAAACCTGAGCCCCAGGGTCACACAATACCATCCTCTCTTATCTAATGGGATCAATTACATTACTCATGTGTAGGGCAAACTAGATTTTATCATGGTCTGGAAGAGGAAAGCATCTCTAATCAAAGCCAGCTCTCCTAAGAAAAGCAGAGATGGCAATGACTGCAGATGAAGACTGTAGAGATAGACATATGTGGGTACAAGATGTTCGCAAAGTATCCGCTGATTCTTTTGAGTGCAATTCATGACAACTTTTGTGTGCTTTCTTCCCCTCCTTCCTTTTATTCCTGTGAGGAGGCGAAGAGAACTGTGTCAGCTTGTATGCACAAGAATGTTTAAAAAAAACAAACCTGATGAGTGCTAACACAACCAAACATTTGCTAGAGAATGCACACTGCTACAGTCATCGGCTGTGTTCACACACACAGGGTTATTTCGAAACAAGTTATGTCGAAACAACTTGTTTCAAAACAACACCTTATTTCGAAATATCTTATTTCGAATTAACAAAATGTTAATTCGAAATAAGAAAAAAAGCGGGAAACGAAATAGCAAGTTCACAGTGTGAACATGCTATTTCGTTACCCCTGGGGGTGAGCCGCTTCCCCTTGTTTCGAAACAACTGTGCGTCGTGTGAACATGGTTTTTTTGTTTCGAAACAACGAGGTTGTTTCGAAACAAAAGTGCTGTGTGAACACAGCCATCTTGAGAAATGTCTGGTTTTCAAAGACATCATTATAAAGAGGGAGCAATGTACTCAATTTTCAGCAAGTCATGCTGGTTTGTACTAGTCATGTTACTGACATGAGCAGTGCTTCAGCAGGCTATTCCAAGATGAAGACTCAGTTTTTAAACTGACAGTATGACTAAAAACAGATATGGCCTCTCTGGTCATAGAACATTTAATCATTTTTACTATTTCTTGCCTGTTGTTCTGTCTTGTATTATACAAGATAAACACATGCTGATATCACTTCATTAAAATTTGCACAAAACAATTACTGAGACAGTTCTGAAAAGAGGCATCACCTTAGTGATTTACAAGCGAGTTGTATGCTTACTGTACGTAGGAAGCATAAATCAACATGGTAGGTCTCTTGATGCCAAGATAATTTGTTTTACAATCTTTATCTTCCTAAAGCTAAGGAAGTTGATTTAGATGGCCCTAAAAGCTTAAATGAAATACAGCCTTGGAGAGTGCTTTCTAACAACTTATATCACTTCTTTAGATGTGGTGAAAAGCCTAAATCTTAAAAGTCTACATTTTTTTTCCTGGGATAAATGCACTGCAATTTTTTCAGCCATGATTGAATACAGGCCCGACTGCTCTCTGTGGAGAAATGCAGGCATTTATTAACCAGTTTTGTCTCTCTCTCACCCTAACCGTGTCTGGAGGCTTTGCCGGGAACTCCTAATTAATAGGCTGCCTTCACTCGATTAATATCACCAAAGATTGAAATGCAGGATTGGAAATCTGCACTCAATCTGAAGCTGGATTTTCCAGTGATTCTCTGTAAGCTCGGGGGGGTGGGGCAGGGGGGACACTGGTATAATTTATGTGCCTCAGTAAAATAAACAAGAAGTCCTGTGGCACTTAAAGACTAACAAATTTATTTATTGCGTGCACTTTCATTCGAGAAAATCCCACTTCAAACACTTTGAAGATGGGGGAACATACAGAATGGGAGGAAATAAATACAGGGAAGTGTATGTCGTGGGAACAGGTCACACCATAACAGCAAATCAGAACAGTTGTAAAGAGTATGAAACAACATACAGAAGAAGATGAGGTCAAATCACCTCCTGTAATGAGAGAAAAATCCAATGTCCCTACTAAGTCCTGAAGCAATTCAATCGAATTTGCAAATAAATTCGAACTCAGCAGCTTCTTTCTGAAGCCTTGATCTGGTATTCATCTGTCTGAGCACAAACAGCAAATTGTTAATGGAGTGATCAGGAAGATTAAAATGCTGACCCACTGGTTTAGAATGTTGTGATTTCTAATGTCAGATTTGTGCCCATTTACTCTGTTGCACAGTTTGTGTGCCTCAGTTTCACCATGTATAAAGTGAGGGTAAATAGACTTCTTTACATCAAACAGGTATCATGGTGATTAAAGAGGGAGGGCAACCTCTTCTTTTCAGAACATCACTATTAAAAGTACAGACAGGGACAATAGGTTTTTATTCACTCCCACAAATGATACCCTAAATACCTCATTGATGTGGAAATTAACAGGTTAAAATTGGCACATATATAACATGGTAGCATCTTAGTGTTCAGTGTACTCATTTTTGTTGTGCCCTTTAAAAATGAATCTCCTCACCCTGCAGTGCACATTGAAACACCATGTAGACATGCCCCAAATGACTTGCCAAAAGTCACACAGTAAACCTTGGCAGAGCAGAGCATTGAATCAACATCTTCTAAATCCAATGCTAGTGATCTAACCATTAGACTTCCTTTCTCCTCTCAGGTCTAAATCCTCACAGGTATTTAGTGTTGCTCCATTAGGCAAAGCTAGGAGTCTAAGCAACTTTTGAAAAAGTGGCTTAGCCACCTAGGAGAGTTAGCCTCAGGAGGTATTTAGACAGTGCTGAGCAGAGCAGTACCTTTAAAAACCTGGGCTTACGTGTTCAGACTGCAGTCAAAAAGGGCACAAACTTGAATCCATTTTTAATTCTGCAAAGACTGAAATGTTTAGGAATATGATTTGTTAAACAATGTACACTCAAAACAAACAAGGAGTCTTGTGGCACTTTTAAAGACCAACACATTTATTTATTTGCTGAACTAGACTAAGATGGCTACCCTTCTGGAACTAATGTACGCCCAAGTCATTTGCTATAGAGAATAGCATTACATTTTGTCTGCTTTTTGCAAGAAACACAGTCACAGGTATAATCTGCAATGCTAGGAAGTTCAGGTTGCAGGTACAAGAATACTTCTAGTGGGTTTTACATTAAGGTTAAGGTTTTGAAAGTTGGGTGCCTAAAATTATGCTCCTAAATGTGCATTTAGACATCTAAAGTAATGGTCAGACATTGGACTAGGAATCAGCACTTTTGCAGACTATTATTTAAATGCCCAGCTATAAACTTGAATCTAACTTCAGGCATCCAACCCTCAAAATTGTGTCCGCTGTATTTAGACTTGTATTTTAGTACTAATTCAGCACATATATAATTCTAGGAAAAAAGACAACTGGTGAAAGGTAGGGAACCACGGTTTGTAAAAGTGAGACTAGAATTTAAGCGAAAAATAGAACCCAGTTTACTGCATTTATTAAAACAAGAGGATTGCAAATACTCATCATATATATTGATCTAATATTTTGACAGTAAAACATTAAAATATGAAAAATAAAGACTAGAAAAATGTGACACAAAAATAAAGACTAGAATCCTTTATAATCATCCCTTCAGGATTACTTACTGTACCTTGGAAATTTTGAGCTTAAAAGAACAAGCAGATTAATTAAATTCATTTGAAAGGATTTTTTAAAAAACAAATAAATAATTAATTAAATACTCTGACTACATAGAACCTAAATTTCATTTTAAGAAGAAACCCTAGGGCAGCCCCAGCGTACACATTGATTAGCTCCTCTATCATTCCTTCATACTTTTCCAGGGTTCCAAATGAAAAAATCAATGTGATCATTTGTCTTTATAATAGCAAAATAACAGCATGACACCAACTTCATCAAAGGTGCATGGTCAAATATACTCATCGGAAATCTTGGCATTAAAATAATTTGCACAGATTCAGAATAGACAGAACCAATATGTTTTAAGAGAATCCCCTCTGTCTCAGAGAGAAATCAAACCTAATACAAATAATTGACTGATTAAATCAACACTGTTCCTACAAATTACTATATATACATATGTAGTCCAACTGAAATGGAGTAGTTGTATGAGTAACAGAATATAGAATTGGCCTCATAGTGTATACACTACCAGGGATGGTAAATTAATACACTAAAAGGCTTGATTTCAAATGGAATTTCCCCAAACTTGCACAGTCATTTTATTACCCTGTATCTTGTCCTGCATACACATTTGAGATTTTAACATACTTCACATGCAGGTGATAGAATTTTTAGGAAAAAATGGAGATTTGCATGTGCACGTCACCACCCTACACTCACTACTGGTAATGCACTAAAATGCTGATGGAACTTCACAAATGGTGCGTGGGACCTGGGGGACCAGAGGGAAAATCCAGCTTTACAGACCAGCTTTTCAGAAAGTGAAAGTTGGCGTGAAAAGGGGACAAATGTGATAACACAGATTACAGGTGCATTTTCCTACAAAATAGCCAAAAAATATCCTGCACATTCATCCATAAAAAAGCACTTTAAAATGTAAATACATGGCTGGGGAGTGGGGGTGGATTGTTGGGGTTAGGGGAAAGACCATTTTTAATGAATATTTAAGCTGAAGGTTTTGCAAACAGAGTATAATTGAAATGCACTAGGGATGAGAGATTGTGGATGGAGAAGCAGAAGGATGGATAAGTCTGCAAGATTTTCCAACAAAGAAAAATATATTCAAAATGTTATTCAAGTGAATGATGCAGACATGCATTTATCCTCATCTGCACTTATCAGCTGCCAACATTTCAAATTGTATTGCTCTTACCCGAGTGAAACTTTCACTGTCCCTGCACTGACTGAAGCTTATCTACAATGCTAAAGCATAATGGGACTACTTTAAAGATGCAGAATCACCTTCCGTTAGCCTTAATTTTGTTGGATTTAAGTCAAACCCTCAGGGGTATCTTACACTCCCAGTGCATGCAGCTATTCTTAATGAGTTATTCAAAAATAAATTGTACCCTTTATTATCAAAAATATAATAGAGGGACAGCATGAACAACTGATATTGAGGTACTGTGTTTAAGCAAAAAGGAAATATTTCAAATGTTTTTTAAGGGGGATTGGCTATATCAACTAATTCCTAAATGCACTAGTGAATGTGCTCTGAACAGTAAGGGAACATAGTTTAATCTTTCGGCTACCAATACCTCAGCCCCAAGGGGAGGGGTGGGAGAACGCACTGGATATATTCCCACTCCTTCATGAGATGACTTACTTCAAAGCTTACATTACATAATAATCTCCTGGATCAAAGAGCAAGCAGGAAATTAAGAAGCACCCTTTTTGCTGTCCAGACCATATTTAACTGACATAATGCTTTCTGGTTTTATTCATAATCACTGAGAGGCAGCCATAGATGACCTGACAATGTCTCCATGGGGGCCATTTGGGGGGGCCACATTGGAAGGCAGGACATCTGGCATGGGCCATGTGAGCACATGGGTTCCCCAACTCTTTCATCCTCCATGTTCAGAGCAAGAAAGTATCATTTTGCAGTCCATTTTCCTATCATAACCAAAAAAACCCAATCCTGATCTGACCCATGAACCATGGGTTTGACACCCCTGAAATATCTTGTCATTACTTGCAATGCCCAGGCTACATCCCACAGAAGGGTCCTCAGGGTCATAGACTCTGGCAGTGCTCATCTCTTTGTAAGGAAACACCAGGGAAGGAATCAGCTGCTTCCTCTGGTTTACGCTTCTGATACCAGAGAAAACTGTTCTGAATATGCAGCCACCGGCTTAGCAGTTCCTGTCACACTAAGACCTGGGGAGATTTTCACATTCACACAGCAGGATGCAGCATTCCAAAAGTGCCTGGTCTCCCCACAATCCAGGAGCTGCAAAGTGGGGTTTCCCTATCTCTTTTGCACTTGGAATCTGAGGCAGTAGCTCCCATGTGGATTTCAGAGAGTTGTTATAAAGATGAAGAAAGGATCACCTGCCCTATGTAGCTTGCTCTCAAGGCTGATAAATCTACATTGATAAGGCCCTGCTTAACTTATGATATTGCGGAACCTGCAGATTCCACAATAGTAGGCTTCCACAACAATTTTAAAAGTGGGAGCTCCGATTGGCTACTCTCAACCCCGAGCAGCCAACAGAAGGGAGGAGGAAATCACAGAAAAGTAATAATTGTTCATGCCTTATCCTCAACTCAGTCACAAATTTTTGAAAATCAACCTGCAACTCAAGTAAGGGTTTATACATTGACAGTCTATAAAGCACTTTTAAACCCATTGGATAGAAGACTTTCTCTAAATACAAATAATTACTACTGAAAGATTATGAAATACAATAGATTTTTCACAGCCCAACAATTTTAGCGTATGAAGAGCTGTCTCAACATGAAAATGGTATAATTAACTGCATGTTTTATATGACACCCTGATAATGGATTTAATGACTTACTTTTGACCTGGTAAGACACTGTATCTGTAGAATCAATCAATATTTTGAATACATAAACCTCACCAACTCCCCATTAATTAGACTACTGTAATGCAACTCTTTCTCTCTCATTGCAAAGCTCCACTGAGGTCACTAGGACAGTGACCAAAGCTGCAAAAAACACATTGAGCATTGTGCATTTCCACTTGTTCAGAGCAGTTTTCCACATACAGCCTTCAGGGCCACATTGTAATTTGCTTTAACTCTGCAGGCAAATCCCAAAGTCTCACAAAAATAAACCTGAATTTCCAAGTGAAATTGTTCATTTACTCCATTAGGGAGAAATTCATCACAGTGTGGAGGGTGAGCACAAGAATCTCTGCACTGTTTAAATACCCTGTAGGATAGATAAGACGGAACCGTGCCAGGAAAGCTGCCATGCCCAGAAGCTTTCTCCACAGGTCTAACCAGACCCTTCTGCCAGGATCTCTGGAGCACAATCTATGGTAAAGAGGATAGACACCACAAAGAGAGCTCCACTGGTGATATAGTCAATACGTTGTATTCAGGAAGGGGTAGTTTATGTTGAGCCCAGCTCCGTGGAAATACCTTCAGCACCTCCAGAAGTGTGGTAAAGGTTCTCTTCCTGACATACTTCCCCCAGTGCCCACAAACATAGCCTATATACCTCAACATTTCATAGACAGTGTCCTGCCACAGTCCCCAAAACCCCCTACCCCAGTCCTACCAATGAGGCTCAGGCTCAGAATGTAATCTCCAGAGTAAGCCACAGTTTTCCAAATTTCAAAAAAAGAAATAAAATTCCATGACATTTTTTGATGAAAGGGAGGGGTTTTTTTTCAAGATTTCATTAAAAACTTCCTATTTTAACAACTATGTCTAGTAGTCCAGCATGTGTATGCACTACATTGGCATTATGTAAGATAAGCAATGAAATGTCATCAGGGATTTCTAAGACTAGCAGCACAATTCAACTTATAAAGTACCCAAAACTGACAACTAATGTGGAAGAGGACTGAAGAACCCTTGAATAATTTGGGCCTCATTCTCCTCCCTATTATATATCAGTCTTACAATGCTGCAGCTCCTCTGAAGTCAATGGAGATCCGTTAGCATCAGACAAGGCAACATAGAGGGTAATTGGACCCTTAGAGTGAAATTCAATATAGAAGAACTAAGTGAGTTTTATAGAAGATGCAGAGTGAATATGACAACTGCTAACACTCTTGTAAAACTGTTTGAACATCAACATTATTATTTCTCAGACTTTGTCATCTTCCCTCAGATACCGTTGCCATGATATTCCCTGAAGCTATTGACCAAATGTTACAATATTAGATGCTACGGAAAAACACTGTGGTAAGGAAAGAAAAAATCTCCATGAGATCAGATAGATCAGTTATAACAATTTACTGAAAAGAACAAGCAGATGGTTCTAAGATGATGTATGTGGGTTTAATCTACACATTTCTGTGACTCTATATTGATTATGTCCAATATGTCAGGTAAATTTTGTCCACTACAAAGTCCAATAAATTTTCACACTTGAGTTGCAAAATCTCTTTGCTATGGCAAAACAGGTTAATAGCATTATGTAGCATTTAAGTATGTCAGAGCTGTGTTTTAAAATGAGATATGATCAAACACTAACCTCTTTGTATATTTAGCATCACACACTGGAATATTTGCAAGGTAGGAACTGAAAGAGACTATAAAAAAATCAATCATATTTTAAATTGCAGGTTAAAAACACCACACCTTAATCTATTGGTACCATCACTTATTATTACAAATTAAATAAATATTTTTAAAAGAAATGCATTTAGACTATGCTCGTTCACTCTTTGCCTTTGCTTTGATTGTGTCTTAAATGAGGAAAGGAAGGAGTGAGAGCAGAGCATGAGAATAAAGACAATGGACTTCAAAAGAGCAGACTTCAGTGAACTGCAGGTATTGGTAGATATGGTTCTGTGGGAAGAAAATCTAAGGGAAAAGGTGTTCAGGAGCACTAGCAGATTCTAAAACAGAAATATTAAAGGCTGAACAAGCTATCCCGATGCAGAGGAAGTATAGGAAGACTAAGACTAGATCAATATGGCTGCAAGGACCTGAAGATCTACAGGTATCATTAAAAAAGGCTAAGTTGCTACAGATGGGTATGAAAAGAATAGCACAAACTTGTAGGAATGAAAATCAGAAAGGATGAGGTGCAAAATGAATTACAACTAGCAAGGCACAAACAGAAACAAGAAGTTCTATAAATACATTAGAAGTAACCAAAAGTCCTAAACAAGGAGTCTGGTAAGACTTTTAAAGACTAACAAATTTATTTACCACATGATCTTTCTAGGGAGAAAAATCCCACTTCATCAGATGCTTGATCATGGGAAACTTAAAGAATGGGAACAAAACAAATGCAGAGGTGTGCAAGTCATTGGGTCAAGTCAGACTATCACAGCAAATCAAAGCTTAGTCTTTACATGTGCCACCAGACTCCTTGTTTGTTTGTTTTGCTGAACTGGACTAACACAGCTACCCCTTTGGAACTTGTCAAAAGACATAAGAAAGGGTAGCTCTATTAATGGTAAAAGACAGCAAATAGATGACACAAACAATGCTGTGTCTGATGCCTTTTCCCATTCACTCTTACATAAAAAGGTTAATTGTGACCCAATGCACACAGTTAAAATTAACTATAATGGGAAAGAGCATTCAAATTTTAGAGTTTTCATGGATTCCTGGATTTTAAGGTCAGAATGGACCAATATGATCATTTAGTCTGACCTCCTGCACAATATAGGCCACAGAACCTCCTGCCATCTCTTGAAATAGTCAGTTAACCTGTGACTGAATCACTGAAATCCCCCAATCATACCTTGAAGACTTCAAGGTACAGGCAAGTGATCCATGCCCCAGACTCCAGGGGAAGGGTCTCTGACACTCACCCTGGTGTGTGGGGGGGGACCCCCTCCTTACCTCAGATATGACTATCAACTAATCCCTGAATATGTGGGAATGACTCATAAGCCATGAGCTCAAAAAATTCTCAGCAACAACTCAGAACCCACCCCATAAAAAAACCCATTGCAGGTTATTTGCATATTTACCACTAGGATTCAAAGATCAGTTAACTGACAGATTGTTGTCTGACATACTTCCCCCCCACCACAAAAAAACCTTGTGCATTCATATGAATGCAAATATAGTGAAGAAACTAACTTAACTGGAAATTAACAACAACAAAAGCAATAGGGAAAATAGAAATACTGAAAAGATTTCACTAAAGATCTATCTCTTGGACTGTTTCCAAGCAGCAGTCTGGGTTTTGATTAATATTATAATACAGCCTGCTAAAACAGCACCTTATAAATATCCATGAAGCATTTTATTAGAAATGATTGTAAATACTTAAAATCTTGTCTTGCAACCCATAAGATTGCAGGAAAAAAGCATCAGAAAGCATCAATATGTGGAAATCTTGTGAATTTTAAGTGTTCTTTCCTTAAAATTAAACTATACTAGTTTGAAAATATTATACAGGAGAACATAGACCATATACACAATTGAAAAGTATGTGGATTTGCTTTATAACAAAAACAGTAGGCAACAGCAAAGAGTGTTTGAGAGAGATGGACAAGAACAAAGAAAGGTCAAGATCAATATGAAAATTCCCCATCCCCCTCCCACTATGTACTTAACTACAAAATAAATAAATAAAACTCTCCAAGTGATGGGGTGGGGATGAGGCCGCCAAAATAGCTTTCCCAGCAATTTACTTTTACAGCCTTTAACATTTTATGTGTCTTGATAGTATCATTACAGCTAAGAATCCTTTGCCATGTAGAGCCAAAGAACTTTAATTTAAGGTCTATCTATTTGAAATTTTGGTCCTCTCTCCTCCAAGTTCTTGTTCTACATCAAATATTGATGTGGCCCCTGATAATACCATTCTGGGTAGCCCTTCTACTGTTTTCTCTCCATTTTTCTTCCCTTAATGCAAATTTAGAGTTCATGAAAGGTACTCAGAGAGGGAGGCCAGAAAACTGAATTCATAACTTCTTAAAAAAAATCTGTAACAGCAATATTGTAGTGTAGCTATCACTTCCAATGATGAGAAATGCTATGGTCTATTCTAGTCTTCAGCTTCACCTGTGGGGTTGCCAAACTTTCTAGATAAAACCTATGCTGTTAGAAATGAACTGTGGTTAGTTCATTTCATAAAAGCATTGAATGAGTGTCAGAAGGTAAATATTGGAGCTGCTCATATAATAATAGATATGGCCAGGTTCTGACTGGCCTGTGTCGTAACTGCAGGAATTGAAAGAATTTGTGGGATTTCCTCCCTCCCCACCCCAGATGCACAATCCCTCCAAAGGTCCCCACAAGAAAAGGGAGACTGGCGATGCTCTGCTGTCTACATCAAACCAGCACCATCAGATTGGTTGGTGGAAGAAAAGGGAGTAGAGTACCCTAAAGGAGAAAGTGTTTGGTCCAGTGGTGTACAGCCACCTCCGCTACAATCAGCGGAAAGTAGATTTTTTTCTGAGGTCAACTCAAATTTACATATTTGAAATATATTCACATAAGAATTTTTTTCTTAAATTTGTCCCCAGCATATTAACATAATGGCTGTGTGATTCTATACAGTTTATTATTTGAGAAGTCTTCACATCATACCGTATAATTTTCATTTCTTTTGCAAATTGATGGATCTTGTCTTTTATAACATACAACCACATATGCTGAACAATCTTAGAGCTGTGCAGTGACTTTGTATAAAAGCTAGCACTTTTTCTTTTATATAAGACTAGGAAAGTGAAGGCTCAACACAGTACTGGTGCAAGATAGGAGCAACTGACTGGCAACAGGATACAAACTTCTCAGTGGTTTACACTGAACTCAGACTAACCATGGTTAATTGAAAGTTTCTGTTGAACTTTTCCATTGAGAAGAGGGAGAAACAGTGGTATATTCCTCAGGAAAGTGTTCATATTTTAACCAACTGTATTAATTATGAAAATCAGTACCATGTGATGACTCTAAGATAGCCTTTGGGATGCACAGTTGATGGTCTCAGTCTGTTCCTTGTACTCCACATCACAATAACCACCTTTTAAACTGGTATCAGTTATCACCCTGGTCAGTTTTAGTAGGACATCACTGGAATTGGAGGCATGGAGGCCGACTTTCCTAGCCCCTCAACTGCCTTCAATAGGTAGTGCCTCCAGATGAAGGGCAAAGTATCATGGGAGTCATGAGAGGACATTTCAATGAAATTCTCAGGACATTAAGAGAGGACGTCACTTTCCAGTGCTGTCAGTCATTTTTTAATTGTTTTAAGGTCTTAAGTGTTCTAGTGAAGCCCCAATATGTGAGGAGAGTGGGGGAGGAGAACTCCAAGAAAAAATGCAAGGAGGTTTATGTAACAGAATTGGAAATCAACATGACAAAGTAGGGCAATTGGCCGGGTATCTTAGGTGCCTATACACTAATGGGAGGAGCCTGGGAAATAAGCAGGAAGAATTGGTAATACTAGCGCAGACAAGGAACTATGATATCATAGGAATAACAGAGACGTGGTGGGATAGTCTGCACGACTGGAGCTCTGCCATGGATGGGTATAAACTGTTCAGGAAAGACAGGCAGGGAAGAAGAGGGGGAGGAGTAGCATTATATGTAAAAGAGCTCTATGACTGCTCAGAGCTCCATTATGGAAGTGGAAATGTGCCAGTAGAAAGTCTGTGGGTTACACTGAGAGGGGGAAGCAACAAGGGGGATGTTGTGGTGGGTGTCTGCTATAGACCACGAGACCAGAAGCAGGAGGTGGATGAGGTGTTCTATGGCCAACTAGCGGAAGCTTCTAGATCACAGGCCCTGGTGCTGATGGGGGACTTCAATTACCCTGACATCTGCTGGGAGGCCAATACAGCAGTGCATGGGCAATCCAGGAAATTTTTAGAGAGTGCTGGGGACAACTCTCTAGTAAAAATGCTAGAGGAACCAACTAGGGGCCTTGCACCTCTCGACCTGCTGCTCACAAACAGGGAAGAATTGATCAGGGAGGTAGAGGTAAATGGCAAGCTAGGCAGTAGTGACCATGACATGGTTGAGTTGAGGATGCTGATTAAAGGAAGGAAGGAAAGAAGCAAAACAAAAACCCTGGACTTCAAAAAAGCAGATTTTGGCTCCCTCAGGGAACTGATGGGCAGGATCCCTTGGGAAGCTAATCTGAAGGAGAAAGGAGTCCAAGAGAGTTGGTTATATTTTAAAGAAACCCTGCTAAGGGCACAGGAAGTTGCCATTCCAATTAGGAGAAAGAACAAACATGTGAGGCAGCCAGAATGGCTTAGCAGGGAACTCTGCTCTGAGCTTAAACATAAAAAGGAAGCTTACAGGAAGTGGAAGCTTGGTCAGATGACCAAGGAGGCATATAAAGATACTGCTAGGGACTGCAGGGATAAAATCAGAAAGGCCAAAGGACAAATGGAGTTGTGGCTAGCGAGGGATGTAAAGGATAACAAGAAGGGGTTCTACAAGTATGTTAATAACAAGAAGAGGATCAGGGATGGTGTAGGTCCCTTGCTGAATGGGGCAGGCATCCTTGTGACAGAGGATGAGGAAAAAGCTGAAGTGCTCAATGCTTTTTCTGCTTCAGTTTTCACAGGCAGGGTCAGCTCCCAGCCCACTGCCATGGGTGTGGCAGATTGGAGACAAGAAGAGAGGCCCTTGGTGACGGAAAGTCAGGTTAGGGACTGCTTAAAGACGCTGGATGTGCATAAGTCCATGGGGCTGGACAAACTGCATCCAAGGGTGCTAAGGGAATTGGCCAATGAGATAGCAGCACCGCTGGCCATTATCTTTCAAAACTCATGGAGAACGGGGGAGGTGCCAGAGGATTGGAAAAAAGCAAATGTAGTGCCTATTTTCAAGAAAGGGAAAAAGGAGGATCAAGGGAATTACAGACCAGTCAGCCTCACCTCAATCCCTGGAAAAATTATGGAGCAGGTGCTCAAAGAATCCATCCTCAAACACTTAGAGGAAAATAAAGTGATCAGGTACAGTCAGTACGGATTTACCAAGGGTAAATCATGCCTGACCAATCTCATTTCCTTCTATGATCAGATGACTGGTTTTCTAGATGCAGGAAGAACCGTTGATGTGATATACCTTGATTTTAGCAAGGCTTTTGACACAGTTTCCCACAGCATTTTCATTGGCAAATTAAGGAAGTATGGGTTGGATAGGTGGACTATAAGGTGGATAGAAAAATGGCTAGATCAACAGTTTCAGCGTGGAGGAATCAATGGTTCCATGTCTAGCTGGCAGCCAGTAACGAGTGGTGTGCCCCAGGGGTCGGTCCTGGGGCCGGTTCTGTTCAACATTTTCATCAATGATCTGGATGATGGAATAGACTGCACTCTCAGTAAGTCTGCGGATGACACCAAGCTGGGGGGAACAGTAGACACGTTGGAGGGCAAGGACAGGATTCAGGGAGACCTAGATAAATTGGAACAGTGGGCCAATAGAAATCTTATGAGGTTCAATAAGGACAAGTGTAAAATCCTGCACTTGGGACAGAAAAACCTCATGCACTGCTAAGGCTGGGGAACATTCAGCTAAGTAGCAGCAGTGTAGAAAAGGACCTGGGGGTTATGGTGGATGGGAAGCTAGATATGAGTCAGCAGTGTGCTCTTGCGGCCAAAAAGGCCAATGGCATACTGGGCTGCATCAAAAGAAGTATTACCAGCAGATCAAGGGATGTGATCATTCCCCTCTATTCTGCACTGGTGGGGCCACATCTAGAGTACTGTGTTCAGTTTTGGGCTCCCCACTACAAAAAGGACAGGGACATGCTAGAGAGAGTTCAGAGGAGGGCAACCAAAATGATTAAAGGGCTGGAGCACAAGCCCTATGAGGAAAGACTGAAAGCATTAGGCTTATTTAGTCTGCAGAAGAGAAGATTGAGGGGAGATTTGATAGCAACCTTCAACTACTTGAAGGGATGCTCCAAGGAAGATGGAGCTCAACTGTTCTTGGTAGTAACAGAGGACAGAACGAGAAACAATGGTCTCAAGTTGCAGTTAGGGAGGTCGAGGCTGGATATTAGAAAAAACTTTTTTACTAGGCGAGTGGTGAAGCATTGGAACGAGCTGCCGAGGGAGGTGGTGGAGTCTCCATCTTTGGAGGTGTTTGAGGGAGGCCTAGCTGGACAAAACCCTGACTGGGATGGTTTAGTGGGAGTGGTCTTGCCTCTGGCAGGGGGTTGGACTAGATGACTTACGAGGTCCCTTCCAACCCTATGATTCTATGAAAGTGGGGAAAGATAAATTAACAATAGTCAACCAAAAATATTCCTTCTTCCCTGAGCAATACCGTCAGTTTAATAATAATACTTTAAAAAAATAAAAACAGTGAAAGAGCTTTTACATGGACAATGTATTTCACTTTACATTTCTGAGAAGGGATGTTCAAAAAAAATCCTTTAGGCACATTTCTGAGCAAATAGAAATATCTTTGCAAAATGTAGCACAGGAGGAGTTAAATTCATGATTTTAGAGCATTCTAATCTAACAGACTGTTAAACAGTGTGAGAGAATTAAGTGACCTGAAAATGGCATAACTAATGGCAGAATCTTGGAAAAAAATAACGGTAATGCAGAGGTTCATGAAATGTGTATGAACTGTATCACATATTCATGCCTTATTACTGTGAATTCTGAAGTGTCTTCCTGTTCAAGATAATAGACCTTGATTCAATTCAGTCTGATGTAGAATGAATTTCATGCGTTAATTAGTAAAGCATTTCTTAGTGATTAGGAAAAAAGTAGATAATATCTGATTGAAAACCTAACTGTCAGAGATAAAACAATGATACAACTCAAGGTGGAAGGAATGCCTGTCATGCTGAATTCAGGTGTCTTAATTATGATAATTAATGATTGTATTCCCTATATAAATGAACTCAACCACATAAAAAGCATATTGTAATTAAAGTGCTTTGGAAAAAGTAACATTTAAACAAATGTCATTGGTAATATTAATTACTTTTCTCATTTCAGTTTCACATTTAATTGCCTCGGTTCACTAAGGAGCTGATATGGAAAGACTTTGAACTACCGCAGCTGCCACTGAGATCTCTGCTTAGCCTTAAACTAATAAAGATAGAGTATTAGAGTACTCTAGTGTTACTCTAGTTCTGATAACAACCAGCCCCTCTACCACTGCCCATAATGACTGGATTTCCCAAGGTGTAATGGAAACACTCTACCATTAAAGAACTGAAGCATGACACTTTCTATTCCAATATGCTGTTATAATAGGCTACCTCTCTGTCACTAGTCAAGCTGCAAGCAGGTGTGATTTCAGAAAGACTGAAAAAAATATGAATTGACAAACGTAATGTGGGGAGGTGGGGTCAGATGTCCAGGCCTATCTATAGGCAATCCTAGAGGAACAGGTACTTCTGTGCCAGAGCTCCAGCCACCCTGAAAGGGGCTGACATGCTTTTAGTCAGCATTGTATTGCTTTTTTCATTTGGTTGCTCCAATGCAACTCCTTAATGCTTATTCTCCTGTTAACACATAGCAGTTGTCAAATTTTCAGGTGACCAACTGGGTTTTTTAAAAACAGATGTTTAAAAATTATTTTTTAGTATTAAAAGTTGGAAAAAATGAGAGCAACTATAACTTGCTAACAGTCATTGGTCTTTTGTCATAATATTTATCACACTGAGGGAAAAATACTTAATGCTGACAAGAGTTAATCTCAAATGAATGCAAAGTCAGTATGGTAAATGTAATTTTAATGATAGGAAAGTGGTAAATAGAGAATAGCACCATGGAAAACAAGTCATTCATAGGTGACGGTGTTCCCTCCCACCCTCATGTGAGTTAGCCAGACAAAAGTTTCAAAGCTGCAAACCAAGGCCTCAAAGGGTGGAATCCAAAGAGACTTGGGTATTGCAAATCTGAGCAGCACAAGGCCTAATGCTTAGGCACCCTAGGAAAAAAAAAATAAAATCACACAAACACCAGTAATACCCACAATGCCTGAGTTAAATCCCTAAACACCTATATAATGAATAGGGGAGAGAGAGGCACTGAAAAATGTTACCCAGAAAAGAAAACATGGGCAATTACCTAAGTTACCCAGGGGCAGATGTGAACAACAAGGGTGCATGCTAATCCCTGCCCTTTCTCAGAGATGGGTACATGAATCCAGGCTGCAACCAAACACCCATCTCTGCTTTGCAGGGTGCTGGCTCTGGATAGATTAGCCTCAGTCCCAAACCTGTTTTCCCCATCAGACACATGCGCAGAACTTGAGCAGAAGCTAAGCTGGGAACTAAGCCATGGCTGCAGTGTGTGTAGCTCAGACACATAACAGGGAAAAGAGAGAACTTTAATCCTCTCTCTCCTGCTGCACAGGTTCAGCCATGCAGCGGCTGACTCTGCCTTGTTTTTTCAGGACCAGCATCTGCACAGTACTGGTAAGGGATACCCTGAAGGCAGTGTGGGGGCCAGAGGGGTTGGGAGCAGGGGATTGGTCCCAGGTCAGTCCAGTGGGTCTGGGGATCATCCCCTGCCCCATGGATCAGTGACTCAGTGGCCAGCCAGAGCGGTGCCATGTTTTAGGTTGGGGATCACCCCCAACTCCAGGGTGGCAGGTGGGGATTGTCCCCCTCCTTCCCACCCATTAAGTGAGGTCAGTTTGGGGGTGGGTGGCCAGGGGATAATCCCCCAGCTGGCAGTGCCAGTGATGACTGTACTTATGAATTCTGCAGACCAGCACCATATGGTGCACCTAAAACTAATGCTGTGCTTTTGAGTTTTGGTTTTCTTGCTTGGCTGTTTGTAATTAAGCAGAGGGTGGAGGGGTGACTGGAGGAAATGGAAATGTATTTTTAAAACAACTCTCTTGCTGTTTGAATTAACCCCTCCCCATCTCAGGGTCTGAGTACGTGACAATTTAGTGTTACTCTCTCCCAGCACTGGAAAAGGTGATTTTGGCCCCTGGTGCAGGACCTGTCCCCCCACTTCTGCCCCCTCATCCCCACCCAGTAATTAACCCTGTCCCCTCAGTTCTGTTGCTAGCCAAACCCCTTTAATTCAGGGCTCAGATCAGCCCCCTAACCTCCATCATCACCATCCCCTCAGTGGAGCCGATAGCCCCTCTAGCCATCCATCTCACCACACACCGTTCGCTCTTCCAGCACTCACCCCAGATGCTTAGAAACTGCCCGCCACCCTGAAGCCATAGTACAGGTGCCCCAGCCTCAGCTTTGACCCTCTTCGGGATCTCCATCCACCTCAGGTCTGAGAGGAGGTGGGTTTCAAGAGGGTCCCTTCTCCTACTTCCCAGGCTGGCAGCGGAGCAAACGCCAGGGGCTGGGGAAAAAGCCTAAGGTTTGAAAGTCCTATTGGGAGATCATGAGTGAAGCTTTATTATACCTGCTCAAAATCATGTTATTTATGATAAAGTTGAAAGAGTTGATATGTCTTCATAACTTATGTGCTTCAATTTTGGGCCTATGTTGAAAAAGCCACAGGGGACTAATGCTTGTTATTTATGCAGGCCTAAAGTAAAAAGTTTCAAATGCAAAGGCTGGCTCCTGTAAGCACTTGGCAACCACAGATTAGCACACCAGTTACCCTAAACAAAAGTCAGTCCTGGTATAGGAGGCTGTAACACCAATGAGTTTAATGACACTTTTTGGACCATATTTTTAAAGGTAGGGCCCCAGGAAAAAGTTCCTTCGCATTTCCAAGCAGTGGCATTGCTGGCGCTGGGCACAGGAAGCAGATTCCCCGAGTCTCAGCAAAAGTGCTGGGACCGGTGGCAGCCTGACCTGGCCTCGTACCCGTTCGGCTCTCTGAAACTGGGCCGCTCGCGGCGACAGCTGCCTTACCTGTCCCCGTCTTCGTTCCCGTCCAGAGCTCGGCCATCCACGGCGGTGGCCACTTTTCCCAGCCAGGCCGCCTGTGGCGGCAGCCACCTTTCTTGGCCCCAGCCCTGGGCCCAGGTGGGGATCCAGGGCCTGGCTGGTGGTGGCAGGATCCCAATTCAGGGCCTACTTGTGACCCTGGGAACTGGATTGGGCTCAGGCCCCAAACGGGGCCCAGGCCCTGAGTCTTTTTCTGGGGCAGCATCATCCCTGGTTCCAAGGGTCTTGTTACCAAGCAACTCCTCTCCCTTTTTCCCCCTTCCCCAGGTGTGACCCTCAGATATTTTTTCCCCTCTCTCCTTCCGGCTAGGTGATTCTCTGTGTTATTTATATTATCTTGGTCATGTATCCACATTCATCAGCTTCCATGCTGTGAGAGAGAGCCTCACTAGAGCATGGGTCTCCCCTTTCTCAAATCAGTGCTCTAGCCACTGAACTACAGTGTCACTTTTGCTCCTTCTATTTGACCCAGGCAACGTTTGGACTTTGAATGGGACTCAATCCTATGAGCAGCCTTTGAATACACCTCCCATGCTGTGGAGTAGGGCATCCTTGACTTTTGCCCCGCCAGTCTTGCAGGGCCCTCATCTCTTCCATGGGGGCTCCACCACCAGCCTCTGCCCATCCCCTCAAACCATCCAGCCCACACCATCGTGGGACCGCACAGCCTCTTCCCCTCAGACCCCACTGCCAGTCACCACGACTCACATAGCTTAGCCAACTAGAGCTGCAAGTACTGCGTCTCTTGGCCCAGCTGTTCCCACGCTGGATGACTGCCAGTGACCATGGTGCCCGCCCGTGGCATGGGGGTCCTCCCCCAGCATAGGGCCTGAGGAACTTGCCCACCCTGCCCTATAGCTAAGATAAATAGGGTGGCGTAACTTCTATTGCTAGGTGCTCTCCCTTGGGGCTCCCAGGAGGAAATTTGGCTAAGGCAGCAATGATTTCCCCTGCTACTTTCACTGTAGTACAGCCCTTCTGCACCTCCTCCAAGCTGGATCTTGTCTTTAAAGAGCACCCAAAGTCACCACCTTTATGCTTATTCTAGAAAGAAAATTTTACATATCAATAGCCAACAGTCAGAGCAAATAGGCCTATGGAGGACCATGTTTCTTAGCAACAGATAAATGTTGGTTTAAGTCTCCTACCAACCAGGACACTGTTTTTTCTTTCTCCCTGAGTAGATTTAGTTCTCTTGTTGCCCTGTGTATCAAGCAGTCATCTCAGTACTCATTGTGCAAATCTGTGTGCTGTTTGAAAGGACGCTAGTGTTTGTCCATTCCTAATCCAGCATTTATCCATTAAATACCATCCAAGAGTCAACATTTAATCAACCTTTGGCTTTGTCATAAATCTGTTCAAAGAGTTGATATGTTCACTGCTGATTTGCATTTTAAAAGTGCTTCAGTTACTTTGCAAAGAAATAAGCCAGAGACATCCAGACTGAAAGACAATCTGAAAGCCTATTAATCACACAAGAAGGACATTTACAGGTTGTATAAATTTACAGATTCCAAATACAGATCAGTCTTTGCATATTCAAAACATCTGACAAAGTGGGATTTTTTCCCATGAAAGCTCATGTGAAAAATAAATCTGTTAGTCTTTAATTGCCACACAACTTTTTTTTTAAACACACACACATATTATATATATATATATATATATATATATATATATATATATAGCCCAGAGTCACCACATAAGTAAATGAGATGGGAAAAGGCAGAGATGTTTAGCAGGCAGAAAAGGATCAGTTGGGAGCAATAGTCTTTAATCAATACAATAAGGAAATCTGTTCTTTTATCACTAGCAAATAGGGATGGATCTTCATACTGAACCTTTTGCTCAAAACATAAGTGTATAAATAAACTCACAGTTTACAATATATTGCAGGCTCAGTTTCATGAGTGGTTTTACTTTCCAGTATGCTGAGTATCTTCAGGTTCAGTAGGAATTAAAGGCATGGAACACTTCACACTATCTGCTCCTTAGTAAAATTTCAATGCCACTAATTAGCAGCACCATTTTCTTCCTCAACATCATCACTGTCACCTTAGGCTAATCATCCAATTTGCCTGAACAATGCCTTTAACAATGCTCTAGAGCCTCCAGCTAGGGTACCACAGAGTTAACATTGATTCAGCAGCAGTTTTCTTCATTACAGACACTAACAGCTAAATGTTCTTTCTTTATATGTGATTGTTCGTGGATTACTTAGTGCATTTGTATGAAAGTAGGTTTTCACACCACAGTGCTAAAAGATAATTTCCATGTCTGAGAAAGATACACATTCACTAACCATTTAAGATAGGGGAAGTGGGGGACTGAGTGAAATAGATTTATTGTTCTTTTACACAGTATGCATATATTTGTGTTTGTGTGCAAAATAATATTCCTTATTTGTTGCATATTTCACACACAGAAAACCCTACTGTCTAAGAGTTTATCAGTAAAAATTAATGATCTATTTGGAAGGCTTGTATAGATAGCAAAGTCCCATTCATTGATGCACTCTTTTCAGGTGCTTTTCAGTACAAAACTTCATGAAGAAACAAAGCACCTATTTATAATGTTATGTGCATCCCACAAGAGGAAAATGAACCACTGCCCAGAAACCTGGCCATTTGTCCAAGCTGATGGCAATCTAGACATGCATGTGTAATTCAGTGTTTCTTCCTGCGTAAGGTTAGTCACCTTTTTATTGAGACACATAGATATATTGATTCATGAAGAAAATGCAGATCTCTTTATGTGAAATACTGAAACATATCTTCAGAAAAAGGCAGTATACCAAAATCTCAGCAGGCCCATGAGTTCAAAGTTTTTTGAAGACAGAACAGGAAGGAAGCTATGAACCTCCATCTTGTTTGGAAGTCTCACTTTTACTTGATATAAATATATCTATATAGCTGTTTCTAAAACAAGTAGGTTAAACAATGTGATGTTGTCTCTTTAAAACCTTCCACATGCTGCAGCCTTGAAAAGGTGGAAGAGTGTAAAATTGGTCCCTTTCTCATCCCCCCCATTTCTCCCTCTGTCGTTGGTGGATGCTGATGCTTTTGTTATGGCTTAACTTGCTACACAAGTGTTTTTAGCTATTATCTTTTATAATTAAAAAAAATGTGTTCATATACTCCCAGACCCCCAATTTAGCCTTTGCTAATAGAAAACAGGAGCTGAAAATGGCCTATCGACTAGTACAACTGCACTGAATGGGAGGGCAGGGCTAGCAACACAGCGGGAGGGAAATTACTTTGGTGCCCATGTTTGCAATCTGAGGCCTCAATCTTGCCAACATTTAGGCCTCTGAGTAACTTTACACAAGTGAATAATTCCATTCAGTTCAAAGGGACTCGTCTCATGTGTACTGTTACTAACTTGCTTAAATGTTTGTGAGTTGGAGGCCTAAATTATCACTGGGCTGTCACTTGCAGTGTAGGCAGCTTCACTTGTGGGAACACCATTTTTTTCATTTGCTCTTAATGGTAGCCAGAGCAGCAGTATTGAATTCCCCTGATCAGCATAAGAGACAAAACAAAAGTCTGCATTGTCAGAGTGCACAGGAAGCTAAACTGAAAATAGCAGCAGGCCTTAAATTTGAGGAGAAGGAAACATGATTGTAAAGAAGGTTAAAAGAAGAAAGTTAGGTCAAAGCATTCTTTTATAGCAGTACCTCTGCATTAACACTCTTACTCTCTCAAGCCTTGGTAGACAGACCTCTCCTTGCTTACAGACAGCCCCCAAACCTTAAGCAGATACTCACCACCAGTAATTACAGAGCAAACAACAGAACCATCAAAGCAAGCACATATCCCTGTAACAAATCCTGTTGCCAATTTTTCCTGCATAGCTACACAAGACACCATCACAGGACATAATCAAGCCAGCTACTCTATCAAAGGCTCATTCACCTGCTCATCAGCCAATGTAATTTTTGCTATCATGTGCCAGAAATGCACCCCTCTCCCACCTTATATATTGGACCAACAGGCAGGGGGTGTCACTGTCACTGTGGGCTCATGCCCTCCAGCTCCCTGGGCTACCCTGCCCCTGCAAATCAGCAGGGGAGACTGGAGCAGGATCTGGCTCTGGCTGCCTGCCACTGGCCAGCAACGGCAGGAGTCAGATCAGGCCTGCCCAGGCTGCTGGTCACCATGGTTTATAACTCTCTGCCTCCTCCCATCCCCAGGATAAAAGCCAAGGGAAGGCAGTGTCCGCATCTCCCGTTGAGTGGAGGGGCTGGATTGGGGTCATTGGGTATAGATGGCACCTCCCCAGTACCCGGCAGGGACGCACTAAGTGACAGCTACATAAATCCCACCAGATACTCATTAGCTCTGCAGCTTCTCATTTCTCCTCCTCCCCAGGTTATTCTGCAACTGGCAAGTCCCCCCACCCCACCCTTTTCCAGCTAGAAATGGGGCTGCTCCAAACTGTCATGGCAAATTTACTTTTCTGTGCAGAGAAACCACAGAGGGTCCTCTCACCATCTGACTGCCTGTCCCAGGAGTAGTGGTCATGGCAAAAACAGGCACTGCAATCCTTGCCCTACCTTCTCCCTGTCTGGACAGAGAGGTGGGTGGCTCTCCTGAGCAGCGCAGAAGCAGGAGCCGGATCCAGTTCCAGGATGCCTGGGCCCCAAGATGGAGCAGGGGGCAGGGCATCAGTGCCCCTGCAAACAGGAAAGTTTCTCTGCAAAAGAATGAATGGACATAGCATCTGAGGAAGTGGGATCTTCTCCCACAAAAGCTCATGCAAAACATAAATCTGTTGTTTTTTCATCAGAAATAACAACATTCAAAAACCAATAGGGGAACACTGCCAGCTTCCTGATTACTCCATTAGTTGTTAATAGCAGTGTTCAAGCAAATGCATAACAAACTGAAGCTTTAAAGAGAAACTGCTAAATAGGAATTCATATGCAAATGTGACACTGTTGCTTCACGGCTAAATAAGGACTACAGTTTGTTTGTTTTTTCTCATTACAAGTGATTTGACCTCACCTTTATATGCTGTTCCCCAGTGTTCAAATCTAAACAAGTGCTTTTAATTAGGAGAAAGATAAGCACAAATGTTAGCACCTCTGCTTAATATGCAGAAAGTTCTGGGTTCAAGCCCCAGGGGGTTGGACTTGATGATCTCATGAGGTCCCTTCAAACCCTCTGATTTTATTCTGTTTGTTGTTAACAGTCTGACCTGGTCCTATGACTTACACTTCCCTGCATTTATTTCCTCCCATTTTGTAAGTTCCCCTCATTTTCCAGCATCTGATGAAGTGGGATTTTCTCCCACAAAAGCTTATGTGATAAATAAATCTGTTAGTCTTTAAAAATGCCAAATTTTATGCTTCATAAAAAAATTATGCTGTAAAAGTGATGATACACACAAACACAAGCACTCCTTACCCCTTGTTGTATTCATTATGTAATAAGTATATCCTGCATCCAGGTTAATTTTTTCTGTTCATTAACTATTTCTTTAGTAACAACAGAGGGAGATGAATAGTGTTGATAATAGCCTAAAGTCATATTTGCAATTACCAAATATTTTAAAGGGATACAGAATATTTCTAAAAAGGTATTCTATAACAAATTACAAATATACCTCATAGGTTTCCTATGTGTTTTTTATACTAACATTCTCTTCAGACAATCAAATACTTCAGTAGCAGGTGTTCTCATAACACATTAGATAGCCACTACCTATTATTACTTAAAAAGATATCATAGCAGAGTTTGTATTTGAAACATCTTATTCTTTTTTCTCTTGTAAAATTATTTATCATCTTCAAGTATCTCAGCAACATTAGATTCTTTCAATGCCCTCAGCTATGACTGAATTAGAAGCATTCAGGCTCAACTGGTTTGGAGTATAATAGCAAAATTTTTCTTCTTTGACTATTTATTTGCATTATCTATGCTGTGGGAATTATTTTGTTATAAGCTACAGTCCCTCAAATGCAGTGAATCATCCTTAATCTTATCAATACTATCTGTCACTGCAAAAGACAAAATTTGTTCCTGGACCACATTGAGAAACTATCAGTGAAATGAAGAATACAGAGCCTGATTATCCACACAGCTGCATTAATGTAAATTTGGCATATGTTCATTGCAGTCAGTAGAATTTTACTACTGTGAAACTCCTATATGTGGGAGAAGAATCAGACTTAACTGCAGGGAATTATTAAATCAGATTTAGGAAATATTGGAAAAAATACAATCAATGAATAAAAGATATTAAATAAAGATTGATGCATTCAAAATCATGTCAACGTCCAATTTTCTTTTTCAGTTCATTTGGCAATTGCCTTATACATTGACTGCTAATACAATTAAAATTACATAAACCCTGACACTCTTTAAATATATTCTACTTTATTTCTGATCAATATTTAAGCACTGATGTAGAATTATGTAGCAGTCATTGCTGGAAGAATACAGAGCTCCTTTGTTGAGCCACTCTTAATTCAAGGGTTAACAGCCTGTATAGAAAAACACAGGATACATTGATTCTACACCACCTTGCTCTGGCATAGTCATTTCCACCTGTGCCAACTGGATGTAAAACATTGCCATTACAATTTGGTTAGTGTTTTAGACCCACTGCACTTTACACACATGTAAATGGTTACAGAAGGGTGCAGGACATTGGAAAGTCAGTTTCTGGGTATGGAGATTATGAGCAGAGAAGGATGTAAACCTCACCTTCTAACATTATATTATTGCAGACATTTATCTCATGATCTGGGTCACTTTTTGTAATTTTCTGGAAGTGAGTTAAATAATTGTGTTCTCTCCCCATCCACGCAAGAGATAAGAATAATAATCTGAGCTTAAATATTATAGGACAACTACTTGTAGCATAAGTTTTGTAATTTACTCATGGTGAAGTCTAGAAACTTTGCATTTTAGGGGCCCTTCCTGCCTTTCTTTTCTCCTATTCTGGTCTTTTATAACATTTCCACAAAAGTGATAACATTATGAAGAAATATAATCTTTGACACCTCCATTCTCATCAATATTTCATCACAGTGACATAAAAGAGATTTGCTGCACACATAATTATCTTGATTCCTACTGTGACCAAATGTCTCTTACAAATATTGTGGAAATAGCTCTTGAGCCAAGTTTAGCATCATTCTTTCTTCATGCTAAGGGGTAAAAGCATTAAATATAACTGAACCCTTCCCATCTCCAATACCTCAAATTCTGGGAGAGGGAGACAATGGAGTTCTCTCTGTCTCTCCTTGCCCAGTCAGTCCCAGTTCCTGCCTCCTAGCTTCTCTAATGATCTCTTTCTCCCCTTTCCCCCAGACGGCTCACAGCCCTAGTCTTCCTCTCTAAGATTTGCATACAATCTTATGCCTTGACTTCACTAGAAAGTTTTGTTGCTAAAAGTCAACTTTTGGTGACAAAATAAGCCCTGCATACACACTAGAATGCCCATTTTATCAGCAAAGCTGCCCTGTTTTACCGATAAAATAAACCCACCTGTGTAGGAGGTATAGCACCTTTTGCACTTTTGTGGACATTGAAGCTGTTGTTTGGTTATGTTCCTGAGGAGCTCCGGTGACTTCAGTGTCCCACCACCAGGATGAGGCAGCCATGGTGGCTGAAGCCCCCTGCTGCCAGGGACAGAGGGGTCCCAGCAGCTTCAGCACACTGTTGCTGGGGAGCCAGGAACTCCAGCAGCTGCATCCCCATGCTCCCAGGGATGGAGTTGCTCCACTGGCTTCAACACTCACCATTGGGTACCTCCGGCTGCTGTACCCCTGCTGCTGGGATCCAGGAGCCCATATGGCTTCAGTCCCACACTCCATCCGTGCGGGAGGCCCAGGGGTCCAGAGGCCTTCAATATGCACTGAATGGAAGTGGTCCTAGTGAGGAGACAGTCCACTGACAAAAGGATGGCTGTGCGTACTCTATGTACTGCTATAACTACTGTGGTGGCTGTCTGCCGGCAAATCTTTTGCCCTCAGAACTCTGTAGTGTAGACATAGCCTTAGTGTCCTCTTCAGCTACCTCCTTAGCAACTTGTCGCAGTCTCCTCCCTAGCTTTGGCCCTGTAATCCTGGGTGGATGGACCTGAGGAAGAAGCATATTCAGTCTGTTCCATCTGAGGGGCTGTGAGGCACCAGTCCATACACACTGAGAACAGGCGGTTTTGCTAATTTTAGCAGTTAACATCAAATCTCTACTTAACATGCAAAAACTGTGATTTTTCAGAAGCTTGTACATTGGCTAGATTTGGTTGATTTTAACATGAATGGAAAAAGTCACCACACTCCTTCCAAGTAAAAAGTCCCCTCTCCAACAATGGGGGTCTTAAAACCTGAAAAGAAAAGGTCACCAGATTTTATCTTTTTTAAACATGGACAAAACAAACATTTTCTTTACTCTTGGTCTTGGAAACTCATGTGTGTGTATGTGAGTGAGGTCATATAATGAGGAAATGTTTAGGCAATGTTTTTAAGTGGCAATAGCAGCACCATCAATAGTAAATTCTGGGATTCTGTTAATTTGTCCTCTGCTGGTTTGGTTTGGTTTTTTTGCTTGCTTATTTTTGTTTAGTATATTTTTTTCCCAGCCATTTGGGATCCATATTTCCTTACATCTTTCCCCGCAACTCTTAAGACTAAAATCTTTCTTTCTGACTGCCATTTGCAGAAAAGAGAGAAAAAGATGGCAGCAGCGTTTGTGTAAAGGGAGAAGAAGTGGGTCAAGGGTCTGTTTGGGGAGAGGAGAATGCTGGAGAAAATGCCATACAATGAAAGACTTAAAGAGCTCAGTCTGTTTGGCTTTTCGAAAAGAGGATTGAAAGGTGACTTGATTACAGTGTATAAGTGCCTTCACAGGGGGAAAATACAGGGTACTAAAGGCTTCTTTAATCTAGCAGCGAAAGGCATAACAAAAACCAGCGATTAGAAGCTGAAGCCAGACAAATTCAAATTGGAAATAAGGCATCATTTTTTAACAGTGAGCGTGATTAACCATTGGAACAAATTAGCCAGGGAAGTGGTAGATTCTCCATCTTTGGATGTCATCAAATCAAGGCTGGATGTTTTTTCTGGGAAGTAGACTAGTGCTGAACACACCTCAATAGGCTTAATATAGGAGTGACTGAAATATAAGGGCCAATGGTGATCAGACTGGCTGATCTACAGTCCCTTCTGGGAGAATGAGGAATATGAGTTTGGAAAGAGGGAGAAGATACTGAAGGGGAAGTGAGGGGCTTCACAGAGAGGAACAGCTGGGATTTGGGTAGAGGTCAGCCTGGGAAGAGGAACAGAGAGGTGACTTGTAGGAGCTGGAGGGTTTAGGAGCAGTAGGGGAATCTGTGAGAGGAATTGGAAGGGAAAGAAAAGGGACAGGGAGTTAGTAGGAGGGTAGAAGCACAGGCTGAAGATTGCTACAGCACAGGGCAGGATCCTGTGCTAGGTTACACTATAGGGATACGTAGGGGAAATCCATGTGAGGAGGGCTCAGTTATGTTTAGTTTCAGTGAAAGAAGGGGAGAAATGAACTTGTGTTGGAACCTGTTGAGGGTTGCAGTAAAAGTGAATGGCCTTCCAGTTCTATAGGAGAGTTAATATTTCTACCCATCTCCAGAGTGACTCCAAGCTTAGCGTGGAAAGAGGATGGGAACGTGATCCTCTTTTAAGAAAGCTTTGCTTTTATTTGGGAAGCAAATTAAGTAAAGCAAAGTAAGAAAGAAAAGGAATCATGCAACCTAATCCCAAAGTTCCTCTGCTTTGTTCTGCATCTCTCCTTCCTTCTTGCTGACTGGTCTAGAAGCCCATCAGGGGGATACAGTGAGCTTGAGTCATCACTTTGTCACACAGTTTTTATCCAGTAACTGTGTATAGTTTCATCAGTCACAATTTAGGTCACTAGCAGCATTGTTGAATTTAAAGCATCAATGTTTAGCAGGAAAACTCCATATACTCTCATCTTTTATGGAAAGCCTTAGTTCCAGCTTTATGTGCCTCTCCCCCCCATCCCCCCAAAAAAACATACAGGGTGTTTTCTATCTAAGACCCTTAAACACACTGAAAATCCAGATGCCCTTCCCTATACTTTTGGAAAGTTCACACTTGGATTCAGATTTTAGTTTCATAACTAATAAACACATGCTATCTTGCCTTAAATTTACATTACCTTGAAAAGAAACTATGAAATTCATGAAAATATTATTGTTTTTTTTCTCATGACAGCCTCATGTGTAAACAGCTGATTCTCCTATCATTCTGATAGCAAGAAAACTTTTTTTTTACCATTAGATTCCTTCAAAATAAAATTATACCTGGCAGATCTTCTATTTTTTGCATATCCAACAAGAAAAAACATTTTTTCTCATTACATACTGGCTTGATTAGTTACTCCTAATTCAAAAAGAATATTATAATGAAAGGTAGCACGTACCTCCTATAGGAAGAAAAAGTTTCCACCTTTGTACTTTTTTCGATAATTGAGTTCTCAAAATTCTCTGAGCCCTTATGCTTGATTCTTTTGTTTATAAAATTCACTGGCATTATGAATCCTATAATGAAAGAACTACTGAAATCACAGCATGGTCAACATATTTCAGTTGCCAATGTTCATTACAAATCTGGGTGTCTATGTGCCCAGCCTCCTTGGCTATTAAGAAGTTATTTTGTGATGCACAGAATCTAGTACTATATTTTCAAAATGGTGGCAGTATTCCCTCCTACATCTGAGGCTTCTTTTTGCTATTTGTCAAATGGAATTCAAGTTTGTCTGAAGACTGGCCTACCTACAGGAAGAGGTGACTATCAGAGAACAGTTTATATATTCCATTTAGTTACATCAAAGCGTTTTTGGGGGGATCAGAAGTGGCCCTTGGTCGTTCCCCATAAATCATAGGCCGCTTTCAAACACCCAAAAGTCTCTCCTTCTAAAATGCAATAGAGAAATGAAATATCACTTTTCCTTTATCTGCAAAACATGCTATTTCTATTGTTTCATGGTTTCTTTTCTTAAAAGAATGTAACACCTGTTTTTGCAGAGTCATAAATCATGGCTTTGTTTTGTTTTTAATATGTTTAATAATTCTCCTGTTCCATTTGGTACTCTAAATTAACTTGGAGTAACAGTTTGATGTGCTAAACAATAAATGACCTAGGCTCCCCCCCCCGCCCCGCCCCCCATTTCTATGTATGTCTTCTCGCTTCTCTTGGAACCAGACTGAATTATAAAACTTCTGAATGTCTCATCATTTTATCATTTCATCTTAGATTAACTGCCTAGAGTGTTTAGGTCAATGGAGACACAGAAGCAATCTTTTTTCTTGGAAAGCCTAGAGGTGAAATGCCCTTTTTGTTGACCCACTGTACTTTGATTTCACATCTGGCTGCAAATATACAGCTCTAAGTGAAGAATGCCATACCCATAAGTATTAATCTCAACTATTATAAATATTTCTTTTTTAAAAAACTTGGAAATAATTTATTTTCAAAATTTATATTTTGCCAACTTTTATTAAAAGAATGCGAATCAGGTTTTTGTGGAACTTAGCTTGATAATAGACAAAAGCTTTTTTTTTTCTAAATAGTATATCTAACTGTCTAGCTCACTATTATTTTATTATCTATTCCACATATACTGGGTGAATAACTTCAGAAGAAAAACTGTTACATGAACTCCATATTCTGGTATAAAATGTCTTCCCATGGGACGTGCTGAGCTCATGACTACACAATTTAATAAACTGGCATGAATTTACAACAGCTGAGGATCTCACAAGCCTGATTTTGCTTGTGCATACATGAACATGTCTTATTAAAACCCTAAGATTGTAAAACGATCTACAATGCAAATTTTTATCAGTGAGGATAACTGACCAATAGAATTATTTACCAAGAGTTGGTCATCCCTTGAAAATTTTAATTAGAGATTGAATTTTCCCCCCTGAAAGATGTACATTAATTTAAATAGACATTAATACAAAGAAGTCTTATACCTTCTGTTATACAAGAGGACAAATTATATGATCTCAGTGGTCCATTCTGGCATTCTAATATATTAATCAATTTCTTCCATATTTATTCATGTTAAGTAGTACCTTACTCCACAAATTCACAGATTGACATCAAGCAATAAGTACTACTTGTGGACTAAATACTGCTCAACTTTGATAAGCATCCAGACTCCTGCCCTAAATGACCTTTTTTCAAAAGTGCCTTAATTCACATTCTTCCTTCAGGATTGCAATCATGCCAAATTTTATATTGTTTCAGCTGGTTTTGAGTTACCTGAGTGTATAAATAGAGTAGTGTGCTAAAATGGAGGAGGGGGGGGGAGGAGGAGGGAGCATAAAAAAGGAGTTGTCTTTCAGTGTAAATTGTCTGACCTAATTTTACTCAAAATTTCCTTCTTTTTTTAAAAAAGAACCCATCTCTGCACTGAGAACAAGCCTGAGCAAACTCATCCTGAAATAAACATTTTTGAGAAAATTATACTCAAATGAAAATAGAAGCTTTTAGAGAAAACACCTTTCCAATGATAACTCTGCAGCTCTGTATACTAACAAAAAAGTGTAATCCACAGTGATATAATATTACTACAGGCTTTAGAGCTTTGTGTAATGACTTCTGAGGCAACTGTTCTTCCCTTTCTACTGCTCTTGAGGATTTTCACACTGTACAAAACGAAAGAGGAGATTGCCACAGATAAGGCAACTTCCTGCAATATCTTTAGGAGTCCATATTGTACTAAGTGAATGAATGGTCTATGTGATATTGTGGGTCAGGGATTGTGCTCACTCCATGGGAATGAAGGTGACAAGACCTCTTCCAGGAAGTGAAAACCAGTGGGATGATTAAGACAAATCATACAAATTACAACACATCCAGACAGGCACCACCTCCTGGGGATATGATCGTTTTATGGTTCATACTAAATTCTAAAGAGACCAGCAGACAAACAAAGGGTTTTGGGAGAAATAACTCTTAAACTGATTGAGGGCCCTCTTCCTAATCCTGCAGATGCACAGAATTTGCTGTCTAATGAGACCCACCTCCTTAGAAAGATTAAAAAGACTTTAGCCTATGGGGGCTCTTTAAGGCTGATAGGTCACACCCGCTAAGCTGTTAGGATGCATACATGAACAAGTATCACTCTTATGTGTTTTCACAGTGACGCTTTTACCCGAAGAATAAATATTCTTGCTTAACAAGAGTCGTATGACGACCTGCATTTTCTGGCAATTACATTGCTCAGAAGCAAAAGACAGGCACTGGCCTTTTTAGGCAGACTTGCCTGCTAGGATATTGTAATGTAGCATTGGATGAGGGTCCCCCCAGAGAGAAAAAGGTAATGTCTAAGAGTTAGAAACCTTTTAGTATTTGCCCTTGGGGGACTGCAGCAAGGGAATTAGGAGCGGTTAGCCTGAAACTACAACAGGAGAGGTTTTTAGGCAGCTGAATACAAACAGTTTCTTTAGGGATTTCTCATTATGTGGAGTGCTGAGTGGATCTGTGCCTAACATATACTGTATAAATGCATATCTAATTCAACACTAACTGGAACATGATGCAGAAGGAACTTGTGCAGAAAGTATGGTATTTCTGCTTTTTCATCTCACTATTTACCTCAGGAGTATCGCACTTGCATGTAACAGTATTGACAACAATTTTCCATCTTCTGCTATTGTCTCTCAAAATACAAGAAGTTACAAGGAAGTACCATTAAGGAGAACTCTTTTTTTTTTCCCCCCCAGTTCATACAGGTGCCATGTTTGGCAGTAAGATATTTTGCTAATATTGCACTAGGGATGAGAGTGCTGTTGTCATCTTTTGAGTGCATTGTGTCACCTTATGTCACCCAACATATTCTTTGTATATCCATAAGAAAAATGAGGTGTTATGGAGAGAGTAATGAGCAGCATTTGATCTTGTTTGCTGCATATAGTCAAATTTCATTCTTTGACTGAAGGTGGAAGCAGTTAAGATTAGAGACCGGCTTTATGGATACCTAAGTTCCAAACAGCTTAGAGCTTTTGAGTGTTCAAAATTCCTGGATCTGGACTGAGATTTTCAAGTGGTTTCTATATATACCATCGCAATAGGTGCCATTAGCTCAGGTGCTTAAGATACCAGTCCCCTGATTTAACCTAGAGAAGGCTAGTATCAAGGCAGTCTCATTCTGAGGGGTCCCAAATTGAGGAACTCACTTCCTGTTCCCTTGGTCTGTCAGAGTAGATTCAATGAAAGTCAAGGTGTACTGCAAGACTTGTATTTTTTTCTTTTTTTTCTTTTTCTGTGGGTGGTCATGGAGGAGCCACTACATCTGCCCTGTGCCAGCTGGAAAATCTCTTACAGCGACACACACTATCAGGGCCAGATTAAGGGACCCCCAAGGCTTCAGGCTGCCTACTTTTGTGGGCCCCCTTCCCAGGCCCAGAGCCCCACTCTTCAAACTGCAGTGGCCAGCCTAGGGACGGGGTCAGGGGCCTTGCCCTCTCCCCTCCATCCCAATCAGCACAGGCTGGCTTTCGGTTTTGGCCAGTTGCTGTGGTGGCCCTCAGGCCAGAGGCCACAGCATTCCTGCTCCACTACTGCATGGGGACAGTGTAGGCAGGTCTATGTTGGCTCAGCCAGGCCCAGCTTTTGGTGGAGCCACAAGGCATCCCTTTAGGCTGGTGGCCAGAGCTACAGTTTCTAAAGCCCCTGCACTAATCTGGCCCTCACATCAATAAGCACACACATGCACCTGGAGGAAAAGCAAGCCAGGTTTAAGGCTTCGTCATTCAACCAAGGACAAAAAACAGCCCATATGTGAGCCAGGCCCATAAAAAATGGTAGGGGGTTTCTATATCCTATTTAGAACAGCTTGCATAACTCCGAACTTATTGGTGGCCAGCTGTTAGTGGCTGACATTATTTTTGTATTCTATGAGAGAGAAAAGGTGGAATTCTTTCTTTCTTTTTCTTTCATATCATTCCCAGAAGAATTATTTTGAATGATGTTACTGTGTTGAAAACATCAATTGGCTGATGTGTTCATACCATATGTCACGGGTGTATATACCCTATGCTTTCCTGACAAGCAAAGAGTTAATGTAGGAACTGTGGCCAGTGCTGACTGGCAGCTTCCCAGAACCTGTAAGAATTACAAAACTGAGCAGCTGTTGTCTATGGTGGCTGTCAGAAGAGCCTGCAGGCTGGAAGAGGTAAGGTCAGCAAACAAACTTGTGAGATGATGGCATCTAAAGACAATACCCAGAGAAGGAATGAGACTACCCTGAGAGACTCAGACAAGAGGTGCTCACTGACTACTCTTCCAGAATGAACAGACTCTGTACAATTTTCTATTTAAGCAGAGAAGGTGATGTTGTGTTAATACACCAGCTCACGGTGTCCCTATTCCTTTCTGACTATCCCTCATTAGTCATCATTATTACATGTTTCTAATTGTCATGTCATCTCACAACTCTTCTATAAATAAAGTTAAGGTACACGTAGGCGTTTATAAAGTCTCTAGAACGACTGTAATCCTTAGCCACAAAATGGCTGTACCACTGTAGTCTGGAATGAATGTATTATGGAGTGAGTAATGCTATCTAACTCCGACAATACACACAATGAATTTTGTTCACTTGCTTATTGGATATGTATTATGGGATGCAACCAATGTGCAGTGCTGAGCACGCTTGCATTTGAAACTAGCCTCAGCAGGAATGGTTTGGATATGTAGATTTTTCTTATGCTTTGTATATATTTGACATACTTCTTCTGTATCCTCTTAAATATCTCCCTAGCGTAGGTGGGGGAGGGGTGTTTGTCTTGGGTTGGGGTTTTTTGGGGTTTTGTTTGTTTGTTTGTTTGTTTTTGTTTTTTCCCCTTCTTTATGAAAACAATATTAAATTTCTTTTTAACAGACCTCTGTGTTCTAGCTCAGCTGAGAAGCTATGAGCTTGAAGTACAAAACACTGGGTGACATTTTCTGGTCTGTGTTATATAGAAGGTCAGACAAGCTGATTGTAATGGCCTCTTTTAGCCTTAATATCCATGGAAAAAGTGCTAACTGCAAATTAGTATTTCTGCCTCTTGTGTGTTTCAACCTTATTAGGCCACCAGCCAAAGTGTTGTCTCTTTGGCCTTTAAAACAAATTCAAACCAATGTTCTTCTCATCTCATTCTATGAACTGAAAGGAAATTGTTTAATATCAACTTCTTTCTCTTTGTGTATAGTTTTGAAAGTCAAGCTTATTTCTGTGATGGGTAATTTGTGATGGATATGTAATTATACAGAACCATGATAACTATGGTTTAAATGCCATGCTATTTCTTCTTTAAACTAAAGCAAGTAATTTGCATGTCTATATTATAAACATTCTCACAGTTTAAGAAAAATATTAACAATTCTTTTTAAGCTTAGAGCAGTAGCAAAATGTTCAAGCCTTATGCATTTAGTGCCCTTTTTAAAATGTCTTACTTATTGTTTATTTCTGATAGGAATTCAGATTCAGTCAAACAAATTGTTATTAAATATATCAAATGACAATTTTATTAAATTATTGGATGTCATAAAGAAAGGCTTGATATTCATGACATACAAATGGCTTCCTGAATAAGTTTGTGAAGGAGTTGCCACTTGAACCACAGTAGAGTTGGAAGATTGAGAATCAAATGGCTAAGAATAACACTGTTCCATTTTCAATGTACTAAAAGCTTTTTACTCAGTGGGAAACTAAGTTATTATAAAGGGCAGTCTGAAAATGTACTGCTAGGAGATTTGGGAGTAGTAGTCCTTGAAGTGAAGATTTAGTTTTGTAGATTTTACAATTTATCCATTTTTGGTGGTTGTGATGTATGAGCCACGGGGGTAATAAACTTCAAATAGGTTGAAGTAAAGTTAAGTACTTTCCAGTATCTTCTATTAATTATCTGTGGGATAGAAGAAAAGAAATTAATGCAGAGACATAAGCTCATTGTGGAATAAAAGAAGAATACATTCTTAGTGCGATAATTTTTTTTTACCAGAGTCCTCTTCAGAAAAGTCTGTGTGATCCAGAAATATTTAATGTCTTTAGATTACTGACAACATTTTTTTATCATTTTTTCATTAAGTGATGAATGTAGCAAAAAAGAAAAGAAAAAGAAAAGACTGATGGTTGTCACATACCCAGGCTACGATCTAGACTGGTGAGTAACTATGTAAACCCTGCTCTCTAACCTGGATGTCTTTACATTGTTTTGCTATCCCAGATTTCAGTCAGGGCTGCTCAAAGACAACCTTCAGCATGTATGTCACTGCTAGTTATGTCTGCATGTGATGCAGTGAGCCACACATGGACTCTTACTAACTTGCTTATGTTGCAGAGGGATCCCAGTAATGAACTTCCCTCCAGATGAGTATCCCATACTGATGAGGCCTCTCCTGGGCATTATGACTTTATGGCTATGTCTACACACAGTTTTGTTATTTCGAAAGAAGCTATTTCGAAATAACTTATTTCGAAAGAACCTGTTATTTCGAAATAACTTGTTTCGAAATAACAAAACTGTGTCCTCGAAATAAGGGAGCGAAATAGCAGGTCCACAGT
>ML682028.1:11191343-11411711 GCA_007922195.1 Podocnemis expansa
GGCAGGGAGAGCTGGGTGCCCCCGGACCCCACTGTGGGGGTGGGCAGCAGCCCCGGCTGTGGGGAGAGCGGGGAGCCCCGGCACCCTGCCGCCCGGCTTCTGAGCACCCCAGCGGCGGGGAGAGGGGGGGCATCAGCGCCCCTCCGCAGGGCTCCCCGCTGCTCTTGGGGGCAGCGCCCCGGTGCCCTGCGGTTTGTCCCCCCCCCTCAGCACCCTGGACAGGGTGCTGAGGGGGTGGCTCTTCCTCCCAGGGTGCTAAGCACCCTGGGAGGAAGCTCAGCCAGTTATTTCGAAACGGCATGTCCACTTGGCGTTGTTTCGAAACAACCGTTTCGAAACAACGCCCTTTCGAAATAAAACGAGGTTTAGCTTATTTCGAAAAGCGCACGGCTATTTCGAAAGAAGCGGTTTGCTTCTTTCAAAATGGCCGTGCATCGTGTGGCCATGCCATTCCTTATTTCGAAACAACCTCTGTTGTTTCGAAATAAGGAGTGTGTGTGGACATACCCTATATGAAGTCTGTAATTTCATTAACAGAAATGATATGCACAAACCTTATTACGCCAAATTGAATTTCCCAAACATTTTGATTCAAACATATTGGATAACATAAAACAAATTTATTAACTACATAGAGAGAGATTTTAAATTAATACAAATAATGAGTCATAAAAGTCAGAAGTGGTTAAAAGAAAGATAAAGGTAAGGTACAACTAATGCTAACTTATCAAAGTATGTTAAATTCAAAGTAAATTTTTCTCACCACATTTTCCTAACAGTCTTACTGGCCAAACTTTATAGGCAAGGGCCCCATCTTCTGCATAATGGCTGCTCGCTTTGTTCCTCCTGGAGCAGTGAATCAATGGACAGAAAGAGCAAAGAGGGTGCCTTTCTTTTTATAGTCCTCTCCTTTTTCATAAGCATCTCCACCTGGGATTATTGCAACTGTCATATTCAGAGGAATCCCATGTTGTTTCTTGATTGAAACATAGTGCCCCCCCTCCTTTCCTGCCAAATAATGGCTCCTTAGCAGGTAATGACCCATTGACCTGACTACACCTGGCTAGCCGTCAGTTTGTCTTTTGTTGCTAAGGCACTGTTTTGACCAGTTTCCAGGCCTGGAACATATTTAGCAACACCACACAGTGGAATTTTATCTCTACATTCAATATTACTGCACATATTTTATCAGGACTATAATGACAATTAATTTATGAGTTTTTGAATGATATCTCACAAGGCATACTTTGTACAACCATTATTGCAGTAGTGTGCATGGGGTGAATACAGTGTACAGGCTGCCACAAAGGTAAATTAAGAATATCATAAACAGACACAGTACAAGCTTTGTGACTTCACTGTGCCAAAGTTGCAGGTCAGTCCTAGGTGACAGGGATTACCCACTGGAGATTTTTTGTGGAAGACTATTTCATGCTTGCTTGTTCTTTTACTCCTGGATTTCTTTTGACCAAAGACATGGGAGTGGGACAAAACGTTGTCATGTATGTGATGGTTCTGTGATCTTGCAGACAATTTATGTGCCAATGATCCAAGAAAAGGATTGGGGATATCCTAAAGCTAAGTGACCAAAATAATAACCAGAAAAGCAGGGAGGAAAGGACACCATTGGTCATGCTACTTAATTCTTAATTCTAAAAAAAAGAAAGTCTGGCATCTTCATTTGCCAAGGATGCAACATATATGATGATGTCTTACTAGTAAGGAGTGTTGGTGAACAGTATCAGATGAGGTACACAAACTGTCCAGAATTGGCCAGATAACCACAGGTTTGAGTAGAACTTGGATCCCACTTGATGTTATAGGCTGTGTTCAGACATGAGTTTTATTTCGAAACAAGTTTCAAAATAAAATTTCTCATGTCCACACGATGTACCATTATTTTGAAACAATGGGACCCATTGTTTCAAAATAATGGCCATTGTTTCAAAACCATTAAACCTAGCAGGAAATCGAAATAGCTGTTGTTTCGAAACAACTGTTTTGAAACAACATGTCCAAACGGCCTTATTTTGAAATAACCATTTTGAAATAACAGCCGTTTTGAAAGAAGGCTTTCCCTTAATTCGAATTAACAAACTTAATTCGAATTAACTTATTTCAGAATAAGGATTTTATTTCAAAGTGAGTTATTTCAAAATGGGTTGGACATACCCATATAGAATTGGAGCTCTACATCAGCTGCTTGCATTGCTTTCTTATGCACGTGTCTGCGTATCCAATACCCACATCTATGTGTCAATCGAATACGCAGAGTCACCTTTACCTGATTCACACTCAAAAATATGGTGTTTCTATATGCTGAATATGTGCATGCCAGTGTAAAGATCTGATTCAGGTTTACTGAAAATTTGGCTACATGTTCTTTCATTCTTTAGTTGATCGGCGTAGCTAAGACCCTGCATTTCTTTGTTCAACTTTGTAGCTCTTCTCTGGATACTCTCCAATGAATTCACTTTCATCTACTTCTTGTAACTTCTTGGCAACCATAAAAAATATTTACCTCGGTCATCCAGAGATTTGGAGAGCTGAAGATAAATCATTCCCTTGCTTCTCCCAGCTTTTTCTCAAGCACAGCAGTTTTGGTCTATTTTAATCACTTCCCTATATTGTATTAGGATCTGACTATAAATAACACCCCAGATATTAGTAGGAGTAAAGAATAAACAACAGACTTGTAAGCTGTTATTTGATAGCTAGGGAAAGAAAACACTCGGATGGATTGATCCATCTTCCCCCCCCCCCTTGTTGTTTTTATTTCTATGTCCTATCTGGTGCTGCTATTATTTTTCTAACCTAGAAAAATGTTTCTGGTGGCTAGCAATTGCCACAGACACGTAATAAATATATTGCTTTCTGTCCCTTGGAAATATAAAATATGTCCAGCTAGGCAGAACCCTTATGATAACAGATGTCACCCCACTCCATTACATTTAGTGATGTCTCTCTAAAGCAATTTACTTTTCCCCAGAGTGTGTACTCCATATTGGATGGTACATCGGGCAAAATAGAAATGTGAAGATCTTCCAAAGATTCCTAAAGTTTTTGTTGTTGCTGTTATCGTTTTTTAAATTTAGAAAATTCATTCTGATGAGGAGCCCTTACTTTGTCCACGTATCTTTAACATAGTCACACACAGAGCTGGAATTAAACAAGTCTCAGTACAGTTTCCCTTCACCTTGTTAGGATTCCTAGATTGGTTTTCCACATCCCTAGCTAATTATCAACATCATCTCTCCAGATAATCTTATCAGAGGATAACAGTGTCACAAAATAATCTTGTTAGAGGATAATTTTGCCAGAGGATCATCTTGTCGCAAGATAATTATATTACAAGAGTTAGTCCATCAGTATCTCCCAGGAAGATGGTTCATTTTTCAAAAACAGTTGTACAGTGGTGTTCTGGAGTGTAAATACATGCTAAACTACATGCTGCTAGCCTGAACAGCAATGAAAATCAGTGTGCTAATGTTCTTGATTTCTGTTTATCTAATCTTCTCTAAGCCATCCCATGGAAGGATGGTTATATAAAAAAACTCTAAGGAGAAGCACATATATAGACACACACACAGACACACTCATTTATCTATAATTATTTGTGAGATCAACTTCAATGGTAGTAAAATTAAAGGGACCGCTACTGTAAACAAGGTACCAGTAAAAGCTTCTGGTGTTTTCATTACTTTGTCAAACCTCCACAGTTAGGAATACAGTAGTGGAATGAGAATTTTTAGTGTAAGGAATCAAGTATCACAAAGGTAAGCTTGCCCAGGTGACAGAGTAGGTCAGAATACCCACAGAGGCTGTCTAACCATGGAACTCAAAACCATTTGGGGGCGTGCACACTACTTCTTAACACTCTGCTCCAAGTTTTGTACTCATGTTTTTGAACCACTTCAAGACGGATTGGGAAACACTTCTCTTTTGTGAATATGTATGGATCCCTGATAAACATCGGCTTCTTAGCCCTCCTTGTCCCATCTTCCAATATTTCTTTAGCCAACATCTTGGATACCTTGGTGTTCCTTTATTAACTGATGCTCTTCATTTTTACCACAGCACTCATCTCTGCCAGCTGCCTTGTTTCAATTTGTTTGGGGATAGTCTTTTTCTTTTTCTTTTTCCTCCTGATCTTAGTGACTGTATTCATGCTACTGCAAGAAGTAGGAAGATTGTTTCACATTCAGGGATGAGTTCAGCTTCATGTTTTCAGGGAGTCTGTTGTTTAATTCCTCAAGAGGCAGTTTTCAAACTTTCTGATTCAATATGTGCTCTTTCCATCGCCTGTCAGAAACAGAGTCCCATTTTACTTTGTGAGCAGTCTCCGTAACTACTATAACATACTCTCTTGTATTATGTACTACACTTCTTTGTAATAGTTAAATGATTTTAAGAAATCCATATAATTTATGCTGAGTAACTGTTTACCTTGAAAATATTCTACAATTCATCTGGGAGGAATAAGAGTTTTGTCCACACCTTTTTAATCACAAAGCTCAGCAGAAGAAGTGAAAATCTAAAAGAAAGAAGCCTTGGGAATATATAAACATAATTTTCTCTCTGTGTCTCCCTTTAAAAAAATTGTTTGAAAACACTGTCTTTTGTTTACATTAGACCATCTTGACAATATTAACGGTTTTGGTTACAGATAAGCAACACTGCATTTTGGCATCAAAAGGAGACTAAAGAAAGAAAACATGGCATTGTCATTTGAAGCAAAGGAGATACAATGACTTTTTTTCTTCATTGCTGTAGCATTTCATGTTCTGTTGTTGTTGTTGTTGTGTGTGTGGGACGAGCATTTCCTTTTATGAGGAGATACTGAGCTGTACAAAATGGCATTATAATTAGTCTCTTAAAACTAGATACTGAGCCTTTTCTTTTTACTGTGAGTTCATGCATTTTGTATTTCACCAATAGGTCCATTTTGTTGTATTCACAGATACACTTTGCATTCAGCTCTTGAGTTTGCATTCAGCTCTTGAGTCTTTGTTATGCAAGCTTGACATACTCATCCATATTTCAATCATTTTAACCCACTCATTTGAAGTTACTCCCTGAAAAAATGGGTGGCTCTAATTTTTCAGGTGTTCAAAGCACCCACAGTCTTCATTCAATTTTAGGTGCTCAGGACTTCTAAAATTCAGGGGCGTTAGCCATTCAAACTTAACCACATCAGAAAAGAAAATTCACTCTTTGTTCCCTCCTAATATGTAAGTGTACAGGAGAGCATTAATCTGTAGAGGAAACGCATAGCATGTCACCATAAATCCTAGAATTTCAGGTCATGCTACTTTTTGTGTCTCTTTGTCCTCCACTGTACTTCATTGCCATTTCTCAAAAGACTACTTCATGCTTATAGAAATTCCCCTTTAGAACTTAAATAATTCTTAGGGGTGCTGACTTAGAATATCCCAAAAGCCTGAATAAGAGCTCTGTAGAACTCAAAAGTTTGTCCTTTTCAACAGAAGTTGGCTCAGAAAAAGGTATTACTTCACCGCCTTGTGCCTTTCAAAAAACTGTGTCTGAGAATGCTGTACAATTAAAGATACCTGAATAGATCTGGATAAAATAAAAACTGGCCTGAACTTAAAAACTCATCTGTTTGAAGGTTGTTCAACCTTTTTATTGGTTTAAAATTCTTTTGGTTAGAACTCTTTTTAAATATTAAAAAGAAAAAAGAAATCTTTTTGGCTGGTATCTTCAGATCTTCTATCTGCATGCTTTTGGTGGGTTTAGACTAAACATCAGAATGCAGTGAATTCCTATGACCAGAAAGTCTAACATTTGAAGCCAGCAAAGGGGCATGTTAACCTGATAGGCTTCCACCTTTACTGGAAGCCACAATGTCCGTTTAGTTTGTATAACATCAGAGTATTCTAAAAATGTAACATGAACTTTGAGTACATTTTTACATCAGTTGGGCCACTGATTTCATGCAGGTTAAAAAACGGCAATTTAAAGGTGAGACATGAATAATGCTGCATACTCACAATGAAGTACACACTTTGTGACAACCTATTAATGCAAAACACTTGGAAAATAAGTGTTAAAATCACAATGCTTTGTATTACTTAGTTAAACTTCTAAGATCAACAAGTCTGCCTTATGAAACCGTTAAGTATTTATTTAGGAAGATTTCACAAAAGTCGTTTGATCAGATAGATAGATAGATAGATAGACAGATAGATAGATAGATATTACAATATAGCTTTCATAAACTGTGTATGCATCCTAATTATTTATCTACAGAATATTAATATTCAGACAGAAGGATCATGGAAGCATAGTTAATTAAATATAAATTAATGTGGTGGAATATTTAATTATCTATTTTACACCTCACAACTAATGATTATGTAAATGCCTTCCATTTATTCTTGTTCCCAGGAAATTAACTTAATGGCCTTCAACAAATGAACATTTTGTATGCATTGCAGGACACTTTATCTAAATTTTAACAGCATGGTATTAGTTTCAGATAATAACATGATTACACAATTTAAAATGTAAATATATACAACCCTTTGTGTGTGTGTTTTGTTTTCTTGCTTTTACACTGGAATTTAAAGTAGAACATAAAGCTTCTTATGGAACTTAAACTTTGAAATCTTGTGATCTAGTTTGTGGCCAGCCCTTGCATTTCTACCTCTTACCAGGCTGCAGAGCCAGCCACAACTGAATCTTTACACTCTCCTTCATACAAGGACTGGTAAATGCTGCTAAAATTCCCATAAGAGCTTAAGCAGCACTGACAAGAGGGACAAAGAGGAGAAGAGAAATGACCTACTCCACCGTTCAATGATTCCAGAGGAGCTGAGCAGCCACAGAGATGTATGTGCACAGTGTCATCTTGAAGAGTGGCACTGAAGGTAAGCTGCCCAGAAGCTCCAGGATGCACAGGAAATCCCTGAGGTTCAGTGCCTCCCACAATTCCTGATGATGACTCGCCACCACTCCAATGCAGAGCTCTAAATTAATGCTGCAATTTACTCTTGAAGATGTTGCTCAATGGGCTTCAAAAGGAGGCTATGTTTTCAGCAGAGAAGGAGACTAAAAATATATTTTTTTAAAGGGAAGTATGTTTTCAGTAGATAGTTAAATCGGTAGTTACGCACAAAGTCATCCATAAAGGAAACCATCTGATATTTACATATAGAAAATACATCAGCGCACAGCAGTATATTCATCCTCCAATTTCCTGACTTTTTGAATTATCATGCAGTTTTGAATGTGTTAGCCATGGAACCAAGAATACTTTCTAAGGCTGAGATTACTGTAATTATAACAAGTACCATTAACTGTCACTAAAGCACATACTGGATATAGATTTAATTGGCCAGACAAAAAGTTTCTTGCTACAAACTGTTGTAATTAATATGCACTCCATCATAGAAATTAATATATAAAAAGTTATGCTGCTTCAGAGGGGAGGAGTTGAGGGTTATTTAGGTCTTATGTGTGACTGAAAAAGTAGACTACTGATTACAGGGTATGCACCTGTAAGCCTAGAAATACCAGTGCAGACTACCAAACAGAGCGTTTTTCATCCCAGAGAAATTACTGGTTGGATGCAGTACAATGAGAGAGACAAAATACTAGAGTCCAGATCCAAATCACATTGGAGTCAGTAGAAAGACTCCAATTGATTTCAAGGGGCTTTGAATTAGCCTTTCAGTGATTGAGCTGAAAATGTAACAGAAGAATGATACTTAGACAGTACTTTATATCTTCAAAGCATTTTACTTACTTAAACATAGCATCACAATGCTGAAGTGCTTTCGAGCATTTGGATCCAATTTCGTAGGTGGGTATGAACGATTCGTAGTCCCTGCTACTTGGTTCAGTTCATCATCATACCAGGCAACTTATTTCAATGCAATTATTAATTTCATAGGTTAATTGATTTGGCCGTGTTATTGCTTCATCTCTCCAAGATGGCAAATATTTGCTTTATTCAGGATACCAAAAGAGTATGCCATTTACTGCCTGAATCCTTCAAAACCTCCTTGTATGTGTCTACATTTGTAGAAAATAATCTTCCTTGGTAAACTGTCATCCTCCTGTGGAATTGGCCATCCTCCTGATGTACTGATAGACTTTTGCTCTTCTACTGTACACAAATAGATATTGTTATCCTATTCCCGTACCTCTGTTTCTCCAGATAGAGTTGGTCAAAAGAATTTTGATGCAACAGTTTTCTGTTAAAAAATTCAGTTGTATTAAAATGAGAACACTTCATCATGTTTTGTTTTGTTTTGTTTTTTAATGAGCACTTCTATAAAAGAGAAACTGAGGTTTTTTTTTGAACATCCTTAGTTTAAAGTACTGAAGGGGAAAGGAACCAGATACAAAGATAGTTGAAAGAGATGTTTCTATTTGAAAATATCATATCATTGGTGGAACTGCCTGAACCAGAGCTAAAAGTCTTTGATGCACTCCCAAAATTATGTCCCAAAATTAACAACAGTCAGGCAAAGAAGATCAATATGTTTTGAAATGAACTGTAGTGTAATAACATAGACGAAGTAGGTGAGGTAATATGTTTTATTGGATCAACTTCAGTTGGCAGAAGGTACAAGTTTTGACACTACACTGAGCTCTCTGGGTCTGGAAAGGCAACAATCAAGTAGAGTGTCAAAGCAAACTACAAGTTGAGACAGATTATTAAATAGAAGGGGTATTGTGGGAGATGGTTATTTGAAATGGGCAATTGGGGGTTATTGTGGTGCATAAAGGGTTTGCAATGAGTAATTAATGGTAGCAGGCATTGTGATTTGTTACATATTTTAGCAATGAGTCATAAAAAAACTTAAAAAACCAGAGTGGGCATACATCCTTGAGGAGGATTGAGCCTAGTTATTTGGATAGTTTCCTAATTGTGCTGTTATTTTATATCAGGCTGAGCAAGCAGCTGCTCTGGGGCTTTACGAGTTGGGCCAAACCTCCACCAAGGCTGGGCATAATGGATCACAGGCAGGGTCAGATTACTGCATGGGACAATGAGGCCGGTGCCTATTGTGTGGGCCCTCCACCGTGGTGGCACTGAGGAGGGGAGCAGGGTGGGCCAGTCCAGAGGATGGGTCCTGCCCCACATGTGGGATAGCCAGTCCATCCCTAGGGGTGGGGTGAGCCAGCTGCAGCCTGACTAGTTGTGGTCCATTATAGACAGCCTGAATCAGGGTGGGACCAGCTGGCTCAAGTACCCTTGTCTGGGCTATCAGCTTCCCAGTCAATCAGGTACTATAATTTGTTCTGCTTGAGGAATTCATCCACTAGGTATTTCTTCTGATCCTGTACTGGTACCTAGGGGGTGGGTGACTGGGCTTTGTGAAGAAATGTGTTTTCAGTGCATGGTTTTAGAAGTGAAATGTGGAATACAGGGTGACATCTAGGGGATCAAAGGTACTTCAATTCAAAGGTGACCAGATTCATTAGACACTGAATTAAGTATGGGCTAAGGAACCAGTAGTCTAATTTCTGGGATGGTTTATCCATGCAGACTGTTTTCTCGAAAGCCATGCTTTTTGCTTGCATAGTAAGTGGGACCTATTTTTTATGTTTGCATGCATGCTTTTTGTAGTCCTCCTCCACATTTCCAAGGTGTCCCTTCACCTTCTCTGGGATGTGTAGGTGTGCTGGTCATTTGGGAGAGGATCTGGGTAGTTGTGAGTGAAATCAGGAGTGGCATTCATAGGTGATAAAGAGGGACCTGTGACCTATAAATACATGGTGTCTATTATTATTTGAGAATTCTGCTTAGGGTAACAGTGAAGATGTCAAAAGATGCTGAAGTGTTTTAGATGTTATTTGTAAAAAAGTGTTGATGGAACTTTTAAAATTTGAAAAGGTTTGACCAGCACTACTAATGAGCTAATTTTCACCACACTTTTCAGAGGTTTGCTTTTTACCATTTTAGGGATGTTATTTTAAAGCAGACAGGTAAAAGCTAGTGTGATCCCACTCCCACTTTCCTCATAGGCAAATCATTCAGAGCAACATTTTCAAAACTGTCCACTAATCTGGGGTGCCTTTGTTTTTGTGTTCCTTATCTTAAGAAGTGATAAGAAATATTAGAAATTTTAGAAACTTGGAATCTAATTTTCAGAGATGTTAATCAGACAGATCTGAAATTAAAGGAAACTGAGGATGCTCAGCCATACCTATAAAACTATTGGGCCTTAAGCATCTCAGCTTGAGACCTTCTAAATTAATGGGTACTTTAAAAGAAATGGTTCTGATGATTTGTTGAAGACCACACAGAGACTTACTGTCAGGTCAGAAAGAGAGCTCAGTGTTCTCAGAGCAGGGGCATGATTATGCCTTGCTCTCACCTGCAACGCTCTAGTTTGAACGAGTAAAAGCTCATTTGAGCATGCACAAATGTGGGCTTCCGTGTATGCAAATTATCTCATCTGCAAACTTTTGGTTGTAAATTTGAAAAACATTTTTTTAAATATTTATGTTGTGTATTCCTAAAACAGGGGTCAGCAACCTTTGCTGGCTTCCGTGCCAGCCCTGCCCACCACACACTCAGCAGGTGCCAGGGGAAGGGCCAAAAGGGGTGAGACCAGGCCTCCAGTTCAGGCCCCCCACCAGCAGGCGGCCTCCAGAGTCCTGACCATGGCTGGCTCCAAACCCCACTATCAGGCGGCCTCCAGGTCCAGCCATGGCCAGCTCCCGCCCCTGCTAGCAGAAGGCTTCTGGCTCTGGGGTCAGAGCTGGAAGCAGGCAGGCAGACCCGCCCCCTACCCCTCCAGCCATACCCATCAGGGGGCAGGAGGTGCATGCACAGCAGCTTCTTTGTCCTTGCTTACCACGCTCCCCAGGAGGGAAGCGCAGTCACGGCACGCAGCTCTTGCCACCCAGCCGTGCAGCACTGAGGGGAGTGGAGAGCCTGAGTGATACCACATGCTGCTTAGGCTCAGGCCTCAGGCCATTTTTCACACGGGTGCCAGGGGTTGCCGATCCTTGTCCTAAAAGCTCATGCTTCAGTTGGCCACCTGCTAGGATTAAGAAAGGATTCCTCTCAGTTTCCCTTCCTCAAAAAATTCTCTTTTGTTTGCTTGGTTTTTGTCTCATTTCTCTGAAGCATTAAGAGATAGCCATGGCTGAGATGGGATACCATGCAGGGTGGGCCAGTCCTCTGAGGTTACCCTGCGTATTCTCTCTCTCAGATGCTTGGCTGGCTGGTTCTTCCTCAAATGCTCAGTGTCCAACTGATCACCACAGGTGGGGATGAGAAGTAATGTTCCACTAAATCAGATCGGCTGTGACTTCAGTGGGTAGTTGTCTTTCTCTGCTGCGGGTGGGTATGGTTCACATGCACAGATTTATCTGGGTATATCCCACTTACTCATTTCCCTGCAATTGCAGGGGCCTCAGGCATTGGTGCATCTCTGTCCCTCCTATTCTTTCCCTGTAGTACACAAGTCTAGTCTTGTTGTGTGTAGTGTGAGAATGATGGTGGCCTGTGATGTACAGGAGGTCAGCCTCTCCAATCTAGTGGCCCCTTCTGTCCTCAAATGCTATAGTAATGACTGTATAACATGGACAATGTGTTGTCAGTTTCTAATTTTATAAAACATTTTATTAATCAAATCAATAAAATACAATATACCACTATTAAATTTCAAAATGGTACTGCTAGTTCTCTGCCCCCTTCAAACAGAGGGAAAGACTGAAGCCTTCAGATGACCTACTCCTTACCCCTCCCCTGCGGAGCTGCTGTCTTAGTGAATTAACAGATCCATTTTTAAACTAATATGATGAGATAACTATTCTCAAAAACTCTTCACTAGAGCCTCATGTGCTGTTGTAAGATAAAATAAAGGACACTAGCTTTACTCTTAAGAACATTTTTTATAATGCTAAGTACATACTAAAAACACTTCATTCTTCGGATTTAGAAAATGTATATGTTTATTCTCATCCATTTGTCACAATTGTCATCCATAAATCAGTTGAACAATCATAGTGAAGTGCAGCCTATGAAAGCCAATTGATCAAATTAAAATTAATTAATTTTCATTGTGTTCTCTGTGCAGTATGATCTACCCCAGATATCTTGTTCAGAGTTACACATGTGGCTTGGAGATACTGCATATCTCTTCAATACAAATGAGCGAAGCTACAGTAACACATAAGGTTCAGAATTTCACATCTTGCCTCTTTGGAATCCCTCACTTACTATAACATTTGGTTTATCTACTGTGCACTCGTATACTAAAATCACTTCCTTTTTCTTTAATTTTTGTGAGAAATGAACAAATCAATTATTTTATTAACTTTCTCCTTGTTCCTTCTCAAAGTGTGAAATGTTTGTCATGAGACAAAGGGGTCTAATCCTACCTAGAGATGAGCAGCTTCTTATGATGGGCTGAACAGCCAAGTCCTGTCTTTCAAGGAGAATTGAGTGCATGCAATAATCCTTCTCAACACTTTGCAGAAGGAAGTGAATGACACAGAGGAGAAAAAAATAATTGTTTACACCATATGCTGTCATAGAGGCTGATCCAGCTCTCACAGGATCCTTTCCATTGGGTTTAATGGGAGGTGACCAAGATCTTCATTAACCTTCTGTAGCCCTGAGCACTATACCACTTACACATCTAATAATGAAGAGACTATCTGAGGAATGACAGATTTAGGGCTCTGATCCTGAGATATTCCAAATCGGGAGTTCTGTGCACTATGCTGCCCATATCAAGCACTCGTAATAGCTTGCAGGGTGATGCCCCATGCCTGTACGTGTTTGGAATGCTGCTGGAGAGACATTAAAGGGTACACAGTGGGGCAGCATCAAATGGTCATATGAAAATTTAGTGTGAAAATGAGCAGTAGAAGGGCTTGGACAATAAGTATCCATGTGCCCTCCCCAATTTTAATAAAACTCCAGTTTTAAAACCATCCTCTATCTAGGAGTATAACACAGAGTGAGTTAATGAAGGCTGTGAGCACCCTGAACATTTCCCTCCTAATTGTACTGGCCTGATGTAGCTTCTCAGTGGCAATGTTGGCCATTTTAGTGTAAATGAAGGAACTGTCCCCCCACCCCTCTGCTGTCTTTTCACCATTGTCAGCTCTGTCACCATGTGTGATGTAGATCATAGGGGAAAGAGCCAATCTTAGGTCATGCTGTCAAAAAGCTGGACAGACATCCCTGTACTGCTGTATATTCTATAATTATATTTAATCAGACCAGAAATAAATATGTTCGTCCAGATCTCTGCACTAGCATAACAGGAAGCCCTCAGGCATTCTAGTTTATTTTACCACCCAGGCAAACTTAGCTTCTGCAACAACAAATTATTAAATCTAAAAATCAGCACATATCAGTTTCTTCCAGCCCTGAGGGCCAGTCAGTTATGCAGACCAATCATTGCTCAGGATCTTACATTAAAGACAATGCTGTAGTCAATGCTTTAGTAAACGAGCTAAAGATTTGTTAATTAAGAAAAAATGAGGGTCAAAGCAAACAAAATTCATTACAGTTGAGTCAAAGTATGTATTCCGAAATGATAACAGGGATGTTAACTGAGTGAGTTTTCAGTAAGTCTGGGTTTTCCAATTGGGGAGCCTCAGTCCTTTTGTTCAAAATTTCCCATCAGAATTAATCAATCCAGTAGGAAAGAGTTAGGAAAGAGTAGGAAAAAGGTGTTCTCCTTTTGTTCTCCCTTTTTATATTTTATCTGTTTATGCTGGAAAAATCCTGGCTGTGTTATGGGATCAGATATTTCCATGACTTACATGCTCTGCCATCAGTCCTTGATATGGACTAAAATTCTAGTTTGTACCTTTTGTGTGCATGCCATTTAAGTTGTCTTCAGGAATGACAGGCATTGACTCTTGTTTACAATTGCGTTGTCATTCCTCATTAGTTAACCTGTGGTTGTTATCAGACTCACAATGTCTGAATCACAAATGTATAGCAAAACTTCATAGCTACACACACAATGTCATCACACATGTTATAACAAGATGTATTCAGTAGGTTAAAATGTACCAAAATGCCTCAAAAGGTATTCTTTGTGTAAGGTTTAATCACAGTTTCATCACAGTGATGGCTATATTAGTGTAGACGGTCAGCTTTCCTTTTAGACAGCATCACAACCTCAAACCCTGCTCAGAGAAAATCTACTTGGCATAACGATAAAAATGTCATTGCTAGACTAGACTGGCACCCATAGCATCATTACCTCTGATGGTGTGGGCCAGTGGTTCCCAACCTTTTATGGGTCCCAACGCACTTGGCAGCATATTGTGACTCTACAGGACATGCTAGCCCACTCCCTTCCAGTTAAATCCAGCCATTTCCCTGGCTCTTGTTGCTGTGTGGTGACAGTAATGTGTCTCGACATAGTGGTTGAGAACCACTGGTGTGGGCTATTCCTGGGTCTCTGATTGAGGCTGCAGTCCTGTATTCTGATCCACAGAGAGCCCCATTTTTAGTGTCAACATTAAATATTTCTTCACAGTTGATCAATTCATAAGTATTTTACAAAATAATTTTGATTCCCCCAAATAAGCAATGATCTGGGACAGAAGCTGGTTGCAAAAAGGTGATAGCAGTCACAAGGATATCAGAGATGCTCCAGATCCATGAGAACGCTTAGCATGGTATAATTGTGAAGACATTTCCAGAGGGTAGCCATGTTAGTCTGTGTACAGCAAAAACAACAAGAGTTCTGTGGCACCTTATAAACTAACAGATTTCTTCTTGTCTTTGAAGACACTTCGTCCCTAAAATATAATAGGTCACTCTTACACTTTTCATTTCACATGCTGCCATCGGACTATGTGGCACTTATCAACTCTTAACAGATGTACCGAACAACCAGAGAGTTTCTGTTCCTATGACTTCCAAGGGGCTCATTAAAATGTAATTAAATCCTCATTTAAATTTTGGATTGAGGTCTGTGATCCTTTCATGTTTCTAAGTACTGGACTAGTAAATCAATGAGTACTGAGCATAAACTCTGACTTTGCAAATAAATACTAGTAGGCATAGTATTTTTTACTGTGAATAGTTTTATGGAAATCAATGTACTATTTACAGTCGTGATAAAATCAATGGGAAGCAAGATCAGGTTGTACGCCTGACTGTATTTCATGAATCTGGTCCAAAGACACTGAGGTAAATTACCTGATTCATATGAAACATTTCACATTAAGTTTTGTTGTTTGTTGGCTTTGGTTTTGATTTTTGATATTGTTCACTTAATTAAACACAGAATTAATTCTGCACACATATTCTAAGTGAATCTTACTTAATCAGAAGTAAGCTGAACAATGTATTTCATAATCAACCAGCAGAACTCTACTGTATGTGTTCATCTTGTCTAAATGCTAAAGTAAACACAAAACTTCTGTTCTCCAACTTGCAGGAGCTAGGCAGAGCAGTGGGGGTTTCAATTAAAATCCACAGGAAAGGAAAGGAATATGTCAATAAAACCACAGACTTGTAAGTACTGCATACTAGTTTGCAAACAAACACAGCAAGCATTCTTGGAGTACGAGTCTATTACTGTAAATTTAGACTGAGTGCACGATGTTGAAGGTGACTGTCCCAGCATGATCTTCCTTCATTTCACGTACAGTGAAATGCTCTCAAACTTTGTTCAATAGCTTGATTTAGACATAGTGCAATGAGATGATTACTAATCGGGAAAAACTCCATGAAAAAGAAGAACCACTTGAGGAACATTAGAATTGTTTTGTTCTGTTTTTCAAGCAAATGTGAAGTAAAAAAACTATGAGATGTGGATTGATTCTCAGGCATTAGTGATTGTAGTTTACTTTTGTTAAATGTGGACAATGATTGAACAAAAGTGTAAATGGTATCATTTGCATTATATAGCTTTTGAAAATATTAGTTGTCATTCAAATAGATTATGTTGATAATTAATTTGTTATAGCAAGGGTGTAATCACTGTATAGAGAGGATTGCATACTTTACCATGATAAAACCTTGGAGGAGGGCAGCCCAGGTGAAAAGAGAATATCAACAATTTAGAGCTTATAGAGTACTATGTACACTAATGCATTCTTTTAAGTGCAGTGCACCCTATGGTGTTTTTTATTGCTATCATATTAAAGAGATGAACCATTTAGAGCAAACAATATGGTTTACCTAATTAATTAAGTGTATCTTAGGTTTACTGGAGGTTAATAACTAGTACTAAATGTACTGGCTTCACACTATGTTTGAACTATTAATAAAGTAACATATTAGCTGCCTAGAATATTACAATACTTAACTCAAAGAAAAAAATATAAATATTAGAAATAGTCAGCTAACATTTATTTTCTTTCTTTCTTAAATGACTGTATTTTGAGGAATTTTAAAAGCACATATGAAGTAAAGGACATCAGCTTTGAAATTCACAGTACAGCATTTGATATCATGGAGGCTCAATCACCATCGTGATTAAGGGTGTCCTTTTCAAAAGTTCTCTTTCCTTGGATTAATTCTGCTCCCACTGAAGTCAAATTTACCATTTGCTGACTCCTATCTTAAAATCTGAAGATAGGGTGTAAAATGTTACCATGTTAAGACCCAAATTCTGCAAAGTTTTATGCATGTGCTCATTCTTATACACTGTAAATTGCTGCTTTAAAGTCAACGTGAAGACTGTCAGGAGCCTAAAGTGCTGAGACTCCCTTAGCACACTGGTAAATGAGTCAACAATGTTCACAGCGTTGGAGACAAAGGCCCTGTGACAGAAAATGCATGATTTCATGGGCTCAGGAATAAAGCTTATGGTCTGTCATAATCTGAGAGTTACTGGCAGTCATTATTTTATGAGACTTTTAGGTGAGGTCTAAATAGTGGAGAAAGTGTGCCTGGAGGTTCCTATTTCAGCTAAATTGATAGGAGCCTGGGGAAAAAGAGGACAGCTCATATTGTGAGACATGTGGGGAGGAGACATAGACATAGGGGTATGTGCATTTCTGCTCTTTTGAAGAGGGGGCAGTGTACACACCGTGCAATATAAGCTGCAAAGTGCAGTATTTGTATTTCAGAACTGTGGGTTTGCTTGACCATACTGCGTAGCTAATTCTTGTTCCTATAACAGTTTCTTCTGCACTGTCCCCTTAAATGGAAGTAGATCCACTATCTGTGTTTTTCTGGCCCTATTAGTTTCGTTGAGGTACCTCGTTGCTTGTAACTGCCCAACTCCTGGAATTCTGGACTGAGCATGGGGGGGTGTTACCCAGTGACAATGGCTATCAGATCCCTCTCTCCATTTCATAGCATGCTGGAAATCAAGAATCAGGTCAGAATGAACTAGAAATTCCTGCTGAGGTCAGTAGGCATGCTTGCTTCTGCATTGATTGACATTGACGATGTTAATTCAGGGGCAGCACGGACACAGGGGCTGCTCAGCGCCTCAGAGAGCTGGGACAGGCGGACCCTGAAACAAAGAGGCTAATTTTAGTTTTGGTTTTGAGTTTTGTGTTTGGGAACCCAGAGAGAAGCAGAACAGCCTAGGGATGTCTGATTAACCCCCATCCCCACAAAGGGAGTCTTGGAACTGCTGGGAGATCTAGTTCATTGGTCAGGCAGTTCCAGCCTTGCAGAGACCAACATCCAGAGTAGCATCCAGCAGACCCATCAGCAGTTGCCAAGAGCCAAGTGAGATTGCCATAGACAATGTAGGAGGATTGAAGGGATCAGGTTCTCAGCCAGCTTCTGTGAGGCTCCACAAAGGGGAATGAGACAGCTCAGGTTCACTTGAGGATATTTAACTCACCGAGGCAGTTTAATTAGACAGGGAAGCACTGGTGAATGATAAAAAGCTAAGGACCTCAGAGATGGAACTCCTGAGAAGAAAGGCTGCTGCCAGAGATCCTGTAGAGAGAGGCTTCCTCCAGCAAATGGGTAGGAAGCTTCCTGAAGACCCGACACTGAGGGAGATGCAGGGTAGCAGTCTACAAAAGCTTACAGAGGACCTAAAGTAGGTGGTTTCTCAGGGAGGTGCAAGAGACTGTGAAAGATAGATTCGACTGTTGTAAACTAGGGTGCTAAGCTGGAGACAGAGGAGTTGGAGGGCATGAATTGCCCAGCTTGTTCCAGCCACAGACATTGGAAAAGAAGACTCTAAATCCGGCAAACCTAGGGCTGTCCAGCCCCACTAGAATGGAGTTTTTGACTCTCCATTATCTGAAAGGAACAGATTATTGAGGGACCTGGCCAGTCAGCTGAGTCATAACAAAGACTCAATGAACACATAATCAGCGTGGTGATATAAGGATGGAATAATTCCTCATCTGGCTGCAAGATGGTGCTACAAGTAAAGGGCTCATATTACAAGTAACTTTCTGTTTTGTTTTCTTAAGTTGGCCAACGGTCATAGTACTAGAACTCTAGAGTCATCCTCAGCATCACCAACAGCCTGTTGCCAGGGAGGTACGAGGAGTTTAGAAATAGTTTTGAGGTTTGAGAGTGGAAGATTTGTTGTTGTTTTAGTATTTATTAAGTAACCCTTTCCTTGCATCAGATCTTATTTCCTCATGCCAATAAATTTCCCCTTTGTTGTGTTGTTTCTTTGCTGAAGTTTGTGTTTTTCTTTTTGTGTGCTCAGTTTTATATTCCTTGCCAGCTGTGGTAAAGATATTTGTTTTCCCAAGGGACAGCAGCTCTTGTGTCCACCTGCAACTTCAGTGGAGGCACTAGGCGTCACAAAACAGAAATCAAGACCCAACCCAGATGAAAACAGAGAACTCCAAGTAACGAGCCTTAGGGAGAATGCTTGAGCAACACCTTAGGAGAGGGGCTACATCACTGATGAGGTAGATATATATTACTTCTGTTACATGACAGATATCAGTAACATTCATCACCAGCAAATGAGGGAAAAATAGCAGCTTTCCATACATGCAGTCTGCTTGCAGTAGGGTCAGCCTGAATAAATCATTGTAAAGTTATTATTCTTCAAATTATAAAACCAATATTTCTTGTGCCATACATGCTCACCAAGTCCTCCTCTTTCCAGCTGAATATCAAGTACAATGTACAGTGTGACCATGTGTTAGGACAAGCATACTTGGAAATTTTTCTAACCATATCTGAGGCTTGTATTAAAAAATGTGGCTGAACATATGTCTGTCTTGCATGCAGATGGGAACCGGGTTGTTTCAAATGTTGTTCTTCTTGATTAACACATTTCATCCAAGAGAACACCATACATGTTCCTCAGGGAAAAAAATGAACTGATGTTTATTTTATTTATTAATGGACATTTATTTGACAACAAAGTCCATGTTCCTTAGTATTAAATAAGCAAAAACACAAGAAGCATGAAAGGAACTCTACAAAAGGAACAATTAAATATTAATAAACCTAAGCAAAAAACCTTTCTAGGAGGGAAATGAGACAAAAGACGTTACATGATCTCTTGATCTTCCCACAGGACCTGTTTCCCCAAAATAGATTTTATCTCAGAGAAGAAAAAGTCATCCATGACACACAATCTACTGCCTTATAGGCCAGATTGTGTAATAACATGCTGTACTTTTAAAGTGTAGGTCAGAGTCCACACGTATAATGAGAATGCATAGGCAATGGAAAACCTCATGTCTGATCATGAAAGAAGAGTGTCTACAACTCGGCGAGCTTATCTAGCCATTGTTTATAAACATAAATCTATATTTCTTTCCTTTGCATTTAAAGGTTTGGTTGCATAACATATAGATTATTTCATGAGTGATTAAATAAGCAGGTGGATAAAAATAAGGGTTCCGTGAGGTCTTTTCTCCTTTGTCCATGTAGCCTACTGTTGATCTGAAGACCAAACAATTTGAAAAATTAATTGGTGCTAAGTTAAGTAAAATCAACCTTCTTCAGCAGAATACTACAAAGAGTAAAGTCTGCTGCGCTGAGTTCGCAGCTTGAAAACTGGGGCCAAATGCTGACTTTTAATTTTTGTGGCTGTAGTTGAGTGTGTACCAGATAATGAGACTGACCCTGTATTTTCAAAACTCAAGACGGGCGTTTAAATTTATTGTTGGCTGTAGTCTTTTAAGGTATAAGTGAGAATTAATAGAATTTATCTAGGGGATTGTATGGTATGTAAGTATTAGTAAATATCCCTGAAATTGTTGCTTAGAAATAAATTATTAAAAAGATAGTGTACAAAACTGTGCCCAAACCAGAATACATCATTTAATTCTCTGAGGGATGAACAAGAACAAGTTGCCAGTAGTCCATTTGACATTTCAGTGTGCAAATGCCTGCCAGCTGGCTTTTAACAAATGAATTAAAAAAAAAAGTAGATACTTTATGAATATTGCTATAAAAGCATCCATTTGGCCGAAGGACATTCCAAATCAAACGTCCAATTGGCAGCTGGTATACGCTTGCCTCTTAAAGGGTTAACCCATGCATGCAGAAGGTAAAATAACAATTAGTTTATTACTACAGCAAACAGTGCATTTGGCTGTGTGGTCACAGAAAGAAACATCTACTATTCCACTGTGAATAACCACCTGGCAAAGCAGTTATGTTGGCCAACAGAATCTGAAAGAGAACAACTGGCATCGTTGTCTCCTTTATGTTGCTCCTTGTTTTGATGTTTGCATGCTGGCTGGTAGAGGAAAGTTTTTCAGAGTGTGCAACAGCGCAGCCTTCAGTAAATTTGCTAATGGCCAATTACTATATTTTGATGTTGGTTCACTAAATACGCGAAGGCAAACCTTTAGCTAGATGCTCATTTGATCAACCAACTTCTAGGTGTCAGTGCTTTGGAATGGATAGCAACAAACTTTTTTTTTTTTTTAATGGTTTGAGGGAGATTGTTCTATAGGGACGGTGAAGAAGGGCTTTGCTCAGTCCAACACAAGGCACACAAGAGAGTGTAGTGCAGCTGCTGTGAAAGTCTTCACTGCATACCACACCGTATGAACAGGCACACTCTCATGGCCAGTTCTGTTAGTATGATCCTTCCACATCCTCTGTGGGCTGTTTTGACTTCAGTGGTTCACAGTCAGGCCACACTGAAACGACAGGCTCAAGCATTCAAAGCAGGTGATTGACTCCTCCCTGTGTCAATGCATGGGAGGAGACTTTGTGAGTCCTCTTGCCACTTTGCACACCCTGAACACTGGTGGGGATAGTTTTGCCTTAAGAGTCTTTGAAAACTTGTCATTGACAGGCAACAGCAATTAAGGAAAGTGAGGCTTTGAATTCAGTCTGAACAAATGGGCCTAGATTCTTAGGTTATGTCTACACTTGCACGTTAGTTTGAATTAAGGAGGCTTAATTCAAACTAACTTAGTCCCTGTCTACACTAGGCTTTCATTAGTTCAAACTAAGGAATTTGTTAATGTGAACTAATGAAAGCATAGTTCGAACTAGTAAGGCCTGCCAGTTAGTTTGAACTAAGCCCTTAGGTTGATTGTTAGTTTGAACTAAGGATGATGTAGAGAAGGATTAACCCTTAGTTCATACTTAATCAATTTGAATTAAGGGCAGTTAGTTCAAATTAACAAAGTGGATTAATTCAAACTAATGTTAATTCGAATTTGTCCACATTGTTAATTTGAACTTCTAAGTTCAAGTTTAGTTCAAACTAAACTCAAATTTATTAGTTTGAATTAACAAATTCAATCATTTTTCCTAGTGTAGATATAGCCTTTAACTTTGCCAGTATCTACTGAATGCATCTGTAGAGTGACAAGGGTTCTGGCTCCCAGATCCTGGAGCCAAAGTTTTGCCAACCTGACTAAGAGTGTAATTTGCAGCAGCCTCCATGCTGCTCTAAACTATGCTGATTAGGTATAGGAACTAATGAGCAAATAAGAGCTAATGAGGCAAAATGAGAATGATGCCTCCGCCACAGTGCAAGCATGACACCCCCAATATGTCCTTTACATTTGGGGCTGAAAATGAGGGTGACAGAGGCTACTGAGAAGCTTAATATTAGCTGGAGATTTTTCCCAGGCAAGACTGTTCTGCCAGCTTTGCTACCCCACTGTAATGACAGACTGGTATAAGGATGAGTTTATCTAACTCGTGATATTTAGTTGTTTTCCATTATCTAAAATGACATTTGAACAGGTAAATTTCCATGTACTCTACCCACTAACACATGCAGACTTGCAAGAATCATTTGGGGGCATTTCAGAACATCTCCAATCAGTTACTGTGAAAATGAATAATGACAACTTAATAGACCATTAGTTGATGAATTGTAGGTATATATTTGCTCCCACTTTTCTGTAATTATGGCTTTCTCCTCCCCATTTATTTTGATAGTTTAAATGTTCTACCTATTTGCTCTATAATATATACGTCTTATCTTACTTGTTGTGGGGGCAAGGGAAGACAATAAAAAAGCCTGAAATTAAAATGTAGTTTACACTAAAAATATCTGTAGTGATATCTCAAATTGCTCAGTAGCTTGATGCAATATCAAATTATTATTAATTTTGATTGTCTGTGGCAAGAACATCCATTGTATGACATTTTTTCTTTATTTAGAATTCCAAAGTTTAAGCTTATTTCCAAAAAGCGTGTCTCTAAATTGGATCATTAAAGTGTTTCACAATTCAGCAGGGGATTCCATCTGTGGCCCCAGTTTTTGAAGCTGACTGAGGCAGGCAAATCCATGTGCCTATGCAGCATCTCTGTTGATTCTGATGGAAGGATATAGTTCACCCACACAAATCAGATTTCAGGGTAGAGCTTTAATAACCATGTCACAACATACTCTATAATGCTGTAATACAGAACATTTCTGTGGGTGAAGCAGAGCTCAGCACTGTTAATAGAGTTGCATGTCTAGTTTCTTTTACTGCATTTATCTGAATATGGACACGCATCTAGGTTTCCAATAGCAGGTTTGGAGATTTAGGCCTTGGTCTTCCATTGATATTAATAGAAGGTGGTGGCTAAATCCCCACCATTACTTTGAAACCTCAACACTTATGGATTACAAGGAATTCATGCATTTGCATGAAGATGCACTGGGAAATATTTTCCAAGCAGATGACTAAGAAAAGTATCATTAGTTTAACCATTACTAAGCAGTTGCTGATATATAACTTTCTCACAGGTTATTTGTATATCCTAGTTCACTGGGAGATTTGGCATATCTTTAGTATTTTAAATATTACATTACTAGTTCAGGGTCTGTGACTAAAGTAGCTTACCTGAAAATGCCAAGGTCAGGACAGGGTACATAAAGGAGACCAGATTCTCCCAAAACTGATTGCTAACACTGACATTAGATTCACTAACTGTCACAAACAGCACTCTTGATTCTCCACACCATCCATCAAGAAAATAAAACAAGAAGTTACACAACCTTCTTTATTACATTTCAGCCTCTGGTTCCCAGTCAGCAACTGGGTCCAGTAAAATTACAAGTTATTTAAAACTCTACTCATTGTCTGAGCCCCAAAGGGCCAGCCATGCTAGTAGATTAATACTCATTTGTATTTTACCCAAAAATCACAGTGCCAGTCAATCCTTTTGCATCTAAAACTAAAGGTCCATTATAAAAGGGAAGAAACAAACAAGAAGGGGGTTGTTAAATGATTGAACTATTAGATACACAAAAAATTACTTCAGAGTCCAAACAGAGTTGAAACAGGTTCTTAGCAATACTGTGGAATTTGCAGGCTTCTACATCCAGTACGTGGATGGGTCTGTCAGTCCTTTGGTTCAAAACTTCAGATTCAGAGAAGCTGATCCAGAGGAAAAAAAGCAGGAATGAAGACAAGATGGAGACAGTGCATTTTATGGTCTCTGCCATGTGGCTTGTACATCCTGTTTCAAACCCAAACTCATAGTACATGGGCAGAGAAAAGCTGTTAGAATTCCTATCCACATATCGCTACGTGACCTTCTGACTCATAGGAATAGCCCTGTCTTCTCTCCTTGGGCTCATTGTGTAGCTGATTGCCCTCAATGAGTCATCAAGCAGGCTGGACCGCTAATGTACATGGTATGTAACCCAGCAGCACAGCACACATTTTTGGATACTGATATATCACTCATAACCATAATTTACAATGCAAAGATTATATATACAATATTAGCATAACTGAGCACATTATAGTATTTCCAATGATACCTTTCATGACAGATCTTGCAATATCTATTTCAATTTTTTACGATAGGTATTAACATTGTGATAAATGGTCAGTTATTTCAAACAGTGTCACTGGGGTCTCATCGTGAAAACCCTTAATCATGTCTTATTGAAGGAAATAGAGCTCAAATAAAGGTCTAAATTATCTATTATCACTCAAGAAAGACATTGTGAAATCATCATAGAATCATAAAACTGGAAGAGACCATGAGAGGTCATCAAATCCAATCCTCTGCACTCATGGCAGGACCAAATACCACCTTAAACCATCTGCTCTTAAAAATTTCCAGTGATGGAGATTCCACAACCTTCCTAGACAACTTATTTTAGTGGTTAATCACTCTGACAGTTAGGGGGGTTTTTTCCCCCTGATGTCCAACCTAAATCTCCCTTACCGTAATGTAAGCCTGTTCCTTCTTGTCCTATCATCAGCAGTTAGGGAGTATAATTTTTATGCCTCCTCCTTTGAACAGTCTTTTAGGTATTTGAAAACTATTATCATGTCCACCTCAGTCTCTTCTTTTCTATACTAAACAAACTCAGTCTTTTCAATCTTCCTTCGTAAGTTAACTATGCTAGATCTTCAATCATTTTTGTTGCTCTTCTCTGGACTTTCTCCAATTTGTTCATATCTTTCCTGAAATGAGGCACCCAGGACTGAACACAATACTCCAGTTGAGGCCTAATCAGCATGGAATATAATTAAAGAATTATGTCTCATGTCTTTCAAATGTTTAAAAATCACTTGTTTCTGGGTCTAGTTAAATAAATTATGCATTTATGTATTTTATTGGCTGAGTAAAGTTTGGAGACCTCATCGGTAGCTACATGGTATTTCTTTGATTTCTGTAGCACAATAATGTCTGAATAATACAACAAATCAATTTCAGGTCTTAATGGCATGCTCTGGATATTAATCAGTACAATGCTACTGAAAAAATCAGAAAAAAAACAAAATGGGGGTGCCCTTGGAATCAACTTACTGGAGCCACAGCAACTTCAAGCACGTCTGTAATTGATCAAAGAACCAGTTGCATGAATAAGTGTTGAAGTGACTTCCAGCTTACTTTCATGAAAACCACCACCATATAATATCATTTTCTGTATCCTTTCTCCTCATTCACCATCTTTCTCTCTTTTATGTCATGATGACATGCAGTACTTGTGGATCTCAATGGCAGCTGCTTTTGGTGCTCAGGCAGAAACTGTAAAGACTCTTGGTTTTAACTCTGTACATCCTTAGTTCAGTCACTGATGTTCGTCAAAGTCCCTTGGCTGTCACCTTGCAGGATTGTTGGGAAGCGTACTTCCAGGTTGCTAACTGCAGTGTGCTACTGACTTCTCTTGTACCCAAAGGCCCAGATTGTAGAGGACTTTCGGCACTTAATAGTGCAAATAAGTGACTACTGGGATTTTCAGAAAAGACTGAAGTACCTCACTCTTTGGTGCCCAGGAATTTTTGGAAATCCCACTAGGCATCCATCTGCATTTTTTGGCTCCCTAAACGTCTTTAAAAATCTGGTCCAACAAGCTTAACAGCTACAGTACAAAAATTAAGTACAACTTTCTAACCAGGCACTGCAGGATGAGGCAGAGAGGGAAGAGAATGTAAGACGTTCCTCATCCTACCTCTATTTCTATGCATCCCTCCGGAAAGGCTGATCAGAATCCCACTGTATACTATCACCTCTATCCCTTCTAGAATCTCTGTGAGGGATGAGACCCTGTTTAAGTCACACTGGAAGTGTCACCAGGATTTCACCCTACGTTTCTGTTAGGAGACGTGGCATAACAGAAGTTTTGAGACCATGCACGCACAGCATGGTTTACCTATTCTAGGGTGTTGCAGAGGGCAGAATGTCAGGCAAAGTTCTGAGTAGGTCATGATTAATTTTTGTGAGTTCTTCTACAGTCTGGCCTCTGCATGCTTCTTCTAAGTGCCTGATGGCACAAAAAGAGGGGAAAGCCCCATTTATCTTTATGGAAAACAAGAAGTCTAATCTGGCACACAATGCAATAGAAATCACCAAGTCTTGATTTTAAAATGTTAATTTGTCTTCCGAAATTGCCACACTCACATATGGCTCATAATTGCAGTATCATGGAGTGTCAATTGAGCAAAACAGATGTACTTTTTAAAAAATGTGTCATTGTTTGCACAAAGCACTCTGTTCTCCATGGGTGTGCACGTTGCTTCTACCTTCTGCTTCAGTACCTAGATATTGATACAGCTGAACTAAATGCAGCTTTCTGCTTCAAATATATAAAATATTAATACTTGGGCCAGCAAAAGCCTTTATTTTTAGAGCATTTAGAAGATGGGGATAATGCAGAATAAAGTCAGTTAAGGAAAATGTTTACCTATGCAGTAACCAACTTAAATTTCTTTTTGTGGCGCCAGTCAGACCAAAAGCAATAAGAGGTTATGTCAGATTACCCACAAATTAGTGGGGAAAAAAACCATACATTTCTCAGAATGGTGTATGGAATAAATGTTTTATTAGCCTCAGGAACAGTGAAGAGAATTATTCATAATGCCTGCCTGGGTGAGTTAGGAACTAATTCTGTCAAGTGCTGAGACCCTCAATTTCTGTTGACATCAGTGGGAGCTATGGCTATTCAGCAGCAAGTCCGAACTGTTCATCAGTTCAGAAGAGGTCCTCGTTGACTTCAACAGGATTTTCAGGTCAGTCCACTAAAAGGTTCTTAGTTCAACATCAGAATGAGGTGCTGATCCCCACTTAAGGGATGCTGAGTCTCTGTAGCTCTTGGTGAAGTCATCTTGCAAGATTCAACACTTAAGACTACCCCAAGTCTCTGGTCAGATGCAGCTTTGGCAAATTATTGGCAAAGCTTTATTCTTTGTCCATCATTCTGGCTAGACTTCTGCTCCCATTTTCAGTCAAATGCATGTAGTTCCATTGTTACACAAACTTGACCTGTCCCATAGTTAGAGCTATGCCTTTGTTATAGAAAGTCAAAGTTATGCAGTGGAGGGAGTTAATCGGCATGACAAGGAAACTTCTGTGGGAAAAGTGGGATTTTAAGGCTCAGGACTGTAAAAAACCTTAGGAAAAATGCCCAGGTAGTCATGGTAACTATATCCATGGAAGCTGCTGGCATCTTGCACCCATGATAATTAATGTAATCAATGTCATTTGTAAGACAAAAATCTGAAAGTGAAAATACATTTCCCTTGAATTTGTCATTATGTGTCACATCATACATATTTACCCTCCAATCTGTATAATATAATTTTCATGATATCTAAGATAGATGAAAGTCTTTGGTCTTATGTTTGTATATTCAAAGGTTCATTTTTTTGGTGGGAGTGCTTTTGATGGAGAATTTCTATGGGAATAAAGGGTGTTAGTGTCTTATAGGAGGCATTCAGAACCTCATCAGATCAGGTCTATTATCCCTGTATCATTCTGAATAGTTCAGGATAAAGTCTGACATTGAAAATCTCCAGTATAGAAGAATCCTTAACGTATCTTGGAACCTTTTTATTTTAGTTTTTAGCTTTATTTTAGAGCTAGGGTTTTATTTTATTTTAGTTTTTAGTTTTATTTTAGTTAGAAAGTTTTCCCTAATACTTAACTTTTATGAAATTTATTTCTGAAAAAAAAAAAGTTGGCTCACAAAGAGTTTACCTGAATTCCTTGTTTGTCTCCATGTTGTTTTATCCATTATCTCTTTATTGATAGTGAATTAGAATATAGCTGGCTTAAAGAAAATCTGTAAAGAGTATTTAAGAAAATCTTCCTTGCATGTTTGCAGCTGAATGTCAACCTCTAGAACAATTTTAATGAGTAACATTATAAAGTGGAGAAATGCTAGAGACTTATTTGTTACCAAAGCTACTCAAAGTTGGATGATTTTAACTCCATGATACAGGGAGTGGGGAGGAAATTATGTCCCTTGAAAATACTGTTATTCTGAATTAAATTCTCTCAATTTCAACTATTAATTGTTTACAGCAGCTTGTCCTAAAGCAATGCAGAACAAGAGACCTAACAGCAGTCACTTTTGCTTGTTACTAATTTAAAGTTTAGCTTTCAGACAGTTCTAAAAAGGTTTTTCATTGATTTTTGTCAGTCTTCATGTGTATTTATTTTCCACCAGAATTCGTAGCAGTAGCTTCTTCATATATGGAAGAAATTTAAAGGTAATTGATAAAGGAATACTTCTGAAACAGCATGATATATTGCTCTGATCTTTCAGTTCTTACATATGCAGTCATAGGTGGTCTGAGCGGGCAGTTGTCCAGGGCCCCACAGTGGGAGGATCCCCTCACAGCAGCAGCTTTTAATATCCTGGCAGCTGGTCATGGCAGGAGCTGTGGAGCAACAGCAGCAGCAGATGGTAGCCAACGGGGTGTGGAGGCCACAGGGGGGAGATGGCAGCCAGGGGCCCTTGGTGAGGACTGTGGGAGGTAGCATCCCCCACACAATGCATCATGTTCCCCCTGGTCCCTGGATCATTGGCCATGTGTAGAGCTCTGTGTGGATACAAAAATCTGGAGCCACATCCAGTTCGCATCTGATCAGTGTAGCTGATTGGAGATCCACATGCCAGGTTTTAAGTCCAGTTGCACCGCCCCTATTCCACCTTGCAGCAGCTCCTGCTGTTTCCAGTCATCTGACTGGGTAGCTGTCCATCACCAACTAATTGGTGGAGTCGGGACTGGCCACTGGGGCTCCTAAAGTCAGAAGTGGGACTAGCCAGTAAGCTGAGCTCTTATGAGTGGCTGGCAGACCTCAAGCAAAGCTGAGCAGGGATTGCCTGGAGCATTTCCTTCACTCTCTGCTGTGCTGTTTGCTTAATGTTCTCTGTAGCTGTGGCAGAGGCAGCAGCAGCAGGAGCTAATGCACCCTGGGCAGATAAAAATAGAATGAGTTTTGGAGCTGCAACCTGCCACAGTGGGTCTGCGGATATTGGATGCGGATACCCGTGGGTCTGCTGGGCTCTAGCCATACAACCTGGGCTTCTCCCTGCTGGCTCCAACATAGGCACGGTTCTCTTGAGCAGGAGAAGCTGCCTATGGCAGTTCTGGGGAGCCAAAAGATCAGCTGCGAGGGCAGGAACACGCTGCCTTCTGCAACTGGAGAGGCGAGAGCTGAAGCTCCCAGCACAGGCAGAAAGGGGGGCCTGGGGAGAGGTGGCAACTGGTGAGGCTGGGGAAGGAGAGGTGGGAAACAGGGAGGTAGGGGAGGGCAATGGTGAGCAAAAATCAAGAGGCGAGGGGGCATCCTTGACTTTTGCACGGGACCGCAAAAGCACTAAAACCTTCCGTGTATGCAGTGCTTTCCATGGAAGTTATGTGAATGTGTGAGACCACCCGGCCTATGTGTACAAGGCAGGATCTTACCATATAAAGTCATCTGTTATAGTTACGTAAGAAGTAATAAAGTTATACAATAAATAATAAGAAACAAAACATTTATTTCTATAATATTTGTAATAAGTTGAGAATATTTTAAATTGTCCAGTCAGAATCTCCCTTTCTTGCTCATATATTGGTTCACTCTAAAAGCATCCTTTACTTTCAGGCTCAATGCTGGAAGCCTTTTCTTATAGTCCTACTACAAAAATAGTCAAAAGGGTTATATTTGATCCTTATTCTCCCACTACATTTTCACTGAGTCCAACATAGGCGAAGCTCCCTTCAAACTTTGAGAAGGATGCAAAATCACATTTGGCAATAGATCAATTTCTAAAACTGTTCATAGCTGACAGACATCATTACAAGGAGCAAGGCTCTGCAACTTTCATTTGTACTTCAGACTAGGACTTTATTGGGGTGAAAGTCTGATTTCCCATGAAAATATCACCTTCAGAGACAACTCTGTGTCTTTTTTTTTTTTACAGTTTGTGTCATTAAGAGATGTAAGATGCAATTACAGATTTTTATGTTGTCTGTCCTATCAAATATGAAAGTTTGAACTTTTACAAAATGTCACCACCAGGAACAAAAGGCAAATCTGATATATTTTATTGCATAATATGTTACTATCTGGTATGAGGTTTAATTCATTTTTTTACATTGCGTACCTATGCAGTGCTAGAATCTGATTTATGGCTCTGCATTAAAGCCTCACTTACTTTTCAGATTCTGGTTAAATATTATATGATATGACACAAGTATATTGAAAAATAGCATTTCAGTTGCTTATAATGAACTATTGCTTTCTATCCTCACAATACATTCACTTCAGTAGTGTGTAGAGTGGCCTAGATCTTTGTGTTTTAATGTGCTTGCCTGGTAAGTGTGAAAGGTCAAAGTATGCTACAATGCATTCTCTTTCCAAAAGCTACCAGCTCAAATTTGAAGGTAAGTTGTCATCTTCTGGAAGTGCCTATTATATGCCTATGTGCCAATCTAAATTAATATTTTATTACATGTCACGATTATGGGTGAGTGTCTGGCTCTCTGTTAGATGGAAATATGCAATGGTATATTCTACAGTTATTCTGGATGTGGCAACAACAGGGTTTGGCTGTGATTATTTGGTTCACTGTCTTACAATGTGTCTTAACAAAATGTAAGACTTATGCAATCTTAATTACATAGGAGGGTCCTAATCATGCCTGGGGCTCCCAGGAGCTGTACATATAATACAAATAATAACAAAGTTATAGTGTCCTTAGCATTTACTTGGTCACAGAGAAAAACCAAGCCCTGCCTTCCTTCAGCAGGAGTTCCAACCAAGGGTAGAGCATGGTAAAAGCAGAAGCCGTTTATCCAGCACCACACCCCGCAAGATAGTAAATATTTCCATTGGGGAGACAGCCCTCCTCCATCCTGGCATGTGTATATATACTTCTCAACTATAGTTTCCACTTCATGCACCTGACAAAATGGGTTGGACCAAAAGCTTATGCCCAAAGAAATTTGCTAGCCTTCAAGGTGCCACAGGAGTCTTATTGTTGAGATAGTGAGTCATATCCACAGCCCTGGTTTTGCAACCCTTTTTCACAGTGAAGAATCTTTTACTCCACTCACTCCTTGTTGCTTCCCACCCACACACTCCAAGAAAGATGAATGAGTACCAAACATACAGAAAGACAAAATCTGAGAAGTCTGCAGAGGAGTTGAAGGGGAAAGAAAGAGTCTTGCTGCCCATTGGGACTATCCAGGTGTGCAGCCTAACGTAGCCCAAAGGGAGAAAGAGAAAGAGTGGCAGAGTCAGGACCTAAAGTTGTCTACCTGGATTTGTTGGGGGGTGAGTGGGGACATATAGATTAATGTCTTTCATCTTCCTTAGTATTTCTGTGATCATGGATAAATGAGAAGTGTTGGGTTTTTTTTTAAAGCTACTGTGTTAATACTAGCATGTTGGATTGGTAATTGTGATAATTTTATTACCTATATTTTTCTAATTTTTAGATGTGGAAATGGTATTGTAATAGTACAGGTGGAACATTAGAGTTAGACTTCAAGTATTTTATAATTTAAAATCTATTAGCATATCACATAATTACTTAGAGTTTTACACTTCGGTTGTTTTTGGTTCCTGAAAAGAAAATTGAGCACATGGAGTATAATTTGATTTAATTTTGGTTTAGGTTTAATCTACCTATTGTTATATTTTAGGGGAAATTTTAACCATTTGCATCTTGTCAAAATTTTCTTAGTGAGAGAAGCATCTATCTATCTATCTATCTATCTATCTATCTAGTTTGTTTGTTTGTTTGTTTGTTTGTTTGTTTTGTTTGTTTGTTTTAAAAATATGCAAAATACATTTTTCAATTAGTTCTTCATCCATTTTCAATGAGAAGAAAACAGTTAGCAAAGGGCCCACGTACACTGCATCAGGGGACTACTGTGCATAATATTGCTGGAGGGTACAGGATCAAAAACTGTACAACAGGACCCTGTGTTGACATAAATGAATACTTTGAAAGAAATGATAATATTAAAAAGAACAAATTGGGAGAAATGCAGAGATAAAATCCTTTTACAACTGCTAAGTGTTATAAGAAGACATAGACATACTATTGGTACAATCCTAATGACAGGTTTTTCAACTAATAATGTGTTAAATTATGAAGACATATAGCTAAAACTTCATCTGCATTAACTGGCGTTAGTATTGAGCAGGCTGTGTTTTTAAAGGTTAGAGCATCTTCTGTGAATCAGCTCTGAATTTTATTACTGACTGACACTCAGTGTTTTACATGGTTTGCAGATTTTAAGGCCAAAAGGAATGATTAGATCATAGCCACGTTCTGGGGTACAGTCCAGATCAGTGAGAGGTTGTGTCACTGCCTGCTCTATAACCCTGAGTTCTTCAAAAGACTGATGCTGTGATTCTCTGATTCCAGCAGCCTGCTTTTTACCTCCTGTCTGCACACTGATTACACCTAATAAGACAACTCCAAAACACCCTGTCCTAAATATCCTCCAAATCAGCTCGTCCAAAATTCCAGCCTCTCCTGGAACCTTCAGACAAATAATAAGTAAGGAGTCCTGTGGCACTTAAAGATTAACAAATGTATTTATTGCATGATCGTTTGTGGGAGAAAATCCCACTTTGTCAGATGAAGTGGGACTTGAAAGCTCATGCAATAAATACATTTGTTTGTCTTTAAGTGCCACAGGACTCTTAACATGTTTTGCTGAACTAGATTAACATGGCTACCCTTTTGGAACTTGGCAACAGATAATGAAGTGCATCTCCCCTGTCACTATAAACTAGTAAACCTTTGCAATGCATTCTTTGAAAAGTGAAACCTAGACCAAGTTTTTCTCTTCTCCTGATGGATTGATGCCATGCTGTCTCCAATCTCACTTGTTAGCTGGACAGCTCTGTTTGCTTTATAGGAAAACAGACTGTCCTAGGCTGTGCCTGACAAGCAGGATGGTCTTTCTTTCTTTCTTTCTTTCTTTCTTTCTTTCTTTCAGGGCCTCCTTCCAGTGGGATATACCTGGAAGCCTACCAAAAGATATCCTTATGGGGTGCCCAAACCATCACAGCTGACTCCTCTCGATCCAGAGGATTGGTGACTCGATTCCACTCGCCTGAATAGCAGAGCCCCTCACACTCTCTCAGTGAATAAGCCCAGCCAACCCATAAGGAAACCTCATTTTTGCCACTTGTGCATATATCTTCTCCTTTCGTTCATTACCCAAAGTTTATGACCACAGGGGAGGATGGGGCTATAGACAGATCTATCAACCAAGAGCTTTGTCTGAATATGTAGCTGTAGCAGGGAAGAACAGCTACCCTTCATCTGAGAGGTAGCTGGTCGCCCGCACTCCCCCTGCTAGCCTGAAGAGGCCTTGCGAAAAAGGCCACCCTGGAACCAAAGGGACGGCCCGAGGGAGGGGGAGGACTATATAAAAGGACGGACCAGGCAGCCAAGGGGGAAACAGAGAGGGAGATGGCTGTTGAAGCTGGCAGATCTCCCTCCCTGGGAGCAGCTGGGGCTTGACCAACAGTGAGATCTCCCTTCCTGGCAGAGCCAAGGGGAGGAACGCTGGCCGGCTGCTCCTCTAGAGAGAAGTCCCCCAGATGAGGACCTGGATGAGCTTCCCTCAGCGGAAAGCCTGGAGGGAGGGAACCAGCCCAACGCTCATGAGGATCCGGATGAGCTTCCATCAGCCAGCGATGTCAGTGAGCTGGCCGGCTCGGACCCCTGTGACCCGGAGGAGCTCCCGCTGGTGGATGGAGCGCAATTGCCTGCGTTGCCACTGGAAGACAGTGAAGGGTTGACTGGGATGCCCTGGGGAACTTATCTGGAGGACCTGGAACTTAGCAAGGAGGGTACCCAAGGGGGAACTGGAAGGAAGTGGCCCAGGGGCAGCTGGTGAGTGTACCACTGCCATTAGGTGTCAGTGTTTTGGCCGGTGCCCACTGACCCAGTGGCAGGGCACTGCCACTGATAGGGCCCTGGGCAGGAATGCAGTGGAGCAGGGGGGCCTGCGTTCCCGTCCCCTCCCCTGCTGCTGTTTGGGCTACTGGCTGCTTGCCTTACCCCTTGCTGGGGTTGAAGGCCCTGAACTATTACTGTTGTGGACTCGCCTTACTCCTTCCTGGGGTTGAAGGCCTGAACTCTTGTACTGTGTGCTTGCTGTAACCTACCTGAGGGGCTAGAAGGACATGAAAATAGTGGAGTGGGGTCTGACCCCACTGCAGGTCTGGACCTATGCCCCCAAGAGGTGGCTTAGTTGAGGGCCCAGCCCCTTTACAGTAGCTCATATTTCACCACCATGGATTGGTACAGCACCCATAAATTTCATTACTACGCTAAGCTGCTATTCATTCTCCTGCTCCTACTTACCCTTGCTCATGAACAAAACCTCTAGGTACTTAAACGCTTCACCTAAAGGCAGTTGCTCCCCTTTCTCCTGGAGAGAACATTCCATGTTTTTCTGGGAAGGAGTCATGATCTCTGATTTGGAGGTGCTGACTCTCACTCCAGATGCTTCATATTCCTCAATGAAGCATTTGAGTGTGTGTCAGGGATCACAGTCTGAAAAAGCAAGAAAGAGAACATTAACTGCAAACACATAGAGAATACCATCATCAAGTAACCATACTGGATATACTTGCCAACTCAGTTGCACCTTGATGTCCTGTCCATATAGGTCATAAACTGGAGTGGAGACAGGGTGTGCCATTGGCAGAGTCTAATGCCCACCTTGAATGAACTTGACTTAATGGCAAGAATGTGGACTAATTCTCACTCCAGGAATAGAATCAGATAATTAGAAAAGCAAATACACATTCCTCGTCTAAGGCAGACTCTGATGAGGCTTTGCTTGCCAAACACATGGTTAGATTATAATTCTACCCCATAGACATAACTCCCTGGTACACATCATGCAAAAATTTTAATGATCAGTGAATTATTAGTTTTCCAAAAGCTATCTTGCATGCCACCTTTAGACACATTATAACAACAGAGTGTTACATGTAGTATGTCAGGTCTGATGGCACAGCGTACTGAACCACAAACGAGCCATGCTGTTGCAATCATTTAGTCAGATCTTCTACATAACACAGGCCATAATATGTCATTCAGTTATCTATTACTGTTTTTAATCTCACTATGCTTCACTTTCCCATTCTGTAAGATCAGGAGAGTAATATCTTTTTAAAGTGATTTAATGTACAAAACTGGGACCTGAGAGATCAATTCAGGAAAAATCTCAGAAGAGTGAGTGCCAGAAATTATTTGGGATGGATGGGAGCCAACTGGCTTCCTACTTAAGGGGCATCACTAAAGCTCATGCAAACAGAACTTTGTGAAACAATGCACCACCCAAAGAGGCTGGAGCTATGTACCATAAGCCAGAGTAGCAGCAAGCAAAATGACTCTGGGTGGAATGATGTATAGTATATATCTGCACTGGAGATATAATTTTCAGCTTGGATAGACATGTGGACTAATTTAGATCATTTTAGTCTGGAAAATAGTGTAGTAGCTAGCCCAGTTGCTTTACATGCAGATGGTCCTGGGTTCCAATCCAAGGGGGTTAGACTAGATGATCTCATGAGGTCCCTTCCAACCCTATAGTAATAACTGTACTAAAAATATCCCTCTCACTGAGGAAGAAGGGGCCAGCTGTCTGAGAAAGTACCTGCCATCTTAAATGGGAGTATGCTCAGGGTGGCTAGCCCATGTTGCTGCAACTGTACTGAAGTTTTTAATGCACTAGCTCAATCAAAGCTAGTGCTTATATGTTGATGCAATCTGGAAATTATGCCTCCAGCCGCAGTGTTGACTTACCCATTGTACGTGGTTCCTGCTTACAGGAAAGGCTTTCTGCTATTTGCCATACCTGGCAATGTTCCCTCTAAGACCCACCGGCAGCTGAGCAACTCCTGTTGCTCGCTGCGCGGGGCCCCCCACGCCCTGCGTGGGCCCGATCCTGGCGGCCCCCCCTGCGGGCCCGATCCTAGTGGCCCGCGGGGGCCCGATCCTGGCGGCCCGCCCCCCCACTTACCTTGCATGGCCCTGCCACAGCTCCTGGGCCAGAGATGCACTAACGGAGCATGCTCAGATAGTCTGGGCGTGCTCCATTAGAGCTTCTGTGGGCGGGAGTTTTGATAACTCCCTGCCCCACAGGAGCTGTGAGCAGGGCCTCTGGCTGCCGGCCCTGCGTGGCCAGCAGCCTTCCCTGCGCGGGGAGGGTGTGGCGGGCTGCACGGCTGCACAGCTTAAAGGGAACAGTGCCTGGGAGTAACATAGCCTGTCCCTGATACCCTCACACCTATCCTCTTTGGGGTGGTCAGTGCTTTTGGACACCAGAGAGCCCCACACAGCACTTGAAGCTCAGGCTGCAGCAGAAAAGGGCAGCTTTCTGTTGGGGGAAAAAAAAAATTCAGGAAGAAAAGGAAACAGTAAATTACACACTTTCTAGCCTCCAAAGCTGCCATGTTAGAATAGCAGCACAACCTTCATTTTGTGAATGAAAAGCAATTCAGTCTTCAAATGAGGTGATTAAATCTGAGAAAGAATCTGTAATTCATCAGTTCAACAGAAGATTTTTTTTTAAATGAGTGTTAGGTAAATTATATTTTTTCACAAGCTCAGCAAATGAGTAAAAATGTTCCTGTGTTATCATATCATTTATAACCATTATGTTTCTGGAGTGAGTGGTTTGTTGTTAATTCTCAATTTTACAGTCTGCCAGAGGGAGGATTGAGATGAGAAAAACATTTGAATGGACTAGAATATGTGAGCTTCTCTCAGAAGGCATTGTCTTTGACCATGACAACACTGCCCTATGGCCCATTTTAATTTAAAGCAGAATAGGTCTAAGAAGAAAAGGAGTATTTTTAGGGTATAAAGAAGTAAGTTTAGAACTGGTTTAAATAAGGGGTGGTTATCTGCTATAACAGGACAATCTTCAACAGGATAGTCAGAAGATAGATAGGCAACTAATTGGTTTTTCAAAAGCATCTCAATATTCTAAAGCTTCATCAACTGAAATTAGTAGGAGTTAGGCATCTATCTTTCTCTTTTAGGGCCTAAATACTTTTACAAATCTGGCCCTAAAGGACTTGTGCAAGGTCACACAAGAAGTCTGCAATAAACACTTGAGTTTAGTGTCAGGATGCTGTTGGGAGCCTGTGATATAGTCTGATTTCTTCTAATACAAAGGTTCTTTTATGGGGGCTGCAATGCAATGCCAGCAACTCCAGAAGCTTGGAAAGCTGTAAAAAAAGCTGCTGAAGGAGTAAGTCATTTCCCCAGTAGCCTCTGGATTGAAGGGGCTTCCAGAGAGAGGGGGTGGAGGCTCCATGCATGCAGTCACTGAGCAGCAGGGGGATGCCAGCCTGGCCTCTCACAAGGTGCAGGAGGAGAGATGCAGGAGGCTCTGAGAGGCACAAAGCCTCCTGTACCCCTCCTAGGGGTTAAGGTAAGGAGGAACACCCCAGACTGCAGTTCTGGGGCCTACAAATTTGAGGGGCCAGAGTTCTGGGGCCTTGAAAAATAGAAGAATTGGGTGGAGCACATGTTCTTCCCTGCCCTGGTCTGGGAGCTACATCCAGGCTGGAGGAGTTTTCAAATCTCCCACCCTGAGCATGCTCAGATGCATGCTCAGATGCATGCTCAGGGTGAGAGCAGCCTGACCAAGAAGCACCTCCAGCCAGGTAAGGGGGTGCAAAAAGGGGCGTCAGGGAGTGGGTAGGGGGCAGGGATTAGGAGAGTTCCAGGGCTTGTCAAATTATACTTTAACCACTGGCCCCTCCCCTGTGTTGTGAAGGGCCAGCCCAGTGTCCTCCTCTCCCAAGGTGGGGTGGAAGGCTGCCCTTCATCTGAGCCAATGGGGCAGATAAGTGATGGGGCAGGGTGCCCCACACTGGCCAGACTGGGCTGCTGCTTCATGGAGAAACAGAAGCTCAGACTAAGCCAGTTGGGCGCTGTCTCCTGGCTCCTAATGCTGGAAGGGTTTGATCTCCCTGTGTGCTGGGCTCCTCAGCATATGTAGAAATGAAATACTTCTAACAGTGGGACTTGGGAGGCTGCAGCTAACGGCAGCACAGCGCTCACAAGCCCCCGCAGGAAAGGAAAGTGAGGGAAACTAACATGGATCTGCTCTAGGGGACCACTCAGCACCCCCCTACCATGTGTTGTGAAGGGCCAACCCTCCCCCCCATCCCTTCCCTCCCTTCCTCAGGCAGGGGGCAGGGTGAGGGCATGTGTGTAAGGCTGCTGGGGTTGGGCAGGGGACAGTAAGTTTTGAGGGTGGGGTTCCTGGCTGGCCCTTTGGAAGAGAGATGCTGGAAGTGCTGAGGGATGCCCTCAGCACCCCTTAACTTATGTAGTAAAAAATCTGTTTGGCCCCCTTTCCTCCCCAGGGTGGTGGTGGTGATGAGGCTGTCCTGTTCCAGCCAGAGCTGGGCTGATGCAAGGGATGAATGGCTGTGCATGCTGGTAGTGGGGTAAGTGCATGGGGTGGCATTTGCATCCCTCCCAGTATCATGTCCCCCCGTCCGCAGGTACACCCTCCCAGGGTACCTGGGGGATGGGGATTTGACCCACCCTGATGGGGGGGGTCAAATGTGGACTTGGCCCCAGGACGCCACTGAATCAGATTAGATCTGGTAGGCTCTTCTGGCCTTAAACTCTGTGACTAACAACTTGAATCCTGGTCTCCCAAATTCTAGACTAGAGCCAAAAGCTGGGCACTGTGTCTGAGTAAGAGCGCTTGGCACCACCCGTTCTCCAGTGTTCCATGCCTTACAGGCTGGGTCACAGAGCCATTTAAAAGTTAAAAAAAACAAAACAAAAAAAACCCCAAAAACATGTGAGACTAAATTGGCCCAATTTTCAGTGACACACTACAGCAGAATTATAACATGACTTCTTGGCACTCTGGCTTTTAAACCATTGTTAATTAATAAAAACATTATGAGAAGTTGCAACTATGCGTGGCCAGCAGCTCTTCTATAAAGTTAACATCTTAGTTCCATCAAAACTGCTTATAAAATATAGCAAATGAGATTGGTCTCCACGTCTCATTAAAACCTGTAAAATTTCCTCATTTTTAAATTAGGGGAAGCTGGTACAAAGTAAGTAAAACAGTGTTTCTTTTTCCCCTTCATTGCTGTCAACAGCTGAGCTACTGGTCTCCATTTTAAAATAAAATGCCTTCTCAACTGGCTCCCCAAATAGTAAACCAAATACCAGCAATTTTTATTAATCAAGAATTGTTTGACCCTCCAAACTGAGGTTTACACTGATAGTGCTGATGCGCATTTGGGACGAATCCCATTCAGCTCATGAAGGCATTGTAGTCATAACACAGGACCTTGACCAAACTTGTAGGAAAGGGAGTTATTGGAAAGTAACTTCTGGTATCTGGGGCTGGTTCAACACCAGGCCTGTCATAATCAAGAGAAGCCTCAGCTATGTTCTGAAGTACACTGTCTGGCAGGGGCATCACTAGTGCCAGGCTTACAGAGCTTGAGCCCCAAGTCCCAGTGCCTGAGACTGAGGTCCACCACCAGGCCACTCGTGGTGGTGGCTGCAATGGTGGTGCATGAGCCCCAAGTTCCAGCATGCTGAGCTTCCGGGTCTTTTTCCTGGGCCAGCAGCACTTCTGCTGTCTGGTAGAGGCCCCCAAAGCACTGGTTGCCTGATGGAGGAGTGCCAGGGTGCAACAGTGTTCCAGCTATTTCCTAGCTCTTTCTCTGTGCCCGTCCCACTCCCCTGCACCCCATGGCATGAATAAAGGCCTCAGATTCTTATCTCCCCAAAACTACTGTGCGTATATAGTAGCCTTTTAAAATGGCTTCTGTCCCTTTACCAGAAGGCACTTGTGAACATTAAAGATTAGAAGTAGATGTGTCAATTGGCTAGATCCGATGCAAAAATAAACTGGATCAAATAAAATATATCATCTCATCATGTAACCAGTAAATACCTTTGAAATGTAAAGCAATCACATGCAATCTAGCAAGTCGAGGGCTTGAGCCTGTGACCTTTAGTATGGTAGTCTACACAAACAGGATCCAATCCATATCTCAAGTTTTCAAAGAGGAGATATTTATTAAGAATAGTAGTTTAAAACTAAAAAAATCATTTCATTTGAAGACAATTTCTCCATCTGTTTAATTCTATCTTTTGGTATCTGCTGAGTCATGGACAATATTCTGGTGAGCAAATATTTGTTTCAATTGTTTATAGAAATTGCATCTCCTTATTTTTGTACACTTTTTTCCTTCAGTGGGAACTTGTCCTTTCAAATGACCCTGTAAAGAAAGTTTCGTTTAGTTTAAGAAATAGAGTCCTGTGGCACTTAAAGAAAAGCTCGTGTGATAGATAGATTTGTTAGGCTTTAAGCACCAGGGAATTCCTTGCTTCTTTGGCTGGATTAGATTAACACAGCTGCCCCTTTGGAACTTGTTTTAGTTTATATCCCTTTAACCACCATGGCGGGGGGTGTAGGGGGAGAATAGGAAAAAAAAGCTTTAAGGAGTTAAGTGACACTCATTTTTACAACTTTTTATTTGTATGCTACTTAAAGGAAAAATTTAATAATCATTCAGGTTATATATATTACATTTCACAGAAAGGTATTTAAAGGATCAGTGGTCATATTAGAAATATAGCACAGAACTAGAGATTGATTAGGTCTTTTCCATTACCTAGTTCTGTCAATGCAGGATTTTCTCAACAGCATATTTAACTGTTCATTTATCAGGTCAATTTTTAAAGACTTACATAGGGTTTGATCCTTTTCCCATTGACTTTAATGGTAGCAGATCATGCTCACGCTAGGGCTGTCACTGACTCTTTCGAGACACATTTCCATTCTAAAGGTCACACCATTAGGAATATTTCCTCTCTATTCATTCTAAATTTACCTCTTCTTGATTTTTACACCATTCCTCATAGTGTAATGCTTCCATGTACCAAGATAAGCAATTTCTCTTCTTTTTTGTGTTTGCAGCCTTCAAATCTTTATAGATGTTTATCATAATCCTTCTTCCCTCTCATCCTTTATTCATCAAGAACAGTAGACTCAAAAAGTCATTTATTCAAAGCTAGATTGTGAACCCTTTAATCCCACTGGTGAGCAGTGTTGCACGTGACTACTCTTTTAGGAACAAAGTATTATACAACATAAGTAAAGGTGGCTGAATCTGGCCCCTCAAATGTCTGTTTTAGTCATTATTTTGTTATTTGTTTTTATAAGAAACATTAGGATTTCCAACAATTTGATGATGACAAATGAGATGAAAGGTAGACTGATGAAGAGATAAGGTACTAAAACATTATGGGATAGGAAAACAGCATGCAAATGAATTTTAATAGACACTTGTTGTTCTTTTCGGGTTATTTCTTTTCTTTCGGTTGCAAGATTGCTCTACCAAAATGATTTTCTATGAGACTAATGACAGTCTCATTTTTCACTATCAAGTAAATCTGCATTATCAATTACACTCCCTCTTATTATGAACCTGTCTGTTCGAACACTCCACTACGATATTGTTAGAGGGAAATGGCATTCTAGAAAGCTTGCAGCAATGAAAGCGACACTTCTTTAATTACATTTCTATAAACATAGTTTCAGAATTCGGTGCATAGAGGGCTAATACTTCAGAATAATAAAAGTAGATATGTCAGGTGTGAGGAGATGAGAGATAAGTTTAGAAGTAAGGGCCAGATCCTGAACCCTGCTTTGGCTGCTTTAGCACTCACCCTGCTGTAAGCAGGATTGCTATTCATCAGAATGCCCTTCCAGGCTACTTGGACTTCCAAGGGATCTAGCCTCTCTCTACCACCAAAGTCCATTCCTGAGCTGTACTGAGCACAGCTCTCCCACCAGTCAAGACTGAGACCAGACGGTGTCAGCTCTACGGCCTACAACCTTAACTATTTTTAATTAAAATATTTGAATTAAGGTATTTTCTGTTTCATTTTTAATAACCTTAAAATTGAAAAAACTGTGAAGATGATATAGAAACTGGTTGGGAAATCTGATCTTATTCACAGACATGTCCTGGGTTACACCACATCCCCTCGCCATCCCTACCACAAATCACCTATGACTTATAAGAAGAAGGCTGTCATCACAGTGTGGGAGAAGAAGCTGTTCTCTTCACACCCCATCATCACCTCTCCCCACATCACCTTCTTCATACCTCCTGTGATGTTCGAATGGGGTGGGCGATTTCATCCTCAGCAGGCTCTGAGATATATAACTCCCAGCTGCACAATTCCATTAGCAGGCCTAGCCACTAAACCAGAAGTCTGCAACCTGCAGCTCTGGAGTCTCATGCAACTCTGTGGCTTTTACTTTTTGGCTCTCGGCTCCCCCCTGCCTTTGAGGGACCCTTTGGGTGCCCATACCAGACTCTAGGCTCCTCCCAACCACCAGGAGACCCTGCGGGGGGACCAGCAACTGGTTCTGGGCTCCTCCTCTACCACCACCAGAGGACCCAGCAGCAAGCACCCTAACCCAACTCACCAGACGAGTAGGCTACACCTGGTGCAGCTCTCAAAACAGTTGGTTATTGACAGAATTTTAAAGAATGATTATTCTTATCTTTCTGGTTGCTGACCCCCTCTGTGTGGCTCACTCTGATGAACCATAGTTGGGCTGGGCCATTGGGCCCAGACTTGAAGCAGAGAAGTTGATTCAAGAAATTTGTGTCTGCAGCTGGGCACAAAATAGGTTTTTCCATCTTCTGAGATAGAGTGCCCATCCCACACAAGGCCTGAAGGAGTAAATTAGGCCCATTAATCTATAGCAGGGGTGGCCAAATTTATGGAACTCGAGCCAGACTAGGTGACTATTAAACCTTCAAGAGCCACACAGAGGCATATAGCCATATACTTCTATCTACTAAACTGATTTGCTGGCATTCTTCTGTGAGCCACACTTTTTCATTCAAGAGCCACATGTGGCTCCCGAGTCACAGTTTGGCCATGCCTGATCTATAGACTATATCTAGAGGGTAACCACTTTATGCTAAGGGCTAATTTCTTATGAAGGCAAGCTGGGTGTGGAGCTGGTCTGGACTTATAAAACCAGGAAACTGTTGATAGAAGGGGACTACAGAGAAGTAGTCTGTAGTCACTCCATGGGAATGAGAAGTGTTTGAGGTTACCAGGTTCAATAATCTGCAGTTACTCCCTGGGAGGAGAAAGATTGAGATGGTACATTGGAGTGACCAGATTTTGTAAAAAAGAGTCCAGAGAAGGAGAAAAACTGACCATAGGTGATATGTACATGCACTAGAACCCAGAGCAGAGGGTAGAGAGTTCCCCTACCAGCCACTGGAGAAGTGGCACCATCAGGGTAGTGTTGAAGAAGAGTCTGTGACTATTCAGGTGGCAGAAGGGGGAAACCACATGGGGAACTGACCAGAGCACTGTAAGAAAGAGGAGGCCTGAGTTCCTGGAACAAGAGAGGGGCACCAGAGAGGAAGAGGCAGAGAAAGAGTGCAACAGTGGGAAGGAGCATTAGCTTGTCAGAGCTAATCCCCAGAGCTGCCAGGAGGTAGCGCTCCATTCAGAGATAAGCAGAGCATTCTGTTATACCTCCACTGAAAACTTTAACTCTTCTTTAAAAAAATTCAGTCAAAAAATTCAGTTCTAACTTCATCTTCCGATATGCACTACTTTCTCCTCTCTGTCTGAGTAGTCTGTGTATCCTGTATATTTTGCTGGACAAGACTAAGACAGCTACCCCTTTGGAAGCTATATAGCCAACAAGCTCCTCCCCATTACGAGGTATATTGTTTCAGTGGGGAATCTGGCCTATGTAGGAATATGGGAGAAAAGGGCATCCAGACTACAATTCCCATGAAGCTCTTCAGTACCATTTTGAATTAAAATGTTTGGGGCTTTGGCTAATATACACAGGCGTTTGTTTGGTTCTTTGGCTTTAATAATGCCATTTTCTGAAAAAACAAATTTTTCACAAAAAATTGCTTTATCAAAAATCCAATTCTCCATCCTAAGCAGTTTGTGCCTGTGATAAGAGATCAAATCTCTGTGGTAATATTTGATGGAAAGACTGGATCTGTCTCAAGAATTATTGATCTTGTGTGAACATGAGTGTTATGGTAAGTCAGTGCTGACACACCAAATGCCCTGTCAGCCCTATACATGACACTTACTAAATTTCAGTAAGAGTTCTTTGATCTAATGGGTCCCTAAATTAGACTCCAATACACTTTTACTTATTCGTATGATAACATATGTTCTAGCAGAGGTATGATGTGTATTACCCAGACATGCTAAGTTGAGACATATATACCATGATTTATCTTGACCTATGAGAAGCACATTACCACATATACATTCTGAGACATACGAAACAGGTGATCACAGACAGGTTTTATATGTTCCATTGAAACCCTCTAAAGCATGAGGAAAAAGGGACTGAATAATCTCACACCAAAAGACTGAAGCTCACTCATTTATCATTATAAAATGTATGTATGCGTTAACTTGACAACTTTATTGTCTCTCAATTGAATCTATCTTTCAACTGAAAATTAGAATAATGAGAATGCAAGGCAATGGCAATGTGTATTTATTTACTAAAACTTTGTGTGCAAATTATCTTGGTATTATCTGCCAAAATGCATAAAACACAGCTTGATAGGATGAATCCCTTGTAAATGATGGATCCAGCTTGAACAAGCTGACTGCATTGTTACATCAACAATTCATTTTATGATACATAACCTGATGAGAACTACACTGAGAAATGATGACAAACAGACTTTTTGCTAAGCTCAATAATACTCTAAAGCCACACTGGGGCTTCTGCTGCATTACTGAAAAGTCAGTATCAATGGGTATATAATTTGTGCTCATTATGGGCCTTTCTTAGATATATAGATAGATATTCTATCTTGTGATTTTGGCATCCTAGGTGCCAGCTCATGCTAGGGTTCCCATACATCAAATGAATACTGATAAATACATAGCTAAAATCCACATGGTTTACCTGTGTGTGAGTAGTGTTGAAAGATGTATTAGAATGATAAGAAAACTTAGTGTTTAGACTTTCTGGAATGCATGTAATTTGCTGCATCTCTTGCAACATCTGTATACCATACTGTAAGGCTATATTTGAACATTCACATTGTACACTTCTCTGTAAGTGTAAATCATCAGACAGGAGAGAGATGTTAACTAGTGTGAAATGCTTGGCTCCAACAGGAGGTGTTATGTCCTGGCTGATAGGGAAGGTCTATCAGTATCAGATGGACTAGAGTGAAACCTTAAAGAGGATGAAAGAATCTATTGTTTACTCCCCCCCCCCCCCAAAAAAAAAAAAAAGATGAGTCCTGACAGTGAATTTTGGGCATCAGCTGTTTGTGGCTCAAAGCAGAAGGGGTTGTGGTGGGAGGAAGGGGGAAAGGAAAGGAAAGGAAAGGAAGCCCTTAAGAGAAGCACTGTATGCTGCTTGGACTCTTGAGGGGTAAGGTTTACTAGGCACAGGAAAGAGAATGCCAGTGCTTAGCAAGTTTTAACCCTAAAGGACATAAAGAGTTAGTACAGTTATAGAAAAATCAATTAACTTTTGAAATGTAAGCTTGGAACTAACTTGGTCTCTTTCCCTGCTTTAATCTTGTGAATAATTCAGATTTCCTTTCCCTACTTAATACATCTTTAGATACTTTATTATATTGACTAAAAGAATTTTCTTTGGTGTGAGATCTAAAATGCAATGCACTTGGGGGTAAGTCACCTGTCCTTTGGGAATGGGATCCTTGATATGAGGAACCATCTATCACAAAAGTAGGCCTATATGGGTGGCAAGGCATACACCACACCAACTTGATCACCCATGAATACATTTCTTTCCTGTTACACTTGCCAATTTTTGTCCTTGCCAGATTTTTTGCTGATCTGACACATGTCATCATTATGATGATTAGGTTGCCTGTCCAAGACAGGATAATTATCTAGATTGCTTGGAGAAATTCTGAAGACTGATCTTTCCTATCAAAGAAACTTGTTTGAATTTTTCTACTCTCATTACTGTAGAAAGACATAGTCCTAGTTACAGTGTGATGTAAAGCAACCCAAAAGAGTTTGGGCTCAAAAAGCGGAAGTGTCTTTTTTCCTCAAAAGGACATCTGCTAGTGTTAGAAAATGTTGTTATCATAATGACAGTCTTTCTAGCTCAGAGTCAGGAGCCTTTTGGGCACTGGGTGCCACTTCTACCCCCTTTGCCCTCTGCTGCCCCTTTCCCAGATGCCATATGGGCCCAGTGCCCAGGCCAGGGTGTTCAACAGCAGTAGCATGGGGTGGGGGGATATCCTGAGAGCCTGTTGTAATAGCTTCGGGCAGGAAGGGGTTAACACCATAGTCAGTGAGTTCCAAGACAGCCAATAAAAACAAAGTACAGGGTTTCAAATTGGAGCAGCAGCCCTGGTTGGTGGCAAAATTGCTGGTTGGTGGCAGAATTGCTCCTGAAAGGATCAGGAAGAGGCCAGAGAGACAGGCCAGAAGGATCCAGCAACATCAATGCCAAAAATAGGCTCAAGTCTGTAACTGACCATGCATGAGTAGAACAGGGGCTGTCTACCTAGACGTGGTCAGGGTATTTCTTTGTTTTGGTTTGTTTTTACATCTCACTGTGCTTAGCACATGCACCCCCTCCCACTATTCTGTAACTACCTAAGTTAAATCCTAGAGAAGAACCCATCTGTGTTTCTTAGCAGTTCTTTTTAATTAAAGAATTTACCCTTTTAAAATAAGCTCAGGTTCTGTGTCCTAACGGGCAAGAGGTTTGTGTGCATGTGCCTCAAACTGCACGAAAGCGGAATTGGCCCAATTTTCAGCTGATATCACAGCTGGGGTTCAATCGCTCTCCTGTGGAAGAAAAACAATTAGCATATCTTGCAGTAAGAATTCCCAAGTGCACCTTCCTGGGTTTTCAAGGGGTTTTGCATTTGAGTGGTCACAGCAATACCACTCCAAGGCCGAGAAATTGGCAGCCCTGGAGACTTTAAGACAAGGCTTTAAGGCCAGTGGGTTTTAAGACCTTTTGCAGCCCCCTACCTTCTGCAAAGTGCCAGAGAGAAAACAGCCTTGACGCCTGTTTCCTGCTGCACCTCTCCCCCTGCTGTGGCAATGGTGCACCTGGGCAGCGGAACGGCTGTCCCCAGCATGGCTCCAGTGGTGCCCTGGGGTGAGCTGGCATAAAGAAGGTGAGGGTGGGAGGGAGCAGCTGCCATGCAGCTCCAAGCCAGGGCCAGTGGCATGTTCGCCTGTACCCTCAGCCTTCCATTTCCCCCTCTCCCCGGTGCTGGATGCATTTAGGGAGCTATAGGGACCAAGGGCACATAGGGCCCAAGCAGCCTGGCCCACCTTCTTGTGCCAGCTCCAGCCAGAGAACCACACTGGTCCCACATGGGAGAGGGGTAAGACCAAAAGGGAGGAGTGACCATTGGTGCACGCTACACAGCCCTTCTTGGACTCAAGAGCAGCATGGGTCCAGGCAGCAGGGCACCACTGGGCCCTGGATCACTGGTGGGAGAGGCAGGGATAGAAGGAGTGAGTGGCCTCCATGTGAACCTCCTGGAGGCCAGGCACAGTGTGCCACTCAAAATTATTGCACATGCTATGTTTGGAATGCATACCATAGGTTGCCAACCCCTGCTTAAAACAAGACAAACACCGAATTTGTCACCCTCTCAACAAGAGCTCCTGAAGTAGGATAGCATCATCTCAAAATAAGTTGCAGAAATTCTCAGTGAAGAGCTTAACGGTTTGTCTCTGTTTTGCCATCTAAAAAGAGATGTACTCTATGCAATTAAAACTCATCCCCCCTCTATTCTTCTGTCCCCTCCCCCCAAAAAAGAAAAACTGGCAGTCGATTTAACTACTGAGCTACAGAAGTTTGGAATCCTTCCCTCACCACCCTCAGGAGGGACTCTCCTCCTGCACCACTGCAGTTCTTAGTTTTGCCAGTGATTTCTATGGAAGTAGAACTGGGCCCTAGATGCCCAGTTGTCTCCTCTCTCAGTGTGAAAACCATAGAACAATCCATTGAGCTTTAGCTCTTTAATTCCTTTTCTGCCGGAATATGACAAGAGTATTGTTACTGAATGAGAATTAAATCTTTTATTTTCCTTTTGGTGGCTTCAAATGTATTAAATGCTTTTTACTTCACACCCTTTAATAGAGATGTTATTTCTGTATCTAACTTTTTTTTCTTTTTTATTGCTTGCAATGCACTAGAGACTTGCTTTATCTGATCTGTATGAAAAGTAGCACAGTGGGTAAACTTTGATTTTATTTACATTAATCTTAAATAGAAATTGAAAACACATGTCTCCTGTCAAGACAATCTGTCAAAAAGACGGTCCAGTTTTTGTTGGTGGGAGGGACAAGTTTTCAAGTTTACACAGAGCTCTCCAAACTCAAAAGCTTGTCTCTTTCACCAACAGAAGCTGGTCCAGTAAAAGCCAATACTTCAGCCACCTCTTTCCCTAATATCCTGAGACCATCATAGCTACCACAGCTTTATACAGAAAAATAGGTATACAGTTTTTCATGTACTAAGGTAACAGATTTTATATAGCATCATTTTAAATATACAGTTTTGCATCTAATAACATATCAATGAAGTCAGGATTTCACTATGCCTGTCTATTACAAAGAGATGGTTTTGCTGTCCAGTGTGTAAAAACTTGAAATAGATACTCTTCCCGAACACGTATCTTGGAAGAGTTCCATTATTAACTGATGTCCAATGGTGTTCCAAAGTCCTGTTCATCTAATGTCAAATTCACTGTGTATTCCCCTTTCAACAGGACTTTGTTTCCTACTTTGAGCTCTCACTTTGTTTTACTGCTCACTGCTGATTTTGTGATAGACAAGGCTGAGCCCTACTCCATACTTGCTGCGCTTCTCAGCAGCAGTCAATGGGAGATATGCAAGGTACGTAAAATAAGATTTTGCTGCTTTCAGTATAGATGTACCGTGAGTCTTGTTTTAGCTTTTTCTCTTTAAAGCAAAAGACTGATGCTGATACTGACACCTTACAGGTTCACAATTACTAGCAAGAGCTACAGGCAACTTAATAGAAATTCTTCTTTGGTTATGTGGTAAGAGGGTTATTTTTGTTTTGGTTTGTTTGTTTTTCCCCAAATCTGTTGCTTATTTAAATCCCAGCAGTGATAAGATTCCAACATCTGAAAAGTGAATATGGGGAGGGCAAATTGCTAACATAGAAAAAGTAAGAGTCTTAGAAGAAATGAAGGCATCTACACAGATCACTCACCACTATTTATTATCAGGTCATATTTATACTTTTGCTTTTGAGTTTTATATAATTTTGATAAGCTACTGAAACTCCGTAAACGCGTGAAGGACATTGGTCCGTGCATATTCACAAAAACAAATTATACCTGCACCATTTTTCCACAGCTCCGTCAGGATTTTAAAAATTATCAGAAAATTATTTAAATTATTTACTCAATAATTACTCATTAACAAAAATGCAGGAAGTATTTAAAAAAAAAAACAACTTTCTCAACTTGGTACCTTCCAAACTACTTTTCTGACGTGCATTCATTTTCAGAATTGGCAACCCAAAAGCATTAAGTGATGGAAAATGTGGAAGACTTGTACATATTCACAAATAATTGCTAATGGACTAAATAAATGTCACAATCTTGTGCACTTAAGTATCCCTTGATCTGAATATTTCTTTCTTTAGTCTCTCACAACAGGCTTTCTATGTGCTAGTCTGGACTTACCACACTTTTTGGCAGCTGTCAAAGTTAGATACACAAAGTAGATAAAATAACTTACGTTTCTCCTGATGACTTATTCTGTAAGTTCACCCATCTTTGAAGCATCTGACGAAGTGGGATTTTCTCCCACGAAAGCTCATGTGAAAAATAAATCTGTTAGTCTTAAAGTGCCACACGACTCCTTGGTTTTTTTGCTGGACTAGACTAACACGGCTATCCCTTTGGAAATTACTAAGAGCTTCCTACACACTTCAGTAAGCCAACTGGAAATGCCTTCCAGTCAGCTTCTCTTAACTCCAGTTACGGGGCTGGGGTTGCTATGGTGATTTCTGGAGCAACTTAGCACATCTACACAGACCACTCAATCCAACCTAGAAGATCGCACTGATGGTGGTGATTTTGCTGCTGTCAGTATAGACTTACTATGATGTGGCAATTGCCCCACATTAGCATACAGAGGGTTAAAAGGCCCACAGAGCTGCAGCCAATGGGAGGCTATGGCAGAGGGAGCCAATCAGATGTAGGTGTCCTGTATAAAGGAAGGAGCAGCAGAGTTAGCTGCTCAGTCAGGGTGTTGGCAGTGTAAGGAGAAGGTCTCTTTCTAGCTAGCAGGCTGGTAGGGACAGGGCATTGGAGTCCTCCAAATGGGTGCACTGTAGGCTTACTAGAGGCTGGGGATCCCAAGAAGTGCAGCCTGAAGCAGTGGCTGGAACAGAAGTCCAGAGGTGGGAAGCCAGGAGCAGACGACAGTTAGACTCTGTTGGGGTAAGAGTCTACATGTGACTGGGGGCTGCAGGGGAAGTGGCCCAGGAAGTTGATGGAGATTGTGATAGACCGTAGGGAGGCAGAAGCCTCTGTGTGGAGGCATTTGAGATCCCTGGGCTAAGACATGGAGAAGTGGGTGGACCCGGGTCCCACCCCATTCCCCCAGAGTGCCAGGGATGACACAGGTGATCGACATAGCACTGGACCCTGAAAGGGATAGACTGTCAGTACTCAGCTGGAGGGCTGAGATCCCAAGCCCAGTGCGTGAAGATGTGGAGCACCAACCAGTTGCGGGAACCCTTGAGTAACTCCCTAGTACCATTGCCAGGGGGTGTGTCCCAGATGGGTTTTGTGACTGGAACCCTGTGACACTTAACCTTCGTTAACCCATGATGGAAATAGGATCTCAGCCCGGCTGCCCTATAACTGTAGGATTTGTACTAATAACTCAGATGTTGCAATAGCATAAGTGTGTTTGCCCAGAATTTCAACCTTGTACATGCTCTAGGTGTAAAGTTCACCTGTTTAAGGACTCAAAAATAGTGAAAATAAACAGATGCAAGGGTTTTTTAAAAAGTCACTCTTTAGTTTAGCACAATAAACACACAGCTGTAGACAACACATTAACACAGTACCTACATCTCCCTGCTTCAGTTTTCTCACAACTTTGAGTGTTGTGTGAGAAGTTCAGGATGCACCCTCCTGTACATTTTTTTCCTTTCCTCTGAATTATGGTGCCATTCTGTCTGTCTTTCTCTCTTTTGTTGGGCCAGTTTACATTTCCTTAGATGGTCCCTATTTAAAGAGGTTTCCTCTGCTGTGAGAGCAAGTTCCATTCCTCTCCTTGCCAAACTTCTTGTACGTATTTGTGGGATTCCCTCTGAGTCTCAGGCTCTGTGGCTTTTAATACACAGCATTAACTACCATTCTCTTTGTTCTGCTTCTGGAGAAATATGACTGCTGAAAAACTTGGCCAGACTTCCAAACAAACAAGGATTCCTATGACGCTTCTAAAGACTAACAAATATATCGCATAAGCTTTTGTGGTTGTAATTCCATTGCACCAGATTCATGAAATGGAAGCTATAGCATATCAGGTGAAGAAATAAATACAGAGAAGGGTAAGTCATAAGGTCAGTTTAGGCTTTTCCAGCAACCCAAGTAAGTTGTTTTGATCCAAGCAGTGTGGAACAGTAGGTGAAAATATTAAAAGAGGGGAAATCACCTTTGGTAATGTGCCAAAAAAAAGCCATCCCAAATTCCTACTCAGCCCTAATCTAATTGTGTCAAATTTGAATATGAATTCCAAGCTTGCAGTTCCATGTTGTAGTCTGGTTTTAAAGTGTTTTTACTGAAGCGCTGGATCTATCCTGTCTTTCACAAAATGTTCAGGGAGGTCAGCATTCCCCTATTGGCTTTTGAATATTATCATTGTTGATATCTGATTTGTGTCTGTTTAGTCTTTTGTGCAGAGACATTCCAGTTTGGCCAAATTGTAAATAAGAGGGGTATTGTTGGCACTTGACTGCATATATCATATTGGTACATTAGCAGGTCAATAAACCCCTGATGGAGTAGAAGGTATGATTTGGACCTATGGGGGTGTCAGTTGAGTAGATATGTGGGCGGAGTTGGCAATGGGGTATATTGCCTGTCTACTATGGGTGGAGATATGGCATCCATCTTCATACTCTACAAGTAATCTTATATTCTGTACAAAATGGTGTGGCCCAGATTCTTAGGTGGTGTAAACTGGAAGAGGTTCTTTGGGTATGTCTATACTTAGAAGTTATTTTGAAATAAGGAGGCTTATTTCAAAATAACTTTTTTCCTGTGCATGCATGCATTTTGCTATTTAGTATAAAGCATTTCTTTATTTTGAAATAATAAAACCTGCTTTTATTTCAAAGTATCACTTAAATCAAAATTATTATTTTGAAATAAGCCATTCTAAATCACGGCATTCTAAGTCACAGAATAGCACCATTATTTCAAAATAAGCCTATTCTTTTGCCTGCCTTCCCCTATTTTGAATTAGAGAGTCTAGTTAAGACTCTCTACTTCGAAATAATAGCTACTACCTTATTTCAAATTAGAGAGTCTTCCCCAGACTTCTAATTCAAAATAATTACTTTGAATTATAATTGAAGTAGTTATTTAAAAATACAAAATTAATTCAAAATAAAGTGTAGACATAGTCTTTGACTTCAGTGAAGATAGTTTAATTATATAAGCCCAATACTTAAAATTATTTTTAACTAAAAATTCACCTTTTTAGTTCAGTCCAACAATCTCAAATTTCAAAAAATAAGAGCCATTATAAACAGGAAAGATTAAATGGACATAAGACAAAGACCTAAAACAAGATAGGGATTTAAATACCTGATCTTTCAGGTGTTCTCGAAAAGAATAACCATTTTCTCTCCACCGCCCTCACCCCACCAAAATATATTTATAGCAGCAAAGGATAATCTGTTACCATGACCTGCCTGAAACAATACCTGAAATATTGCCGGTCGTTTCAAGGTTCCCAGAAATTACTAGAAAATTGATTGCCTGGAACCAAACAATGTATTGTCTCATCAGTATTCAGCAACACTGCCCTAGCCTAAAGAAGAATAAAAATAAAACTAAACCACATGCAAGACAAGAAAGCAAACAGCGACTTCACAAGAAAATAGGTTTCCTAACCATCCCTGCTGTGGATTTTTCTCTATGGCTATTGTATGCCTTTCAAAATCAAGAAACTATGATATTCTATAAATGGACTAGCAGCAGCTCTGTATTCAGGTGTGTACATATGGCATACAGAAACAGCTTGTATTTGCAAGCTCATGAGCTATCAGCCTCATTGTTTAAATTAATTATTTATTTTATATAAGTTTGGCTGCTAGCTATGGTGGGGGTGAGTGGGGGGGCAGTGATACAAAAAGGGAGAGGTTTGTAAATATCCTCTGGCACCAGCTATAATAACCCTTCTCCTCCAATACAGGCTCAATGATTCAGACTTACAGCTCATCCATTTCCCCCTCCCAGTTCCTGGTATCTCACAGATTCCGCTTTTGTATTTTTCTTCATTAATGGGATCTTGATTATTTGTTTGGGATTGAATAATTCTGGCAAGTGTAGCAACATCTGCTGCATTTTTTTAAAATTCTTTACAGGAGCTGCACAACAGATTTTATTTTTGCCTTTTGTACCTAGCAGTTTATTAAATCAAGGGTAAAGACGAAGGTATAGACATGCCAGGTACAACAGGCAAAGAAGACCACAAAACATATCCAAATATAGCTGATTGTACTGGAGGAAACTATGTTGCAGGGGACCCGTGTTCATGTCCCAGGCTCAGATCATTGGTACTTGGTCACTGGTTTGTGACCAGTGTGAGGTTATTAACTTTGAACCTGAGGGACGATTCCAATATATTCCCTTTGCCTTCCTCAGGACTGACTTTCACAAGCTCCTTTAGGAGCCTTGTATAGCTTTCTTCAATCAGAAGGGCAGATCAGCTTATTCTGGGGTCTTTAAATGATGGATAAAAAGAAAGTGATGTCTAAAACACTGGGAAAAAAGTGAATGGGGGAAGGGAAATTTTTTTTTTTACCTTTTTTAATTTACCTTTTTCCTAAGAGTCAATTTCCTGCTGACAAATGGCAGGTGAGATGCTCAGTGGGCATTAACCTGACTTATCTGCCCTCATATCATATGAAATTGATTGCTTAAAATACACCACACAGCTACAATGTGCCTGGGAGGGCTGACAGGTTTGTGTGACAGTGTGTCATGAAGTCACATCACAGTGTACTTCTAGTGACGTTACTGAGAGTGCATGATCCCTGGAGCAGTGTAGGGAAAAATAACCTAGCAGCACGAGCTCTTCTGGCACTCTTTTACTGAGCTGTCCTGATTCATTTTGTTATGGTGAACTTGTGTTTAATATTCTAGGTATTAAAAAAAAAAAGTCCTTGTTGACAACATTAGCATATTCCAGTGTTTGAGCAGGTCTGTGAGGACCCACTGAGTCAAGCAGAAAGTTGATCCCTGAAAACAACCCCCTCAGTAGGGTAGTGCTGATTCAACGGGAGGGTATTTCCTGTCAACTCAGCACACTGAAGACACTGCAGTACACTGGTGCTAGGCAGTCAAAGGGAGATAAAAGTTTAAGTATCTCTCCTCAACTGCCACCCAAAAGGACCTGAAGTATAGACCAGAGCCAAGAGTCCCCAAACCAAAGCTTTATCGAACAGTGTCACTACCTCTACCTGGACCTCGCCACACACCTTAAGGCAGAACATGACTCCAAGCAAACTGCACAATTGCGGAGTTGGCTACAGCAGTAGTAAAATGCTTAAGAATCACTCTTGTAAACATTATTATGAAGGTGTGTGGATTTCTTGCCACAAAAGCATGAGGGAGAAAAGGAGGAAGTGAACTTGAAATACTTTAATTACAGATTCTTCTTTTAGTTCAGCATAAATGTCTTAGCAACTATTGCAAGACACTTATTTCTCCTATATAAATGCAGGCTATGTGTGAGGAATGCTATTTGTAAAAGCAATAAATCCAGCCATACCCATAAAATGCAATTATAGTATTCTTCCATGATACTGGCTATGTATATTAAACTCATTTGTAAATGGGCACAGAAGTCACGCAGCTAAAATGTGTACATGAAAACATCTGCATATTTCAGGAGAATTTATCCTGCATCATAAGGGATTAAAAGTTTCAAGTTTATTATGAAATGTTAAGGAGTCACTTCATAGCAGGCCAGACTGATGAGAAAATAAATTCTCTCATGCAGTGCAAAAAGGGATAAGTGTTCTAGGTGGCCATTCATCAGTCAGTATTAATTTTCTATTATACCTGAGGGGTAAAGTCCTGTACCACTTATTTTTCCATGACCTAGCATGAAAATGCCTTTTACCCTAAAAGCTTTCCATATTAACCTTCTTCTAAAACTTAGTCATGTTAGTTTGATTCTGAAAAGTGGTCGCACTCTGTGCAGCAGAATTCAAAGGCATTCAGCACTTCTGAGAATCTGTTCATACCTAGGCCAGACTTCCAAATGCTCAGTTTCTAGTTAGGCAAAACAAACAGATTTTTAAAAAGTGTTTTGGCCTGCTTCTCTGTAAAATCTCTCTCAATTTCAAGCCATTTATAGCTATAGTTGAATTTACTGCCTCACTTGAAAAGAATGTATTATTTTCACAGGGCAAGGTTCCACTTCATAGGAGATCCCTTTAATTTTCTTTAATTATTTTTCTTTGGGAAAAAAAACTATTTAACAAAACCCAAAACTTCAAAAATAAAAGATCTTAGGAACTATTATAAGAATGTTTACTTTCTTGATAAGGCTTTACGTAGAGAGATCAGTGCTTTGAGCTCTTAACTGCAGTTGAGATTTTGCAGTTTCCATCAACCTGTCCTTCAACATAGTAGTCAGGTGTCATCTTGACAGTCTAATTGTTTCAGATAAAATAAAAATCCTCAAATACCATCACAAAAAGTCTATCCCCAAGCGTTTTAAAGTTCGCCCATCATTCTTTTTGAGTTAGTCTAGGAGGTCCTTTTCAGGCATTCATTACCAAGGTGTCTAAGCAACTCCCAAAATGAGATGTACACAAAGAAATGACAATCATTCTGTCATCGCTCTGGGCAGCAGGTACTAGACTTTTTCTATTTTATTTAATTCTTTTTTTTTTTTTTTGTGGTAGTAGCATGGAAAGCTGAGTTAAAGTGGGTTTTCCCGTTTGCTGCAAACATGATGTGGTTCACTCTTCACCTTTGTCAGGAATGAGCTGAAGAGCTGTGGTTCAGTCTTGACTTTTGTCAGGAATGAGCCGATTTGTGGTCCAGTTGAGAAAGAAGATCTGTCATCTGAGGGGTAGCCATCTTAGTCTGCGTATGGCAAGAAGGAGAGTCCTGTGGCACCTTAAAGAAGAACAAGTTTCTTTGGGCATAAGCTTTCGTGGGCTCCAACCCACTTCATCAGGGCCCACAGGGCCCCTGAACCTTCCCACCAGTGAGCCCTTCCCTCGCTGGAGGGCCTCCTGCCCCACCAGTGGGCCCGTGCTGCGGAGGTGGCAGGAGCCAAAGGCTGGCCGCTGCCTGGCCAGTTGACCCAGGGGGTGAAGGACGGGGCTGACTGCTGCGCGCCACATCGGAGCTCGTGTCGCATATACAGCAGTCAGCCCTAACCCCACCCTGGGCCGACCAGCCAGGCTTCAGCCGGCCCTCCCCACCTCCGGAGATGGAGTGGCTGGTCCAGGGGCAGGGTGAGAATGGGAGAGCTCAGCCTGTGGATTGACTCATCCCACCCCGAGGGCTCATTGGCAGGGGCACGGCGGGAGCTCAGAGCCTGGCCTTAGGCCAGCCTGACCCATTCCCCTTCTCATTCCCCGGGCTGCTGGCTGGCTGGAGGGGTCCCCACGTTGTACTGGGCCCCTGGGCTTGATCCCCATTGACTCATGCAGTAATCCACCCCTGCTTGTCTATCTCCTGAACACCAGTATTTCACTTCTGAGTCTAACAGACTCTGTTACTGCTCTATTACTCTAATGCAGGGGTCTCAAACTGAAATCGCCACGAGAGCTGTATGAGGACCAGTACATTAGCCTGAGTGCCACACCACTGAAACCTTTTCATACAACAATATTTCAGATATTGATAATGATAGTGTTGTTGCAGGAAATAGCTTTAGGGGTTGCATTCAGCTCATGGGCTACCAGTTTGAGACCCCTGCTCTAGGGAAACATAGATGACATGGGAGTCCATGACCACGTAGTGTGAGGTAGCCCCTCCAATAACTTTGGCCTCACTGATAGGAGCATTTGAAGACAAGGCCTGAAATTCTTGAATTTATTTCTCTATTCAGTGTAGAACCAATAAAGATGGGTTGTGATGCGATTGTCAGTAGCATGTGTGGCTAATGGTTTCCTATCTCTGCACAGAGAATTACCAAGCCACGTTAGCTGAAAGTCACACAACTCAATCATCTGGATCTGAAGACAACAGGAGGAGTCAGGGGTTTTTTTGCCAGCTGTAGTTTTGAAAAGGACTTGTTGAAAAGGGCAATAGCTATTTGGAACTCTAGTGGCAGTGAGAGATCCTGATGGATACTGATCTGCCAGATGTCATATCCATCTGAAGTATCCCCATCCAGTTGCTGAACTGAAGATACCAGGAATAGCTGGAAGATGGTGCTATTTATGTCTTACATGAAGCTGATGAAAAGCTGAGTGCTCACTGCATTGTTCTGTCATTTTAGCCCAGGCCATTTCCTACTCTCCCTTGGTGACAACATAGAGATGTGGAACAGAAACAACATCCCAAAAGCCCATGTGACTTTGTCTTGTAGTAGCTGCAGCCTGTAGTGGCTTCTACACAGTTGAGCATTTCATGAGATACCGTGAACATGCAAGCTGGGAGGAGTTAACAAAAAATTCAGACTAATTTACTTTATTGAAGCAATATTGTTACTTTTCCTGTTTAAAGACAAATTCAGACATAGGACCCAATCCTGTGCCAATTGACATCCATGGGCTTTGGCCCACAGGTTTAAAAAGAAGCAAATTCGTGCCAAACACTTGCTTACCAGCAAGCATGCTGTATCCCAGGATACAGTTGAAGGAGCTGGAAATTGGCATATAGCCTGGATACAGTGCCAAAGCTTGAATGCCAACCATAGAAGTAGCTGTGGGTCAAATCTTAAATCTTTAGCCTCACAAATAGTGCTTTGGATTACTAACAGGAGTGAAGCTTTTGAGAATCATGCTGTATATGCTTAGTGTAATTAAAATCAACAAGAAAACCCCTTGCACATCAATACCACTGTGTGGGAAATTCTTTCAGCCTTAAAGCTTATCATTGTGGAAAGTGATAACCCCCCACATGCAATTAGCAGTTCCAAAAGATCCAGGGAACTGAACCAGAGTGTAAAGGTCATTTTAAATTGGTGTTCTGAAGTGGCTGGACACACAAGCACTGTAAACTCTGATGTCGTTTAAATAATTGAGAGTGGTATTTGAACTGTTTTCTGAACTGGACAAATAAACCTGCCACTCTCTGAATGGAAACTAGTGACTAAAATAAATAATGCACAGGCTTCAGGTTGGTAAGAGTCAATTTTTGCTTATCTGATACTGCTTTCCAGCCTTCCATACAATAGCTCAGAAAGCTTTAAATTGCCCCCCCTGCTGTGGGCATTATTCCTGTGCTGTGACCATCATGTTCAGATGAGAATCTCCTCAAGCGTATTCGCTTTCTATAAAATTCATTTCTTCCCTCTTAAATAGGGGAGAAGATAGGACTAAAATGTATATCTCTCAGAAGACTTTATTTGTAAATCAGCTCAAACCATTTGTCCTTTCACTGGACAACTTGCATTCAAATTTTTAACAGGAATAGGCATATCCACCTATCTACTTTTATGGTATATGAGGAGTTTCTTGGCCTACACTGTCTCAAAGCACAATTGCTGCCTATGAGCTAAGGACAGTTTTATCCTGATTAGTTTGAATGACGCATTCATCATTGCATATGAATCAATGAAAAAAGGTATGTGCTTGCATGTGCGCATATGACTCAATGAAGGAAGCTGTGTGTGTGCACACACGCATATGACTCAATGAAGGAAGCTGTATGAGTGTGTGTATCAGACCATTAACTCATCACAGTGACACAGATCGATTGTCAAACTAACATCAGCAGAAGCAGCAAAGCAATACGCATTAAGAACGTTATATGTGTGAAATGTTACCTTTCATTGTTTTCTGCTGTTAGGGGAAGTCAGGAAGCCAAACAAGACTCAACAAGAACCTGGTAGAGCAGTGGTTTTCAAACTTCTCTTCTTGGGACCCAGTTGAAAACAATCATTTATGCACGTGACCCAACAATTACATCTTTGAGCAATTCATTCCAGTCTTTCAGTGATGGCAGCAGGGGGTGCATGATGTAGTACCTGAGGGTCCAGGACCCAGTACTGAGTCCCAAACCATGGTTTGAAAACCACTGTAGAGTGTACGAGTGGGAGGTATGGGAGTCCCTCAAAGAAGAAAATAAAGAGATCTTGGAATTAGGATCGTATCTGGAATCCTGGATAATGTTCTGGGTTGAAGATTTGTGCAGGATCTTATCGGGGACAATAGCATAGGGCCCAGTAGCTACTCTGGTTTCACACAGTGAATAAATAAATAAAGCTAATGTAACCTGCTAGGGTGGGCTCAAATGCATTCGCCTGCCCCTCTCCAGTGCCCCACAGAGAAAACCTCTGCAGAAAACAGCTGGAGAGCCAGGATCCAGTTGTTATAAGGACTCACAGCAAAGACTGCTCAGAGTTGCATCCCACATTAAACTGCCACTCAGCATAAACATACAATGAACTTTATTAACTAACTAAACAAACCTTATTCTAAGAAAACATGATGAATTTAAACAAAACAGTAAGAAACCCGAGTCCCAAAGTTCAGGTGGAGTCACCCTTATCTCAATTGCACTCTTTTAAGTCCTTGAGGCTTAAATGTAGAACGTCAGCAATCCTCATCCTCTCTAGCTGCAGGATTCTTCAGGCAGATGCCATGCAGTCCTTTCTTCCTCCTGTGTAGCCAGCACCATGCAATCAAGTCACTGGCCATCCAACTCTCAGTTCCCCTGCAGACAACTCCCCTGCAAAGCAGTCCAAAGCAGGGAGAAAACATCCTGCAGTCCACTCCTGCTCAGCTCCTTTCACTGAGTCCCTTAGCCCATGCACTCTGCAGCTCTCTGTTTGCTCCTCTCCAGGCTGTTCCTCTCTGGCTTCTCCCTGGGTATGCAACTCCAGCTCAACAATAAAACTTGTGGCGCACACTCAGTGTGCTCCCACACCTTCTTACCAGCAGGTTCTGGTTTCTGGGCTGCAAAATCTGCCCAGCAACATAACCCAGCCATAAGGGCTCCCTAAAAGAGATTGCACCTTTTTAGGCGCATGGGTTACACTAATAAGAAATAAATCCTACTTATGCAGGAATAGGAGGGAGGGAGGGAGGAAGCGAGACACGATTTAAATCAGCAACTACATTTTGCAGCTCTGTTAAGCATTTGGATGTTGTGACATTGAGCACAGAATATCTGACTAGCTACCTAATGCTAGGTAGAGGGGTAGGCTGATATGCATAAAATACACATTTTGAAAACTGATAGGCTTACTTTGTGTTTCCCCTTCTATTATAGTTCTAATAACTTCCATTGCCTTAAAAAATAAATATGATGTGGTAAAATAAGTTATGTAACTGAGAAGAGAAAACCTTAATGTTGCTTGATTAAGAAAATCAAAGTACAGACACACAAGCTGAAATCTAGCAATTATTGAGAGAATTGTGACTATTCTGATAGAAAAATTATGACTGTTGTGTCAGCTAGAGTGTTTTAGGAGGACAGATTTGATTTATACGTCTGTTTGGCTATGTGAAGCATTTACTTTTCTGGTTATGCAGGGAATTATCCCACTCATTGCCAATTAAACAGAGAACATTAACAGATATAGGCATGTGGCACACAAATCAAATGTTGATGATGGATAAACAGATGACTGAGCAGGACAAAAAAACATGGCATTTAGAGAGTACAATTAAAAATATGTATGAGTTTACAATGATTAGCTACAACTGAAAGACCAAAGGGCCTTTTGATATTTGAAGGTTTTCTTACAAAGTCAGGGCAAGCATTAAAAACCAATCACAATGTGTTACAAAGAAATCAGCTTAGTAAACTGCTTTTAGGTACTACCCACTTAGTCTTGTTATCATTTAACAGACTTCAGCAAAAATATATACATATTTATCTGTAATACATATATTTGCTCAAGTCTGTTAAATGATAAATAGATCAGGGTAGGTGCCTCCACACCTTGGAATCTATTGGAATCACTTTCTTCTCATGTATTGTGACGAATCTGTGCTTAGGGTAGGCAACTCAAAAATGACAGGGTGAGGGCAGGCCACAAAAAGAGCAGATTCTCCCAGAACTGGTGGGTAACTCTGAAGTTAGGTTTCCCTGATGAGCCATAAACAATGTTCCTGATTTCCCAAATTGGTCATCAAGAAACCACAAAAAGAAACACACAGCCCACTTTATTGCATTGCACTCACTGGCTCGCAATCAGCAAGTAGGTCCAGTAGAGACAGAAGTTATGTCTACTCTATTCCCTTTACCAAAATGTTCTCCTAATCCCCATCTGGTCAGCCATGTAGCCAGATCATTACAGATAGTCCTCACTTAGTGACCGGGTTCCGTTCCTGAAACCTAGTTGATAAACGAATTGGTCACTAAACGAGGAGCAGCCCTTACCGGTATTTCAGGCATAATGTACTTTACTGGTAGTGGGTTTTTCAACCATCGGTAGATAGTTTTAATGTCACCTTTGCATCATTTATAACATTTTTAATATATATTTTAAATGTTTTAAGCTCTAATGTGCTGAACTTAGTTTGCATAGTGTACTGTAAATATAGGTAATCTGAGAGAGTTGATGCGAGTTCTCGTACATCGCCATAATACCAACTCATCAGAGAGCCGGTCATAACTCTGAGGGGTCACTAAACGAGTAGGTCACTAAGTGAGGACTAGCTGTATAAGTTTGGATTTTACCCCAAATACCACATTACCGGCCAATCCTTTAATAATTAAATGTAGAGGTTCTTTATAAAAGGAAAGAAACAAACAAGACAAGAAAACTTAAATGGTTAAAGCAATCAGATATGTACAAATAACTTTCAAGTCCATATATATCAGGGGTCTCAAACTCAAATCACCATGAGGGCTGCATGAGGATTAGTACATTAGCCTGAGGGCTGTACCACTGAAACCTTTCCATGCAATGATACAGGAAATAGCTTTAGGGGCTGCATACGGCCTGCAGGCTGCATGTTTGAGACCCCAATATATATCGCTGTCAGTAGAACTGTGAAGTTTGCAGGCTTGTACAAGTACTCTGGTGTACATCCAGTACCTGTGTAGGCCTCCGCCCTTTGATTTACAAAGTTCTTCCACTGTAGGTGAGTGGATCCAGAGGCAGAAAGCATGAAGACAAGACAGAGGTAGTGCAGTTGCAAGTTATAGGCTATGTGTACACTGGGAAATTAGTCCAGACTAAGAAGACTTAGTTCAGACTAACTGAGCCCATGGCCACACGAGGCTTTCCCTAGTTTGAACTACGGAATTTCTTAGTTCAAACTAAGGAACGCTTCATTTGAACTAGTTAGTACCAGCACTTAGTCAAGACTAACCGCCTTAGTTCAAATGTTAGTTCGAACTAAATCCAACCAAGACCCGGACTATTGCTTAGTTCAAACTAAAGAAGGTCGAACTAACCACATGTTCTAGTTTGAACTAAGTTTGTCTGATGTTGGCATAGCCATCGTTTCTGCCAAGAGACTTGGGCTTCCTTTGTCACACATAAAACCTCACAACACATGGCATGGAAAAGCCTCAGAGCCCTTTGTCCATAGGCAAGTTCTGGTGACTCGCAAGCCATAGCCCTTCGGTCCTTTCACTAGATTCATTGTACGTTTGAGTTCCCTTGGTGGAATACTAGGCAGGCTTAGTGCTGCTGCCATCCTGTTTGGAGACATCACCTGGAAACACAGCACAAGTTTAAAATACAAATATACCAGGCATATTTAGAACTCATAATACAAAAATGACAGGTACGCAAGCAATATTCTACTCAGTAAATTAGAACATTTCCAACAGCTCTTGACACAGCATATCTTGTATGATCTGTTGTAATTTTGCAATGTTGATATAAATCATCAATGATCACTTACATTCCAGACAGTGTTTTAGGTCCCACTGTGGTACTGATACTCCACAGACATAGAAATTACATGAATAAGGCTAAACACAACCTATTATAGCCTGGGTACAAAGGAGAATGAGTAACATGAAGCAGTAAAGTGAAGTAATAACTACAAAATTCATCTCTACGTGAGTTATCTATAAACGAGCTGCAGCATCAGACAGGACACAGATGAACATGTGGGTACAAAAGAGGTAATTAATTTATAATCTAGAAGCGACCAGCCCTGTTTCTGTGTGCAATATCTATTATAGTGTTAATTGACTTTTTTGGGGGCTCCATTTATTGTGTCAAATTTGAGGAGAGAATTTAAATTACTATTCACATTGTTCATTCCTTAGTTTGTGGCTCTTACTTGCTGATTGACAATATGGGGTTGGCGGGGTGGAAGATCTGCATGTTGGAAAATTTTAAACACACTTCTACTTGGCATTAGATTTTTCTACTTACAGCTTGGCTGCAAAATTTTGCATGTAAAAATAATTTCTGGGTGTGTTAAGCTGACTATTTTGTAGTTTTCCTAAGTGGTTTCAAACGCAAAGTCACTTCAGATTTGCCCACCCTTAGTGTCACAGGGTGAGATTTACCCTACAAGGGAGTTGGCACTCTGCACCAATATGTAAAGAATTGCCTGACTCTCCAGATGAAGAAACTGGCTGGGAAGAGTCACATGATGAAACAGAAGCATAATAGAATATCCTGTGGACAGTTAGAGGGTGGAAAACTTTTCCAGAGCACCCAGGCAAAGAAATCTGCAAGGAGTAGATAGAACCAGTTGATAAGCCTTAACTAAAGGACTGGTATGTAAAAAGACTCCTCTAGGAGAGTGAGTTGTAAGGGGTAGTCCTGATAAAGTACTGGAAAGTCTTTGGTTACTAGTTTATATTAATAAACCACATCTGGAAGGGAATCCATGTTGCAGAAACACCAGAGAAAGTGTATTGTTTTAAGGTGAGATTGGAAGGTAAACTGAGGCTACAGCAGAACTGGAGTCAGACCTATAAAGCAGAGTTACATGTGAAAGAGATTTGATTAAAGATTCATCTCTTCTTTCACTAGTTCACTTTTCACTAGTCTGAATATTTTTTCTCACTTACATTATCTTACAGACACAAAAGAAAAGTCCCCTGTACTGAACTTTCTCTTCATGACATCACTTCATTTCAAATTTTAAGAAGTATCCTCTACTTTGCCCTCCCCTGGGAATTGCAATATTATTTTGAAATCGGGTCAGAAGCTACTTGAAGCTAGTCTAGGGTGAGAAAAGGACTACAGCAGGGGTCAGCAACTTTTGCCAGGCCTCTTGGCCAGTCATGGCCCCCGAACTTTCAGTCAAACTGAACGATCTCTGCCAGAATGACTTTTCATTAGTGACCATGAAAGAGGGTATAGCACCATTTTTAAAGTACTTTGGGCTATGAATACCAACTCTTTGCTATAAGAAAAAGTACACTTGGAGTTATCTATCTATATTTATAGATATATATAAAATGGCATCTCACTAGTTAGCTGGAACATCAGATATGCCACATACAAGCTTTAAAAAAAAAACCAAATTACCCTAATTAAACTCCATCTTCTTCTATTACATTAAGCACAAGAGAATCTTTGTGTGTGTTTGTGGTCAGTTTCTTAATAAGCATAGACATGAAGTCATTTATCTTACTGAAAATCCCCTCAGCCATATCTAAATTACTTTCCTACCAATGGCTGCAGATTCTCAATTTAATCATAATGTTTAAATGAGATACATAGCAAACTGTTTTAACTCAATTTGGACATTCTTACATACCCGTGACAATCGCCTTACTGAGTTATCTATCAGAGAATGTGTTTGCCGTCCTGCTCCATTCAATACCACAGGAGAATATAAAACCAAGCATCAGCTCAGTCCAAAGCTGTGACAGATAGTGGACTTTAATAGGCTGTATTTCTTTTAAATTGAAAATGTTTTAAATAAGTTGATTTCCTATTGTCCAGAGAAACTTTCTTCCTCTTCTGGTAGGCAGATTTTCAAATATTTTACATGTGCAATTACTGCAACAAATGATCATAAGTGGGCATCTGAGTGCTCAGTGACCCAGGTGGCACATAAGTGACATAATTGTACTGACAAATTCAGCATACAGTTGTGTAAAAAGATTTTTTTTAAAACTCTGATGGTCTAACTGATGGCTTATTGTTAGGATGATGAATCCTGTCTCTGGTTAAGTCAGTCCCATTCTATTGTTTCCATACAATAGCGAGAAAGAAACTCTTAAACCAGAATCACTGAGATGCTTTAGCTGCTTTGCACTGCAAAACATCCATAAAACCTTTACCAGTTAAGATGGCTTATGGCTGCTTTGTATCACAGAAGCAGTAGAGAACAGATGGAACATTGAATTTGGCCACTTATACTTACAAGTTTTCATATTTCTTGCAAATTGTACCAATAGTTTACAACTCATACAAAAAATGTAAGGAGCTGCTTCTTCACTCTCATCTGCTTAAATCATGACCAAACCCTTTATAATCACTGGGGATTCATGCTGGTGTAACTCCATTGAATAAGAGACTCGTGTCCTAATGGTCTAACCAGAATAATAGATTAACTACTTAATATCAAATCAAGGAGTTCTAATTTCTGGTAAATAAGAATATTGGGGCTGGCTTCTATGACTTTATTCACTCTGCAGCCTCTGTGACTATTTATTTTCCAGGGATTCAGTTCAACTTCACTTAGGGCAACAACACAGAGGTTTCTTTATAGGCATAAAATTAAACGAGGCACATCACAGTGCTGGAGCCAACAGGGTGCAGGCCCTGCATCTCTGGCTGTCAGCGCAGATAGAAGGGGCTCGATCTGGTTCTGGGCCACTTCGGGCAAGTGGCGGAGGCTGAGAGATGGCTCCTGCCACTTGCCAGCAGCAGCAGGGGCCTGATCCAGCTTCGAGCCTGCCACAAGAGGCTTGGAGATGGAGATGGTCTCTGCCGCTTTTCATAAACAGCAGAAGTGGTCTCTGAGCAGCTGCCACACGGAGACTGCTCCTGCCGCTTGTAAAAAGTGGCATGGACCATCTCTGGCTCCAAGCCTCTTACAGGATATATATACGTATCTGCATTATAATGCATTTAATATACATTGCATTACATTTTCTGGGAGAGGCTTGGCCACTTTTTAGAAATCAATCCCTCTGCAGCATGGTCTGTCCATGCATCATCCATGCACAACTTACTTTTTCACTTCATTTTATATTCCAGGCTTATCTTATCCCTTGTTATCTGTCTATTGTGAGTAGTTCCTGGGTGTTCCCTCTTATCTTAGCTAGTACAGACATCCTTTTTCCACCCTGGTGATCCATTTACCTCTCACATCTTATCTCCCAAGAAATGTCTAATTATTCAATTCAAACCAAGCCTATATTCTACTACTTTTGTTTTCTTTTTTATGTTAGCATTTGTTTTAATTTACATTATTTCTGATTTTTGGTTACTTATGTTGGTGGTGGTTTGTGGTGGTGTTGGTGTTTTTTGTTTTTTGTTTTTTTTTCAATTTCTCTTTAAGTTTATTTCTTAGTAAGACATTCCCAAGACAAAAGTAATGGTACTTATTTGTGCCACCATAAATACTAGGTTCAAAGTACAGATCGGACACTGCAAGCGCACCTGCCCAAAGAGCCCACCAGGGATACAGTTCCACATTAAGCTCACTCTGTCTTTAAAGCATTCTTCTGTTTCTGTAACTTCACTTATTTTAATTAAACTATAAAAAAAATTCTATTTATCCTCACAGGAATTTAAGTGTGAAACAGAACATGGGCCAATTAAAATACCATTCCCTGGATGCATCCCAGAAATGCCTCCCCGCCCCCAGCAACCATACACTTGTTACTATCAACATAGACTTTACCAACATCCCAGTGTTTCAGTCATATTGTGCAATTTGGGGACTTTCCCCCAGAATGACGCCACATGCCAGTAACTCCGAACTCTTTAAGACATTATAGCTGCACATGTGTGTGCAAAGAGCTGTTCAAGTCTGTGTGCTCAAATTTAGTGTGCAGAATCCTTTAGGCAACTACAGATTGATCAAAGTTGATAACAGTGGCATGTAAATGAACTGCACATTCTTGTACAATAGTTCCTCTGTATGTTTCGACACTAAATTATTTAGACCTGTTGTTACTTTAAGACATTTTAGTCTGTTTTTTTCCTTTTGTGTGTGTGTGGGGGGGTCTTTATTTACAAAACCTTACAGTTATAGTGTGTTTTTTCCCCTTATTTTCTAACATTTTTTCACTACAATTAAACAGTATTGAATGGGATTACTACAGCTGGAGATTTTGCTATGATTTTTTAATGGCCACTGCTCCATTTAAAGTAATTCCATTATTCATAATTAATAACATGTTAAAAGAAAATGAAAGTCGTATGGCAATTTTTAAATAGGATTTTGATGGTTGGGTTTTAGTACTTATTTACTGTTTTGTTTTGTTTTTTTCCCCCTTGAGGCTCATTTCGGTTCTGCTTTCAAAGCACACAGCCACCTGAAAAAGAAAACACAACCTGCTCTACCTCTTTTCTGGAACTTTTATTGGATTTTAATTTAGAAGCATGTTTTATTTACATTTTTTACCCCTTCCATTGTATATATTGCATGCTTCATAGGAAACACATTTCTTATATTTTAAGTTCTGCACTATGACTGTTATACAATTAGATTATCCCTATTAATTTAAGTATGCCTCATACTATATGATAAATGATTAATAAATACATATTATATTAATTCTATAGAATGGAACTATTTGTTTTTGTTCGTTGTACCCCTGTTAAAGTGACTGATAACCTAAAGCTGCTGAAAATCTGTGTTTAACATTGCTTTTCTTGTGTCCTATTCTTGGTGTAGTTTCAGAGGTTCATTGTTACTTTATGACTTTATTTTATTTTGCAGATTTTAGGTGTTGTTTCTTTACTGAAAAAAGGATCTAGATTTTCTTCCTACTATGATGGTTGAGGCCAGGGCCAGATCAACACAGGGGCTATAGGGGCTGAAGCCCTGGGCTCTGGCCTAAAGGGGGGGGGGGGCTGGGCTGGTCCCTAAGTCCCCTTTGTGATCTGGCCCACACTGCCTATCTCCACCTGGCACAGGGACAGCTGGGGTGAGGGCAGGCTGGCATAAGTTCATTTTGCATGGGGCCAATTGGTCTGCCCCTGGGGTTGGGGCAGGCTGGTGCAAGTTCAATCTGCACCTGGGGCAGGCCTGACTGGTCTACCCCTGGGGTCGGAGCAGGCCGGCATGAGTTTACTCTGCTCCTAGGTTGGGGCTGGTTGGCGTGTGGTGCAGCCTCTGATGCACCCTTCCCGGGCCCCTGTCCTGTCTTTGGAGGGCTGCACCAGAAGCCATACTGTGTGCCAGTCGGCAGGGCCATAACTACACATAAGGATGCCCAGGGCAAGAAGCCCCGAAGGCACCCCTTACCTGGGCCCTGATGCAGGGCCCATCCATCCCCCCTGTCCCCGGCAGACACAGCCAGGAAGGGTCCCTTCTGCACCATGGCCAAAGCTGGGTGAGGAGAGCCTTCCCTGGCTCCTAGCAAAATGAGCCTTTAAGGAACATTCCTGTTCGGAGCCAGGAAGCATCTGGGATAGCACCCTCTCCAATGCGTGCCTGGGGCTTTGCCCCATTCGCCTGTTGTAGTTACGGCCCTGCCAGTCGGCCCTCGGCCAGCCAGCCAGACTGGGATTGAGGCAGAAGCGCTGCAGAGAGCAGACCCTGGCCCCATGGTCCCTCCCAGTGCCTGTGTTGGAGGTCCAGGACCCCAAACCACAGATAGGGTGGGCATGGAGAGGGGCCTGGGCAGCTCAGGGCCCCAATATGCCTTTATCCAGCCCAGGTTGTGGCTACTATTTTATTTCCCATTTTTTTTTACTAATTTACATGTAATATTTTCAGCCTGTTTTACCTACTAGATGTTTTCCCCTCCCTTTTAAACAATCTGTTTGAGCTTAACACCTCTAGTGTTGCTCTTAATTACTTTTCTACACAACTGGACCCAGATTACATTCCCACTAGTACATTTGGAAGCAGTCAGGCCATATAGAAGTCTCTCTGTCCTTTTTAGTGATTTTTTTTTTACTAGATCATCCATAGTCCAATCATTCAAATCAGATTGTCACTGGGCCTGCAGCAGGCAATCCAATTGATCATTTACAGACACATTCACTGGAAAGGACTCATTTCATTCAGAGTGGCTGTAAAGCTGTAAGGGCTTGAGGTTGGGTGGGGGTGGGAGAGGAAACATATCATGTTGGCAGTTTTTACCACCTGATCTCCCCTTCACATAATTTGTTTTATTTTAAGGGTTTCACCTGTTGTGACTGCACTGAGTTACACTGCTATAACTGAATTTTATTATTAAATAGAGCAGTCTCTCCTTTAACATATTCCTTAACGCTTTCACTCTTTGACATATCTGCAGCCCTCAGCTGTTTATTTCCCCCTAACTCTTCACTGTTAGTGCAAAAGTTCCTTTAAACCCTTCACTATTTAACCTTAAATGGTGTGCTTGTCATAGATAACACCTGATAACTTCTGCATTCATGGACGTTTCACTTCATAGTGGGACAAAATTAGAGTTGTACCAACCTTCAGAATTTTGTCTCACTATACAGCTTTAAACACTTTAAACCATTTTATGCCTCTCTCTCTCACCCAGGATTTTCACTAGGACTGCTATCACTTCATCAGCTTCCACTGCTTCACCATTTGTCACTTCTCACAGCTTCCTCCCCAGTGTCAGAATTAGGCAACACATTAGTGTCCATGCTGGCAACTCCACCAAAAAAAGGGGGTTGCCTCATGTAAGAAAGTCTAAGGGCAGGTCTGTACTGACAGCAGCAAATTCACCACTGTCAGCACACTTCTCTGGGTTCAGCTGAGTGGTTTCTCAAGACGTGCTCAACCGATCTCCAGCTCAATGCTGTAATGCCAGCCCCATAACTAGAGTAGCAGTAAGTTGACCGGACAGCATTCCCAGTTGTCTTAGCACAGCGTGAACAGGAAGGTAAGTGGGAAGTTAGTAAGGTGACAGAAGATACACAAGGTATTTTATGCACCTTGCATATCTCTTGACTGCTGCTGAAAAGTGCAGCAAGTGACATTAGGGTTCAAAGTATTGTTTCCACCTATCCTTTGCTTATTCAGGAGTTTAGTCTCCCTGCTCATCATTTAAAAATGGTGTTTCCATACCATTTTTTCAACTCTTTGAGTCTTATTATTGCAGTTCTATAGATCTTTTTGCCAGCCATCTTACCAGCTCAGTGTACAGGTCATCCAGGGTATTCTCTTTGGCCTTCACTGCCCACTTGGCAGGTCAGTTGGCCTATTTGTGTAGTCGCCTTCACTTACATTTAATGGATTCCTCTTTTTCTCATATGATCCATTTTCTTGTTAAAATTGCTAGCTGCACTTCATTTGTCCTCCATCACACCTCTTTCCCACAGTTTCCCCCATCTGCATCATCCACCAACAAAATGCATGTTGTTTTGATCTGGTTCTTTTTGTTAAATAGGTAATTCCAGTAATATATTTCTTTGCACTCTTTGCATTTAGAAATTCAAGGACAGTCACTTAAAAGTTAGTTCACTCCTTAACTTCCATACATAAACCCTTTAGACTTTAGCACCAGCACTTTATTTATTGGCATTACTGACTTTCTTTCCTTCATGGATTTTATTATAGCACAACTAGTCATGCTCTTCTAGTTAAGTCTGTGTCAGCATCTCTAGGTATATAAACCCTTTTATTTAAAGGTTTATCGCAACCATAAAACTTGACTACAGTATTTTTAATCCCTTTGGTAATGAAAATACATTTGTAAAAAGAAGAAAAGTAGTTCAGAATGCAAAGGCAGCTTATAACATCTCAGCACAAAACAGTAATTATAAGAAAATTCCCACAAAAATATCCCTATTTTTAAAATAATGGTTGCTGGTTTATGATACTTTCTAGTTTCTTTGTATCTTCAGAGCCAATTCACCTAATAATGTCTTTATTAAAGTCAACCTATCCTCCCACAATGGCTTGTCAATGCAACTTAAAGTTTAATGATTCAAGAATTCAGAAGTCAGTACACTGACAAAAGTAAGGTTTTTCACCATTTCAACTCAGTTGCAATGTAGAACATTTAATGCTGTAGATTAAAAACATAAACATAAGGGAATGAACTTCAAAGTCACAAATGGAGGAAAGGCACCCAGCCTAATTCAGTTGGAATTACATCTCTAAACTGCCTTTGTGCATTATAAAATCTCCCACTATGACACAAAAATTGACATTTAACAAGGACACCAGAAATAGATAACATTATGTACAGTAACTCCAATACAGTCAAGTAAACATTTCAAGGGAAATTTTAAAGGTTGGAAGTTCATAATTCTCAGTTTGTGTCACATTAGTGTGATTTTTGAAAATGTATTGTATAATAAAACGTTCTAAATTTTGTTGTTGGAGAGGAGAAAATGGGAGGAGGGTAGGTTTTATTTTATATATTCATTAGAGCAAATGCTGAATTGATATTAAAATCTGATATAAATAAGCCTCAACATAACATCACAGTATTGACACAACACAGACTGAAACAATCAGCTGGTAAGATAAAGATAATTACAATTAACATCAGTTGTTCATTAAGGAACCAGAGGGGGAAAAAAACCCTTATGCTTTAAGGCATCAACCAGCCTCTGACTCTGAAGGATTAGTAGGCTTTTTTTCATCTTCCTATGAAACATCTCTTTTTGGTCCCTGTCAAAGGCAGGATATAGATTACATATACACCACAAATCTGATCCATGAGAGGCTTTTCTGTTGATTGTAGTTAGTGGAGGACCAGTTTCTGCATTTCATTTTAAATAAACACTAGAAAAAGTTCTGGAAGGTACAAGCAAAATTATTTGCATAGTTCCTTGTGTGAGAATATAAATATTATGGAAAATAGGCAAATTAAGGGACATTTTGGGGGGCTTTTTTTTTTACAAATTAAAATTCTACTTAGTTTCTGTCACTGAACTCTTAGACAATTCAAAATAAATTAAATTGTTTTATACCATTGAGAGCTTAATAGAAAAACTAAGGATCTGATTCTGCAATGTTACATGGGAGTTTAATCACTGACTTCAATGGAAACAAGGTCAACCCTGAAAAGTTCATAACTGGAGTATAAAGTAGTTCAATTTTGACTAAAGTTAAAAATGCTGGTTGTCAAAGTACAAGGTCAAAGGAATTTTTGGTGATATTACAAGGGAAGAAGAATTGTTTTCATAAAGAAAGAGCATCTCAAGCAATAATGCTGTGGCAAAAAATAATAATAAAAAATAATAATCTATGTGCCTTATTCAAAGGGCCCTAATAACAGGTTTTAGTTACACCTAACCTAAAATCCTCCATGTCCATAGTTCACTGTGAACCAGAGTTTATGCTTCTGCTCATTCAGTAGAGATAAGCAAGTGTCTTCAATGACAGAATCTGAAGGGATTCTGCGGTCTTGAGCAATTTTACTTATTCGGCTTGCATGCTTACTTCCTGGGAGTTACTTCCATATTGCAAATTTCCAAATAGTTTGTCTGTAAATAGTTTGTCTGCAAATGGTTTTTATAAATATTTAAACAAGGAATCAGATTCCTGGCTCCAGGTACAGTAATAGCCTCAGAGCTACGAGGTCTAAAGATGCTCTGTTACAGTAAAGTGGTGATGTTTATGGTGAGGACAAAATGAACTAGTGATTGGGTGAAAACTTAAGTTGGTTGTAACAATCCTGTGGATTGTAAAATGTTGTAATCCTCAGTTATTCCAAATATGTGTGCATGGACTTCAATCGCAAGAGAGGATAATACGGAATCCCGTGAAACTTTTAAAGACTAACAAATTTATATATCACATGACCTTATGTGGAAGAAACTCTCACTTTGTAAGATGCTTTATGAAGTGGGATTTTTTCCCCACAAAATCTCATGCAGTAAATAAATTTGTTAGTCTTTAAAAGTGTCATGGGACTCCTAGTTCTTTTGCTGAACTAGACTAACATGGCTACCCCTTTTGAACTTGTCAAGAGAGGAGACTAAATCTCAAGAGCTTCTGCTTGAAGATTAGCATTTCTTACTTTTATAGTTAATGAAAACCTCCTTTAGCTGCAGTAGTAATAATAGTAACATATTTCCTGTTTTCCTTCTACCTCCCTAATTCCTTCTTCAATGCATCCTTCAGAAGATCCTTCTTTTCTCCCCCAACTTTCTAAAGGGTTTCACAGTTCTTAATCATTGATCCCTTCTCTTCTCCCCGTACACCTTACCTCTAGGAAATCTCATCTACGAACACAAATGCAACTGCCATCTCGACGTATACAATAAGTGCCTTTCTGACGACCTCTTGTGGATGTCTCTCTCAAACTCAAAAGATCTCCTAATCTCTCCCGTACACCATAAATCATCCTTTCTCTTTGTATCATTCTTATTTCGTATTGAATGTGTTACTTGTTTTTACATTCAGAGCCCTTCGTGGCTTATCCTGCATCAGGGGTGTCATTGCCGCTGGGCCCACAGGGCGTGAGACCTGAGTGTCTTCAGCCCTGCCCTGAGTGTTTCAGTGGGGGCGGGGTTGAATAATACCTGGCTCTGCCTGCTGCTGGCCAGCAGTGGCAGAGGCCAGATCCATCCTGGGGCTGGAAGCAAGGGCTGCCTGGATTGGGCCTGGGCCAGTAGAGAGGATGGGGCTGGTGCATCAGAGGGGAGGGGCTGCCATGGGGGGGGGCCCGGCCTGGGTCCCAAATATTTTTTTCTGAGGCAGAGATGCCACTGTCCCCCACTCTGTCAGCTCTCATTGGCTACTGAAATATTGACTTCTACTTCAGACTGGCCTATAACAACTTTTATCACCAACCTGAAAACATTTTAAACAAGCACCTTCACACTTTCTCAAACTGGCCATCAGGCTGGGATGACTTCCACATTAATATATGCAAAATTAACTCATTATCCTCCTTTCCTTTCCAATAATGCTTACAAAAAAGAAATTACGACTGTTAGGCCACTGGTATGCTGAAAGTAGTCCCTGTTTAAATCAATGAAAAACTCCTAGGGTATGTCTACGCAGAACTTTTATTTTGAAATAACACTGGTTATTTTGAAATAAAAGATATTTGGTCCACATGACGTTTTCTTATTTCAAAAGGACAGATCCCATCCTTTTGAAATAAGAACTGTTGTTTCAAAACAGGTTAAACCCCGATTGTTTCGAAACGGCTGTTATTTCGAAATGGTTGTTTCGAAATAAGGCCGTTTGGACATGTTTTTTTGAAAGAACACCATTGTTTTGAAACAACAGGTCCAAACAGCTTTATTTCAAAATAACCATTTCGAAATAACAGCCATTTCGATAGCAGGCTTTCCCTTAATTCAAATTAACATTTTGTTAATTTGAATTAACTTATTTCAAAATAAGGACTTTATTTTGAAATAACTCATTTCGAAATCCTTATTTTGAAATAATGATGTGTGTGTAGACATAGCCCTATAGACTTCAGTAAGACCAGGATTTTGTTCGTTAACTAGAGTAGGATATGGACCTGCCATTGGAGAGTCATATGTTCATACAATCATATGGTTGGAAGGGGCCTTATGAGGTCATCTAGTCCAACCCCCTGCTAAAAGCATGGCCATTCCCACTAAATCATCCCAGCCAAGGTATTGTCTAACTGGACCATAAACATCTCCAAATACCAAGATTCCACTACCTCCCTAGGCAACCCATTCCAATGCTTCACCACTGTCCAAGTGAGAAAGTTTTTCCTAATATCTAGCCTCAACCTCCCCAGCTGTAACATGAAACCACTGCTCATTGTTCTATCCTCTGTTACCACTGAGAACAGCCTAGCTCCCTCCTCTCTGGAGCACCCCTTCAAGTAGTTGAAGGTTGCTATCAAATCCCCCCATCAGTCTTCTCTTCTGCAGGCTAAATAAGCCCAGTTCCTTCAATTTCTCCTCATAAGTCATGTGCCAGAGCCCCCAGTCATTTTCACTGCACTCTGTTGGACTCTTTCTAATTCATCCACATCCTTTCTGTAGTGTGGAGCCCAAAATGGGACACAGTATTATTCCAGATACAGCCTCGCCAGTGCAGAATAGAGGGGAATAATCACATCCTTCGATTTGCTGGCAACACTCCTACTGATACAGCCCAATACGTCATTAGCCTTTTTGGCTACAAGAGCACGCTGACTCATATCCAGTTTACTATCCACCATAACCCCAAGTTCCTTTTCTACAGTACTGATGCTTAGCCAATTGGTCCCCAGCCTGTAGCAGTGCATGGGGCTTTTCCATCCTAAGTGCAGGACTTTGCACTTGTCCTTGTTGAACCTCATGAGATTACTTTTGGCCCACTTCTCCAATTCGTCTGTCTCCCTGAATCCTGTCCCTGCCCTCCCCAATTCCCCCCAGCTTGATGTCATCCATGAACCTACTGAGCATGCAATCTATCCCATCATCAAGATCATTAATGAAGATGTTGAACAGAAGAGGCTCCAGGTCTGACCCCTGGGGCACTCCACTTATTAATGGTTGCCAACCAGCCATTGAGCCATTGATTCCTATCTGCTGCGGCTGTTGATCTTGTCAGTTTTTATCCACCTTACAGTCCACTCATCCAACCCGTGCTTCCTTAACTTACCAACAAGAATGCTGTAGGAAACCATATCAAAAGCCTTGCTAAAGTCAAGGTATATCACATTAACAGATATTTTTGCATCCACAAATCCAGTCATCTCATCACAGAAGGCCATCAGATTGCTCAGACTCAATTTGCCCTTGGTGAATCCATGCTGACTGCTCCTGATTACTCTATTTTCCTTGAAGTGTTTCAGGATGGATTCGTTGACGACCTGCTCCATGATTTTTCCAGGAACTGAGGTGAGGCTGACTGGTCTGTAGTTCCCCAGATCCTCCTTTTTCCCTTTCTTGAAGGTAGAAGGGAAATATAGTACCTTCCAGTCCTCCATCTGTCATCTTTTCTAGGCAAGGGGAGTAGTTCACATATTTGCTAAAATTCCATGTAAGTACATGGCCAGGAATGAGATTTGCTGCCTCTCTGCGTAACCGTCACCCTAACTTGTCTGTACACTAATGAGAGCAACAGAAAATATTAAGTTCATCAGGAAACTGACGAAAAAGCCCTATGATACCTTGGCATCAGCATAAATACATTCAATAATGTATGGCAAAAGTATTGTGTAAAATGTTTTATTCATAACTCCCCCTATATGCACCTGAAAATGGAATCATTTGCTTTGCCTTCAGAATTTTTTGTCATGGTTCGTTGTTTTGTTCTTAACTTTCTAGTCCACAATACTTTTTTTGCCTAAAAAGCATTCTCTAATTGTGTTGTCAATCATTCACACACCACCTTCTTTCTGCTTGCTGAATAACATATTTTCTTTAACTGTTTTTTTTTTTAATTCTGTCTTCCTGAACTGAGAACACAATCTAGCTCATACACCAACATGCATGTTCATAGATTTCATCTGGAAAGCTAAACTCCTTGACTGTTGATGCTTCCCTGATGCAATGCTATGAGTCAAGGGAATTTGCCATTTGAGATTGCCATAAATAGATACACCAAATTATGATTATATTTAGTCTTAATAGAGTACCTGAGCAGGTCAGCCTAGTGTGGATTATATAAGAGTGTAGCGGTAAGTTCTATTATAAAATACACATGTTATAACTAGTTCCATTTATCCCTAGGGTTGAAATTGTTTCATATACAATTCTAAAATTTTCAGCAAACATCAAAGATATGCATTTGCTTATGTTGCATTGAATTAGTGTTTAAAATCTAGTAGTTTTCGATCATTTTTTTTCTGAGTCACACCATAGTATGTTATATAAATAGGCTTCTACTGTTAGATTTCTAGAATCTTGCAAAGCCCACATGCAAAGTGTTGTGTTTATAAGCATGAGCAAAAGATGTTAGGAAAGAATAGTAAGTCTACAGCAGAGCTAAGCCTTCAAGCTTTTAGTTCTGATCCTTCACCACCCAGACATAATTCCTTCTCTTGGTTATTCTCCAGACTAAGACCAAGGGCACACTCTGTGGGCTCATCTTCCAAAGACAGTGGTAGCATTCCAATTTCTAGGTACATTTCTAACTAGACTTGAGCTAACAACAGTAAATGAATAATATGATATTATTCTGCTTAGATGGTGAGATAGGCCAGGGACACAGCTCTGCTGCCTTTACATGCAAAACAGCTATTTGTACACCATAAATGTGAGTTAGTAGCATTTAGTGCTAGAAGATCTAACAGGACTTTTTTTCTTTTTGAACATCTGTTATTTGATTGTTTGTTTTTATTGTGCTGATAATGAATTTATAAAATAGGATAGTTAACCTCTACTTACTACAGGTCAGATCAGTCAGTAGTCTAGTCAGTTTTTTGCAACATTTGTTTTGATGAAGCCAGTGGATTGAAGTTGTCATTATTCTCCTCAACCAGTATTTTTAGATATCCTTTGCCATGTCATTACCAGTTTAAAACCAAAATGGTTTCTGACAAGCCTGCAGTTTTATTTTCCATTACAGAATTAAGGGAGGTCTGCCGAGGATTACTAGAGCAAGTGCTAACAGAAATATACAAGCCTGATTAAAGGGAATAAAAAAACACTACACGCGCTTTTTACAGGTGAATGCTTTTAGCTGGTACAATAGGAAAGACACAGCTGAAAAGGGACCCAGTCACAAACACCCTCTAAAAGAACTGTTTTGCTCAGGCACTAGTCATCATCCAAGGTATCACAGTTCCTACCATACCAAGGATTTGTTAGTACAAGTCAGTAACCTAAAAGACAGGGTAATAGCCACAGCTCAAAAATACCTTAACTGAAGAGTAAGTTTAAGTGTTTTTCTTGGGCAACCATCAACAACCTGTGGAATAAGAGAGGATCAGACATTATTGACTTAAATTGATGTGGAAGCATAGTTTTTATATGTAGTGTATGGAATTCTCTACTGCTTTTCACCTTATGCAGTCATTCTGTGCAGGGCCGTAACTAGGGCGGAACAATTGGGGCAAAGCCCCAGGTGTCATATTTTAGAGGGTGCCAACGGCACTCCCTGTAAGCTGCTGTCACAGCTCTTACCTGGCTTGGAAGGCACATTCTTCCAGCCAGCAGGAAGCTGCTCTAGACCGGGAGTCTTTAAATCTCCCGCCCTGAACACACATCTGAGCATGCTCAGGGTGGGAGCAACCTGTGGCCACAGCTGGAAGCTCTGGGAATCAGTGGCCAAGTAAGAAGGTAAGGGACCCCCTGGAGAGTCGGGGACAGGGAGCTAGCAGGGAAAGGATGGGGGGGGGGTCAGAGGGGAGGATCCGGGGCCCAGTGGGCTGTTGGGGAGCCAGCAGGTAGATTAGGGAAGGAATTGGTTCAGGGCTTGGGGGGGAGATGGTGCCTGGGGGGTGGGTTATGGGGGGGTCAGCAGGGAAGGCCCAGGGCCTAGCAGGGTGTTTGGTGCTGTATTGTAGGGGGCACCAACCTTCTGAGCCACCTGCCTTTGGTGGCCGGGGCCGAATTGGGCCCCAAACCAGATTGGGCCCCGGGTCATGGGAGAGCATGTTTCAGACTGCTTGCCTCTGGCATCAAAATGTCTACTTCTGGCACTGATTCTGTGAAGCAGAATAGATGTAAAATGTCTACATAAAGCTTTGCAATTAGCAGTAATGGGTCTGGCGGTGCGAAATGCACTCTTTAATAGAGTGGCTCTATTAAGCTGCTCTGGCGTGCCCGGGGCAAAGCCCCATTTGCCCCACTGTAGTTGCGGCCCTGCATAAAGCACAAGACAGAGGAGAATCAGGTTCAGTAGGATGCTTTTGAGCAAGTGATGACTAAGAAATGAAGAAAATAATAACAGATGGGAAAGCAGAGAGAGTCTGTCGTAGAGGGTGTGCTTCTGTTCTCCATGGAAGTCAGCAGAAGTTGTATTACTGGTTTCAGTAGTTGAATCAGGCTCCTTCATAGACTTTAAATAATAAACTTTTTAGGGGGTGTGGTAGAGGCAGATGTCAAACTGTCAACCTCTGCTATACTGAAAATATTCTAAATATTTGCACAGTAACAACCCCAGTTGAGTATAATAACAGCAATGAAAAATATAGCTTAGACTTTTTTTTTTTTTCAAAATTCCAAACCCAGATTTGGGTCACAATTCACTTTGAACCTTAGGCTCACACATGCTGTAGTGTGAGAAGTCAGAACAGAGAGGAAGGATATGGTTATCAGCCACTGCATCATTTTTGAGCGCTCCTTGGTTCACAGAGCAACATTTCAGTCTTGTATCTTTAACAGACCTCTCCCTTGACAGCAAGTGCTATGATGAGCTTGCATATAAATATGATTTGTCTGCTTATTGCAGGACTGATCCAAAGTTGGGAGATAGTGCAATGGGGAGCCTCACTATTTTCAGTGGGTACTGATTAGCATCCAAAACACAAGCTTTCTTTCACCCTATACCTCTCTTCATTTTGGAATTTGCAAATTCCAACCCAGCTAAGAAGGTTTTGCTGAACCAAGTCCTTCTAGCCTGGGCTGTGCAGCTAAATATTCAATAGGAACCCTCAGAATTTAGAATGTGAAAGATACATATCTCTTAAAGCAAGCTATGATCTTCTGCATGGGTTTAACAGAAATTGACTGAATAATACTAGTAGCCTTGCCTGTTTATAAATTAAAAAGAGGTTTTAAATAAGAAGGCGTTCTAGAATGCCAACCAGTGAAGCTCTGCAAGAGGCATGAGCTTTTTAATGATGAAGGCGAGAAAATTCAGGGCTTTGTTTTTCTGTTTTAACCTTTTAAGAAAAAAATCCTAGAAGCCTAAAAGAGTTTAAATCTAATGATTTTTCAAGTTCTATACTGAAGGTGCATATAATTTCTTGTATTGTTCTAATCATCCTATGGACAAGTGAACACAAGAAATGATGATCTGCATTTAAGACTATCAAAACTTATCTAATAATGAGTCACCTCCTTCATCCTCAGCCATTAGCCTATGACCATGATTGTTCTGTTAAAGAAAACAGACACTCCAGTAGCATCTTGCTCTTTCTTCATAATCTCTAACTATCCATTAGTTTCCATTTAATAAAAAGGGAGGGAGAAGACATCAGATTTTTCAATTATCATCATGTGTTTTTCATGTAGAAAACTCACATTTAATTTTTTTTTATGAAGCTCTTACTTCAGAGTCATTACTTGTTGCATCTCAGAAAATAACAGATTTCTTTCCCTTACTTTCAGGATAGACTCTTGGAAGGAAGTAGGGGGTATGTATTTTTCCCCCCCTTTCTCAATGTTTAACCATATTCCTGGCCTATTGCTACTTTCTTTAGTAATTCAACATCATTACTCTAGCTCCTTCCAGTGGTAAATCATTATGTGCAAAAGCAAAGGAATATAACTTTTAATATTTTTTTAAATCATTTTAAACTAGAAAAACACTGAGGAAAATATTGGCTAGTTTTTCATTGTAAATCCATTTCTGTTTGTCCCAGTCTCAGATTAAAGGTAAATGGTAAATTAAGTTTAAATGTATAATTCAAGTTCATTCAAAATTCGTATTGCCAGCTAGTTCAAGCAGTTGAAAAACATGTTCTATTTAATCACCATACTAATATATGCCTTGACTTTCTGTGAATTTTGTCATAGCCTTGATAAAATCCCAGTTAGATAATCACATGCATGCACTATAATAGCATATATGCAATTTTACCAAAATGTTACTGCATCTGACTTGAGAGGGGAAAAAAATCTGTAATAAATGTAGCAGCTGTATTTACTGGTAGCTTTCTGAGATTTTCAGTACACTTAAACATCTATTTTTTAAAAAACAGTTGCAAATAAGGAAAAAAGAAAAAGTAAAAACAAACAGTATTATTAAAATTACACTCATACATTAGATTATATTTAGCTTTTCCATATAATGGATAAACCTGGAATGAGCTGATTGAAAAGCAGGCCACCTTGAAAAGACTGAACCTGCAACAGAGTTCAGAGTAAAAACATATGTGAATAGGAATTATAACTTCTAAAAATAAATTGTAAATAAAACATGCTAGTCCAATTTCTTCTCTATGATAATTGTAGGGAAGTCAATACCAAGCTACATTATGGGATAAATTTGGATCCTTCTTAATTTCAGAAGTGAAAAAATATTAGTAGCAAAAGAAATTCACTGTAGAAGGCAAATCAAATGTATGGGAAAAACAATTCATTACAGAATGTTAGACACGTTAACATTAACAGTACTTAGCAGATCAGTACTTATTTGTTAAAGTCCCTGATGTAGTAAAAAAAAATAAGAGGTGGGGACATATGTCCTAGCATAACAGGCCAGATATGAGGCCTGAGCTAAAATAATGGTCAAGTCTGTTAAAAGCAAAGTTAGCAGAAGTCACACTGTGTGAATGCTAGGCTCATGGTAACTGGCAAGAACAGACCTGATGTAACAAACACACATTCTCAACAAATACTAGGTACAAGCATGTTCCAGAAAGGTTCTGGGACATCCTAATACCCCAGAGGCAATGACAGCTCACCAAGCTTCCCAAATGACATTATAATGGATAGAAATGTCTTGTTAATATGATGAATAGAGGTGGCTTGACCAAACCATCCAGTACAAGGTAAGGAGCGGCATCTTACCATATCAAAGGTTAGTAGGTACCCTGCTACATCAGGAGGGAACAACTACACATGTCAGAGGGGTAATAAATAACCTGTTGATATCAATGATAAAAAAGGATCTGAGGAAACATCTCTGGACAGCTGAGAGGGAACAGAAAGTCCCGCCATTTACTCTGCTGGTCCATTGTAACATGTTAATTGTCCCATAGAGTGTATGTCTATGGAATACTAGGATTGAGCTTGACCACAGTAAACCTGGCCAGGTGCCTCCATTGCGCATGGATCTGTGGTCATGTCAAGTTACTGTGGAGAGGTGTCAGTTATCTGCAGAGCTGGGACATTATGCAGACGGGGAGCCTACACCTGCACCCAACAACTGACAACATCTACGAGTAGTCAGCTAGCTGAGCATTCTAATAGCTCTTTTCAATCAAAGGATATAGCAAGGCAATGTAACACTGAGCACAGACACTATGGTGATCGAGATATAGAAGCACCTAGTTAGATAGAGAAGGGAATATCCATAGCTGCATTGGAAACACTACTGGGCATCGGGTCCCGTTTTTAGTACCGATAACTTTACTACAGTATAAGAGTTAGGCCCCAATCATATAATAATTTCTAGCTGGGTGGATGTTCAGACCACTGTTGAATTCTCTAATTCTACCCCTTCATTCCATATGCTGCAATCCTCCAAAATATATACAAAAGTTTATTTTATGCACACACATAGTTCCAGTAAATTCAGTGGAACTGCTCATGTCATAAAGATAAGCAAGGGCCTAAACGTCTGCATGATTGGAGTCAGTCTGTAAAGGAATTTAAGATCCTCTGAAATGTTCATACATTCCAAGGCCAGAAGGACCACTGTGATCATCCCGTTTAATGTTTTGTATAACACAGGCCAAAGAACTTTCTGAAAGTTGAGTACTCTGCATAAAATTAATATTTTATATTTTAATATTACCATTAGTATTAATCATTAGGATCAAGTTGATCAAGGGAATTAATTAAGAACAAACTAAATTAAGGTCTTGTAATGAGTTGAACCTGTTTCTTTTTAATCAAACTCCATTTATCACTTCGCATTGGTTCACTTTGGATTAATAGCTGTCTGCACATTTGTTTTCTAATTCCACATTTACTCTGCCACAAGAAAAAAGAGAATTTCCTCAGCTTCCTAACTCACTAAGGAAAAATTTTCTGAATGAATAACATCACAAAAAGATTTATAAATCTTTCTCCACTCAAGGGACCAAGCAATTACATAGTGTGACCCCTTGTATTTAGGGGTAGCTATACATTTACACTGCTTTGAACATACGGGGTGATTGCTATCTTTGAAAAGCTTAACAGATAGGTGACTATCTCTCTGGTTAGCTGGAAATCTTTAGTAAGCAGACTCAGCCAAGTTCTTATCCTCAGGACCACAGAAAAGTATATGTCAAAAAATATAGATGTGCTGAAAAGCTTGAAAGGTTGGAATACAATAAAAGTAATGATGTGTTGCTATCATTCCATAATCCCACTAAATTCCATTCAGACCAGTTTGGCCTTTATCAAGTTGCATTTAAAGATTATTCTTTCCAGGTAATCAGAGTAATATTTAACACAGTATCATAATACTCCCCAACAGGGGTGGCCCAAAGATTTTTAGAGCTCTAGGCAAGTTAAGTCTTTTCCCCTCTCCATTCAATATAGAGCAAAATAATAATATTAATCCATGTATCTAGATGTAAAATCACTTCCATCTAATCAGATGCCCTTTATAGCTTGTAGCCCTAGTCTACCACCTAGTTCATGCATCTGGTCAGGCCAGCCCTGCTCCTCAATTCCTTTTTAATACAAATTGCATAAAAACAGGCTTAGTAAGGTTAAATAATAAACAGAAATGAGTCTGAGAATTGTTCCTCTCCAAATAAAGCATCTCCATTCCAGTTTCAAAGTTCCAATATGTTAGGTAGAAACTTGGGAAGTATCTGACCCCCAAACAATTTAATTTGCCAAAAATTAATACTAAATTCCCAGGGTAACAGAATTTAGGGGACAATATCAAGAGGAGAGGAGTGTAATATAACTCACTTTTTTTTTAATTACCCTTCCTTGCACTACAAGTTGTTCATTCTAATCTGAGATTTCACTAGTGAGGAACAAATATGTGTTTCTCCAAAAATGAACAAAATATATTCCTAGTAATCATGTTTTTCGCTACTTGCAAACGTCAGTTTTCTTTCTGACTATGCTTTGGTCCATCATTCTGAAACAATTACTGCAATCCAGTCATCACTTTTAGAAAGATTGGCACCAGGCTAGCCAGAGGGTTATTGTCAGGACCAGCAAGATGCAGTATGAAGCATGTGTACATCCACTGAATCACAAAATTGTATTATACATTTGAATTAATTTATTTGTAGAATCACATTGTGTTGAAAGCTAAATCCATGGAAATAAAACTTTAGTCATAACACATGATGCCATTAAATAAGAATCTTTTTTTATGGAATTCATTCATAGAAATGAAAACATAAGTTGACTATCTTCTCATGCCTGCCTCAGGCAATAATATGATTCATGTCCAATGGGATTTTCATGATTACATTTTTATTATTTACATAGTAGTATTATGTAAATATTCAAGGAGCTTTCCAGCAACTTTGGAAGATGCACCTTTCACCCCAAGAAGGTACAATCTAATGGCAAATAGGCAACAAGTGAGAGCTACAATAGCAGATGGGAAGGATAGAATAGGCAGATGAGGGTTACAAAAATAAAAGCAAGGGCTACTCAGGCTCTGATCCAACAAAGCTCTTTTTAGATGAGTAATCCCACTGAAACTAACAGGATTATTCACATACTTAAATATAAGCACATGCCTAAATGCTTTGCTGAATTGGGGCCTGACATTTTATATAAAGTTCTGTTACAAAGGATCTGCCTAAATATCACAGAGCTAATCACCAATAATCCAGTCCAAACCACAGATGCCACCTTACTCAATCCCTCCCTTTACTACTCAGCTGCCTTCCCCATCATCCAAACCCATCTATAAAACCAAGTGTACCATGTAGTATTCAAACAATGCAGTTACCTGCGCTATGTGAGACACAGATTCATCTGTAAACTTGGCATTTTCTTCTGTTTACTTTACCTAGGTAGCGTCTTTAAAACCCAGTTTTTCACATTTCAAATTAGCAGAGCACATAGAAAATACAGAGGCCACTGCTTTTATGCTTCCCTGCTCCCCTCACCACCCACACACCCCAGCCCCACCATCTCCATCTTTCTCTGTTTTTGTGAAAATTGCATCCATCAGTGTCAAGTAGCCAAATACTCATCTTAAGAATCTCTAAGCCAGTCTGACTCCTCAGAGCTTTACAGAGATATAAATCTGCTGGTGGCTTGCTGAGGTTCTCGGGAAGTAAAAGAGATGCAGCTGATCCTCTGAGTATTCCCATAAAGCTGTAACACTGTCTTTAAATTATTTTATGAAATTACGAAACTATTGTCGCTTTCAGTGAAAATAACTATTGAGAGTTATTTAAAGTTACAGATCAATGTTGTATATCTATCAACTCTGCATTCCTCATTTAAAAGACAGGTGAAGTTTTTCTATTAGCATGAGGTATCAGGATGGAGATCAGTCTTCTGCTCACATCTAAGGGTGCTCACGGCTAGTAGTTAATTAAGAACAGGGTTCCTGAGAAACTGTACAAGAGGAGGAATTGAGCCTCCAGTGCCAGCTTTCTAGTTGTTTTTTTACACCTTCCTGTGTGAGCAATTTTCTATACACTATCCTTTCTACAAATAAGCAATAGAACTCGCACACACAAAACCTAAATTGTGCATGCCAGCTGAATGTGCAAGATGTGCTTACATAAAAACATCTGATTAAACTGTATACAGATGTTCTGTGTTCAATAATCTTCCCCCTTTCCACTGCTTTGCAAAAGAGAAATTTGGAGTAAGTTAAGGGAAAAGGGATCTGAAGAGGTCACTCAGTGAAGCAATGTAATAAAATGACAGAATACCATACCGCAGAGTTGCTGCCATCAGCCGCTTACAAGCACAGTGAGCATGACTTGTCAAATAGTCATGTTGCCATCAAGAAAGAAGAAATTCACTTTGGGTATGTCTACACTTACACTTTAAGTCAAAATAATGATTATTTCCATTTAAAGTAGTGCATGTCTACACTCGCTTCCCTTATTTTGAAATGAGGAGCTCCCTCCTTTTGAAATGAGGGGAACAGTCATTTTGAAATAATAAAACCTTGCTTAATATCAAAATGACAGTTATATTGAAATTATTATTTCAAAATAATGCAGTGTAGCCACATTATTTCGATTTAACACTTTTTGGCCTTCTCCCTCCAAGGGTGCCTTCCTCTTTCTATATACTGAGTGGAGGCATGGCCTTCTTGCGGGACATCTTGTCACAACTCCCATGGTCCCCTTCTCCTAAATCAAACTAGCAAGTCCTGTCCATGGACATGCTAGTTTGATTTGGGTTTCTGGTGGTGACATGTTAAATCAATTTGACTTAAATAGATGTAATGATTTTATTTCAATTCAATTAGATTGGCTTAAGTTAAATCTATTTGAGAATCTAAGTGTAGACATAGTCTAAGTGTTTGAGAGCCAGAACAAAGATCTTGAGGGGAAAAAAAAACAGATTTTTAGGTTTGGGGAATAGTACTTAATTAGCTCTAGGTAGATGTGATGCTTATTGTTTGGGAGAAGCTTCTGGGGGATGGGCTGAGGCAGTACATACCCTCATCACTGAGGATGTCCCTATAAACATTCTCCAGAAAGGCTTTGTATTTCTGGATCCAGGGAGAGTCAATGGTGCTTCTGAATTCTCAGTTCCTTGAATTATTTACTGCTGGAGAACAGATGACAACTTCTTCACTCTGATGTAGATGTTATGATAATGAATGAACCTTCAGCATCTCCAGGTTAGAATACTTTAATCTGATTTAGAACTAAATGTGATGATAATCCCAAAACTTCAGGTAGTGCAAAATATCATCTTTATGGTGCTCAAAAATGCTCAAAATCCTGTGGTGATTACCTGTGTGCTGTCAATGGCTAAGTTTCAGCAGAAAGTTTCCCTGGATCTGCTTATGAGTATTTAAGTTACTTCACCAGATAGCCAGGCTGATATTCTGGGAGACAAATATCTTCACTTTAAAATCATTGAAGAGAATGCGCACACCTTATAGTGATAACTCACCAGAGTGTAAATATAGGGATTGAAACATCTTCAAAACCCTAATTTGAATAGAAAATGTATGGCTAAATCCCTGCGAAAGTTTGAAATGTTCTTCTAAGGTTCCTTTCATTAAATTAAATTGAACAAACTCTAGGATATAACACAGGATATTTTACTTCATTAGACTCCACAACAGTTTTTTCCTGGAGGGGAAGCCAATATAGACTTCTGAGTAAATTTATTATTAATCACACTAGAATTTGATCAGAATCTTATGGCTAAAATTCTTATTTATAAATCCTGCCCTAGTCTTCATTAACCACCAATGACAGGGACCTGGACATTATGTCTGATATCTCATTAGAGAGCAATGAGCAGCCTGCAGAGTGGTTGGTGGAATGGCCATCAGAGCGGCTGGGTGGTGAAGCAAGCAGAGTGCTTTCTCTTCCTCTCATCCTGGAGCCTCTGCCAACCCAGGTAGGTGCTGTACTCCACAGCTGCGCCTCTACGCTATGGGTCTGCCCTGACTAAGGACAACACCTATGAGCAGGATGCTGTGGAGGAAGGGTCGCATTAAAAAAAAAAAATTCTTGTTGCTAGACTTAAGAACCTGAAGCAAATGGAAACTATCTAACATACTCCGGGGTGAGTGTTTTGTTCCTGGTTTTATGTGTGTGAATCCAGTTTGCAGTGTTTTCTCAAGTTAATTTGAAGTTACTTTTCCTCTTATTAGAAGTTTCTTTTTTACAGTCAGTCTCTGTGCTGAGAGGGGAAGTATTGCCTCTAGAGATGCCCAAAGGGTGGCGTGTAATTGTCCAAAGTTACTGGGTAGGGGCTTGAGCCAGTTTATTGTTGAAAGGCACTCACTCCTAGATATTGAATCTGGCCCTTGCTGCTGCTGACTCCTGTTGGCAGAAGGGTTACATAAAAAAGGTTATCTGATTCAAATTATAGCTGTTTATTGTGTGGATGGGAATCTGTAATAGCAATCAGCAGGATTCCAGGTACTTTCATTGTTCACTGATTTCAGACATTGATAGGAAGTTGTTATTGGTTTTATTTTTTCTTTTTAAGCTTTAGATTTGAAGAGGTAAATTACCTTTAATCTTCATAGACTGTTAGTTAAAACAACTTTATTTTCTTTTATTCCCCTCACTATAAAATAAATAACTGAGACAGCTGCACTCTTCTTCATGGCTCTGTTTCCTCCTGATCACTATCAATAATTTAAAAGAGCACACACTGTGAAAAAACCTTGGATGTCAGAATTAATTGTTCCTTTGCCAGTCACGGCGCTTTAGAGTTGCTTTTCGTACAGCGAGACATATTTATCTATAACTTTTGGCTGCACACATTAAAATTGTGGTAAGTGTTGATTTGACCAAACTAAACTTGTGTTGGAAAGTGTGCAAATGCATTGCAATTATGAGGCATGAGTAGGAATCCATATACTTCAAACAGTTAGTTCACTTTTTTGTAATGTAATGATAGCTCTGCTTGTAGGGCAAGATATTCAGCTGGTGTAAGTCATCATTGCTCTCTCAACTTCAAAGCACCTTTATCATTTACTCATTGGATATAACTGAAAAATCACATGTTGGAAAAGAGAGCTAAAACTGGCTGTGTTTTTAAAGAAGCAGATAATTTTTACATATGCAGTTTAGTAGGTGAGTAGTGGAGTGATGGAGATCTAAAATGAGGAAGGTAGTGAAATTCATAGGTGCTACTTATCTGAAGTACTGGTTGGCACATATATTACTTCTATGGTCATATTTAAAGATGTGATTTTTTTGCTGTGACAATATTAAGGGAAAGTCACTACAAGGTCATAATGAGAGCAATGGAAACTACATTTTAATAAAATATAGTCACAAACTTTTGAGGAGCCTATTCATTTAGTGTTACAGTTGCCAAAGACAATGGTATTGGCCCTTCTTAGAGCAGGGGACTAGACTAGGTGACCTCCTGAGGTCCCTTCCAACCGTAATTTTCTATGACTGTGATTCACCTGTTTACTCGTATAGCCGCTCATAGGCTATGTCTACACTTAAAATGTAAATTGATTTAACTTAAATCGGCCTAATTGAATCAAAATAAAAATCATTAAATCGATTTAACATGTCACCACCAGCAACCCAAATCAAACCAGCATGCCATGGACAGGACTTGCTAGTTCGATTTAGGAGAGGGGGACCATGGGAGGTGTGGCAAGATGGTCCCCAAGAAGGGCCATGTCCCCACTCAATATATAGAAAGAGGCAGGCACCCTGGGAGGGAGAAGGCCAAAAAGTGTTAAATTGAAGTGACAGGTAAATCGAAATAATGTGGTGACACTGCATTATTTAGAAATAATAATTTCAATTCAACTGTCATTCGATATAAAGCAAGGTTTTATTATTTCAAAATGACTCTTTTTTGCTTTGAAATGAGAGCAAATGATGGGCATCATTTAACAAGGTAACTTTTCTTCTATTCAAGTTCCAAAGGGACAGCTGTGTTATAGTTCAATAAAACAAGGAATCCTGTGGCACTTAAAGACTAACAAATTTATTTGTTGCATAAGCTATCTTCGGAGAAAATCTCTACTTTGTCTGCTGGCTGCAGAAAGGAGCCACTGTCTAAGGACCCAGGTGGAGTGTGTTTCCATGGGGCTAAAAGACTGGTGCAAACTCCTTGCTGTAGCCACAGTGACGGGAGAGCAGTGCTCCAATCCCCTTGGCTGTAGCCAGGAGAATGGCAAAGCACTTCACCTTGGTCCAGTAGCACTGGGGTCTCTGCTGGAGTCAGTGAGGCGAGATCAGTGCTCCCCTCCCTGAGCTCCAGCAGACAGAAAATCACTCTGCTTGGGTCCCTAGGCACCGGGCTCGCCGCTGGAACCAGAGAGAGAGCAATGCTGATCGTCCGTCCCCCTGGCTGGAAAAGGCAGCCACTGCCTAGGGACCCAGGGGGCAGAGCCGTAACTACAGCAGGAGGTGCAGGACTTCGCTCCAGGTGTGTCAGAGAAGCTCCATTGAGCTGCTCCATTAAAGGGCACATTCTCCGCTGATCACTCCAGGCACCGGCTACTGTAAGGGGCATCTTCCAGGCACCAGATTCTCTAGTTACGCGTGGCTACAGGATGAGTGTGGTTTTCTTGCTGCAGCACAGCTAGGGAGACTGAAGATCTTTGCTAAATTCCTTGCATTTGGTGTGGGGAAGGGGGAGGTGTGCGCTGTGCTGCTGGCAGAGACTGGTGGCCATTCAAAATTCTCTCTGGTCCTTGAGTCAAAAAGGTTGGGATTGGCATAATAATCACCCACAGCGTGGGTGGCAGTGGCAGGCCTGCATATGCAGTTCAGTCAGTGACCCAGAAGCTGGAAAGCATGAGCCCCAGAGGAGCACTAAGAACAACTTTCTCTTTTGTGATTTCCATTTTTCATTGTGTTTGACATTTTTGAGACTGACGTTTGTTACAACCTAAAAGCGTACAGCAGAGGGCTGGGGAGATGAGATTTCACTGAGAATAGAAGACGTACAAAAGGAAATGAGTGAGGAATTGAAAGAGCCAGATTGTGGGGGGAGCTTTTTGTTAGGTAGTTGCAATAAATTATTCTTTTGTGATATAGTCAAATGAAATATATACACAGTGTTCTTAGAACTTTCAAATATAAACAAATAATTAGATTTTCCCTTTACTTGGTATGAAAAAAGCTGTCAGTGCAGCTTTTGATGTGTTCAATTGCACAATGCATGTACTAGACACTATTGAACTATCAAATATATTTTTTACTTTATTTTACTAATTTAAAGCTGTGACTTTGCTGTCACTTCATGGCAAACATGAAGATTTAAAAATAGTCTGTCCCTTTCTTGCATTTTTTTTCTAAGAAGAGGCACTGTCATTGTGAAATCACTACAGAAAACTGTTTTGTGCAGAAAACATTCAGATAACCCTCAGCGACAACAGCTAAAGTGTCACAGCAACTGTTAGGTGCTGTTTACTGTAGCCTTAACATTGCAGTCTGAACCCTGCATAGATAGACCTCTTCTTCCACATGGGATCCACTGTAGGGCTGGTTCTAGGGTGGGAAAGTTGCACTGTTGCCCTGGGCACCAGCTTCTAGAGGGTGTTGGGTTACTGGGCTGCTCAGTCTTTTTTTTTTTTTTTTTTTTTAAGTCTGCTCTGACTGATTGGCAAAACAGTGAGGGCCATTCCTGTTCCATTGACTTTATGCATTTTCACATAGGCATGGATCAGATTATATGATCAGGGCCTCTAACCTATGTGCATGTTTCATCACTGATAAGGGCTCAATTCTAAAAACCACTCTGTGTATGGCAATCCCACTGTAATTATTAACAGCTCCTCATACAGATCAGTCACAGAATCAAGGGCCAGAAGATAAAAATGGGGTAAGATCACTTAATTATAATTTCACATTCATATTGCACAAATTCCTAGAGATTTTAACCAATCTGGTGACCTCTTATGCTAGACACCATACAAACATATAATAGTCTGTGCTCCCAAAGAGTTTGCAATCTAAAATTTGGATCAATTGAGAAATACTCTGGGTATCATGTTTCCATTTTCTCTTTTCAATTGCTGCTGGTCCCTAGCTAGCCAATGGACTTTTTCAAACAGCTGTTAACAATAGAATAGTTTTAGATCTGAATCTCTGTCTGGGTCTGAATATTGCAGCTTGGGTCTCTCTCTGCTTTTTATACATTTGCTTTCTTTTGAAGTCGTTTTCATTGGATTTACACTTTATTAAGATGAACAAATTGATATAGTCTTGATTCCAGATTACAAGATACCTTTTTCATCTCCAATTGATGAGTGCTTTCCTTGTAGAAGGAGGGCTTACCTACCTGCTAAGGCATAAATTTTTCTTTTTTGCATCTTTGGTGCTTTGCAGCAGGGTACCATATTTGTTCATGTTTGGGAAGGTTAGATGCTACCCATTCTAAACAATTAAATAAGTTTTCTTGCTGCTTATGCTGGACAGCAAATAACAGTGAAATGACTAATATGAACTTCTTTCTTGCTCTTCGTATCACTAGCAGTTAAAGTGCCCTTTCTCATGAAATATCTAATTCCTTTCTCTTGCAGGATTTCCTACCCAGTTTCAACCTGAAGAAAAAAAGTTATCATCCCCTGATGTCTGTGAATTTATATCTGTCCATGCATGTAATAAGAAAGAGGGAAGGAGAGGACACACACCATGCATAAATAGTTGTCAGACTTTTTGGCCTTACTGTGATATGTTCCTCTAGCATCCAGTGGATCTTGGTGATGCCAGACACTGGTGTCAGATTAAGTATCACACCTCTGATTCACAAATCTAACTGGCAATGTCCAACAATGAACATAGGTGTTGACTACATCTCATGCCATCATGAAAAAATAGCTTGAAACGTGTCAATAAATCATAGCTTCTTCTATCTATTCAAGAACTGAAGACTGGAACTTAAAATTTACTGAATTGCCAAGTAGCAGCATATAACCCAAGGTAAAACTGAGTGTTGTACATATGATCTCTAATATCTTAATATTACATAAATAGACTTGTGCTGCTCAGCCTCCTTGTTTATTATAGATATCTATTGTATAATGCACATGTTACAGATTGGCTGTGATATAGGGGTTTGTTTTATTATATTTGTCTCTTAATTTCCTGTTCTACTTTTCCATCCTTTATAAATTATTTCATGATGCATGAACATCAGAATGTTCTGTGACCTAATTCAGATAAGATTTGAACAGTTCTGGTTATTATCATACCATTTGATATCTCCATTGCTCCTCATAGCTTTTTAATCTGTATTCTGTCCATCTTCTTACTGCTATCAGTCCAATGAGAAGCAACTTCTTTTACCTTACCCTTCCTCTTTCCCTTCTCGTTACTCATTGCTTTTACTCCAGTCCCTGTCCATAACCCCTATTATGCCAAAGCTCACTTCAGAGTGATGTGATTTACATCTTCATCTAAATTCTGCAGCCTTTAAATTACAGCTGTACACAGTGGGTATTTCTACACTTGTAAATTAGTTTGAATTAAGAAGGCTTAATTCTAACTAACTTAGTACCTGTCTGTACTAGGCTTTCATTAGTTCGAACTAAGGAATTCCTTAATTCAAACTAATGAAAGCTTAGTTAGAACTAGTAAGACCTGCTGGTTAGTTCGAACTAAGCCCTTATTTTGATCATTAGTTTGAACTAAGGATGATGTAGACAAGGATTAACCTTAGTTCAACTTTATTAAGCTTGAACTAAGGGCAGTTAGTTTGAATTAATAAAGTGAACTAATTTGAGCTCATGTTAGTTCAAATTAGTCAATGTTATTAATTTGAACTAATAAATTCGAGTTTAGTTTGAACTAAACTCAAACTTATTAGTTTGAATTAACAAATTCATACAAACTTTTCCTAGTGTCGACACAGCCATTTAGATTCCTCTCAGCCCAAGCCTGTATACTGATTCATACATTTTACCCTGTAATATGCGTGCAGGTAATTTGATGCTCTCTGGTTTACATCCATGTCTCTTATTGTTTCAGTGATACTTCTAGGAGGAGGCTTTGCCAAGCCAAACCATGATGTAGGAATTAAATCGTAACTGATTTTTATTGAGTTCCTGCTGGGAGTTGCCTTCTTGCATTGAGGCAATGAAGTATAGATTTTTATTTACTGATATGATAACTGTAATATGAAATTATATAGATGACTTAAAGATCCATTTTTTTCAGAACTCCAACAAAAATCTTGAACAGGCTGCAACAAAGTCGGTGAAGCATCACATAAACACAGGAACACAGAGGAAAATAGGAGACTACAGTTTATTTGGAACCACAGTTGCATGCCTGAACATCAAAAACGTGGTCATGATTATGAGTTTAATTATAAAGAAAGTCAAGCAAATGCTCTCCATGACCCTTCTTAAATTAAAGAGTGAGTTCATTAATGTCCTTCAACCCCTCAGAGATGGTTACTTAGAGATGATGATGCCTCCACAACTCTTTGTTCCTGGATCCATTGCTGCAGCAATCAAAAGGGATTCTATGAATAGGGGTGATAAGTCAGAATGTATATACAGTGTGTACCCAAAAGGGAGTTACTGTATAGTCACCATAATGGAAAAACACAGTACTGAAAATTCTTTAATTTATTGAAAAATAAGAATTCATATGTAGGCAGCCATTGAGGTAATTTGTCCACACAAAGCGGTGTTTACATTGTATGTAAATGTATTTATCACACTGCTGCAGGGACCCATTAATAGAAAGAAGAACACCATTTAGCACAAAAAAAAAGTGAGTGCCTGCCAGAATTTAAAAGTATTTTTGAAATTTTTCTACATCTTTGATTTTATTATTCAGAATGTGAAGCTGAAGATGCAAATTCAAAAGAAACCTGCTTCAGGTGGGAGGTTTCAAAGTAGAATCTGGCTACTATCTGACAAAAACAATGATTGTAATATGTTCATGAGTGGATATTTATGGCTAGTGAATTTTACATATACCTTATAACTTCATAAATATGGACTGCAGAGCGTATAATTATTTTTAAGTTAAAATTTCAAATCCATAGTTCTTTATCTTAGAAATGAGTGAACAATTCCTTGCTCGTTTAAATGTTCAAGAAGCTGTGTTTTGTTTTTGGTACAGTATTTGAATATTTTTCTCTGGCAGAGTGGAGGGGAAACAAGCCTCCTAGGGCCTCTATCATCAGTGTCCTGATGTCTGGGCTGGGGTAAAATGTATTAGCTGGGTGCAGAAAGCAGGGAAGAGGAGCCCTAGGTGATGGCACTGAATAGGCTCTGCTAGACCCTGGCCTGAGGAGGCAAACAGGGTAGCTGTGCCCCTGGCTGGTGGGTGCATAAATAAGCCTGCTGGGGGAGAAAGCTGGGGAGGTTTGGTGAGGGATGAAGCTTTGTGCTTAGTGCGCCTTCTGGCATTGTGAGGGTTGCAACCCTATGCCTTGGGCCTTAGTGGGACGTGGTTGGGTGTGGGTAGTATACTTTATAGTTTTGTAAATGACCTAGTATAGGTGCTTATAGTGGGGAGAAAAAATCCTCAGACTCTTTTTATTGGCTGGGGAGGGTAAAGACCTCTGAGTGGACCCAAAGGGCTAGAGGTAGGTGCAGTTGCCTAAAATTTCTAAGGTTGGTGCAACAAACGAAAATGACTAAGTATCAATATGTCCCTTTACCTGCACTGTGTGACTATTCACAAGCCATACTTCTGTGGACTTTAAGCTAGTGGTTTTCAACCTTTTCAGACTACTGTGCCAGTTTCAGGAGTCTCATTTGTCTTGCATATCCCAAGTTTCATCTCACTTAAACTACTTGCTTATAAAAATACAAAAGCATCAAACACAGTATTATTAAAAAATTGCTTAGTTACTGATTTTTACTGTGTAATTATAGAAGAATCAACTGGAATATAAATATTATACTTAAATTTTCAGTCTATAGCATATAGAGTAGCATAAACATTTCACAGTCTGTATGAAATGTTAGTTTGTATTGTCATCTCAAGTGCTTTTTATGTAGCCTGTTATAAAACTAGGCAAATATCTAGAAGAGTCAGTGTACCACTTGAAACATTTCTGTATACCCCAGCGTATCCACATGCCTTCTTGAAGGTACCTTGTAAATATGGAATGATTGTTTTTGTTTGTTCAGAAGGGCAGAATTAGGTGATCAGACAATTGTCCAAAAGGTTGATTGCCTTATCCAGTGTCCCACAATGTGGTTGGTAGAACTGTGAGTAGAATCCCTGAATACTGACACCCTATAACACACTATGATTTTTGAGCATGTTCTTACTCACATCAAAGACCTGATCAAAATCCTTGATGTCATTAAGAGTCTTTCCATTGGCTTCAGTGGACTTTTGGTAAGGCGCCAAATGAATAGTTTGTTTCTTTTATTCTTTTACCTTTCATGTTTGTTTTGGGGTCTCTTCTAAAAATTTCACAATTTTCAGGATTACGTTTTGATGGAATTGACGTTTGGAAAAAGTAAAGAATGAAACTTTTCTTAACATTGCAGATTCTGTACAGAGACCTACAGAAATATGTTTGTCTTGAAGGACAAATATGTAGGGTTCTTTGTTTTCCCTTCTGTATTGAAAGAAATGTCTCCAGAATCTGATAGAATACCAAATCTGGATAGAATCATAGAATCATAGGGTTGGAAGGGACCCCACGAGGTCATCTAGTCCAACCCCCTGCCAAAAAAAGCAGGACCACTCCCATTAGATCATCCCAGTCAGTGTTTTGTCCAGCTGGGACTTGAACACCTCCAGAGATGGAGATTCCACCACCTCCCTAGGCAACTTATTCCACTGCTTCACCACTCGCCTAGTAAGGAAGTTTTTCCTAATATCCAGCCTGGACCGCCCCAGCTGTAACTTGAAACCATTGCTTCTCGTTCTGCCCTCTGTTACTACCGAGAACAGTCGAGCTCCCTCCTCCTTGGAGCAACCCTTCAAGTAGTTGAAGGTTGCTATCAAATCCCCCCTCAGTCTTCTCTTCTGCAGGCTAAATAAGCCTAGTTCCTTCAGTCTTTCTTCATAGGGCTTGTGCTCCAGCCCTTTGATCATTTTGGTTGCCCTCCTCTGGACTCTCTCTAATTTGTCCATGTCCTTTTTGTAGTGGGGAGCCCAAAACTGGACACAGTATTCCAGATGTGGCCTCACTAGTGCAGAATAGAGGGGAATGATCACATCCCTCGATCTGCTGGTAACACTTCTTCTGATGCAGCCCAGTATGCCATTGGCCTTTTTGGCAGCAAGAGCACACTGCTGACTCATATCCAGCTTCCCATCCACCATGACTCCCAGGTCCTTTTCTCCAGTGCTGCTATTTAGCTGATCACTCCCCAGCCTGTAGCAGTACATGGGGTTTTTTCGTCCCAAGTGCAGGATTTTACACTTATCCTTGTTGAACCTCATGAGATTCCTCTTGGCCCACTGCTCCAGTTTGTCTAGGTCTCCCTGAATCCTGTCTCTGCCCTCTAGGGTGTCTACCGTTCCCCCCAGTTTGGTATCATCTGCAAACTTACTAAGTGTGCAATCTATCCCATCATCCAGATCATTAATGAAAACATTGAACAGAACTGGCCCCAGGACCGACCCCTGGGGTACACCACTTGTTACTGCCTGCCAACTTGACATGGAGCCATTGATTCCTACACGCTGAAACCGCTGTTCTAGCCAGTTTTCTATCCACCTTACAGTCCACGCATCTAACCCATACTTCCTTAATTTGCCAATGAGAATGCTGTGGGAAACCGTATCAAAAGCCTTGCTAAAGTCAAGGTATATCACATCAACGGCTCTTCCCGCATCCACAAATCCAGTCATCTTATCATAGAAGGCGATGAGGTTGGTCAGGCATGATTTACCCTTGGTAAATCCATGCTGACTGTTCCTGATTACTCTACGTTCCTCCAAGTGTTTCAGGATGGATTCTTTGAGAAGCTGCTCCATGATTTTTCCAGGGATTGAGGTGAGGCTGACAGGTCTGTAATTTCCTGGATCCTCCTTTTTGCCTTTCTTGAAGATAGGTACTATATTTGCTTTTTTCCAGTCCTCTGGCACCTCCCCCGTTCGCCACGAGTTTTCAAAGATAATGGCCAACGGTACTGCTATCTCATCAGCCAGCTCCCTCAGCACCCTCGGATGCAGTTCATCCGGCCCCATGGACTTGTGTACATCTAGTTTCTTTAAGCAGTCCCTAACCTGACCTTCTGTCACCAAGGGCCTCTCTTCTTCTCCCCAGTCCCCCGTACCTAGTGTAGTGGGCTGGGAGCTGACCCTGCTTGTGAAAACTGAACTAAAAAGAGCATTGAGCACTTCAGCTTTTTCCTCATCCTCTGTCACAAGGATGCCTGCCCCATTCAGTAAGGGACCTACACCATCCCTGATCCTCCTCTTGTTATTGATATACTTGTAGAACCCCTTCCTGTTATCCTTCACATCCCTTGCTAGTCGCAACTCCATTTGTCCTTTGGCCTTTCTGATTTTATCCCTGCAGTCCCGAGCAATGTCTTTATATGCCTCCTTAGTCATCTGTCCTAGCTTCCACTTCCTGTAAGCGTCCTTTTTATGCTTCAGCTCAGTGCAGAGCTCTCTGTTAAGCCACAGTGGGCGCCTTCCACATTTGCTGTGCTTTCTCCTTATCGGAATTGTATCTTCCTGTGCCCTTAGCAGGGTTTCTTTAAAATGCACCCAACTCTCTTGGACACCTTTCCCCTTCAGATCAGCCTCCCAAGGGATCCTGCCCATCAGTTCCCTGAGGGAGACAAAATCTGCTTTTCTGAAGTCCAGGGTCTGTGTTTTGCTTCTTTCCTTCTTTCCTTGAATCATCAACTTGAACTCAACAATACATCCATACAAATCTGGAATGAACTTAATATGAACAAGAACTTTTTGATTTGGTCTTTAGAGAACAACAAAAAAGCAATAAAAAAATAGGGTACAAAGGAATAAAATGTTTGCAAGCTAGGTAATGTTGCTTTGTCAGTTTAAGAAGTGATTCTTAAACAGCTGATTTTCATCAATCCTATTCTAGTGTAGTTTTGTTAAACATATCAGGGATACTTGTCATTCTCTCTGGTCTCATTAACCTGCTGCATTTCTCTTTACTAATGTTTTTGGACACATTGGGATAATAGGTTAGCTATAGGAGGCCTAAATTGAAGAGTGTATTATTTGTTATACACACAAATCTGGTTAAAAGAGTACCAGGCGTAAACAACAGTGTCCCATGATGCAACTATATCAATTCAAATTAAAATTATTGAAATCTAATAGTTTACCTAATTAGCTTGGCAAATTGCCTCACCTTGAGTTTGCTCTTTGTTACTTTTTATAATAAAATATGGCATGTCTTGCTGTCTGCAGGATATTAAGCTAGTTTTGAAACCCTTATATATTTCCATGAGCCCTCTCTCTCTCTCTCAGGTTAATCATTTCAGGAAAGGTTAAACACTTTCCATGGGAACAATTTTGCCTCCAAATATTTTATGAAGTGGAAGAAAATGTACTAATTTACTTTAATTTTATGGACTACATAAATCCCTTTTCAAATGAATTTGGTCAATAAACTAGGTCACAATAGTGCAAATTACAAGATCAGTAGGAGGACCCATTAAAAACTATCAATCTCAGCAATAATGCAAGGCAAAAAAAGTAACTCCATGAAAAAAAATATCTGAAAGGCATTTTCTCATTGAAGTAATATATCACTTTCAGCTTCCATAATGACACAGTGAAGACAACTGAAAAACAATCTTTATTTGAAGAATCTTGAAGGTGAGTTCTGCAAAACTCCTTGTACAGTAGCTGACTTGTATTTGCAATTGTAAGAATGCTCGAAAAGACAGCCAGTTTTCTGGATGAGATTTTTATGTAGTTACTGCCCAGCTTATTGAATGTCTGAAAGAAGACAGCCTACATTAATGGATACTGATGTAAGGGAGCGTCAGGAAAAAAATACAATTAAGTATCTTTGAATTATATTTTAATATGCCTACAGCTTGTAATGAATTTTATGGGTTGTTTGGCCAATCCTGCAAACCAGTATTATAAATAAGGATTTCACTGAGTATTTGGGAACAGAAAGAAGAGAATTCATATTATTAGCTGATTATGTTATCATCATTACTCCTATAACCAAACTGTTTGCGGTACCAGCATTGATGAACAATCAACCAATTGTCTTCACCCCAGATGATTGCATTATAGTAGGCCCTAAAGGCTTCAAGGTAGATGCACTGTACTAGATATTATACAAACATTAATGGACTGTCCCTTGCCACCTCCCAAAAAATTCTGAAAGCAAATGCACAAAACAGAGGGTATCTCTATACTAGTGGTTCCCAAACAGTGGCCCAGGGGCCAAAAGTAGCATACAGGGGCTTTCAAAGTGGACCTTGCTCCCCTCCTGCTGTCTGCAGAAGGGAGCTGCTGCCCAAGGACCCAAGCAGAGGATGTTTCCCAAGGGTTAAAAGACCAGTGCAGGCTCCTTTTCTGCAACCAAGGCATTGGGACAGGAGATCGATGCTCTCCTCCCACCGTCTGTAACAGGGAGTATGGCAACTCACTCCGCCTAAGTTCACAGGTGCAGGAATCCCTGCTGGAGCCACTGGGAGGAGACAGCTGATCTTCCATCCCCCTGGCTGCAAAAGGGAGCCACTGCCAAGGGACCAGGTGAGACACACAGGGCTACCGGATCCATGCAGTTTCCCTGCTGCAGCCAGGAAGACAGGAGATCAGTAAGGAGGCAACCTCCTTACTGAACTCCTTCCATGAGGCTGTAGGAGTGGGGGTCTAGCTGGCAGAGATTGGTGGCCCTGCAGAATTGTAAAATGATATGACTGTGGCCCTCAAGCGAAAGAGGCTGAGAACTACTGGTCTGCACTTAAAAACCTGCAGTGGGACAGATTCTCCTGTCAGTAGGTAATCTGCTTCTGACAGGTAGCTAGATCAGTGGCAAAATTGCTCTTTGGACCTAATGCTGTCTTCTGACTTGGGAGGGAACAGAAATGTTTCTTAAGGACTCCTTAGTCTTTAAGTGCTACAAGACTCCTTGCTTTTTTTGCTTTACTAGACTAACATGGCTGCCCCTTTGGAACTTGTCTCTTAGGGAGGTGAATTAGAAGGTATGGTACGTCCCTGGGGGCAGGGGTGCACAGTAAAATGAAATGACTTACCAAAGGTCGCATACCAAGTTACTGGCAGAGTCAAGAATATAACCCAAGTTTTCCAAATTCTATTCCATGTGGCCCTAATAAACACTTGCCAGTCAGTTGAAGAAACAATCATTTGAGACAGGAAAGCAGTTTTATTTTCACATTTTTTAGTCTGTTTTGCATCTCTCCCTATTGGCAACTGATTTGAAGTTCCAGTGGGGCTTGAGAGGGAACAAAGCTGTTTCAAACAGCTGCTTTTCAAACAACTAACTTCATTTCCTGATCAGAGCTAAATTTGAAAACATCAGCTTCCATCTGAAAATGAGGATAGAAAAAGCCAAGCAATTAAATGATTTACTACCATACAATTTGCATGTGTTCTTTGCCTTCCTATTAGCTATATAATTTGCTGGCCTGGGGCAGCTCACTTTTATTGTGCAATAGGTTCCTTCCAAGGCTTTTGCTCAGAATAGCCAACAGCAACAGAAGGTGCCTGTGCTTGACCTTTATTCCTAATAGGAAAGAGATAAAGCTATAGAAGCAGTTTCTCGCAGTAGTGTTTGCAACATATTGCAACATCTCATTACATATGGCAGCCTGACCTATATGTGGAATAGGTCAGCCTTCTAGGCAGCCAGGATCTATATCCTTCCAGGGCTTCCCATCAGCCTCTTCTTGTCATCTCTTGCCCAGCTTTGCTTCTCACATTGTTTCCATGTCTCTTGCAGCAGACGTGCTGTGTGTTCTGCCAGTCTGTCCAGCACTCACTATGCATTGTGGCATACACCATGCTGTCCATGCTATCCCTGAAACTTCATATTGCCCCATTTCCCTTTGCTGGAGGTACTTGATGCTGCTCGGGTCACCTCCCTGGGATGCAGTGTGCAAAGCCCTGCTCCTGTGCTGACAGCAAAACCGCTTCAGTTTCATTCTGTAATTAAGGGTCAGGATCTGTGGAGGCTGTGCACATTGCCTGAAGGATATTGATCTCTGCACCTCAGTGACTCCTTACATGTCTGTAGAGTTGTAGAGGAGCTGCTGCTGTTAGATGGATCCTCACCCTTTCTGCCTGGGGAAGGTTGGCAGGCAGGGCACTGGGAGCTATTACACTGTGTCAGACTAGGGATCCAGCTGAAGGATAATTTTATGATTCCTGTACAGACTGTTCCTTTGCTTCTTTCCCCAGCTACACGGACTGTACCCTGGGCTCAGGGTTTGGGCATTATTTAGCATATTTAAGGATTTGGACATGCCATGCTGATTTCCCCCCCCCCCCCTTCCCATGATCCCAAGCTGGTCCCTGGTATTTTTAATTGCTATTCTTGTACTGACTACCCACATGAGTCTTGTCTAACCTAGGATAAAAGAGGTATTGCAAAGGTGTATTAGCTGAAACCTTTTACCCGATGTATTTTAAAGACTTACTGCAGCCATATTTTGACATGTTAGCTGATGAGGTGAAACCTAGCATGGAACCATCAGAATATGAACTATATATGCTGCTTGCCTGTCAAAAAATTGTCTCCAGGCAGAGAAAACAGGTGAAATGAAGATGAGACCTCGGCTCATAGCCATTAACCTGAAGTAAATGAACATTTCAGTCTAACCCCTACCATTTAAGTGGCAGCACTTTTAACAAGGAACAATTCATTCCCCCCCACCACCACCTTTTCATTTAAAAATGAAGGCAATTAAATATCCAAAGCTATGTTAATAGAAAGGTAAGGCCACAATCAAACTCAAAAAACCACAGAAACAAATCAAGAAATTCAAAAGAAACGTTTCTATCACCACCACTGGCTGCACATATATCGAATGTCTTATCTCTGTTTTTTAAGGTGATACACACACCCTATGATGCAAAGTATTGTGTTTTATTTTTCAGCACATAAAACCAGAGCTGGGCAGTGTCTGTCTTTCACATATGCCCAGATCTCACACATCAAATTGGGCTGTAGGAATAGCTCTACATCTCCTCCGGCCCAGCTCTGCAGGGGAAATAGATAATCTGTCTCCTTCAATACTCCCAGTACTGAAAGGGGAAAGGAAAACCAGGCAGTAATAGATAGTGGTGAGCGTAGCAGGCAAGAGAGAAGGTAAGGGGACTGTTAAAGCGTAGCCTGACACTTTCAGAGCCAAGGGGCTCTGAGCTAGTCAGCCCTGTTCAGTTAGCTCTTCTCATGCAGAACGTGGTAATTAAAAGGGTGAAAAAGAAGCACAGTGAACCTGAGAAACTAGGAGGTTAAATCCAAAGAAGGGATACCTCAGCCAGAAAGAAATTGGTGAGGCCAGTAAAGAATGAACCTCAGGGGACCCATTGTGTGGACTTGAACTTGGGGAGCAAGGAGGAAAACTCAGCAGTTAAGGACTGAGCAGAGAGAGCGGATAGACTGCTCTAAAATGAAGGAAGAAGCTGGGAACTAATGAAGAGCAATGACCTGCCAGAGGCCTTTAGTAGACGACAGAGCTGACTCAGGTGGTTAACTCCGCTGGAGTCCAGTGGCAAACAACTAGACAGCAAGACACCATTGCTGTTAGAGGCTTGCTCCTGGCCCTTTAAAAGGCTCAGATGCCCAACTTGCCTATGACAGACTCCACTGAAAGGCAGGCACTAGCACTGGTCCACCTGGGGCTAATTAGTGGCAGTTAATTAAGGCAGGAACACCTGAGTCTAATAAAGACTGAGGGGAGAGAAAAGGCACCTGGATCAGATGAAAGTTCTGGAAACCTGACCAAGCCTAGGAAAGGCTTCTCTGCTGCCTGGCAAGCTCTGAAGTTTCTTAGCGCAGAAAGTGCTGCTAGAGGGACTTGTTTGAGGTGTTTTAAGCTGCAGCCTGAGGTAAAACTCCTTAAACCCTTCTACAGTGCTCCTTTCAGAAAGTTTTATTAAACAGGGAGTCTCTCCTGTAAAGTTGAGTGGCTGCTTTTTCCCTGCTCAGGCTACTTAAGTAACAAAATAGTTTTTCCTTTATGAGGAAACAGAGGGTCACAGCTGGCCCATGTTCTGCCACAAGGGAGTGTGGGGGAGATAAAGATGTGCCTTCTGTAATGGCGAAGGGAACTGAAGGCTGAACCTAGAGGGTTTAAGGATTAGCTTGATATTGGCTTTAGGGATAGATAAAGGCACTTTGTTCCCAAGCAGGGCTGAACATTGAGAAGAGTCATTGAGAGGGTTGAGCCACCTCAAGGGGGAGAATAGGATGAAGATTGGGGGGGAGGGATTGCCACAATACCTGGGTTCCCCCAGAGGGAGGGCTCAGTAAGGGTGGGTCTGTACAGGAGCTAGTAGATGAACTGTGCAAACCCTCCAAAATGACTGTGTGTGAGATGACCCCCATCCCTGGACAGAGCCCCAGCCAACATGCATCTCCTGGCGTACCTCATTTTTAAGGATTGTCACTCAGCTGATTCCCAAAGTGACCTACTTACCACAATAACTGGTGTCTCCCCCTGTCATTGTTTAAAAATTGTACAGCAGAAAGTGAGACATGCTGTACCAAGAGCCACTTACACTAAAAGGAAGGCATCACACCTGACTTGATATTTATGGTATGAATAATTATGTTCTTCACTGTGGCTTCTCTGCTAAGTGCTGCAGCTCACAGGAAGACTTGAAAAGCTAAGAAGAAAGTCCTGTCCCTCCCAGACACTGTAGGACAGGGATCTCAAACACACAGCCCATGGGCTTCATGTGGCTGCTAAAACTGTTTCCTGCAGCCTGCAATGATGCTATAGTTACTGATTTTTGCAATATCATTGTATGAAAAGGTTTCAGTGGTGCAGACCTTGGGCTAATGTATTAGTCCTTATGCAGCCCTGTACTAGTCCTCATGGTGATTTGAGTTTGAGACCCCTGCCCTAGGACCTACCACAACACCTAACTGCTCTACATCTTCCAGATGCACACTAGCTTTCTTTTGCTGCCTCAGGGGAGAGGTGTCAGCTGTCACACAGCTTTGAGTGTTACCTCGACAACTGCAGAAGCAAGGCTCACGCAGAGGAAATCTGTGATACTTGCTCTTTAGGGAGAAATGAAACGCAGGGAGCTGTACAAAATAGGACTCTTCTGATGAATAAGCAAATAAGTTAAAAAAAAATGCAGTGACTAAGATTTTGCAGCTGAACTGGAACACTAAATGGCAGCTTCCTCACAGCTGTTCCTGCAGTAGGTTATTTTGTCAGAAACACAATGACAGACCTACTGCTCAGTGATCCAGCACAAAATGATATGACCCAGTCGTCAGTGCTGTAGCACCCAGGAGTCTGTCTGGTGGGGTGCAATGTACCCTTAAGGAAAAGGCTAGTATGTATAACTGAAGCAAGCCTGGGCACAATGAGACCACCATGGATCTGGATTATAAACATGAGCCTCTTATCAGGTCCTCCTCTGGGCCTGACTAGAGTTTAGTGGCTGCCCCCTTCCCAGTCCTGCCTCTCTCCCAGTATGGTGGGATGGTGGCCAATCCCCCTCCCACTTCCACTCCCGTGCTTCTCTCACCATGTGGGCCCACAGGTGCCCCCTGACTAGTCATTCCTGGCCCCAAGCAGAGCTATATGGACACCACTCCCCTCAGGCAGCCCTACTTCTTCCCCTCTGTGTGGCTTGCCATACAATTTCACTTTCAGATGTGGCCCTTACTGTAGGTAAAAAGGTTGGTGCATTCCTGGATTAGTTTGTGTGGGCTCAAAGACCACTTCTTGTACTTTTTGGTTGTGTGGCAGGGACTTATGAACTTTAAGACCATTCCTTCCCAGTGGAATTCTTAAAGAGGTCATATTTGTTTTCTTGATTTGGTGTCAGGCTTTTATACCAAGTCATGGACAAATTCCCCATTATGCTAGGTACTGTACAAACTCAGCATGTCCTAAAGAACATGTTCCAGAGGGGTAGCTGGGTTAGTTTACTTCAGCAAAAAAACCAGGACTCCAGTGCCACTTTTCAAGACTAGCAAATGCATTTATCTCCGCAGCTTTTGTGGGAGAATATCCTACTTTGTTGGATGTTGATAAATACATTGGTTAGTCTTTAAAAGTGCCATGGGACCCCTTGTTTGTTTGACTGAACTAGAGTAACACAGCTACCACTTTGGAACTTGACACAGTGAGATTTTCTCACACAAAAGCGCATAATAAATAAATTTGTTAGGCTTGAAGTGCCACAGGACTCCTTGCTTGTTTTGTGTGTTTCTAGTTAATCTTTGTGAAGTAGAACTTTTAGCCTGTAAGTGCAGGAACACACATTCTCTGTAAATGATTCCTAATATTAATGGCACAGCTAATGCAAGAAAATGTACTTGAAGTATTCAAAGTTTTTGAAAATATTTGCTCTTTGCTGCATGTAGCTGTGCTCCCCTTCCTCCTACAACAGCAACCCCTGTGCTCGGCTTGATTTGCCTGTTTGAATTAGAAATAATAATCAGGTGGCTAAGTTGTACCAAGGAAACAAACTACATAGTCCCTGTAGTTGTTCATTAAAACCTCCATCATGTATGCATCAGTTACAAAACAGCTTGAACAAAACAGAGGTAAATTAACTTTCTGAAACCCAGTCATAGCCAAAAAGAGTGTAAAGCATTAAAAGTCATTTCATGGCTTAAAGTTCATCCAAAGTGCTATCAGCTTTACGTCCAATTTTGGACTGTCAAGGGGAATATTTACAATAGTAATTTCAGATCATTATCTTAGCATTCCAATGCAAATAGCCACAATTTAATTCATTATCACTCACATTACATCTTTATTTTGCCACCAACTGGTGGCTGACATTTCCCAAACTACCAGGAGGAAATGCTAATTAGCCCAAAGTGCTCTCTTACCCTTTCTTAACTTCATCGTGTTTTTTCTTCACCAAAGCAACATGAAACGTTTTCTTGCTCCTGGTCATCTGTTCCCTCCATCCCCTACCACCTCACTGAGCTAGCTAGTAAATAGGAACTGTGGTCAGACTACTAAAATAATACCTTTCTATCTGTCTGTTTCTGTGCACAGTGTCTAGGAATCTACAGCCTGATGTAAAAAATGACCCCTTTCCCTCAGTCCACCCACCCAACTCAATTTAGAAAATCTAAAGTGATCTCTGGAGTGGAATAGTACATGCATTAATATGCAAATGAACTGCCAAGAAAGTTCAGATTTGCATTTAGACTGGACAAAGGGGAAGGAAATGGCTTTCTCATGCTGTTCCCTTGCATCACCACAGTTTCACAAATTACTAATCCCAGAAATGATGCCAGAAGGGGCTGCTCACTATATTTCATTCATGCTCAGGTGAGTTTGATTCATCTCAATATGCCTGGCATTTTACTGTATACCTGAACATTTTAAGTGAGGCAGCAAAGCCTCTGAAGTTCTAAGAATTGAATGTGTCTGAAATTAAAAAAAAAAAAAAAAACTATTAGTAAACATCAAATGAAGGGAGCCCCTCCTGCTAGGGGCTAGAATAGCAGTAAGCAGGAGGTCAGATAATTTTGACTGTTTTCCCTAAAAACTAACAATTAAATCTAGGGGAATATGTTTTGATCATTAGGGAATGATATTATTCAAGACTGCATATGTACCATGAATAAGACATTCATACACTGAATGGCCAATTTATTGAAGGAAAAAGAACTTTAAATCAGCACATTAAACCTCAGTAACCAGTTTTGCATGAGTTGCCTAAATTATATCCACTCTAAGTCTCCTCCTCATGTGGAATCTGCAGTTTAGATGGCTTTAAAATGAAGAACAATTTTGGAGTTAAAACCCAATTCTGGTTTAGTAGGTTCAGGGTCCCAGCTGTATAAAATCCCAAGAAATAAAATATTTCAATAAAGTCTTTCTTTAATACCCTCTTTCAGTCTAAGATTACCCTCATCAGAGAAACACTAGTAAACTTCACTGCAGCAATCACATCAGAGATGCTATATCTAGAAACAGTCCAGCTCTTAATGAGCTAGGTGCCTCACTGGGCAGGTACTTTTCAAAAATAGGTGTTAAAAGTACTTGCCCGGGGGCGTCAACAAATAGAAATTTCCAGACCTATTTTGTGTTTGCTTCTTAAGCTTTTAAGCGGAATTTTTCCCGTCTCAACTACTGCAGCAAAGAAAATACCATAACTCACCCCCCCCCTTTTTTTTTGGCCTTTGATTTGTGTGGAGGTTGGGCCGTGCCTCTTACTCTTGGGAATATACTTTGCTGTGTCTTTTTCAAATGCAAAGTAAAGTATTAATTTTTATAGAAAGGCAAAGAAGTTTTTCAAGGCAAACTCTCTCCCTATCCCTATTTTTGTTGCTGCTGCTTTACTGAAGGAACTGCTTATGGAGTAAGGAGGTGCTTGGCAAGAATCAAGAAATTAGCCTCTGGTTCCCAACCCACAGCATAGGATAGCATAGTATGCCTACCAAATTATTCCTTACATTTAAAGTTCCAAAGGGGCAGCCATGCTAGTCTGGTACCAGTATCTTGGCTAACTGTTGGAGCATTAAAACAGGTGGTTTGACCTCATCTTCCTCTGTATGATGTTCCCCAGTGTTTGCATCTTTACAACTGTTTTGATTTGCTGTTACAGTGTGACCTGTTCCCATGACTTACACTTACCTGCATTTATTTCCTCCCATTCTGTAAGATCCCCCATCTTCAAAGCATCTGCCAAAGTGGGATTTTCTCCCACAAGAGTTCATGTAATAAATAAATTTGTTGGTCTTTAAATGCCACAGGACTCCTTGTTTGTCCTACATTTAATGTAATTTGTGCTAAGAAGTAGCGCTTTGAGGAGAACATCTTTGGTGTGACAGGCTGCTCACCAGATCTGGTCTGGTGTGCCACAGTGACCCTCCCACACCAATTCCTACTCCTGAACCCTGATTCATCCCCTTTGCCAAGTGACCACTCACTCCTGATTCAGTCCACTCCAGCCTTTCACATGCAATCTGTCCCAAACAGTAGGTATGTGCCGTCTGGCTCCTCAAGGGGTGGTCCCCTGGCGAGCACCCCTGGCTCCAGTTACCTCACTGGGAGCTACTGTTTACAGAGGCTGGGACCCACTCCCAGTCACCATACATTCATGTCCATCCACTTAACAAAGAAATGGATCATTCCCAGCCCTCTTCACTCATACCCTCTGAAGACCACACAGCTATAGGTAAAACAACTACTAGTTTACTGATCAGATTACAATTCTAAGTGAGAATATAGCAAATCAAGGCAGAACCATACTATAAATGAGTCAGAAGTGACCACAAGGAAATAAAAGGTAAAACACACACATTATCATAATACCTCTACCTAAACTGACCTCATAGTCCAAGTTTATGCTCAGGATGTTTGACTGCCAGGTATTTGTACAGCCAGTCTCTGCCTCAGACCAGGTAGGGACCAGATCTTGCTTGAAGTTGTTTCAAGATGGAGATTCTCAGGTAAAAAGCCCCAAATCCTTCCAAGTGTCTCTCCTTGTTTCCAAACCCCCTCAACCCTTCTCCTTCTGGGCAGAGGTGATCTCTTTGGCTGGTTTGAGCCACCTCAATTTGCATGTTTTTTTTTTAACCTACTATAGGTACTTGCTTGCTGACAGCTGGGGCTGTTTACTAGCTGCTGGGAGAGAGTTCTGTCTGTCTCCCACCCCCCGAGCCATGCATCTGTACACATACATGATGCAGCAAGAAACATGATACCAGAATAATCATGTAGAATAGGTTATGGGCATCCATAAAGAAACCTTGTGTGGCACAACTGATATAAAATCATGCAATCCTAGTGCACAAGCAAACAGAAAAATCATAACCCAGGGTGCATAGGTGTGCAGCCTGTGACACTGGGCTCCTCCATTGCCAGCACCTTTACTCATGTAATGATATATGTGATAAGTGCAAAGCAGATGTAAAATGCTGCCATTCTGATGTGATAGCCAAACCCATTTTGGACAATGATTGCATCAGGTGTAGGGTGTGAAATCCAGTTGCCACTCTCTCCTAGTATTTTAACTTGCTTCATAATGAGTTGTGTGAAGGATGGAAGTTTGTCTTCATTCTGAATGGGGAGCACAGCCTAAATTGTTTTCTGTCTGAAGAAAAATTCCCAAGATACTTTGTTTTGGGTCATTCACAATGTTTTGTTATGATAGAATCAAAATGTTTTGGTCTGATTTTAACACAATGCAAAATAAAGAGTAATCATGCTACTAAAAGAAAACTTCAAACAAAGTTATTTCATAACAGAAACCAAATTGTTTTGATTCAAAAATGTTGAAAAGGGACATTTTAATGGTTTGTTTTATCTAAAAGAAAATCTGATGAATTTAATCTGATTTTATGAAGCATTTCAATTCTGATGGAACTGCCTGTTCATACAGAATATGGTTCCATCTAAATTTGGGTCAGATCTGGAGTTGTATGCAGTTTTGTTGTAACTTTGTGAGTCCCAGGATATTAGAGGCAATGGGTTGCAGACCTAAAGAAAAGCTGTGAGGAAGCTCAAACACTTACTATCTCAGCAACAGAAAAGTTGATCTAATTAAAGATAATACTTCACCCATCTTGCCTCTCTGACTCGAGTTGTGATTTGGTTTCTTTGGTTTTCTTTTATGACAATAGGCATTTCTTACTGGTTTAGTATTTCACTTTTATGTGTCACTCCTTTTTCACTTGCATTTGATTTGTGGTCCTCTGTGGATTGCTCTGTGTGTGCTGGTTAGTGTTGTCAACCATGCTTTAAAAACAAGCAGACAAAACCAATAGTCTTTCTGCTGTGTTTATGTCCCTAGTGTTTGGTCCCTTCACTGGGGAATGGGGGCCATCTAGAATGGATCAAGAAACTTATTACAGACACTGACCTTTTGATTGGGGTATAGGATGCCAGAGAATGGCAAGAAAGGTCTTTTAAGGGTGGCAACTAAGTGGCTGATGATGCAGGCATGGCAGTTCATGAGGCTGGAGGAATAATGCTGCTTGGAAAGGAATATGGCAAAATAGTGAGGCCAGAAGAAACAGTTCATGTAATCAATCCCATGAATTTCTTCAGAAGTTCATCATGCTTTTCTTTGTCTGAAAGTGGCTCAAACAATTTCTCATCTGAACTCACAGATCTGAATTTATTTTTTCTTTGCTCTCTAAAACATAGAAGTAGAGTCTTTTAACCTAATTACATTATCTGAAAACCATCACTGAAGCTGAACTAGGATTACATGGGGTATGTTGTTACTTGTGGGATGTGAAGCAGATATGGTAGAGGTGGCATACAACAGGCTAGTCTGGAAGGCACTGGATACTGATTTGCCAGAAACTGGCTAGATCATTGTTAGAATATATGCGCTGCTGGAGTCCTCTCCCTTGAGGGAAGGGCTGTGAGGGGCAGGGGCGGATTTGATTTGTGGCTCTGGATTCTCGTCTCTCTGAATCTCAAAGGGCAAATGGAGGCTTAACGTGATTTGTTCAATTTTATCCATCTTCATCTCTCTTCCTTTCTCACCTGGACATAGAATCCCTACCCAATGCCCAAGAGTAGTTTGCTCTATAAATGAGCAATGGTGCTCCAAGGGAAGGTTTTTATGAAAGCTAATCTCGATATAGTTACAGTAAGGGAATACAAAGTTTGATTCTTGCTGTAACTCCTCCTCCTTAATAAACGAGAAAAAAAATAAATGAAAGGGAAAAAGTGACACTGAGAGAGTGCTTTTTCTCTTCTGAGTCTCTTAGATCTTCAAGAATGCTTTGAAGAACCTTTTTATTTTAAACATAAAAGATTTTCCTTTTTTAGTTTTTTGTAAGCCTCTACCTTTTAATGCAGTGACCATGACCCTTCATTTAAACCACTGTGTCCTATCTGAAGGGCCACAGCAGTACTAAACCAGACTGGGTCTAGTGGTTAGGAAGAGCTCCTTCCTATTGATTTCCTTTTATTTGACACTTTTGTAACTCTCTTCTAAAGAAAGTATTTTAGGCTAAAAATAGTCACCCGTGTCACTCAAATCTTAACAAGTATTCTCCACCAGATCAGAGGGTGAAACTATGATCTCAGATCTACAAGGTGGATTTTGATATTCCACATGTGTGTGTGTGGAACATTGGGAGATTAGTGCTTTGGGAAAACAGACTATCCAACATAACTTCCACATGGATTTGAGAGTTGGAAAATAAATAAAAAGGTAATGGTGCTTATTACTTTTAAAGTCCACACTGACTGCTGGTACTTAGACTTCAGGAATATAGCAGGCTACCCAAAAGGCAACCTGATTATTTTTATCTTTTGGTAGCCTGACTCTTATAGTTGTCTACAAATACTTTCTTGAGAAGTTTTATGTTAGGCATTTTGATTTATAATAGGATAAGACACATGTTTATGTTTGTTGTGGCAGATGGGGTTTACTCAGGTATCATGAGTCCTGCACTTCCTGCCCTGGTGGCCAGCTGGGGCACAGCTGTCCCCCTTCAAAACTCACAGTCTGCCAGTTCACTGGTCTCCCTTGTTGCTTAGCCTATGGGTCATATGGCCCACCTGGGCAGGCTTGCCCAGACTTACCTGTACCTTCCAGGTACTTGCAGCAACAGCTACAGATTAGTCTCATCTAGCTCTGCACCTGCTCCACCCCCAAACCCCACACTGCCTGACTATAACAGGAGCTTTTTATAAAATCTATTGTGGCCAATTACTCTGTTGGTCTCAGGTGCCCCACCTGACCTAGAATTAGCCTGTCCCTGTTACCCAGGAAACAGGGATTTGCAAATATCCTGGGGCTAATATCTGCCCTCTGCCACCCTTCAATAGTGCCAGGCCCAGCTCTGTCACTGTGTGTGTGGTCTCTCCCTGCCCTGAGACTTTTTAGATACTTATCATGAACAAAATTACTCTAGTAAGTGGGAATTTAGCACCTATCAATCAACAGCATTTGAAGAAATTGTTGTGAAGCCTTCACAACTCTTGTGTCAATTCCTCCAAACCTTCTGCATATTCTTGGCCTAGATCATCCCTTCTCCACATGTGAAGAAGAATTTCTGTCTCCCCATTTACTATTCTCTATTAATATATGACGCTGGTGTCGTTTTTTATTCTAAAATGAGTTTTCTTTTCTTTGTGGCTATGGTGTGAACACTTAATTCCACACATTTAAGGTATTCAGACCTTCATTGTTCTAGCCTGAGTGTAAGAAAGTCATAACTCAGACTCTACTGTGCACACTCTGCTAGGAGCTCTTGGTGTGATAGCCCTTCCTGTTGCTTGAATATGTTCAGAAGAGTCCTTGCTAGTGGACCACATTCCACAGGTTGGTGCAGGGTAGTCTGGACCTTGGGGCTCATCCCTCTTTTGCCCATTTTGGGGGAAATAATATCCTGATTGACTTTAACCTGAAGGAATCTTGAGCTCAGGATAATGTAAATCCCAGATTGTAACCACCGGATGACACAGAGGAAAATGTCTTTATGCCCTTTCCCCTCACTCATCCACCTACACAGAGCTGGGGCAAGGAAACTTGCATATTAAGGTATAATCTGATGTTTAATAGCTTGACATTGGTTCTTTGCATTTTTATAGCTAGTTTGGCTCTCAGTATGGTGCTGTCTGAAATATCACAATTCTTTACTGTTCTAAATATGGGGAATGGCTATTCTGTGTCGTTGACTGTTGAGATGTTGACTTTTTTAATGGTGACTAATGCTTGTCATTTTGAAGGAAACAGCTGGTTTCACTTCAAAACTAAACACTTCTTGACCAAAACTGGAATATGATGCTAAAATTGGACATATTCAGATTGTTTTGCTAAGCTGAGTTGTTCATGCACGTTGTACTTCAATCATAACATCCAAGCAAATTTCTGCATATTTTTCTTCCTGTTCCTGAGTTTGATGGAATGTAATCCTAAAACCTTGTATCATCTTAGAAAGACCAGAGTTACTGAGGAAATTGATACTGGAGCTGATACTTTTCTGAGTTTTCCTTAACATATACCACATAGAGTTGGGGATTTTTAAACTTATGTGAGTCAGGAGGTTTTTGTTCCAGCTCTAGAAGTGTACTTTAAAACAATGAATTTCAAGTTAGCTCCCTGTGAAGTAATTCTGCTGGAGAAGAGAATGGAGAAAGAGAGAGAGACATTTTCCTATGTAGGACATAAGAAGGACAGATGAGTGCAGTTCTGTGAGCCCTGGATCTCTTGATTACCTCTAACTACCACTGAATGGGGATTCAGCATGAAGTATCAGTGGTAGTGAGGCGTATTTCATCTCTGTTAGGGTAAGGACCAATTGGCAAGTAAGTTCCAAAATGTAATTTCAGTAACACTTTTATATTAATAAAGATGGCATGCAATTACCAATATCAATTAAAGGCTGACATGCCCACAATAGTCTGTTCACTTTGCTTTTTGCAATGCTTTTACCTACGCCATCTGTGATGTTTATATATCTTGGTGACCTTTTCAACAGTTTATTGTTCTCATTTTTCTGTCCATGTGAGACTGATGGAAGTCTCCAAGGGAACCTACCTGAACATATGGCAAAAGTACAACATTATAGTGTAGAAACTGCCATTAAGGCTGCATGTGCATACTGTAACAAGACTGACTTAAGATTTTGTCTGTTTTTGGAGGGTTTTGCTGTTATTTTGAGAAAAGATTTTTCAGTTGGTGAAAATCTGCATAGCTCTCTTGGTTGTAATTGAATTAAAGCAATTTACATTTAGCTGAGGATCTGGCCTATTCTATAGTAAGCATGATATTCTCTTCAGTTTTCAAGACACACACAAGGTATTCTCCACACTGAGGAGCTTATATAATGAGACACAGGGAACAAGTCTGGTTTTCTCTCCCGCCCTCCCCCAGTGACTGCCTGCTTTCTCTTCAAAAACTGACATGTGACTTTTTTCAAGCATAAGAAGAAGCCCGAAAAAAGGATTTGAATGAGAAAAGGGTGGGGGTTGAAACTAGGGTTGTGTTGTAGGATCCACGCCTTGTGAGACCCATGGAAGAAAGAACGAAAATGGAAGTGGGAGAAGAAAACCCATGAGGTGGTCAGAGTGGTGTTAGAGGAGAAGTGAGAAGGGTGGGGTTGTGAGACAAACTGTTGTGGGGAAACAAGGTTTAAGAAGTAAGCCAGGCATATGGATACCAGATACCAAAGCATGAAAAGGAGGACTGGAAAGTATGAAAAGAAGGACCCTGGAGGACACATGGAGAAAATGTAATATTCTTCTGTTTTGGGGGGATCCTGGAATGCTTCCCCCTAAAAACAGGGTGTTCCAGGGCATTCCAGCATACTGCAACCCCTGTAAGTAAGAAGCCAAACAAAATCATGTATTTTTAAAATGCCTGCCAGACAGAGGACGTGAAGGTAAAAAAGAGGACATGTCCTCCTTTTGCCTGACATCTGGTAACCCTTGCCAGGCAAGAATTGTGCAGAATGTGAAAAAGATAAGGAATTTTTTGCCTTCCTCTGTAGCATGAGGTATAGCTTGCTTGCTGTTGGATTCTCTGTATCTTAAAGTCTTTAAAACATGATGTGAAGACGTTAATAACTCAGTCATAGGATAGAGGTTTATTGCAGGAGAGAGTGGGTGAGGTTCTGTGCCCTGCATTGGGCAGGGGGTCAGACTAGATGATCATATTGGACCCTTCTGACTTTAAAGTCTGTGAGTCTAATTCAGTTTAAAATATACCAACTACAGCATGGGCAGGATAATATATGCCTCTTATCAAAGCAAGTCAACCTGAACTAAAGATGCCATAGGTAAATATTTTCAAAAAATCATTCTGATTCTTGCTGTTTGCTTAGTCCATGGAGTTGTCTCCAAGTACCAACTACAACGTGTGAAAATAAGATTGTTTGTTTTTTGCTCTGGAACCTCCTTGCATAAATATTTCAATGCCAAGATACATAAATTTACAAAAGTTTTTGAGGTAAATTGAAAGGAGGAAAAAATAAGATGGGCTCTCTTGTATACCAATAAATATTACATTACCTTTTCATAATAAAGTTCCCTAAAGAACATAGAATTATCAAAGTTACCAGATCCTGTACAAGGGGAAAAAATGAATTTGAGAGACCTAAACCTCTTTATAATTCAGTTATTGATTTTATACTGTGTCTATCTTTTAATGGCGAGCTGTCTGACACCTATTCTGATGCCTTTATTATTTGATTTTTTTCTCTTCTATTCTTTTATATCTGTCATAATCTCTTCTTAATTATCGTTTTCTTTAAAAAGTAAAGACAGTCCTGAGCAGTGCCAATATGTTTAGTCCCTCCTCATACCCGTCTGATTTGTCACATTTTGTTCTCTCCAAAACTGCAATTTTAGAGTCTTGCTTTGGAACAGTTTAACTTTCTTGAGTATAGTTGATCATTAAACATTTGTCTGTCTTCAGATCAAGTCATGATGCATTACCTAAATCTCCTTGCTTTCTTCCTTCACACTTTTTTATTCAGGGTTGGTGACATCTCTCACTTTCTTCCAAAATTCATGATCAGTGATCGCTTAGGCTATGCCCACATGCTAAGTTTTATTTCGAAATAAGTCATTTTGAAATGAGTTATTTCAAAATAAAACCTTATTTCAAAAAGACATTTCAAATTAAAAAAAAAAAAATTCCCTGGCTGCTTCCAGGCAGCCAGGTGCTGGGAGAGCGGGGCACCCAGCTCCCTCTGCTGGCACCACACTCGCTCACCCGAAAGCTGCGGGTGCTGGCTCAGCCCCTCCCCAGGGCTCCAGGGGCACCGGCCGGCCCATGGAAGCCGGGGGTGCCGGCTCAGTCCCCGGCCGGGGCTTGTGGGGGGCTGAGCTGGCACCCGCGGCTTGCATGGGTCCGGCAGGTGCCCCCAAGCCCCGGCGGTGGTGGCAGAGCTGGAGGCCACGGCAGCGGGACAAGCGGGCTGGGGAGCCACTGTTCCCTCTGGCTCTTGGCTTGTAGCTGGAACCAGAAAAGCTGGCGAGGGAGCTGCGGTCCCTCCTGACTGCCCGCTCACCTGGCCGCCGCGGCAGCGGGTCAAGCAGGCAGGGGAGCTACAGGGTTGCCAGCAGCTGTGGGGTGGGCAGGAGCTGTGGCCTCCAGCTCTGCTGCCCCCACCGGGGCTTGGGGGCACCTGCCGGCCCCATGGAAGCTGCAGGTGCCAGCTCAGCCCCCCACCAAGCCCCGGCAGGGGGCTGAGCCAGCACCCGTGGCTTCCAGGTGAGCGAGAGGGGTGCCAGCAAAGGGAGCTCGGCATCCCGCTCCCCCAGCCCCTGGTCACCTGGGGCTCCCATGGCCGCTTGTGAGCGGCGGGGGGGCGGGGGGGGGGTGTTCAAATTCCCTGGGCTCACGCGCGCTCCCCGACCTGTGAGGGGGGGGGGAACCAGTACCCCCCCCCCCGCTGCTCACAAGCGGCCAGGGGAGCCCCAGGTGGCATGTTCCGCGGCCAGGGGCTGGGGGACCAGCGTGCCCCCACCACCCCGCAATGGAGTGGAGCAGCTGGCCAAGCTGGCTGGGGTGCCCTCCTTCCCCCCTGCGCTGGGCAAGGGAGAGCCATGGGCAAAGCCAGCTCAGGCACCCGCGCCCCCCCCACACCTCCCCACAGCACCCTGGCCAGGGTGCTGGGGGGGAGTGGGACTTTCTCCCAGGGTGCCATGCACCCTGGGAAGAAGGTCAAAACCCTGTTTCAAAACAGGGGTTGTTTTGAAACAACGTGTCCCAACAAGGTTATTTTGAAACAACCCCTTCGAAACAAGGGTTATTTTGATTTCAGATGAGGTTTAGCGGTTTCGAAATAACCGCCCTTATTTCGAAAGGATGGAGTCCTGTCCTTTCAAAATAACAAAACATCGTCTGGACCTAACAAGTTTTATTTTGAAACAATAGCTGTCATCCTCCTGATACAACTCTTAACTCTCTTTGCTGTATATGTTCATACCAATGAATGGGTTTCCTTCAATTTGTCTTCAGTTAGAACAATCTCGTTACATCTCCTTACAATCTCATTTCATTTCCTATCACTGTTGACCATCTCAGCATCTTTATTTGCATGGTGGAAAGCATCCAGGTTTTTTGGGGCTGGCCAAATCTCTATTTCATACACAGAATGGATTAAATTACAGTTTTATACACGCCATTTTCCGCCACGGAACTTTGGTATGTTTCTGGACATCACTCAGGAGGGCACAATTGTCAGCAACCATTGATTGTAGGTACTGTATTCAAATTCTTTGACTCTAAACAATCTTCTTTAGTTATCGCAGTCTCAGGGCTAGTCTACACGGGGGAGGATGGGATTTCAGTGGCAGTCAAAGAGACATGCACAAGTTATTTAATATAACTTGCACATCTCCGTTCCAAAAGGGATAGCTGCGTTAGTCTAGTCCAGTAAAAAAGCAACAAGGAGTTGTGTGGCACTTTAAGACTAACAGATTTATTTTTTGCATGAGCTTTCGTGGGAGAAGATCCCACTTCCTCAGATGCTTCGAAGATGGATGAACTTACAGAACTTACATCTCCGTTCAACTGCCTAATTCCTACTCACCTCAGGATCCCCACAGCTCTGAGTCGATGGGAAATGCCTTTCCATTGAATCAGTACACCACTACTTGCAGGGTCTGTCAGCGATCTGCGCTTTTCCTAAGTCATCAGGAAATAGCATGTTTCAAGGCCTCTTCCTTCATATATATTCTGTTTATCACATATATGACAACCCTAAATTTGCAGGCACTCAGTGCTGCTCCTCATGCAGATCAACACTTACTAAAGATTCTGTACTGTAGGCCCATTTAGTTTTGACTTTGGTAGTCATGCCATTGTACATAATCCTGCATATGTTCATTTGACCTATCCCTCCGTCACAAACACTGACGCACTAATTATCTTGGCACATGACAATATATTATCTTGTTGGTCACAAAGACCAAGCCCAGTTGTTGGTTCTTTTTCTCTGAACCTCTCCATGAAGAGTCACAGTGCAAAAATAGCATCAGCTGTGCTCCTTCTCAGCATGGATCGATACTGACTCTTCCAAATTTAAACTGTTCCTCACAGGCATTTTACAATAATCTTCTCTCATACTTTAGCATGTGACATCAGCTTAATGGAGTAATAATTAGCACATAGTGTAATGTTTCCTTTCTGTTTAAAAATAGGCACCACAAAGCTTTTGTGCATTTGTCTGGCATTTTCTCTATCTTAAGAACATCATCAAACAAACGTTATGGCTTATCCTTCCCAGTGACTTCAATGCTGGCATTTAATTTTGCCCAGATGCTTTCTCCTTTTTCATTTTCCTAAGTGCCTCTGCAGCAATCTTTTCCTCTTGTATACAGTCCATCACACCCTCATTCACCTTACATGTCCTTAGTTCCTCCCTTGGGTTCTCCTCATTCATTATTCTTTCAAAATAATCAATCCAAAATTTGTTGATTGACCATGTGTTTGCAATATACCATTTTTATTTTTAATGTAAGTGAACTCATTCACATTCCTTGTCATTTTCTATCTTGCCATGGCAAATTTATAGATTTTTGTTGCCCTTCTTCCTCATGTCCTTCTACTTAGATAGCTTGTCACAGGCCATACTTTTATATTTTAGAATGCTCTTTTGGATTCCCTTTTCCCTTCCATGCATGTCATCTTATCACTGTTTACGTTTGCTGGCCTGACTTTATTTCCTCTTTGTTATTATTTCCTTGAGAAGTACCCACCAAATTTCTTACTTATCCTTTTGAGCGTGCCTAGATTTCATGTGCCATTTCCAGTAAATTTGAGTTGTTCGTACTATTGGTTCTTCACACATTCCTGTGAGTAGTTGGGATGTATGGCTATTACACCTCATTTGAAGGTTGGTTTTTATTTTTGCTCTATTATTATTATTACTACTGCTACTACTACAATCTTTAGATTTTCATCAATTATGCCCGGGGCAGTCTTAAAGTTTTTGGGGCCCTGGGCAAAGGTCACCCCTCCAAGTTGCAAGATGCAGTGTGTTCCTGCCCCCACAGCTGCTCTTTTGTCCCCTGAGCTGCAGTAGTCGGCTTCTCCTGCTGGCATGGCAACAGATCCTTGCCTGTTTTGGTGATCTGTTGGTATCTGTATCAGCCCTGGATGCACATATCTGCAGGCCAATTGTTGCAGAAGGGAGCTTGGCTGCAGACTATATTTTTATCTGCCCAGGGTGCATCAGCTGCTGCTGCGGCTGACAGCTGCAGAGAGCACTCAGCATTGTAAACAACATATCAGGAAATAAAGAAAGTGTTCCAGCCAATCCCAGCTCAGCTCTGCTTGCAGTCTGCCATCCAATCAGAGACAATCACTTACGGGAGCTCATCTAACCAGTCCCACCTCTGAGTCTAGGCAACCCAATGGCCAATCTCCACACTCAACCACTTAGCTGGTGATTGACAGCTACTCCCACCTCTTTCCCCACTGCCAGCCACCCAATCAGATGACTGGAAAGAGCAGGAGCTGCTATGAGGTAGAGGTAGAGGTGGTGTGGCTGGAAATAAAACCTGGGATGTGAATCCCCAATTGGACACAGACTTAAACTGATCAGATGCGGGTCTACGTTTTTGTATCCATGAGGGCTCTACACAGCCAGATAAGCATGATCCATGGCAGGGAGGAACAAGTGCTGCCTCCCCCCAGTCCTCACCACCACTCCCCGCTACTGTCTCCCTCCATGGTCTTCCTTCCCTCTTTTGGCTACCAAGAGCTGTGGGTCTTCAGTGATATTTAAAGCTGCTACTGTGAGCCTGGGATGGGGGCCCTCCTCTTGCGGTGACCTAGGCAAATGCCCACCTGTAAGACCACCTATGATTATGCCCTTTCAGGGATCGTGTGCTTCTGAGGTCCATGCATTCTGAAATCCATTATGAGAAGTCTGTGTTGACTGTCACTCACTGGGTATTCTCTTATAATCAGTTATTTGTGATCTACCTCTTCTTTGTGTTAAAAAGAAATCAGTCTGGGACTTGTGTCCTCCACTGGCATATATCAGAAGAATAAAAGCCACCTCATGAATGTTTGGTGACCATCAAGCCACGCAAGTCTGCAAAACTATTTTTTCTCTTCAAAGTTTGTGGTTCCAATTCTGTACTCTTTGATATCCAGTCTTCAAAGTGTTTATTGTGCATTTAGATCTATTCTGATACTTCTGTTCTCATTGGATGTCATATTTCCAATATAGAACTACAAATGATTAAAAAACCCCTCCCTTTATTTTTTGCTCCTCTCCTGTGTCACACACCTACATGATATATGGACATTTCCCTCTTTTCAACACATTTTAACAAATACAGGTTGATCTAACTTCTTGGCAACCTCTATCACATGCTTCTGCGTCATTTCATCCAGTGTAACTTCAACACCATATTGGGAGACTTGTAGTCTTTGAGTGATAGTTCACTAGCAGCATCTTGGCTTTCCAATCTTGACACTTACTCTTTTCCTCTTTAAGACTACACATACCTCCAAGCTTCTTCCAGTCAGAGTTTCTTCATTCCAACTTGCACATCTCAGCTCATGGCACTTCCATTAACTTTAGCATCCCTTGCCCGGTTACAACAGTCTGGTAAGGCTTGTGGGGCACGCCCAACCCTCTGGGATATAGTAGACATGTACATCAGTTGGGCTCACATGAGTGTATCTGTGGGATGGGCTTTATGGATAAACTGTTCAAGTCTGACACCTTTGATATGAAACCAGATTTTTTTTTTTCTCCTAAGTGAGCTACCCGCCGCTCCCAGACTTTAAGGAGGTCTTGATTTTTCTTGACATCCTCCATAAGGTCTATATGACATTTTATAGAGGTAACTGTGCTACCAGCTATCCTACCATGCCTTGCTAAGAGATGCATGACCGTGCTCTATTTGCAGTAAAATAGCAAGGTCTGAAGGTTAATGTATAGAGTTGGAGCAAGCTGTTCACAAGATATTGCAAGAAAGTTGGAAAAGATCACAGATCTCCAGCCATTTTTCTCATTAGACTCAAAGGAAAAAAGGGAAGAATGACAAGTATTTCTATGCCACTAGCCTTATTGCAAATGTCTGGAGAGATTCCATTGTTTTAGTCAAAGGGTAGAAGGAGGGAGAAATGATCAGTTAAACTCACTTTCCTATATAAAGTTTAGGTGTTTCTTTTTTTCCCCTGGTAACTTTACTTTCATCTTTTAACAGAAATCTCCCTAGCCTTGGGAATATGGGTTACTAGACAAAGCACGAGAAGAGAGCTAAATCAGCTTTCAATTCAGCATTTTAAGTAAACCCAGCCACTTCTCAATTGCTGCTGAGTGTCACAGCAAGACTGGGAATGGAAGTGGCACCAAGCGGCTCTTGAGAAGTGGCCAGGCTTATTAAGTCCTACTTTAAAAAGTTGATTTCAAAGCTAATTTAGGGCTCCACTCTTTTGCCTTTTAAGGATGAAGAAAACCTTAAAGGAGTCTTGCTGTCTATGAGAGGCAGAGTGGTACTGAGGGTTCAGTGGGAACAGGGAAATGGAAGGTTATAGGAATTGGTTGCTTCTGGAGAAAGGCCAGCACTTTTCTGTTAAATGTAAAATTTAAATGTGGGAAGGTGAGGCCTAAGGGACACTTTAAACCAACCTCCCATGATTTTTCTACCCACTAAGACTAATGGGCCCAATTCTTGTTATGCTAAAATCTCTTTAGAGCACTCTGGTACTGTGAAGGGGCCTTAATGGGGTATGAATATAATGTATGCCTATTTATGCTACTTGTAACATAAAAGGGCCTTAATGTTAATGAAAATCAAGTCCAGTGGCTGTAAAGGTTTTGTTGATTACAAAGTCCCATCTATGTCTCATTGAGAACAGGTGAATGGCTATAGTATCACCATAAGCCCTACCTTACCCATCAGACTAAAGTATGGCTTTGGAAAGTATGGTACATATACTAATTTACCTTAAAATTTGGCCTCTAAAACTGAATACTTTCCCATAATGAACCTCATGCCCTTTTAATGGAATTGTCAGTCCTGTAGAAAGCTTTTGTTTTGAGGAAACATTGGGGCAGACAATTCTCCTAATGAAGAACGCCTCCCTTTGTCTCCACATTTGCCCTCTTTTTTTTGTTTTACTGCACAGAGACAGCAGCCAGGACTCTTCAATTATGAAAAAGCTTTTCATTTTAACAACTGTCTTTGTAGACATTCCTGCTAATGCATTTCCCTGCCTTTGTCTTCCAGTCTCCCATTTCTTTTGTCTTCTTTTAAAAATAACAGCTAGAGTGTCTTCATTAGGCAAAGAGCTAGCAGGAGTAAGTACAAATAAGGTCCAGTTTAAGAGAAGGAATACAGCCTTGACCATTTTAATTTAAACTTGCTCCAAATATTTATTAAACAGAATATTTTATGGCCATGAAAGGTTTACTAATTGGAAATATTTTTAGAACAATCTGTCTTGTAGGCTTGCCTCTTAGCTCAGGGCCTGATCCTACAATGATTGAAGTGAATAGGAATGTTGGCATTGAATCCTAATCTTACTGTGCTACAGCATATGCCTTTTTCAATAACATTCCAGTTTTGGGGGTTATATACCAGTACAGTGGCTTTTAAAGCTTATACATCCCTCTTGTGCCCTAGGAAAAATGGCAACATCTCCACCCACCCTATGCATGGGTGCACTTAGTGTCCAGAGCTCACCATTCTTTCTGATATGTCCTATAATCACAAGTTTAAAATAACATGACCTAGCCCATTGCCTGAGCTGTCTCGTAGTTGACTATTCATAAGACTTGTCCCTACAAAGTCTCCTCTCTCTCACCCTAGACCTTACAGTTGGTATCCTGGGAGCCACTTTCTTAGGCTTGTGAGGCCACTTGACATGGCTGCTCCAATAAGCCAAATGACTTTCTCAGTCTTGAAAGGCATCACCACAGCTCTCAAATCAATATTCTACAGCTATCAGGGGACAATGCAATGTATACCTACACATGGCTGATTTTTGTCATAACATGCCATAATAACATTTTTTGCCTAAACAGCAAACCGTATTACAAGATGATATGTCCCCAATCCCAAGTGTTATTTGAACCACCTTATCTTGTGATTAAATAACGCCCGTAAGCTTCGGAAATTTAGACATAATAAACCATCTGCTTTGCATCAGAGGATTCTGAAGGTTGAAATAATTCTCTGAAACCCTAGTAATGGGTGAAAGTTTAATATCAATTAAGTCTAGTGCAATGTATATATCTAGAAACTCATACCCTTTAAGATTAGATTTCACAAGCCCAAGTCCTTATTTTTTTCTCCATTCTGAAGACAAGGTGTATGGTATACCTAAAAGCTGAGCCATTGAAAATCAAGATTCACAGCAAATAGTAAACATAATTCAGTTCCTGGCCTATTACAAAAAAGTAACTGCATATGACCCATCCAGAGTTCTGCATACAGAAAGAAGAATACAGGACCACCTGGGGTGTAGGGGGAGAGGCAACTTGGCCCAGGTCCCCACCAAGGAGGGGGCCCCCTGCTCTGCCAGGATGCATATTTTTAGTTGTTGGTGTCCATTCTAAATTGCTGTGACCTGGTAACAGAGGACTTGCAGGGAACAAAATATAAATGTTCTGGTGGCAGGTGCAGCTGGGCTGGCTGCCAAACAAGCTCACCTGCAATCTGCTACAGTACATAAACGTATGAATTGTATGTATGGAACAGTGAGGGTGGCCCCTCACATCAAATCTGCCCCAGGCCCCCTAAGGCCTCTGGGGGACCGTGGGTATTATTCACAACAAGAGAAACCGCTTGGCTGCACACCCTTTGGAAAAATCAAGTGAATTTATTGAAGGAAACTGTGCATTGTCTTCTAATGCAAAGTCACTTCAGTAGCACTCATTTTTATTTATTATTTTAAAAAGCTGTTTTCTTTTTAGTTTTATTGTTCTCATTACCAGTTTCCCTTAAACTTAGAATATTACTGAACCTGCCAGAAAAGCAAGACAGACTAACTTTATCATTAATGATAGGTTGGAAGGGATTAAAGCAACGTTATTCCTTCAATGGGTCTTGTTTACACAGCTCAGCAAATGTTGAATATGCAAGACAATCCCCTGCCACTGAAAGACTGACTTCCAGCTGAGACCAGCTTAGCATATATTTAGCACCTGCTGGCTTGCCCTGTGGGAGGTTCCCTTTTGGCTCCTCAGGCAGAGCTGCTTCCAGGGTACAATGTGAATCCCATTTGAGTGTCAGATGCAGTAATGCACAGGCCAAAAATGCAGCATGACCTTCCGCCAGATGAGGACTCCACTAATCAGCCAGTCTTCCATAGCTTCTTACCACCAGTTGGCAAACACAACAACATCTCAAAAGGAGAAATGGAATGCCAGAATGAAGCAAAGCCTGATGGCTCACAACAGTGATTTTTCCAGTATCCCATTTCAAGTTTTCACAAAATAATAATCTCTTGTTGAACTGCACCTATGAAGTACCTTGTTGCGTTTTCATATTACTCTTGTCTTGAATTCAGGTTCTGCTTCCGATCGTGGGTGTATGAGAGCCTCTGCATCACTGACTCACTCTATCTAAGCCAGGGGGTCTTCAACTTGTGGCTCTGGAGCCACATGTGGCTCTGGGCTCCAGGTCCACCCCTTCCCACAGGAGGACCCTGCAGATGGCCTGCTCCTTGCTATGGAGTCCTCTGCCATTTGGAGACCCTGCGGGAGGCCTGTTCCTCATTCCAGGCTCCCCCTCCCCACCAGCAGATCCTGCAGCAGACACCCTTGGCAGCTCCCAGCTTCTCCCACCAGGAGACTACATCCATTGTAGGTCCCAAAACACTTGGTTATTGAAAGAATTTTTTTTTGTAAAATGGCTCTTCTTATCTTTTGGGTTGCCGACCCCAATCTAGGCAAACTTCAGCAACAACTATATCATCCTCTGTAACTGGCAAATAATGTTGCCTGAGTGAGTGTCTTGAGTAAATGTCTAAGACAGCATGCTGCAGGGAACACCAAAATTTCTAGTTCCTAGTGCAGTGATTCTACTCTGCAATACCGCTGTTTTGTTCTGTGCTAATGTCCTGTCTTTTGTCAGATAACTGTGATAAGGGTTTCTCCCATTGTATCATCAGCTTAACAATATGCATCTCAGTAGAGAACAAAAATTCAGAAGGGGCATGGATGGAGAAAGGCATGAGAGGAGGGAGGCTAAAATAAGGGAGGGAATGAGGAGACAGCAAAGAGGGAGTCTTGGAATGGGAGCATGCATGTGATGGGAAAGGGAAGTAGATCCAAACTAGGGAGAGTGGGCTGGAGGGGAGTGAGGCAGAGAAAGAAAGTTAGTGTGGAAATTTGGTCTGTTGGAATGAGGGAAGGAGAAAAGTGAATGAGACCAGAATAGAACAAGCAGAGAGATGACGTGTCAAATTCACAACTGGTATAAGCAGGTGCAACGCCACTGAAATAATTTAAAGCATATGAAAACAGAGTTTCTTTCAGAATCTCAGAAGAAACAGCAGGAAGTAACAAAGATAGCCATAGGATCAGTAGGAAAGGGGTGGGAGAAGGAATAGACACTGTGAGAGAGAGAGGCAAAAATATCCAGGTTGGTAAAGAAGCATTAATAATTTAGCAGTTGAGTACCCTAGTAGAATTAAGGCTGATTCAGTAGAAAAAAGTAAATAAATAAAATACCTTGTTTGTAATAAAGTCAACTAATCAACAAAGTTGCCCAGAGCAGTGGGGCTCCTGCTAAAACCCACAGCCTGCATCTAGATCTTCACATTTTGTGGACCTGTTATTTCCTAGAAGGCAATTGTGGAGGAAAACCCAACATACTTGGCTCTTCTGAAGTTAATGCAGAGTAAGACAGAGGCCCATCAGTAACTGATCAAGAAAAGTATAAACTTGCCTCTGCAAATTCTCAGTCATTACAGATGTTCATTCCCAGGACAACTTTACTGACTATGAAGAATGTAAGACATTTCATTTAAATCTGGTGTGTTTGTATCTGGATCACAGGTTAATAAACACAGAAACCCATCTATGGGAAGATCACTGTGTTTGCTGCGTAACAATTCGGAAACATGATCACTGGGAGCAAATACAGCTGAAGCACTATAAACCAGTCTAGGCTTGGTTAATAGCTAAATGCTAGGCATTCCATTGCAAAGCCAGGTAACAATCCTCTAGTCTGCTAGCTAGTTCCAAAGAAGATTGAAAGAGGGAATTCACAAGAGAGATTGTCTAACATTCTTCATAGTCAGTAAAATTGCCCTGTGAATGAACATCTGTTTTACATGTAAAGTGGATGTGTGCAAACACAATCTGTAGGATAAAATTGTTTCTTTCCAAAGTGGATTAGAATCATTTGGATGACTCAGACTATGAAATCACTCACGGACTATTTTGACTGTGTATTGGTATATAGCCAAAGGAAGTGTTCTTATAGAAATGACAGGAATTCTTTAACATAACATGTTCTGTTAGTGCATATGTTGAAATGGCCTTATTATTTCAATGATTAACTTCCTCTTTGGCATCTATCAGTGTATGTTCATGGCAATTGAAAGTAATATCCTGTCAACAGCTATCTACTGTAAGTGATCCTAATCCACTTCGCAATCATTTTCAAAGCCTCTTCACTTGCACTGAAAGGATTGTTTTGTTTAGAAAAATTCTTACTAATGTGCAAAATTGCCCTTAGTTAAATCCATTGTAGGAGCTGAAAAGGAGCACTAGTTTAATGCTGCACAGCTGGAGAAAAGATAGGCACTGTGGATGTAACTTACACTCCTCATTTTTCACAATCAGCATATGCTTGGGGAGTCAAGAACAGATGCAACTTGCTTAATGGGGCAAGTCGCATCCATTTTGCCTTAATGACTCCACATTTGGACACTGCACTCCCTCTTTATATACAGCTAATGTGACCCAAGATATATATGAATAGGAATGGCAGAATACCAACAGAACATAGTAAAAGCTAGAAAATAGAGGTTATGTGGCAGTCCTGTTCGGAGTTCATTAAAAAGGTCATCGTGTGGCATACAGGTGGTGGTGAAATGCAGCTCTAAGTGTTTGGACTAGGATCTGGCTCATGACACAGAGGGGTTGGCATCAGAAGAGTGCTCTGCTATGATCTTCCAAGGCAGGAGGCTGTCGCTTCATCTGCTGGTCTGGTCTGCTGCCAAGCAATATCTGGCACCAGTTGAGGCTCTCTTCCATGCTCTTTTGTCCACTGGCAGATTGGTTGTGGTGTTGGGGGAAAATAAGGACAGACCACTCAGATTGCATGCAGACTTAACCAGCCAGGAGTCCGAATAAGTGAAACAACTGCAGCGGAAAGGATTTCCAATATTTTGAAAGATCTGTTTATGAGAATTTTGCCAAAGATCATGATGCACACACACTTTTTTTTTGAGGCCATGCCATACATCTCACAACTTGTAGAAACCCAGCAGGTATGATTATCCAACTATATTTTGTCCTTTCCCCTACAAATCTAGAACTGGAGATTGTTTGTTCGTTTGTTTCCAAAAATCTGCAATTTGAGGATAGGAATTTTTTTCCCTCAGCCTGTGGGGAATGGGATGCAGAATGGGTAGCCCCACCCACAGTAACTGAAAGTAATCTTAAAGGATATATTGGTCCATTTACTGCTTCTAGCTACACTATTGTAAATTTGGAATAATTCCATGTACTTCAGTGTGAGTTTTCTAGATTTACATCAGAATCTGACTCTTTGAATATGGCCTTTTCCTAAAGAAAAGTTCTTTGCACTGTTGCAAATTGTAACAAATTGCACTTTAATAATGGGGAACATAGTGTGTTAATTTAGTGACTCTTTGAGGCTATGTGATATAGATTTAAGGCTATTAAATTTTACACTAAGGGAAGAACAGGCAATTGTGCTAATTGTTCTTCAGATGATTTGGTCTAAGTCAAGTTCAGTTTTCAGAGATTTTCTTGACTTAGGAACTGGGAACACTAGATAATGTAACACAAAGTGTTTTCTTGGCAGAATTCCAAATGTAAAGCTCTAAAAAGTTATATTTTTCTCTCACATTTTGTCTTCCTTTCCTTGCCTGTTATTGATGCACATAATAAAACACTACAGAAAAAAAAAAAAGACAAATCCACCCAAAAGGTCAAAATCAATGATCCTTTTACAGATGGCACCTTTGGGAATCCTGGTACTTTACCATCAGCCTGTGTTTGAGACTGTTACTTGAATATTTGGTTTTTGATGACAAAAATCAATGACTCCTTTAAAGAAGGCACCCTTGGGGATAGAAGGATGCAGACTTTGAAATGTTTACTAGCCTGTGTTTGTGTGTGGAAGACTAATAAACATATTTATAAGTTTATGAGCTTCTTTTTAGTTTTATGGATTGGAAATGGTGTATGGATTTGACAAGAATTTAAAGTTAATGTGTCCCAATGAGCCTAAACCTGTGCTGTCTTACAGGTTGTCCTAAATTAGCACATAGGGGGTGATCCAAAGGCTATTGAGCATTGGAAAGAATCCCAATTTTATCCTACAATTGGGTACAATAGAATTTATCCCTTTGGCAACTTCTTTGAAGTCCACTGGAAATACTCCATTTGTGCCTATGGCCCAATATCCCAGCTCCTGAAATAATACTTTAAAGGCTTAAGGTAAAACCAGTACTATAAGAATAACTATACCAAGTGTAAGCACTTTACTTCCTTTTCTCTATTGTATTTGTATTTTTCCCCCACATTTTGACATTCCTCTGAACCATGAAACCATACAGTTGAAAAAAAATTCTGTATCTTATTTTTTCATTGGTACTAATTTGGCATCATGGTTGTTTATGGCACCATAACTTGCTCTGATACTAGAGCAGATCTTCCTTCATTTTCCAGAGTGAACTGGATTATAACAGGCTCTTGTAACTCAGTAGGACACTTGATCTGGATATCCTGTAATGTGTTGAAGCTTCAGTGCTGGAGTCTGGACAATCAATTTTCTGACCAGCTGTGCAGATATTGGTTCTGCTGGAAATTCTTCTCCACCCCTTCCCCCATCAGGGATTTAGCATTGCTTTAATTGTGTTTTTTCGCGAGTCTGCTTCAGGGGAAGTGGCAATGGAGATGTATTTTGGAAAGACTCTGTGTGTGTGTGGTAGTCTTGATGTAATTAGAACAAAACAGTTTCTAACAGTTGTTCCTTTCAATTTTAGATCTAATCAGTAAATACTAGTATGTTGGATAAACAAAAAGAAGCCTTGAAAAGATAATCGTGATTGTTGTCTAATATAAATTTAAAATGTGAGAGAATATATATGACAATAAAGGGCTAGCATATTCAATAGTCCACCCCTCCGTTTACTGATTCTGATTTTAATGCTACTCATCAGCCTCATAAAACAGTATTAATCTGAGCCCCTTCATTAATAGTCCACACATGCAGCAAGAGTACTTGGAGTGGATCATGGCTTCTGTGCCACAACCTTGTGCAAGGGAGAATACAGATCACACCATCGTGATGAACACTGGGGAGGCACTCTGCTCTATGCTGGCACAGGAAGGGAGCTGTGGGAAGCCAGAGGAGTGACTCGTGTGTCCTCTAACTCTGCACGAATCCACAAAGATCTCTCAAAGTCTGACCCTTGGCAAGCAAGCTGCTTCTGTTGCCCATAAGCCACCCTGAAGAGAACCCAAATTTTCTGTTACTTCAGAATAGAACAAACAAGGAGTCCTGTGGCACTTAAAGACTAACAAATTGATTTATTGCATGAACTTTCGTGGAAGAAAATCCCACTTCGTCAGATGCTTTGAAGATGGGGGAACTTACAAAATGGAGGAAATAAATGCAGGGAAGTGCAAAAGAGGTCACTACCTATGGTCAACATGTAAAATGGGGATATTAATACTACTTTTCTCCCATGCTTCGCCTAATTAGACTGTACAATTTTTCTGATAAAGCAATCATTCTTATGTGTACACACAGTGCCTAGCACAGGTGGCCTGAAAGCTCTCATGGTAAAGGAGTGGTCCATTTAGGCACAAGCATATACATATGCCATTGTATAAAAAATCCATTATATCGTGATGCTGCGATTTATCACTTGATCTCCCCATATAGTTTTTTTGCTGTCGTGAGAATCTGCCCAGATTTGATGACATATGTAAATCTTTGGAAGGAGATGGGCAGAATAGGAGGGAAGTCTAGAAGGTGGTGGAATGACACTAATATAACTTGCTAATTTAAAGAGGCCCATAGTATTTGGTGATTTCTCCTGTGAAGATACTTAGACTCTGAAATCAAGTCACCTTATTTTTGTTGCAGTCAGGTCACCTTATTTTTGTCAAGTTAAATAGATTTAGCTTGCTCTCATTTTCTTAGCCCTCAAGTAAGTTTTATGATCTTTTCTGTGCCCTCTTGAAATTTTCAGCTCTTTTTAAAATGTAGACACTGGAACTGGACACAATATTGGATCTCACAAATGTCATAGAAAGAGAAACTCACCTCCCTTCTCCTACTGATTGTTTTTCTGTTTGTACAACTGAGGATCACATTAGCCCTTTTTGCCACAGCATCACACCTGAAAATTCATGTTCATTATGACCTTTTAAAGCCCCTTCAGAGTAACTGTTTTCCAGGATATGGTTTGTCATTCTGACTGGAGCTTGCTTTCATTATACTGGGCATATTTGGCTGTTTTAAAAATGCTTTTGTTTGAGTGGGCCAACCTCACCAAGAAATCTAGGTCATTCTGTATGACTGACCTATCCTCATAGTACCATTTTGCCATTCTTTGAGTAATCTACATGGTTCATCAGAAGTGATTTTATATTTGTTTTCAGATCACTGATGAAAATGTTGAATTGTGTCCAGCCTAATCCTGATCTCTGCAGAACCCTGAAAGAAGCACACCCATTTCACGTTAAAAGTGGTACGCATTTGAAGGTAAGTAACTTCTATGTTTGCCAAGTCATTTCTTATATTAGGCATAGTACCTTCCAGCAGTTTGCTTTTAAATCTTTCAATCTCAATCCACTATACAGACCAGTATTTGTTCAAAGAACTATGGGTTCTTTTCATATGCAGTAAGGGATTTATTTTGTTTGGTTTTTAAATTGGATTTTCTTCCATTTTGTTTTATTTCTTCTGATGTTTGCCTTTTTCCTGCTCTGGATTGGGCATCTCTGGAGGGAAATGGAGAATACTTGAAAGTTTCTGACTGATATGTGGGAAGAGAGTCCTTTTATGAAGAAGTAATATTCCTCATTTCAAATGTAAGCAAATACATACAGTTGCCAACTCTGAGTAACAGGGCAATGGAATGTATCTGTGAAACTGTGTCCCAGATTCTGGTATGCTGCTTGAAGTTTGAGAATAACTTCCTCCATAATTAGACCCATTAACTTTTCATGATGTACTAGTGGATATGGATTACTACTGGATGTAAGTAAAGATATCATAATCTGCTCCTGACTGTTCACAATTGTATAAAAAGGCAGTATGGTCTGGGTGTATGACCACAGGATTTCTAAGTGCATCTTAGGCACTTGTTGTCTTTAGACATTTCATTTACTCTATTTGTGTATGTGCTTCTACATCTTCAAAAAGGAGGTTGTAATACATAACAAAGGTGTTAGGAGTATTAGGGTGAGTTCTGACACTCATGTTGAGTAGTTTTTACTCCCTAAATGATCTCACCTATTTGAATAGCCCTGCCTGTAGACAAAAGTACTGTTCAGTGTAAGAAAGGGTATTAGATTCTGGCCTTTAAAAATTTAGCTGAATTTAGAGGTGATAAGTGCTAAGTACTATCATTATTTAAAGAGGAAAAAGTATAACTTTTTTCCCCAACACTTTGCAAAACCTAACATTAAAGGATTCAGCACCCTGAGGCAAATTTGTGAGCTCTTGTGTTTGTATTCTATCTACTGTACCTTAGCTCAAATACATTGCAATGGCATCTGGAGCCCGTGCTGTTTAATAATTCTGACATTATTTCCCTTTAAGAAGAACAATTGGTTGTACTTGTTTAAGATTGGGGAAAGAGTTGTGACTCCCATAAGGCCATGAATACATTTATTATTAATTTTTTTTGTTCATTCATTTTTAATTTTCTGTCAGACAAAATCAAAGGCTGATATGGTGTCTTCAGTATACTCTGTATTAATGCTCTGGCTTCACAAGTTTTTACTCAGGTAATTATTCCAAACATCACTAGGAAATTAATGGTACACAGATTGGAGTATCCCAATCTTATAGTGCTTTAATGTATTTAGCAGTCATGTTGTGTAAGTACATAGTTCATGTTTGAAGCTGTTAGTTCAAAGCTAGACAGCATTATAAACTGTTATGGTGGTTGTGGATTTTATTTTATTTGTTAGAAGCATGTAGAAGTCTGGGAAGGGAGAAAGCACCAAGAACTTTCAATTGTTAGAGCTCAGGCACCTGGAACCAGCACAGCAGTTCCAGGTTCTTGCTACCACAGAACAAAATGGCTCAGGCAAAAGAAAAAAAAAAGGGGGCAGAGAATGTTTATGTGAAATCAGATTCATGCAAGCTAGCCTTTCACTAGACTAGGAGACTTGATGGATCCATCATCCTTTAAAAACAAGAGTGAGTTGTAAATCTGACTCTGCAACGGGTTTCTTAAACATAGGATGAAATCTTAGCTCTACTGATGTCAGCTACAAAACTCCCATTGATGTCAGTGGAGCCAAAGTTATTCCTACAGAGTATTCTGTGGATAATCCTACTCCAGTAAATTCTGAAGGATGGCTATCATTGCCTTTCAACATGTACCCAGCAAATGGGGAGACTCAGGCATTGATAAGGAAGGAGTCACTCAGGGAGGGAGAATCAAAGAATTCCATAGGTTCTGACAAACAAATGTTTTATTGTTTATCTGAATAAAAGTCTGCACTGTTAAAGTTCGTCACTAGTTTATATGCGCGCACACTCATTGCCCCTAGATACTGCCGACATGTATATTATCTACAGGCATCAATCGGTGTTCTTCCACATATGGAGAGCACTAGTTCATCCTTATGTAGGACAAACTATATACAGATGTGGAAACCACTATGCATTCCCCTTACCTTGCTAGTAAGGGTCTTCTTCATTTTCTTATTTCATTGTGCTGCTCTTCCAGCATCCTAGCCCCCCCAAATGTTGGCTGGACCAAGACACCAAAAGCAGAGAACCTTCAGAGTAGTCAGATCGAAATATCAGACCTCACACATGAAGGTGTAGGCTTTTCGTATTTCAGTCCAATACCACAAAGAAAAGAATTTAGCAATCTTCTTGCCTTGTATTCAGAATTCTTACTGTATTCCTTCTTTACTCTCAGCTGCCTTTCTCTAAAAATGCAATATTTTAAATGCGAGTCATTCAGTAATTCATGCTGTTCAGGCAATACTACAGCATTAATGCTGTAGGCTGATCATCTGTTTGAAAACATTTAGCCATGCATTCCAGAGACCAAATTTGATCCAGTCTTTTCATTGTCTATTCATTTCACTGCTGAGAATCCTAGCTTAGAAGAAAAAAATAAATATTGTACAAGACATCATAAAGTTTTATGGAGCAATTATTATGGATATAATTGTTCAAGGTTGTAGAGGTCTATAGATGTCTCACTATTCATAGACCAATGCCCTTTTATACTGCTTTTTTATAGTTAATGCAATGTCTCGTTTAATAATTTAAAAATAATGTATTGAAGTTAAATTGCTTTTTCAGAAGGCACAATCTTATCTCTCATTTTTTATAAGAATCTCATTTTAATTTGTTTGCTGTGCCATTCTAACATGAATTTAGGAATTTAATAGAGTGAAAATTGAAGGCTGATGGCATCAGTGAAATTATTAATTTGGTAACTGAAAGATTTATTTGGTTGATAGAATTTTCAATAGTCAATTATCTTTGGACTTATTAAAAGATGAAGCCTGAGCCAAATAACAGTTCTCACTCAGGGTTCCCTAGGAGAAATTGAAAAAGACATCTTCATTATTGCTATTGATGTTAACATGCAAATCGCTTACCGTTAATAATCCCAATAGACAGATAAATGCTTGTTTTTTCCCCTCAAGAAGTAAGATACAAAACCCTAAAAATGTTATGCTAAGAAATTAATATGACCTGAAAATAACACACTTAGCCATATTTTAAGTTTACTTTTATCTATACCAAGTCCTAGTAAAATAAGTTAACATAGGTGTTATGTCTTTGAGTCAATCAGCTCAGAGCGTCTGAGCTTTTTTCTTAAAGTTTACTATGTCACAGTATGACTAGATTCTGTCAAAAAATGATACAGGCATATACATACAAAAGACACGTTTCTTTCCTACTCTATCATAGGATTTTTCTTCTATAATGTTTTTGTTTTTCTGAATGTCACATCTCTTAAATTCAGCATTTCAGAATAACTTTTCTGAAAGTACCATGTTTACCCAAATATTGTTTTGCTTTTTCCTGATGAAACAGTGAGCAATGATATGTCAATATATCTCAGAGAAAGGGTCATAAATGTGTTGTTGTTTGAAAGAGGTACAATTGGCATATCAGTAATTTGGTGAAAACACTTGTTCATGAGATGCTAGGGATGAGAAATGTAAATAGAAAAGAAAGTACACCTGATTCAGCATTAATTGCCTTATGGTTAGTGGCATGTGTTAGAAGCTACCTTGGTGTAGTCAAAGAACACCTTTTCAATCATTTGCTAAATGACCAAGATGAAAACAATTGTGATTTAATGAATTCTGTAGGTTAAGGCCCATGTCCCATTCATGTTGAAGTCAAAATAGGGAATTTTCCTCAGTTGGGGTGGAATCAGAAATTAAAGGATTATTTCCTGTGAACAATGAGATCATGCAGTAAGAAGCTACTTGCACAGCAGTTAGAAATGGTCCAGTGATGTGATGTACTAGGGTACAATCCAGACTAACGTTCAGGTGGGTAAGGCTTTCTAGCAATCTCGTATTCTAATGCCTTGCTGAAGTAAGTCCCACACTGGTCACTCATAGCCTTCCTACAGGCAAGCCACACACTGAGTGTGAATGTACAACTGCACCTTACCATTCCATACCTTCACCAGTCATGGTGTTACTGGGGAATGTCCCGAGTGCATGCTCTTTCTTACAGTTCCCCCCCCAGAAATGTCTGTCTTGTACTTCCCAGACTTCTCCTGGATAACATGTTTTGTTAGACCTGTTATTTCTTGAAAAGGAGTATTCTTCGAGCGCTGCTCAGGTACATTCAGCAATAGGTGTATCCATGCCTTAGCACACAATTGGTCAGATACTTTTTTCCCTAGCCTGCCAGGAGAGGGCTAGTGGCAACAGCCCTCCCACCCCCCACCCCATGGCTATATATGTGACCACTGCCCAACCCCTCCTCAGTTCAATTTTGTCTGCCTCAGCGATGGTTCATGGAACAGCCCTCTCCTTGCAATGGTGCAAACAGCCCGTCTTCTCCGTTTTTATGAGCCAGCAGCTTGATTGAAAACACCTCTTTGTGGACATTGTTCCATGGAAGAGTGCTTCCTCCTCTGAGTGTCTGTCAGAGCAGTAACACCACTCCCCTCTGCCGCCCGCCATGCCAGGGTTTAAACTTTGTGCTGCCTGCAGCAAGGCCTTCCTGTCGGATGACCTGCATGCGAAGTGCCTTTGGTGACTGGGTGAAACCCATTTGGTCACCTACTGCTCCATCTGTCTGTCCTTTAAACCCAGGTCAATCAGAGACAGGGAGCAAAGGTGCTGTGCGTTGGCCTCAGGGCAAGTGCAGCAGCCCACCCCCGAGGCTTTGGGGTCTCCTATGGTACCAAATGACACTTCGGCACCGGAGACTTCCCAGCATCACTCACCTAGAGGCCGCAGAAAGGCCGGCTTGGTACTGGTCCTGGTACCACAACACTGGTGCTGATCCCGATCCCCTTCTTGGGGGGTCACCAAGGGACCAAGGGGAGTCAGTGCCGCTGCCTGTGACACTGGAGCCATTCAAGGCAGTGAAGGGATTCATCTTATTGCCCACACAGCCCACTCCGGTACCCCCCAAGAGGAGGGGTAAGCCGGCATTCACTTCCCAGGCTTGGTCCCACGAAGGCCACCGAACACCTTCTCTGGTCTCGGTCCCAAGTTCCCTGTCTCTCCCATGCGTGAGAGACCCGGTACAATTGAACCTTCTCCCCAGCACCATCATCACAGTCCCGAGGAGTTTCCTCTCCTTCGAGTCTGGAGGAGGGTGCCTCAAGGGGGTATAAACAGCCCCATCCTAGGCTCTTGGCATCGGAACCATTTAGGTGCCAGCCCCAAGAATGGTCTCCTCAAGAGACCGTGTCGGGCCCTCACAGGGCCACGGAGTCCTTAGCAGCACCAGCGCCCCGGCACTGGCCAGAACCTTAAACCCCGTGCCTTCCTCTTATACGGGAGACCTCACAGAGCATTTTGATCTTCTGCACTGTGTTGCTGCCCATACGGGGATGGAAGCTCAATCCTCCGAGGGGTCTGCCAAAACACTATTTGAGCCAGTGATCTTGCCTGGTGATCCTATCACAGTCCCACTCCACCCTAGTGTTTGGGACCTTGCCTCGTCACGATGGCAAAGCCCAGGTTCTATTACCCTGGTATCGGATATGATGGGCTTAAAACATTGGGTCCCAGGGACAAAGTTTCCTTCCCTCATCCACCAGCCAGTACTGTCTTAGGGCATGGTGGAGGCAGCACTAGGCCTGGGGCAAATCCCCCATGACCTGCTCCCTGGCATTGAGGGACACGAGGGAGGTAGACCTTCTGGGGCAGAAGATATACTCCTCCTCTGCCTTCCAGTTTTGTGCAGCCAACAACCAAGCCCTGGTGGGCAGGTACATGATGGATGTGTGGGAGTTGAATAAATTTAGACACCTACTCCAACAGGAGGCTAGGGAAGATTACAATGTCTTCCTAGAGGAAGGCAAAATAGCATCCCAAGACCCTCTCCTTTTGGCTTGGGAAGCAATAAACACAGCCTCCCGCACAATGGCCTTGGCCGTGACTCTCCGCTGTGCAGCATGGCTTAGGGAAGTGGGGATATCCCTGGCCTCCAAGCAGGTCATCTTTGACCTCCCATTCAACAGGGAGGCTCTTCTCCTTGCGGAGACCGAGGATATCATTGCCAGTGCCCAAGACCCCCGGGAGGAGGCTCAAATACTTAACCTCCCCTCTTCAGGGGCCCTTGAACATCCTCCAACCCAGTAGGTGCTTTACGTCTGCCCTGATTCGCCCTTTTCAACCGAGTGGCCAAGTTGTGGCACGCTAACCCCTGCAGCCTGGTTCCATTCGTGGACAGGGGAGTTTCTCCTGTCCCAGGCCCATACCCTCTTCCTGCGGTGGAAGGACTCCTCCCTCCATCAGAGGTTGGAACCTCTCATTCTGGCTGTTGGTCATTGGTCTCTCCTTTAGACAGGGATCACATGCTACTCTGGGCCCCAACACACTTCCTCCTATTACCTGGAGTAATGGATACAAAACATCTACCGAAAGTTCCTCTCCACTTGGTGCCACCTGTGAATTCTCACTGGGGTATTTCCTCTATCAGGGAGGGAAGTACCCCCCTGCTCTTTCACACTCAACGCCTCTCTCCTCCCCCTTATGGGCACACATGGCAAAACTAGGGTGATCCCTATAAATCTTGGGAGGAGAAGCGTTATTCCTTGTCATAGAAATAAGGGGCATTTCCTCAGGTATTCCCTGTTGTGACTTGGCTGAGCGTATGTTTGCTTAGCCTTGAGCCCCACACCCCAGTTCTGTGAGCCCTGACCCCACAGTTCCAGAACAGTTTTATCCCTTTGTGGGCTCTGGACCCTCACTCCTTTCTACCTCTTGCAAATTCTTTCTCCTTTTCCTGCCTTTCGGTCCCACAATTACTCAGCCCAGGTGACTCACGCCATGAGCCACAATGCAGGCCTCCTTCATCTGGCGGCCATCCAGTAGGCCTCAGGCCCTACCCCTTCTCTTCCTCAAATAATCTACCCTCAGGGGCTTGCGGCACTGGGTAACTTGCTGTCATCTGCCTGGGCACCGACTTGGAACTGCTGCATCGGGTGGTTAGATGCCTGGTAGCTCAAACTTGACTCTTCCACCCGGATCAGACACCTTTAAGGGTTATTACCCCTTTTTTCCCCAACCTCAACCCCATATAGCCTATCCCTAGCTCTTGGCCGAACACGCTTGGGAGTATCTCTTCGCGATAGGACCTCCGGCCCGACCCCATGGTTTTGTCCCCTTTCCAAGTAAAAAGGGGACTTCTCACTCTTAGCAAAAGAGGAACTCTGTTCCCCTAATATCTTAGCCTGAGCTTCCTGGCGGACCATATTGGGCAGTCCAGGATATCCTGGGATCCTACAGCCCAGAGCTTTGTCCCCTAGTACTCCCATTTCAAGGGGATGGGAAACGACCTAAGGCTGCTTTAATGAGTACCTTGGGGGGATGGGAACACCCCTAGTAGCCACTCGCTGACTGACAGCACGGGCCCACTACCCCATCCATCCCCTTTCCACGGGATGGGGCCCAGCAATTTGGGACCATCTGCCCCTTTTCTCCCCTCATGGGACAAACCCTTGCCCAACCCTGGCAGTCAGTCCCTCTGACACTGACCCAGAGGCCTGCTATAAATATTCATGGCAAATGTTGGCCTATGTGAATTCCAGAACCTGTGCACCAGGGGGGCATTTTCCAGTCAATTACCCATTGTTAGGGTACCCCATGAATCATCCCTCCTTCCTTCCCCTCCGGCGGGATGAAATTTCTGCCCAACTCAGGCTGTTGGGCCCTTGATTCTGACTCTCAGGCCAGTGGTAATATTCAATTTGGAAAGTGGCCTGGGTGGAGTTTTCCTGCTCCTTTTCCGGAGCCTCCCCACCCCGGTCTTCTTTCTAGCAGTGATAGTTCCTTGACACACACGGGATCTTTGGTGCCAGGAGCTACAGGTCCCCACACGAATGGCAGGAACATGTTATCAGCCCTGTCCCTCAAATTCTGAATGCTGACCTCAGATCTTGGTGAGCCAGATGACCTTTGCCATTGGTCATCTGCTGCTCCCTTCTTAGTTTAATAAAAAAAAAAAAAAGGGGGGGGGGAGAAAGAGAAAGAAAAGGAAGGAGTGGAAAGAGAGCCTAGATCTCTCTCTTTGCACCCTGGTAGTGGAATCCCCATTGTCCGTCCATTATGAAGCTGGGAGTGAGTCCCATTAGGTAGGCAGCTCTGTGGCCTTTGCGTGCATAGGTGCTGAAATACAGAAGGTAGTACTGAGACCACGGACTGCAGCAAAGGACATCCATTCCATGGCCCAATTCCTTCCTCTCAATGCCTTCGGTAAACCATTGATCATTAGGTCTAGGTCTCCTTGCTAAATGCTCCCTTTAGATTGGCATAATGCCCTGAAGTGTCTAACAGCTCCCTTCTATGAGAATACTGGGAGAGTTTCGATGTCTTTGGTGAAGACACCTCAGCCTCAGGTGACACCTTAATAGTGGTGTAGCTTGCGCAGGATACGGCCTGTCGCGCCATCCCTACAACTGTGTATGAGGACTCTTGTCTCTTTATGACGATCTAAGCCAACCACGTAGGCATCGTGTCCAAATCGGCAGTACCCCTGCCCCATTCTCCCATTGGCCCTTGTTTGGCCAGCCTAAGGAAAGGGGTTTTTCTCCCCCCTCCCCTTTTTCCCCTCTTCCTCGCATCTCACAGCATTTGGTATCTGCAGCTAGTAGATGGATAGCTCTAGTATCTGCTACCTTTTCCTGTAACCTTCACACTTTAATCGATGCTAACACCAGAGTACTGGGCTTTTCTACCTCAGCAGTTTCCTTAATACCAACTGCTTAGACCGCTATGCTGAGTCTCTTCCTTGATCACAACCCCGTAGGTATCTCCGTTTGAAGGCTCACACTAAGGTGGCATTAGGCCTGGCTGCTCCTTGTGGGTCGGTAGGCTTTCCAACGTAGTATGATTCGTGTACTCTACTGGTCCTTGCCTGGAAGGTGGTTTTAGTAGCCATTCACCTTGGCTAGAAGGGTCTCAGTGTTAAAGGCCTTTTCCTCAAAAACCCCATGTACAAGGTGCTTCTTAGTAGGCCTTCTGTTCCCCACTGGGGTCAGATTCCCCGGCCCAGGCTCCTCTTCTCTGGGTTCTCAGTTCTGAGGCTGACGCCTTAGGTCCCTCCAGGAGACCTCGCTGGCTTGGGGGAGGCTACCCTGCGTGGGAAAAGCAGTGCTGGAGGCAGCCAGGGCCAACTCTGCCCACTGTCCACAAGCAAGGCTAGTAGTCACCTATTACTGAATATATCCGAGCAGCGCTTGAAGAAGAAAGGTGGGTTACTTACCAGTAACTGTCCTTCTTTGAGATGGGCTGCTTGGATTCATTCACAATCTTCCCTCCATCCCCGCAACTTGGAGTTGGCGACTTTTAGGGACTGAGGAGGGGCCAGGTGGTGGCCAAGTATATAGCCATGGGATGGTGTGGGGGGAGTGGCTGCCAGCCCTCCCCTGACAGGCTAGGGCAAAAAGTTTCCAACCAATCATGCTCTGTGGCATGAATACACCTATTACTTAATGAATTCAAGCAGCCCATCTCAATGAAGGACTGTTACTGGTAAGTAACCCACCGATATGCATTCACTTTGTTATCCCAAATGGAGTTTTCTAGACACTTTCATTTAAAAATACTAGAATAGAAAACATAATTAAATAGGTTTATTAACTACAAAGAGATTTTAAATAGGTACAAGTATTGAGGCATAAAAGTTAGAAATGGTTACAAGAAAGTAAAAAAATAAAACCCTACTAAGGCCTAAATTAAGAAACTATGTTAAATCCAAAGTAAAGTTTTCTTACCACACACTTTAAGTAGTCTTTGGCTAAACTTCTTAAGCCATGACCACTCCCCCAGTCCAAATACTGCTTCCTTTGTTCTGTCAGATAATGGTAAGGTAGGCATTCCCCCCCGGTTTTTTTGTAGTCGTGTAGTAGCATATCTATCTGGGAATAAGGTGCCAGGCAGTCTGTGTGGTAAGGAAGTCCATAGTGTTTTTTGCTAAAAGGTAGTTCTTTGCCCCACTTCCTTTTGTTCCAAAGAATGGCAACTAAGTATGTAATGGTTCATCAGCCTTGTTTACACCTGGCTGAGGTGTTAATTTGCTCTTTGTTTCTGAGGAACTGGTTTTTCCACACTCCCCAGACATCTTGGGAAAATGTACCTTTGTCATGATCTCAACTTGTTAGCAACCTCATATATAACACTGTGCAATTTTTTCCCCATAGTATTATTGATTACCAAATTATGTTTTTAAATATTTCACAAGGCATTCCTGGTACAAACATTACAATAATGTGTAGGGTGTGAACATGGGTACATTCTGTTACAAGTATTAATAACTGACTCCCTGGTTATTTCTGATTAACACATTATCCTCAAACCAGTTACTGTACCTGAAAAGTGAAGGTTGGCTATTAAATAACATTCTAATGTTCAGATGCCAACATGAGAATGGAAAGTCTTTTTTTTTTCCTGTTTGCTGAGAGGCATCACCCAAGCTGTATACCTTCCTCTAAGCCCGCTCGCACTAAAAGTTATTCTCCATGAATGTCAGATTGTTTTGTACATCAACTTTGAGCTCCAACCCATGTGATGGCCCAGCTTTCCTTCTGAAAATGAGTTGTCAGCCCTGGATTTTGCAATGGAGAGCTATCCTACAAGGGATATATACACATTTTTTCTCTGATCATATCTACTAAATTTGAAATGAGGAAACAAAAGCCAGCAGTTTGAAATTTTTAACATAGGTTTGAATGCAGCTAAATATCTCTTGCTGAAAGAAAAAACAGAAAGAAAATGATCAAGAACCATGCATTTCTCTGCTTCAAAACTAGCTCTGTTACAACAATGAGATTTTCATGAGAAATGTAATGAAATGCATTGTCCTGCTGGGCCAGTCCAGTGACTCCAATTTCCAGAGCTATTCACCTTTTTTGTGGCCATCATCCAAAACACTATCATCCTCTCCGCTTTCTGTGTTCTCATTTCCAGAATGCCCAGTTTTCCATCTTTATCCATTCAGTTGGCTTCACCTTTCTGTTACCATTGAACATATTCAAGCCTATCCATTCTCTTTGTCAACTTTCTTTAAGCCTCTCCACATGTTTTTTTTTCTGATGGAATATTTAAACCATGAAGAGTCTTATTTAAATTCTAAAGTGCATGTCAATCTGCTTAGCTGTCTGAATGTTTCATTTAAGTCAGACATATAAATAATAAAAAAGCTTATATAATGCCATAGTCCAAGTCAAGTTATGTAAGTTTTATGTTAAACAAAATATGTCTCTGCAGTCCAAATCCATGGATTTGTTCCTGATGAGAAGTCAAGCCAGGCATTGGGGTATATGCATATATGAGGATTATGGGGGAGAAATCCTTTTGTTCTCTCCACGACCACCACATTTTTCCAAATCCATTGAGAAGTGGTGGTGCCACTCTATGAAGTAACCTCCTTTGGAATTTACTCTAGAACCATTACACCCACCATAAGCCCTTACACATTTATTGATTCTACTGTCAAGGGAGCATTTTCTCTCCCAGAGGAAGCAGCTGGATTTGGCCATGTAGCATTCATCTGATTTGATTTCTATCATGGTGAACTCTTCCAACTAGACAGTAATAGACTATTTATACCTTTTTATAAACCTCTGTTTCATAAAACACAAGTGCCTTTTGTCTATTGTGTACCATTATGTAATTACAAAGAAAAGTCATGTTCCATCAAGAGGAAAATCTATTCAGAAATGAATTTCTGAAGGTGTTGACTCTTCATAAAAGTACCAGAGCAGCATCAAGAGTCCCCTGATACAGGAACTGTAGGAGAGATGGCAAAAGGGACACCTGAGAACTCACTTGACCTGGTGTAGATAACATTATAGAGGTGGGATGAGTGTGTTAATGGGCAGGGCTGTTGTTCTGCAGAGGAGGCATAAAACTGTCTGATGATATTGTCATAATTTAGCTGGGCTGCTAAGACTGTCTGCATTATACTACGGGCTTCTCCATATTCCTGAGTTCCCCAGGCCAGAACTAAAAGGCTGAAAGGTGGCTTAAAGCCATTTTAGCACCTAACTCTCTAGCATGTTCTTATAGTATATGCAAAAACCAGTATCAAACATGCTATGTCAAGTTTCAGAACATTGATTTTTTTGTAAGCAAATTGAAACAAGTTAATAAGGAAAGTGTTGATAGACCTCATTTACAGTCTCATGAATTCTGCTGCTGTAAAAATACAAAGAGTAAAAAGAGATTTGTCAGTAGATGTGACCCTAAGAACCCCCAATGCCAGTTGGTATGTTTTTAGGCTGTGTCCTGAAAAGGTGACATGTACTGTATCATAGGAAAACTAACACTGATCATTCATATTGTTGTATGATGTATCATTGGTAAACCCACAAAGAAGTTTTTTTGTTTGTTTGTTGGTTTGTTTTTTAAGAAACATGCTGGAGATGTGTTTTTAAAATGTATCTGAGAAGCTGTGCCTAAGCTACACCTGTTCCAGGAAAAGGAATTTGGTACCACCTGCTTGACTGGATTGCCAATGTAAATTAAGCAAGGTATTACCAAAGACAGAACTACACATACATGTGAGGTAAACCAAACCATCAGGACAGCAAGTGAGAAAAAATAACCACTTAACAACCTGCTGTAACTACTGGGGGTGGGGGTGGGAGGAGATTGCACCCATAGGAAGTCTTTCTGCCTTTTCAAGCAGAGTTAGTGAGTTTTTTGAAGGATACAAAGAGAAAGCCGTGTTGGCATCCATCACTTCAGGAACTAAATGGGCCAGAGCTCTTGAAATCACAGAAAGATGGATTCTGCAGCCAAAGGGGTTGAAGTTTCTGGGATCTGAATATAGGTGAGAAGCCTGCTTAGGAAAAGACTGGAACTTAATTTCATCAAGTTGTAGTCTTAGATATGTATTTTTACTTTTGTTTGCATATAAGTCTTCCTATCTTTATTCCTTATACTTGGTACTCCTTAAACCCATAATGACTTGTTAAACTTTTTCTACATTTTACTATAAATCAATGCAGTGCTTTGATTAAAATAGAGTGTTTACAATAGAGTTATGGTAATAAGCTGCTGGGTACTGTCTCTTTAATGGAGCAAAAAGCTTACCTTCTCTAAGTGTTCAGTGGACTGGACACTGAAGGGGCAGGTTGTTTGTGGTATATTCAGAACTTGGGAGTGTGGTATGGATGCCAGGATATGGCCTGAATGCTTGTTTGCTGACTGTTGGTGTCACTTCTGTAAGGAACAGTAGTATAGCATTTTAGGGCACCCAGAGCTGCAGGGCAAGTGATGATACCAGCTCTTGCTGCTCCTAACTGTACCCCAAAGTGTCATAGTAGTAAAATATTCACAAAAAAAAGCGTCTGAATGTATAAGTATTGTTTTGTCAAGTACTCTAAAGTCTCTGCATATTTCTTGTTTACATTTCACTCTCTTGAGTAGCAAGAGGCCTTTTGGCAGGATATTGTCAGGTGAAGAGCTATAGAATGTTTCAAACAAGTACAGCCTAAGGCATTTTGCGTGACATGTTCTGCTTTCTCCATTCAGTGGGTATTGCCTTTGTGCAATGTAAACAATAGTAAAAAACTGAGAGGAACAGAAATTGATTGAAACACAAGGATAGTCACAAGCCTGTCTGTCTAACCTGATCAAAAGTCCACAAATGTTTGTACCATGCCATTAACTTAAAATGGCTTTGGATCAGCTTCTGCATCTGCTTTATCCTCTAAATAAAACAGCTTATGGGTGGAGGGTGCAGGGGGAGGCTGAGGTTCATTTCAGTATTTGACAGCTGCAAATGAACCTTTCAGAATGTGATCGTCAGTGTTGTGAGTGCACCTGTTTGCTAATGCAAAACCTTACATTCACAAATGCAAATTGGTTAATTGAGCATGAAATGCCTGTTAGCAAGTGGAACTGAGTTTTGCAAAAACAAAATGGACGCAGCAAGCAGCTATGAGGCTTGGGACTGGAATGAAATGGAGTCTCTGATAATTTGGGCCATAGCACAGCAGTATTTATTATCCAGTACATGCTGTACAAGCAAGTTCACGTGTGATTCTTTCTGCATACCAGGGGCCCAGATTTTTACAATTTAGGGTTATAAAGTGCAGACAAGCATTTAATCAGATTTACAAAAGCACCTAGGCAAGTTAGGTGAATAACTGTCATTGACTTCAATCTCTCTGCACCTTTAGGCACCTTGATATGGTTATACAAGGTCAGACTTATCAGATTGATTGTGCTGGGCATTTTTTTGCATTGGGAATAGAAATAAATAACTAGAGCTGTGACAAGGTGGTAACTTGTTTCATGTAACCTCATTCTGAACTTTGACATGGTGTTCGTTGATTTTGCCCCAGGTTAAATGTAATGTTTCCATTAAACAGTTGAGAAAGTGGCTCTTTTCTGGAACAAACGCATATACTAGTTTCTTTTTAAATGCAAAGCCACCTTCACATAAAAAGGTAAGTGTTTTGCAAATGATGACATATTTGTGGGATTTAGCTCTTATTCATTCTTTAGGATGCCTTGGTAGAACAGTGTAAAATAATAATGTGATTTAGTTTGGTCTTCTATACTGAGATGGTGGGATGTTTGGGATGAGAAGAGCAGAATATCAGATGTCTCAATGAATAGACAGGGATACCAATCTTTAGATGAAACAACAGAACAGAATGCTGATCTTTCTCAAAGAAATGTTTCCCCGTAATGCCAGTACAATAATAAGAAGAAACAATGTCAAGGTTACTATTTCAAATACTGGAAATGTACATTGATTTCTTGAGGGAATCTTAAAGGGCAATAGTGGCTGACCATTTTCCTTAAAGATACATAATTACTGTGACAAGCTCCAGAGGAGTAGCTGTGTTAGTCTACTTCAGCACAAAAAACAAAAAACACCCCACCCCCCCCCCCCCCAAAAAAAAAAACAAAAAAAACCCACAAGGAGTCTGGTGCCTCTGTCAAAGACTAACAAATTTATTTATTGCATGACCTTTCATGGGAGCAATCAGACACTTGAAGATGGGGAACTATTAAATACATTTATTGGCCTTTAAAAGTGCTGCCAGATTCCTTGTTTATAATCACTATAATATGTCTTATGACAGATCAGAGACAACACAAGCTATGCAGCTGCTTCTTCTAGGAAAACAAACAAGAAGTCCTGTGGCACTTAGAGTAACAGATTTATTTATTGCATGAGCTTTCGTGGGAGAAAATGCCACTTTGTCAGATGTAGACAATTCCTCTATGGATTGTTTGAGAGTTTTTATTTTGGTATGAATGTGTTGGTTTGGGATTTAGTTTTTTTTTCCCCCTTTAAACTCATAGTTACACTGGAACAGTCATTGATGTAAATATGGTTATACCAGTTTAAAGATGCCTTATACGGGTATAGATTAGTCCATTTCACTTACCAGGCTAAGCTATCCTGCTGTAAGTGTATTGTGGTAGAACTGTATTCACTGTAGAGGAGATCTACTACTTTATAGCAGTATAGCTTAGATAGTAAAAAATTTTGTGTAAACCAGACCTAAGACGATGAGTCAAGATAGCTCCTACACATCTCCTTAATTGCATATCAGACTCATGAAACACACTAATAAAAGCTGTTTTGAACACTTGTTTAAAGGCCTCCAAATAGTACAAAAGTTTCTCCTATCCTGATTCAACACAATAATGACCAAGTAGAAAAGAACCCTAATAAACCTAGAACCCAGATGAAGCTAGAACTTTAACTAAGACTTAACAAGACTTGACTTCAATATTTTGACACCACTTCTCCTTCAGTTGCTCAGAAGCACCTCAGTAATTAATTATTACAATTTCTGTCCACTGCACAATTGGAATCCATTCAGCACTGGAAGACACTGTTTCTGGGACTGATATTCCAGAACCCATAAATTTTGATTTCAAGTAGTGGAACTTGCATTACACTGGTGGACCTTAAAAAACAAAGTAGTGGGCCTTAGGAAGCAAAATAACCCAATGCCAGCACAGGTAGCAGTTTCTGTCACTCCTTAGCCGCTAAACTATTTCAAGTTCCAAAGGGGCAGCCATGTTAGTCTAGTTCGGGAAAACAAGCAAGGAGTCCTATTTCAGTTTTATGGGATGAGAGAGAACAAAGGAATAAAGCAAGTTACAACTTTTGCCTGCGGAGTCCTTGAAACTTCTTCTGAAGGGTCTGATGTTGACCTCAATCAAAGAGGATCTTGGATTATCTGGACCAGTGGTCTGCTCCAGTATGGTAATTTGTGTGGTCTTAAAGAACAGAGAAATTATCAGAGTGTTGTAAATATCTTTTTGGGCACCTCCTTAACCATATTGTACATGGATGGACAACTTGAGAGCCTAGCACTAGTACACGTTGTGTAATACTTTTCCTCTAAAAGTACATGGAAGCAAAATCCCACAGTGGTTATTGGTACACAGCTGAAAAAGATGTTGGCTATATCTCTGAAAAGATCAATCTGGTCTTGCTCCCAAAGTCTTAACAAAATACATTAATACAACTCCTAAACTATTAGTTCCCTATTTGTTTGTAATATAAAGCATGAAAGTCAATTTTTAAATGTTTCTTTTCTTGTCTGGAAAAGTAATTTTGTTCAGTCAGGGCCAAAGACAAAGCAAAATAGATGTACTGAACATATGAATACCAGGGATGTGATTTCCACAGCAACAATAATCCTGTCACAGCTGTCAGAATTTACTCCTTTATCCATATGACATTTTAACAGGCTGGAAAGCTGTGTTAGAATAAGCAACTATAAAGGACTCAGTCCACAATTACTGACATCAGCAGGCTCATCCACACAATATACTGTTTACAAATTCTGGGGAAATTGGTTTACTGACTACTAGATTAGCTTTTGTTGCTCCAAAGCTTAGACATAACTCTTCTGTTTCATTATGGCAAAGTTTTATAACAGGCAGTTAAAAAATGTTAATTTATTTTTCACTTGGGAACCAGGGAGATAGAGTTCTGTAGGAAATGTATGCTTTTTGATCTCATAGACTTTCCCATGTTAGCATTAATTTATTTATTAAGAACAAAGCTATAATATCAAGGCCCATTTACCTCAGCTCCCAGAGCACTAGATTGTGCAACCCAAACACATTGATGAGCCTTTTCATGCATGTAACTGCTCACCCATGTGAATAAGGGGTTCATAGTCTGACCTAGGGTTATAAAGTGATTTTCTGCATACCTATGCTGCTTTACGAGCCTTAAGGCATTATGCATTCAAACTACAGCATGGCTTATCCCTTAATGGTATTTCAGGTTAAAGTCAGATGTATGACTGTTGCTGAGTTTGTGGTCTGACTGGAAATAGGAATCTCTAGGAGTTTCACTAAAAAACCCATTCTCCTGAGACTCCTATTCCAGTATTGGATATTTAAGTGGTATAGCCAAGGACGGAGAATGTCAGCTTCTCATCTGAATTGGTGTAGCTCCATTGCCTTCATTCGGCTTTCTTGGAGTCAGTGATTTGCATCAGCCTGAGAAACCTCCTCAGCTTCTGCCTTGCTTAAAAAACTTTGATTTATGGTTAATCTATAACAGACCTATGCAGTTGGTGGTGTTCTTCAATTCATTCCTGTAAGCCCACTGATGTGAAGTGCAATATGGTGGCTTCTAGAGGGGTAGGATGCTGGCTGAGATCTCCTCTCTCTCCCCCGTCAGCACAGCACTTTAAGTGAGTGGCCCCTGGGAAATGGGGGTGTGGGGTGAGTGGCTGGATTCCTGGGTTCTCTACTTCAGGACTGAATCTGAGGGGCAGAAAGACAAACACCAGGAGGAGCAGAAATATTCCCAGTGTTTGGATTCTTGGATGTGGGATTTCCCAAGTCTTAGGAGACAGCCACTCCTCTGGTATTTGACTGGGTGGTCCTGTTTTTGAGTGGTTTGCTCCTGGTCTGCTACCATAACAAAAGTGGATGCGATTTTGAGTAATGTAAAATGGGAGACACTGCTTTGCTCCCCTGGGACTTCAAAATGGTGTCCCCTGTGTGGCATGATCTCTCACACACTGTGTACAAGATTCCATTGGTGGAGAATGGGATAGCAAGCTCTTAAAAATGGTTCCTCTCCATAGATGTGACCTCATGCATGTCAGTGGGACTGGGCTCACAATAGTAGGAGCCAGCCCCATGCCATTCCTGAAAGTGCTGGAAGATTCACCATTTCAAGAAAGAGGTAGGTGAACACCTTAAGTCCTTGTGTTTGGAAATAAAAGGGTAGACCAGTGGACACCTCCCTGCCCACATCGGCACACTGAAGGGCATACATAAGTGAGGGATGGAGGTATAGGCAGCAGCCATCAGAGCACAGGCCTCCTCAACGTGTCCTCAGAGAGGAAACCCAGGGCCATAGAGAGGGTGTGCCCTCTGCGTGGAGTGAAAAATACAGCATGGAGAGTGCCCCCCACAAAGACAGTAGTCTGTTTTCAGTGAGGCAAGTCTAAACAGTGACTGCTGTATGCTGATGAGTCTGGAGCCCTGGGGTGAGGGGAGAAGACCTACACATATACCTACAGAGTGAAGCTAAGTACCTTTTCTTACACAGGAAACTTTGGCACAGCTACGTGATGCTGTAGCTAAGACCTGGTTGAAACTGACAAAACCGATTCATATCTCAATGTGTGCTGTACTTCAGCTGAAAGTGGGGAAATTGAGGCAGTTAGGGAATACTGTGTAATAAGTGCTTCCTGTTCAAACTCTCATTCTAGGTCTAGCACTGAAGACAGGCCTTGTGCATTTAACTTCCTCTTCAATCATCTCCTGACCCAGTGTATTATCCAGCGCAAATTTAGAGGCAAAGATTTTACTGAGTATTGGACAATCCCATAATTAGTAGAATGGGGTCCATTGAAGAACTGATTGGATGCTAGAGTCAGACCTGAACATTGATTTGAATTCATGAGAGGAACAACTGTCATGAAAAGAAAACATTGTCTCCATTTAAAATGGCAGCTGTTAGTCCCAGTTATTAAGGACTGCAGGATCTATATTTCTGATGTATAACCAACGCACCACCAGTGCACAAGCATAGATCCTGCCAGAAAATGAATTTTAAAGGCTAGACCATTTCTTCTCACATTCTCCAGGGTGAGCAAACAAGTTGTTCCATAACACCCTTAAAATCCAAGCACAGAATGACAGTCAGTTATGAATATTTGAATATGTGCCCAGCACCCTATATTGGGTGTCATGGCCAGATGTAGCACCAATATGGACGTGAGGTATGACAGCGCCATAATGTAGCTGTGTTTGAGTGGGTTAGGCCACCACAGTTTAATTTATTGATCTTCATATTGTGATGACCTTATTTTTAGATGTAATGACTATTTGTCTCAAAAGAAATCCAACTTTAGAAGCAAAGTAACATAAGTGTCTAATAATGAATACAGATAAACCTGGATGATTGTCACTTCAGCATGAGTGTCCACCTTCCTTTCTGGTTGTCCTTTTGGTAAGGCAATCTTTGGGTGGTATTTCTCTGGAGTTTTTTCTTAAGACATAAAGTTATAATATGATGATAAATGCTGCTTGTGCCTAAGAGTGACCCATGCCAGCATGGTGGTAAGCCAAGAATTTTACACTGCTCTTATCACTTCTAGTATGGATTATCAGAACACTTATTTTTCTGGGGTCATTGCCAAGCTATCAGAAGGATTTAGAATTTATGAATCTTTTTAATTCCTTCACTCCAAATACATACCTCCCCACCCCTTGAGAGAGAGAGACTTGGATCAAAATAAAAGAGCAGTCCTGTGGCACTTTTAAAGACTAAAAGATCAACATCACAGTTTCATTCAGAAAATGGACCCTGGCCTTTTGCAGAGCCCGGGTCAAGAAAGGGAAGAAATAGACAGCTAACAAAGCAAAACCAAACATATTAAGTTTGTAGATCAAGCATTTTTTGAGACATGAGGAGCCAAAATAGAAAGGAGTATTGTCTAGCAGTGAATGATAGTGAAATGCTTAAACTCCCTGGGACAAATGGTGTCAGGCAGTGTAGCACCATTGACTTCAATAAAGCTGCTATGACTTATATTTCCCTGCATTTATTTTCCTCCCATTTTGTAAGTTTCCCATCTTCAAAGCATCTGACAAAGTAGGATTTTCTCCCATGGAAGCTAATGCGATAAATAAATTAGTTAGTCTTTAAAAGTGCCATAGGACTCCTCGTTTGGTTTGCATCTTTCATTTTAAAAATATTTTTTTTTATTTAATGAATTTGAATCTATATGTTAAAGAACCCTTAGAGTGAAATCCTGACCCCATTGAAGTCAATGGAAGTTTAACCATCAGCTTCAGTGACTACAGCGTGTCATTTCCAGTCTTTAGTCCTTAAAATACCTAATGGAAGAAAAAAAAAAGTATAGCCAGAATATTAAACAATTTATTTCCCTTAACTATTGTCTAATAGAAGTGTCTCCAGTTTGGCCTTGAAACAAATATTTTTAACTAGCTTCTTTTCTGGCACTAGCTACAGTGGGCCAAATCTGGAGCATTTGGAATAGATCCTAGGCCTGTTGACTCTAGGTCCTGAACACTATTATTGCATTTTTGTGAAAACCTCCATTTTCTGTAGGCAAAAATATTTAGATTGGAAATCCCAAACCAGCTGTTCTCAGTCCTTGAGTTTGTTCATTTCAGTGGATCCGCTCATGAGTCAAAGTGTTATTTACTGTGAGTAAGAGGGGGCAGAATCTTAGAGAGCTGAATGAATGAAACAAACTGGAGAAGTTATTTAGCATGTGACATAATGATCTCAAAAGGAAAAAAAAAGTTGTCATAAAGTCAATTCTCCTCCTTTCCAAATTATTTATATAAATTGGAGGCATCCCGGTGGGCAATAGTGGTTGTAGCTACCCTCTCGTTATCCCTCAGCTATGCAGTACTCATTAGGGCCACTGAAACCAGGAGATAAGTTTGGGATATTAATATTATAATATTGCCAAAATCTCATAATTCTGTAGGGCTGTCTGTTTGCTTCCCCCTAATCCTTTTCTAAGGTGCATTTTAATTATTTTTAAGGGACTTTCTCTTTTCTCGGATGTTTCATTGATTGGAGTTCGAAAGGATGCTTTGCAAGGCTTAACCTGGCATGGGTTAATGTACTTCACTGTGCAGTACATGCCAGCTAACCCTGCCAATGTTTTTAATCTGTTCTAATTTTACTTACAGAATTTACAATACTAGATTTATGAGAACATTCCATTTTTCCTCACAACTAGATACTCGATGGTATGTTCTTAAACAATAAGTTTCAAATGTCATGCCGTTTCATGAGGCCAGTGTTCCCCTGTAGTTTACATATTGTTACTTTTCTTTGGACAAGTTATATTTTAAAACAGTGTGATAAAATACCAGTTGAGCAGTGAAGTAATTGCTGTGAGTGAACTATTAAAAATCTACTTTCCTTTCAAATATATGACGTGTTGGTTTTGCGGATAATTAAATAGTATTTATTAAATCAGCAAAAGACGACAGTGCCCGTGTGCTACCGTCTTCTATAATTGAAAATATTGAATTTTAAGAAGTTAGGATACCTTGACATTAACTCACCTATGCATTTGAGCCTCATAGGAGAAAAGAATCAGCTGATGATGTGCAGAAGTTAAAGGTAACCTTCCTGCATGCCTTAAAAATGCAACAAATACACAAGTTACTGAAATAAAAAACAAATTACCTAAGTGTGCCAGCTCATAAAATTGTGCTGTTTTTTTCCCCTTCTTGAGCTGTTGATAGAATCCTTTTCAGACTGAAACCAAGCCCTTCACTTAGTGTCCCTGTATTTTTTGTTGTTTTGAACGGCAATCCTGCAATCTCAGGCAAAACCGCTTTGAACCTCAATGGAATTTTATTCTTTGCTAGCACTGCAAGATCAGGCCCTCAGTTCTTGTGCCGATATAGTAATGAGTGCTAAACAGTTTGTTCTTTCTTCACTGTGCGTCTAGAAATCCCATTCACCTAAGTGATCCCTAAATCAAAGATACAGTTTGTTAGGCTGGAAGCTTGCTGATTGTCTTTAATAGGATTAGATCTGAAACAATGATGTATGTACAAACTGGGTTTTGGAAAGATAATGGTTGATTTAGCATAGAGAAGGAGATTTGAAAATGTAATTGTACTGCTTTCAGAACACACATGCATGTGAACACTGGGTTTTGGAAAAACTTTTCTAAAGAACCAATGAAGTTTAAGCAGCAGATTCCAGTATTAGCCAAGGGACTTAGTGTCCCAAAGTCCATCTTTATCCCATCTTGCTAGGTACTGAAAGTAGACAGATACATGCTGAAGCTATGGTTTGAGGGATATGTTATTTGTATGTTCAGATACACGTAATTATATCTGCTGTTTCTAGTGCACACTAGAGAAGTGGTTCCCAACATTTTCTCTGCCGTGGCACACCTTGCTACCTTTTATTTGAGGCACACCACTTTATAGTTTCCAAACGAATTCATGAATATTCATGAGCCAGCGAGCCAATCCAGAGCTCTCCGAATAGTTTTTCAAAAAAACTTGTGGCACATCTTCTCAGGCCTGGCAGCACACCTGTGAGCTGAGACACACTGGGTGGGAAACACTGCACTCAGGGTGGGGTGGGGGGGAGCAAGGAGTCTTGTGGCACTTGATTTTTTTTGCTTTACTAGACTAACACAGCTGCCCCTTTGGAACTGCACTAGAGAGTGACAGCAAAAATTAATTCTCAGTGGAATCCTTTTGAGGGCTGTCATAAAGAGTCTAATTGCCTCTGGGCATAGTCAGAAGGTCCATAGTTGCTAAACTGTGTAAATTTTCCCTGAAGAATTATCCACAGAAACTACAGAACCCAAATGGCTGCCAGACCGTCCGTGATGGCAACAATCACGAAGGGTAAGTGTTTATTAGAAGCTGAAATTGTAGTGTTTGGTATACATTATTCTTAATATTATTTGTAAAATTTTTTAAACTTTATTTGTGAATTACTAATTGAGTTCATTCTGAGCTTTGAAAGTCAGAAGTACTGTAGTGAAGTGATAAGAGCCTGCACAGGCAAGTTGCACATGTTCTTCTGTGATCACCTGAGCTGGACTTGTTTGAGGGCCTGAGATTAAGTATGTCAGCATCTGTGCTTCTGAGAAATGAGGCCTCATCTTTGGAGGTCTCTTAGTCGGTGTTTTTTCAGAACAGTATAGCTTAGTGGGTAGCACTCTGCCGTGAGGCTCAGGAGACCAGAGTTCTTTTCTGGGCTCCATAACTGCCCTGCTTGTCTGCGGCAAATCACTTCACCTCTCTGTGCCTCAGTTTCTTTGTCTGTAAAGTGGGGATCTTGATACTGACATCATTTGTAAAGTGCCTTGAGAGCTTCTGACGGAAAATGCTATGTAAGAGCTAAGCATTGTTGTTTCCATCTCCTCCCATGCCTCTTCGAGTACTTACTGAAATAGCTAAAACTTAGAACCTAAAACTTAGATTCAACCCCCCCCCCATTTCAGCAGTTATCAGATTTGGCCACATTTATTGCCTTAGCAGTGGGTACGTCTATACTGACAGGGCAAATTTGCTGCCATCAGTGGCTCTTCTGAGCTCTATTGAGTGGTCTGTGTAGACATATTCAATCAATCTCTGGCTCAGTGCTATACTCTATCCCTGTAACTACAGCAGAGCTGTCAACTGGATGGTGTTTCTGGCCAACAGTACAGTGTGTACAGGGAGGTAAGTGGGAGTTAGTAAGATAACAGGAAATACACAAGGTATTTTACATACCTTGCATATACCTCATTGACTGGGGCCAAAAAGTGTGGGATGTGTCAACTAGGGCCCTCGTATTCAATTTTGTCCACTCCCACCTCAGCTGGAGAAACCCAAGACATTTCTAGGGCATATTTGCATGTGCATGACTAATGGTATCACCCAGTACAGAGGCTTATCCTTAAGGAGTAGAGTGGCCCCTCCAGACACCTTAGTAAATGGGATGTATGCGGGGTCAGCTCTATGGGGAGTAAGGAAGGTTGGAATCTGTGTCAGCTACTGCAGTCTCTTGCCTACCATAGCTGTTGACCACCACCACTACACTATGCTTGGAAGGTGAATCTGCATAACTTTTACCCCTAAATCTTCCTAGTGTGGTGGTTTTTTGCACCTGCCTTGGGGGTGCTGGTGCTGAACGTGCAGCTGCACCCTCTGACTTGAAGTGGTTTCCATCCTACACAGCCTTTGCACTTTTGTTCCATGGCTTTTAGCACCCCATTACAAAAACTATTCCAACACCACTGCCGCCTTCTAAAATTTCTGGAATTGACCAATATCAGAAATAAGAAACCAGGCTGATGTGATGCAGTGATTTTTATTGTCTGTGCCTCTTTGATGTGCCAAAAGATAAAGCTGTACTGTCCAGGAGGTTTGGGTCCTGGATGAAGCGTGAAGAACCAATGGGTGCATTTAATAGAAGCTAATTGTTTCTTTAAAAAAGTTCCAGTTGATTCTGCCAGTAGCAGTACCATCAGCATTATTAAAATATGGAAGTGGTGCATAAACTTAGCAAATATGCCTTATATAAACAACTGATAGAGATGCATCAGCATTGATAGCAAATTGCTGTGGTGGGAATCCTTCATTTAGAAATCATTATAACTACGACCAGGTTTCAGGGTCGTCATGGCTAATTTTTTAAGACTCCATGCTGATCAGAGTAATTGCATTTAAGATAAGCTTTATGCTACTTAAATCTGATTGCTGGTAGCTTTATTATTCATCTAAAATTGCTTGAAAAGGGACATAAAATGTTTCTTAATGAAACTGATAACTATTGAGCCTTGCAGTTTGCTTTGCTAACCACTTTTCCAATACATGTATTCCATAATCTGTTTATTCAAGTGTTTTTAAATGCTTTGCTATTGAGTCAAATCTCTTTGCAAATTATGGTCAGACTTGAAAACTCCATTTTTCTCTTATTTATTTTATTGTATTTTTTAAACTTGACAAATCACCATTTTGTGAGAGAATGGCACCACTAGGAAAGTACGTACACAGTCCTTATGGCATTTTAGAACGTATTATCATACTCATTAAATAGTTACAACTTCCAATGTAGGTGGCCATGAATAAGCACATAACAATGTTTCTGAGAATTAAGAAGCACAGTATGTTTCTGATTCTTATGGGAATCTTATACTCAATCAAAATGGCAGTCACATTTTACACACTCACTTTGCATGGGCAATGCAAAGATACGAGACCCTATTTCTTATGATTAAGCACAAAAGCTCTTTGCTTCTCACTCTGTGATGAGCTGGATTCAAACACTCCCCTGAGAAGGTACAGGAGGAATTACTAATCTGAGTTTTATCAATTGGCAGTCCTGTCACATTTTAGATCCATAAGAGACTTTTAAGATTATGATTCTTTGTACTCTGGTAGTGAGAGAATTTTTATTCTGGTATTTCCAACAAAATAAATTAGGCTGTGGCAAGGACTGCAGTATCAATCAACCCCCATAACTTTGAGTCTTAAGGACTTGATTGTGCCTAGCCATTTACAGGTGTGAGAACGGGGTGGATACCAGCTAATTTCCCCTAGCACACCTGAGATGTAATGGAGGTTCTTGTCCTCCCCTGAATGCAAGGACTGTTCTCAGATTGCATGTCTGTTTGTCCTAACCTCCTATAGTTAAAACCACAGGAAGTTGGCCTCTTCTTATTCTGAGTGCTGCTGGCTGGTGCATGTGGGATGAAAAGCATATCATAGAATCATAGGGTTGGAAGGGATCTCTTGAGGTCATCTAGTCCAACCCCCTGCCAAAAAAGCAGGACCACTCCCACTAAATATCCTGCACTCTACCAAAGAATTTCCCATCAGTCGCACTCTTCTCGCCTGTTGAGGAAAGCATTGTAGCTTTCTTAGGTGCAATGCTTCCGAGCAAATAATGAGAGACTGAATCTCTGAAATACCTACTGCCTCCGCCTCTGGCTTGAAGCCAAAACTGAGCCCAAAATGTACATGAGAGAGAAGATGAAGGTTGGTGATTTCTTTTTAACATACTGAGGAAAAACCGAGGAATGATTTGTGCCTGTTCATGACTGCCGGGATAATACGTCTCCCCATAATGTAACCTTTTCAGTAGAAATGTCCTATATCACTGTAATTGCCAATCACTAGTGAAACAAGAGACATTAAATTATTTGCATAGTCTGCTGAAAAGGTAAATTGCAGCAGCAGAATAGCTTTTACAGAAATACTTAAATCTCTTTAAAGAAATATGGACTAACTGAAACAAGTTCCATGACCTCTCTGGATGGTTTGGCTAATTACCATAGAATTGTTAAATCAGATGTCAGCATCTGAAAGATTGTTTTTTTCCCAATATGGATTTTTTCCCCCAAAGAGCATTGAATTAGCTTTCTTGTACTCTTATACAAAAGAACACAAAATCTATACTCTAATTTATGTGTAATGGATACAATAATAAGACGTGCATGTTACAAAGATCCATAGAGCCTTCAGTCCTAAAATTCTTTTGGATGCAGTAGTTACCCATAATGAAGGTACTTAGCTGAAGTTGGAGTCCAATTTCTTATTCAAAATGTACAGAATTTCTATCTGAAAGACAGGTCTTGTTGTGTGATATTTGGCGGCCTCCCTGTTTGTCCTGGCTTGCTATGGCAGACAGTCATCCCTTGAGCTAATGCTTTTAATTCATTCCCTTAGAAATGCAATGCAAATCTTCAACAATATCAAAATCATAATGGCATTATCTTTCTGATGTTTGAGGCTAATCTTGGAGAGTTTAAAGGCAGAAAGGCCCAACAGTTCTAGTCTTTTCTCCTGAACACCAACCACCTCCATGCTAAACCCAACAATCAAATTATACCAACAACTTGCAGCTTCTAGGAGACTAGACTGTTGCATGCCAAAAGCAGAGAACAAAAGGAATGGAGATGCACTGGTGCCTAAGGCCCCACACCATGGCAAGGGAAATGAATGAGAGCCTGATAATCCTGGCAGGTGGCCCCTACCCACATACTGTGGAGGAAAGTGAACCCCCCCCGCCCGCCAATGTTATGCCAATCTGATCTGGAGGAAAATTCCTTCCTGAACCCATGTACCGTGCTTAGCACTGTTCAGGGGGGAGCTGTCGCTGCATTTCTTCCTTTATGGTTCAACAAGGGCATCCTGCAGGGCAGGCTCAAGGGGCTGTGGCACCCTGAGCGTACTTTTGATTTTGTGCCCCTGGAGAGGGGGACGGGCATGCAGAACCTGGTCTTCTCTTTGAGCTGGCTTGCCCCGGCCCCAGGGCAGGGAACAGCTGGCCCAGTGGTGGAGCAGGCCTGCCTAAAGGCCAGACTCAGCTCTCCTGCCCCTCCTCTGGGCCAGCTATTCTGCCCTAGGCATGGGGAGGGGCAGGCAAGGAAAAACCGAGGAATGATTTGTGCCTGTTCATGACTGCCTGGATAATACGTCTCCCCATAATGTAACCTTTTCAGTAGAAATGTATGATGAGAGTGTGGAGTCTACCCCAAGGGAAAGAGTGGCTGGCTCAGGAGAGAGGCAGGAGTGCGGGGTCCAGCTTCTGGATCAGCCTGCCCGGGTGTAGCTAAGCATTGGCGCCCCAAGCCAGCGCTTCACTGGCTCATGGGTAGAACTGGTCATGACATCTTGTCTAAACTCCTGGCTTCTTTGCCATCACCTCTTCAGGCAAAGAATGATGTGTGTCTCCCACGCATCTAGGATTTTTCCAGGCTCCACAGTTCCCTACCAACATGGGGAATTCCCCATCAAGACAGATTTTGTAAATGGCCCGCATCTGCGCTTCACTTTCTCTCCAGCAGCTGTGAACAACAAAGTTCCCCGCAGTTGTGTGTTGCAGCTCAATTCTTTCTAAGCAGGTATTTATTCTTAAAGTGAAAGGATTACAAAAGAAAAAAAAAAGCCTCCACATATGATATTAAGATTCCCAGAGATATCCACAAAAATCAGCAAAGGCTCAGGTAGGTGATCAGTCTTTCAAACCCTGCACAGGCATTTTTCTGTAGTTACAAGTTTATAACAGTTCTTTTTTTCCCCCCCGAACAAGAACACCCATGCATAGGTTAGCCTTTTTCCTTTATACTGTCTGGGTCTTTGATCTCCACAGACTGTGAACAGGTAATCAGTCAGACAACTGTTCTCTCCTCCAGGGCTCAGCTTCAAAAAGAGTGTTCCAGAATTTGAAATTGGCGTTCTTTTCCCTCTAGGTATTTTCTAGGAGGCAACTTAATTTTGTCCCAAGAATTCCTCCTTATCTGGCAAACTATTTAAAATAGTCCTTTTACTCTCGTAATACTTCCCCAGGGTTTACACTAGCCATGTCTCATCCCAGCTACACATAATCATGCAATAATAAACTTTGCATTTATAATACTTTAAAGCTATATAAGCTTAGTTAAATAATATCTCCTAGAAATATTGCAAGAAATTGCCATATCTATCACAACAGTCAGCTAGCCCCTGAGCACATAAACAAGAACCAGCCAACCCAAGCATTTGAGAGTGATTGAGTGTTTGGTGCCATCCCAGGGCCCTGGTATTCATCATCCAGTGTCCCATCACCAGCGATGGACATCCCTCCAATGCATCAGAGGAAAGAGATTTAAACACTCACATATCCCTATTAAGTTGTCCAGCCTAGGAGAGCCTGGATTGGATTAGAAGAACAACTTTCAGAGATTTTGCTTGTCCAATATAAGTTGATATAACTCTGCTTGATGCAAATAATTTATTTTAATATCACTTAATTCATTATAATCACCACCATGGAAGAAACAGATACCGAGGTGTGCCTTGGCTAGTAAATTTATAGGGTTGATGTAGCACACTTTTTTTTTAACAGGTTAAGACTTTGTTCCTGCAACCGCTTGTCTTGAAGGACTACTTACATGTAAACCTTTATCTACCATTGTACCATATTTGTGATTATAGCATCTTTACTTTGCACATAAAAATTTACCTTATCTACAAATGCATTTTCATCAACGTATATAGAGCATGGTTTCCAAGTACTTCATTTTCCAACAATCTTTTCCAAATACTATATTTTAAGGTCCACTGTCTACACCAAAACAAACAAGGAGTCCTGTGGCACTTTTAAAGGCTAACCAATTTATTTATTGCCTGAGACTCTGTACGTTTAATCTCACTTCATCAGATGAATGAAATGGAAACTGTAGGCGGTAGATGAATTCTCTCTCTCTCTGAGACAGGTAAGTAACAACTTTAGTTCAGACTTTTTCAGGAAACCAAACAAGTTGTTTTGATTCAACCAGTTTGGAACAATAGATGAGAAGGTTATCTTTTCTAATGTGAGAACCAGCCCAAATCTCTATTGAGACCCACTCTGATGGTGTCTGTGAAATCTGCGTAAGAATTCAAATTATGCAATTTCACATTGTATTCTGGTCTTAGTCTTTTTGCTGAAATGTTGTAACTGTCATGTTTTTTAGTAAATGTGCAGGGAGGTTGAATTGTTCCTAATCAATTGTTTGAAGATTACCATTCTTGAGGTCTGATTTATGTCTATTCTTTTGCACAAAGACAGTCCAGTTTGAGCAATATATGAGGCAGAGGGGCGTTGTTGGCACATGATGATGCATATCACACCAATAGATGAGCAGGTGAATGAACCCCTGATAGAGTGGCTGATTTGGTTAGGTCCAATGTTGGTGTCACTTGAGTAGATATATGGACAGAGTTGGCAACAGGATTTGTTACAGGGGTAGGTGTCTGCCTTACTGTTTTTGTTGTATGGTATGTAGTTGCTGGTGAGTATTTGCTTTAAGGTCGGGGGCTGTCTGTAAGTGAGGAGTGGTCTACCTCCCGAGGCTTCAAAGAGTGAGGGGTCATCTTGCAGGATAGGCTGTAAATTTTTGATGTGCTAGAGATGTTTGACTTGGTGGCTGTCAGTGGTAAGCAGTGGTGTTCTGTTGTTTTCCTTGCTGGGTCTGTCCTGCAGTAGTTGACTTCTGGGTGCCAGGTAAAGAATACAGCATATTGCCTCTAATGTAAATGAAATTTTGTGGCTTCATCTGGCATTTACTCATGTCATAGCCTTTTAAACATAGGAAAGCCACAGGAAAAAAAATAATTTGATTACTAGAAACATAACCAAGCTCCGGTCAGTATAAGTGGGTAGAGTCCCAAAGGACATGAGGCATGCATTGATCTGGTAGAACATGAAGTCATACTGCAGAGGCAGGAACTTAATAAAGAATGCAGCTTCCTTAAATATGCTTAAGTGATAGCAGATAAGTAGTAGCATTGTAATGGACATGTTTGAGTCATATCTTCCAGATATACAATTTTACAATTCTTATTCAGTTCACATTTCTTGATTAAGTGTAATTATATCCACTCTTTTGTGTTCTCCTATTCGTATTTAACTATTTCTACTGGTATTTTTGTTAGTATGAATTCCATAGCTTGCATGAACTCTGAGTTTTTTTCCCCCAGATAATCTTATCACTTCTAATGTGATAACTTCCTAATGTAATAGGCAAGTTTTAGAAGCTGATTTGCCCATAGAAGCATGTGTCAGTTTATCTAGTACAGTGTACCAGAGCTGAGAAACAAACTAAATTATTCATCGTGGGGACAGTCAAGAGGTACTAGCTGAAAGTTTGCATTAGGAGTAGCTTCAATTCACTTTATGCTGTCTACTTGTGAATATACACTTAATGGAGTTATAGAAAGAAACTACAGCCTGGTGTCCACCTTCCATTTCTAAGCAACGTAGCCAAATGTCTGACAAAGACCCTTCTCCAGCTATACCTCTGCTATTGTTCCAGACTTTTCCCAGTCAGGTTTTACATGTGACTGAGGGCTCATGTTACACTGGTCAGGTCACCCTGATGAATGGCCTGCTTAGAGCAACAGATGAACATTGATCATCCACTGCCGAGTTTCTGAGCAATGTGCTTCTCATCACTAACATGAGGACACTACTGGCTCAATTTAGAAACCTGGAAGGGATACAAGGAAATGAATAAGCTTGTCCAAATCTGTTCCCCCCCCCCCCCCCGTCTTTCCATGAATAAATTTGTCTCTAGAACTCTCCTCTGTGAAGTTCTTCAGCATTGTATGTCCCTCTCCTACTAAAACAAACTAAATGTGTAAAATCACCAAGAAAGAGATTGAGACAGCACTGCGTAAAAGATGCCCAGCTCTACATGTCTTTTATGAAAGCAAATATCATTTCCCTAATATCTCCCAAAGATTAGTGATTGGTTGAAGGGCAGCTGGCTGAAGTTAAATATGAGTAAGCCAACACTGTGTGAAATAGCTGGAAACAAAACCACGTTGTCTCTCCAGCTTTCACACCGCATCTTGATGACTAAGATAGCAACAGCTGTTAGAAGCGCCTTCTGGTTCTGAGGATAGCAAAGTTCAGCCTCCCCGTAATGGATGCAGACCTAGTCACCATGACTCTTGAATTCATGCCCTCTGATCATGACTATAACACTGCTAGCAAAAGCCCCAGGAATGCTGATTCAGAATGCAGTTGGTAAATAAGAATACCATCAGACATATCTCTTGAATGCACTGGCCATTATGCAATGGCAGACTAAGCAACCAATGGGGAGAGCTCAGATTTTCTCAGAGGCTAATCTGTCCTGTACCATTGACCATCAGGTCCGTGCTCTCTAATCGAAACAGAATCAGGCTCAAGAGAGAGGGCCAAATAGTGGCTGCCTCTCTGCTGCAGAGCTTCTGGACTAGAACTCAGAAGAACCGCAGTAAGTTTTGCTACTGAGATGAACAAATTCAAAACCCACCACTATGCCACAATCTCATGATGATGCTAGAACAAAAGAAAAGCAATAGGTAACCTCATGCTTTAAGGGAATGGGGAGGCAGAAAAGATCAAAGGCGTGGTGAGATACCAAGGTGGCGATCGCAGGTAAAGGTCACAGGCGATCACAGGGGGTGTCCAACCTTTTAGCATGAGGGGCCACATTGCAATGTTTTCCTCACTCAAGGGCTGGTGAGCAAATTTCTGATGGGGTAGGTGCTGCTGCTTCACCTGACTGGCTGGCACAGCCAAGTACTCCAGGGGAAGTGGGGTAGGTGTCAACTTGTTGTGGTGGGTGATAGTGGGGTGAGGAATTTTGGAGGAGGCATAGGGGTAGCATACATACTTGGTCTTGTGGCTAACACGTTTGCTTCTTACCATGGCCACCATGCTCTCCCCAGTCAATGACCCACTTACAGGGTGTAGGGGGTGGCTCTGTCCTCCTGCTGTGTCCCTCCACCCCCTCTGGCTACTATCCCTGGCAGTTGGGTGAGTGGATGGAGATCTGCTTTCAACCTTGGTCCCTCCTGCCTGGAGTGCTTTGCTGGGGGGAAGCGTTCTCTCCCAGCCAGAAGTGGCTGATCTCCCACACCCACCTTTGCTCCTGAGTCCTGGCTGGTGCAATGCAGGGCATTACATGGGGCTGGAGTGGTGGGAAGGGACTGCTCACAGCTGGCATGGGGCAGGAGGGGAGGGACTGCTCCTCAGCTCCAGCTGGGTGGGTGGGGAGCTGCTTCTGCAGCTGGTAGGCCAGATAGCAGTTTTTGGCAGGCTGCATTCCATGGCTTGGACAAACCAGGTATCAACAGATACAATAGCTAATGTCCAGGACCTAGTTATTCACATATTTGCCTAAGCCAAGAAAATATTACAGTTTTCCCTGCCTTTTAAAGGGAAAAGGCTATAATACCATATGTCAACAGGCAATTGTACTCATTGGAAAACTAGTGGAAATAGATGTGTCCTTATTTAAGGATCACGCACCCCAACTTGCTTAGTACCGCTGTACATAGTGATGTAATAAGAAACCTGTCTCGGACTAATGCTTACCACCGTGTCCTCTCCTTTAAACATTCAGTCTTCTTTGATTCTCAAGAAACTCAAAGCCAGTCCTGGTGTGAGCACCTCTGGTTAACATCAGTTGGGGCTGCACATGCAGGTCTTATAGCTCAATTCGCATCTCAGCTGTGTGTGTGTGACACAGAGAGAGAGAGAGAGAGATGGTCAAACTGCAGAATTATGCCCCTCTAGCCCTCTCTTGGGTGGGGGAGAGGGAGAAATTCAGAGTAAGACTATGATACAGTGATCTCATTTGGATTGTTACCTTGAGGTTTCAGCTGTTCTGATGAATTTTGCATTTGAAGCAAGCTGAATTTCCCCAAGGAGCAGTGGCAAGAATTTAGGCAGACTTCTTTTTAAAGGTCACTTTTCATCAAGAGCCTTACAGGCATAAAGTATTTTTGACTTGTTCTTTCTCACAAGTCCAGTGGGTGCACAGCACTCAACTAATTGTAAATCTGTGAGAGCTTGAGGATCATGAAACTAGTGAGGCACTTAACTGAAGTTTTAACTTTAACAGAGGATTTTGGAGGACTCCCATTTCTGCCATTTAAAAAAAAAAAGTTTTTTCTTGCTCCAGCAGAGGACAACATGGCTGTGTGATGTATCACATTCAAATGAATATCAGACAACATGACAGACAACCCTGGACACAATGCTTCTGGCTCTCTACACTATTAAGCATCAAGTTCAGAAAGTTTAAGTAGCAAATTTTCTGAAGTTGTATTTAAAAAAATATGGTTTGTTTCTATTGTTTTTGGAGTTCAAATTCCCTCATTATTCAGTTGCTTGATTAAATCATTACCCCAAAATTCACTAATGATGGAAAGAATTAGTCAAAATGAAACTAAAGTGGGTAACCCACATCCTGCATAGGAGGGTGTTACACAGTTAAACTGCAGTGCCCCCAGTGAGTGTGCAGTGAGTATATCAATTTTAAACTGAATGACCCAGGTGTAGTTCACAGCTGGGTTTTGTGTGAGGTCAGAAGACATGGGCAGTTTATTCTTTTGGGAGTTTCCTTGGAGTTTAATTTGTTTTTTCTCAAGGACAGGAGAGTGTTGACAAGGCTGTTCACTAAATTACCTTGTATGACGTACCCATGGGTGAACCTACAAAAGTGTGTGAACCATTAGTTCAGTCGAGCACCCAGAGTTTCCAGTGTGAAAAGGTTAGTTTTTACCTATTTATGGTTTGTTTATTTTTAATAGGCTTTTCTATGCCTCTCATCATTGTACCATCAGCACCATCCATTAATGATTTTTTCTTATAACACCCAGAAGTAGAGAAGTATTTTCATCCCCATTTTAAAGATGGGGAGCTGACAAACTAAATGACTTGTCAGAAGTCAGAGAGGAAGCCAATAGCTGAATGGAGAACAGAATTCAGTTCTCATGAGGCTTAGTTCAGGCCTTAAGCCCCAGACTGCGAAATCCCAGAGTTGGCTTCCTGTAGTCCTGAAGGATTTTTCCCACAATGGAACCATATCCTTCTTAAATGAAAATTAAAATAAACTTTGCTTTACACAAGGGGTCAATTTAATGGCATATGGCATATTTGTTCATTCTGAACCACCATCACCTCCTTCCTTTGTACATTCAAAAACGGACACAACTATTTACTCTCTGAAGAAAGTGAAATGAAAAGGTTCTAAAATGTTTTTATGATGAAATCCTTGCCCCCACTGAAGTCAGTGGGAGATTTTCTGCAGACTTTTTAATGGAACCAGTCTCCAATCTACAGAAGCAAGATCACTGATGATAAGACATAAAGGTCTCACCCACTTCACCTGTTTAATTCTTACCATAAAGTCTGCCTCAAGACAGGGACGATGGGTGGTGACTCCAGACAACAATACATTTATGTTGAACCTCAAGAACTCAGAAATAGTAAGTCCAAAACTACGGTGGGATTTTCTTTTGACCTCCATACGTGGGAAATGGCTCTTTTCAGGTGCAGTGACCATGTGTCTCCCATCAGGGTTTTCTGGACTGATAGCAACACACCACTCTGTGTACATAAAGATTATATTGCTAAAAAAAGAAGAAAATAGGGGCTCTGTTTGTTTAATTTCCTAGGACTTAAAAACTCCTAGGCTGGTAAATTTGGTCAGGATACAAAGCAATGGTTCTCAACTTTTATGGTTTGAGGGCCACAGATATCATGTGTCTTGTAGCCCTGTATTCCACCTGGCTCCCTAGGTAGTGGGTCCCTTTTGCAGCCAGGTAGATGGTAGATCAGTGCTCCCCTCCATCTGCCTCCAGCAGGGACCCCAGCATATACAGACCTGGGCAGAGCACGGCGCTGTGATCCCTGCTACCGACAGGGGAAGGGAAGTGTTGATCTCCCATCCCCTTTTGCTGCAGTAAGGAGCCTGCAGCTGTTTTCTAGCCCTGCAGGAATGAACTCTTCCTGGGTCCTCAGGCAGTGACTGCCTTCTGCAGCCAGGAGATAGGGTGTCATAGGGCACTTTGAAAGCCCTTATGGGTCACTTTTGGCCCTGTGCCAGAGATTGGGAAACGCTGATCTGAACTGTTCTTACAGAATGCAGTTGTTTGGCAAGTTGATGGGAACAGATTGGTTCATTGGTGATACATTTGAATGGGCAAACAAATTTCGGACCAGCAAATATAAACAAAAGAAAATTAGATTCTGTTGCTCTTAATGTTTCAATTAGGCATACGGTGTTTCTTGAGTCATATTATGAACACTGGGGAATAACTGTGTGTTACATTTTAGTTTTAGCAATTTAAGAGAGCAGTACTTTTTGTCACCGAGATTTTAAATCTAAAGAGAGCCTATAATAAGGACATGCAGTGATTCAAATTCACTGTAAACTCCTTTGGCCCCATGCTGCTGTGACATTTGAGGTTTTTCTTTTCTTCTTTAAATGGAAAAAGTTCTACTAGATAAAAACTTTTCTTCTCATGAGAAAAGGTGGAATATTACCTACCGGAGCATAAAAGAGGGAGAACTGTGTGTTCTATCTGAGCTACCAAAACAGTTTGCACAGAGGATAGTGAATTTTGCTCATGCTGTGCAAATGTTTTGAACTAGCTGATAACCCAACAGCTTGAACTCCATAAAATCTGAAAATTTCAGTGGCTCCAAATGACAATGAACGAATGATAGTGAGAAACACTGAAGTGGAAGTTGCTTGAATGAGTGACAAACACAAATCGTTCATCTTTATTATACCCTGCTTCTTCTGTGGTGCTCTTGCACTGGCGAGATAGGGTGCCTTCAAAAATGTCACCAAATCTAGTGTCTCCAGAACCCCTGACACTGCCTAGTGCAATCATTGCTAACATGGCAATGTCATGTCTGCACTCATGGAGGTCCCATGATTGAGAAAGAAAGCAAAACCCTGGCATTTTCACTTGGCATTTAAATCTAATGGTTACTGATTTTAATTCCTTCATTCATGATTTGTTTTTTAAAACTTCTTGGCAGAGAGGGGTGAAGAGGGAGTGATGGATAGTAAGAAAGCTCAGATGGGCAATGAGGATAGTCAAGTTCCAAAGGGGTAGCCATGTTAGTCTAGTTCAGCAAAATAAGCAAGGAGTCCTATGACGCTTACAAACTAACAAACATATTTATCGCATGAGCTTTCACTGGAGAAACATATGCCAAAGTGAGATTTTCTCCCACAGAAGCTCACGATAAATAAATGAGGGTAGTGTTTCCCTGGCAATTGGGAGGCATGCAGAGGTATGTGATGCAGGTGCAGACTGGAAGGAGAATGGGAGAGGAATAGCAAGAATTAGGTTATTAGGGAAATAGACAGAGCTGGGCAGGCTGGCAAGAGTAGGAGAGAGGTTACAAAATAAGGTGGGGAATTAGGAACATCAGTGGGAAAGGCAGATGAGTGAATAGGCAGCACAGGGAGCCGTGCCTCGCCAGAGTTAGAAGAGGCTGGTGGAAGGAAAAGACAAATGAGGAAGGAGCTGAGAGCTCCTAACCCATCAGATTTCTCTGGAATGGAGCAAACCCTTTGATGTCCCAGAAAATATGATTAATCTTTACAGCAATTTTTCAAGGTTTAGCACTATAAACCTATGTATAGAAAAATATATGGAAAGGGAAAATCTTGTGTGTTGGGGGTTGGGACTCTTAGACAGGAGCACCTAACAATTGCTGCACCATCTTCTCCACTCCGTATAGTTAATCTTTTGTGCAAAGCCAGCAATAACCAGAAAAGGACAGAGATCACAGCCTGTGGAATGCATGCAGCCTGGGGTTCATCCCAAGCCCTACAGCTGTCAGCCCAATGAATGGAGCAAATGTACCTCCAGTGGAAGGATTACATGAGCTGCATTGCACATCCCTCTTGTACCAGGCTGTAAACATCTTTGACACGTTATTGGACAGGATTTGAAATGAAGGGGTAGATAGTTTGCAGCAGGGCCATCGCTGCTGTAGGGCCCAGGAGCCTGCAGCCTCCCCTCCCCATCTCCAGCCCAGCCCCAGCAGTGGCTGGGGCCAGATCGGGGTTGCCTGCCAAGCTGGATCTGAGCCCAGGCCACCTACCGCTGGCTGCCTTGGATCCAGCTCCTGCCGTTGCTGGCCAGCAGACAATGGCTGGAGCTGGACTGGGCCTGCCAGGGCCAAGAGCCACTGGCCTGCAGCGGCAGGAGCTGGATCCAAGCTGGCCAGCGGCAGGTGGCTCAGATACAACTCCTGCTGCTGGCGGCCAGCAGGAGGTGGTAGGTGGGCCCCATCTGGCTCCCGGCACTTCCTGCTGGCCAGCGGCAAATGACAAAAGCTGGATCTGAGCTCAGGCTCTTTGCCACTGGCTGGCAGGCAGCGACTGGGGCCAGATTGGGTCCACTGGGCTGCCTACTGCTGGCCGGCAGGGGGAAGAGCCTGATGGGCCCCAGGGCAGAGCTGCATGATAGGGGCGGGGCCCAGGCCCTGATCCTGACCCTTTTTTTAGGGGAGCAATAGCCCTGATTTGCAGCATAGAGAGAGGGTATGCCACAAAACCATTATTTTTAGTTGATTGCTGCACTTTTGCTTCCTTTGTTACTGTATTGCTTGGTTCTCAGCTGTATCCAAAACCAGGGTGAGGAAGCATTTCTAAGATCTTGGAGGACAAAGGATCCACAAGATGTGTCTCATTCGTACTAACAGAAGTCTCGTGAAAGTATTATTTTAGCACTCTTCAATACCTGATACTCTGACTGAGGCCTCACCCACTGCAGGCAAATTTCAACGGGGGTCGATGGGAATCATGCAACCTGTGCAGAGAAACTTTGTGTAACTCTGGTAACCTCCCTTTATCAGTCTTCAATAACAGTTAATGCTTTCCCATCAAAGCAGCACTAAGCCAGTTGAGGGGGCGGTTTTGTTAAGTCTGCATCCAGATCAGCTGAGTAGGTCCTTACTGGATGGTTAATCAGTCTGGAAAAATTGATCTGATGGTGGTGAATTTGCTGCTTATCAATGTAGATCAGGGGTCGGCAATCCCCTGCACTCGTGCCATACCTTGCATTCGGGCCTATTCACAGCAGTACGCAGGGCTCCTGGCCTGGTGGCAGTATGACTACTCCCCCCCGGCCCCACTATGTGGGTCCTCTCTCCTGCTGGTGCCACTCCCTTGCTGGGGGGCAGAGTCAACAGGGAAAAGAATGAATGGGTCCTTCCTTTTCTTGCCCCGCTCCAGGCACCTTTCTGGCCCCACCCCTGGTACTTGCTGAGGGTTTAGGGAAGGGGCTGAAATGAGGGCCCACAAACATTGCCAACCCCTGGAGTAGACATACCCTCAGATTAGCCCTTCAATTGAAACTGCACACTTTTAGTTCAACCACAATCTGGATCTTAATCTAGAGCTGAAGACCGTTCTCTTCATTACTTTCCATCTGAACACTGTAGAGTACTCTGTGGAGGGGTGCACACGCTGTGGCAAGATGATCTTTTCCATCACTGCCCAAATGGTTACCTCACACAAAGCAATAATTTGTCCAGTTTGGTCCAAAGAAACTAATAAATCTCTTGTATTTCAGGCCATGTGGTGAATTGCATTACAAAATGCCATATTGCCATTGCATAGTTTCAACACTTCATAACAGCAGGATGTTTCATAAAATTAAGCAGTCTATTAACTAGTGGAAATGGAAGTTCTCATGTTGGTGGTTTGTTTTCCCTGCGAGTTCACTAAGCAGTAAAATAAATCAGATTTTACATTTGTTTCAGGAATGCATCTTGTGATGCCAGATAAGTTTCAAAAACTAAATTGCTCCTGTGAGGATTCTTTTTTTTTTCTTTTTGTTTCCTCTTAAAATATTGATTTAGTGAGCCCTATGGATAACAAATCGTTATTTTGTTACCTGATGACTCCTCAGGTCTTTCACAACAAAAGATCTTTTAAAGCAGCAGGACTGATGCTTTAAGTTGGGAAATGGTATATTAATAAAGGTCAGTGTGACAAAATGATTTATTGAAATGCTGTGCTGCTCTGAGCAGTTAGTATTTTACATTGTATAATACACGGCAGGTATTTTTTATTCGTATTTAGGTTCCCCACTGAAGCCTTGTTCAAACTCTTTTAATATTTATTGTTGCCTTTTAGAGATGAAAGAAACCAATTTATTCAGCTTTCATAACCATTCCTAACAGGTACAAGGAGTTAAGAACCCACAGAAAAAATCAATTGGTTAATAAAATAGTTAATTGACTAAATGTTTCTTTCATCAGGCCATGAGCACAGATTCCGCAGAACCAAAGAAGGCGGTTTAATTAAAATAGAACCTCACTGCATAAAAACCTGCAGTGCGGATAAGGTTTTAAAACTTAAGGATACCTTAATTTATTTTTATAGTCTGGTAGGAGAGCAAATCAAAGTAGCACATTTACATCTTTTAGGGAAGTCTGCTCTTTATAGATTGCCTTCTGCGGTTAGGGTGTTGTGAAAATAGATGCAAAATTAGAATGAAAATACATCCAGATTTATAAACGCTAGTTACAAAATATTAGTTACAACCCAATCTAGAAATAGTCTTAACAATAAATGGACAAACCTGGACACATGTACAGACACATGTCCATTTTCTGTCTCATTCTACTAGAATTTCTGGAGTTCCTCTTGCTAGATTTTTGGTGACTTTGTGCATGAAGCCTGGGATTTTGGAAAGTCAGTGGATGTTTGTGGGTGCCTAACTCATTTTAGCCCCTTTGTAAACTCCATCAGAAGAACAAGCAAAATGAAAGTAAAGATGTGATGCTGGGTGATTGAAATATGATCATTTATGTCACTGTTGCCACCATGATACCATCTAGCCTTTGAATCTGTGAACCTATGAATGACAGTTGTCCCTATGTGAGTGTACAAGGAGCATCACTTTGCCTTGTACTTCTGCAGAGATGTCAGACAGCAGAAGGAACAAATAGACTCACGTGGCATCATGTGAGTCAGGCATCTCTCTCCTGACATTTAATGCGAGAACAGTGTGTGGTTGGATTGTATGAAAAGACAGGGCGTCTAAGGGAATGGCCAGGATAACATTCAGAGACTTTGTCTTGCTGCCATTACATTTAGTTAATAGTTGGAGAGGATAGTTGATTGGATAAAAAGCCTCTTTGCCTGCTGGGTTGGGAAGGTATTTTGTGTATATTCTGGAACGCATTTGTAACAAGATTTGTGCAACACAACTAACACTGTGATTTTATTGTTTTCCCCTGATCCACCAGTTCTCCTGTTTCCCCATACATTCTTGCAGCTCTGTAACTGTCCTCTAAGTTTCAGGGGATCTGGGGCCAGTCAGCCCTATTTCATTAGCCTAGTCCTGCTTTGCTGGCGCTTGGTATTGATCTTAAGAGGAGGGAAGTTCATCAGTTTAGGGCTGAAGGGAGAAACTCAGGCCATCTACTTGTTCCCTCCCATCTGGAACAGGAAACCTGGCTGAGGAGCTGTCTGGGAGCTGTGCTGGACTGAGTCCTTTGCAGGAGGGTGTGTCGGGACTGGATTGTTGGAAGGATCTGAGCTCCAGCAGCTGCATGAGTGTTGAGATAGGCCATTGCAGATGAAGCCTGTCTGATCCTGGCTAGGCTGAAGATCCCTTTGTTTTGTGTTTTTTATGTCTTCTCTCCAGAGGGAAGGGGTAGAGCTCTCTAAAGTGGTTTGGCCAGAGAGCCAAGTCATAGAGATGGCTGAACTAGGCCAAAGAATGTAGCAGGGAAGTTGAAGGAGGGCAGCTGTAGTTCAGTGCTGCGCTGCTAAGAGGTGCTCTGGGAATGGTGAGTCTTATACTATCTCCAGTTCCTGGTACCATGTCTGCCATTGCATTGCAAGCTTCTTGGGCCTTGGAGAACAAGTCATGTATTTTGTACACTATAGCAATCCGAATAGCGTGGCCAGCTCTGCTTCCCTGTTGCTAGCTTTTATAGTGTCAACGAGGAATGGAGAAAGGTCATAGCGGCTCTGATCCTTCACCTCCACCACCTTCCTCTCTCCCTCATGCATACAGCCTAATATGGCATGCCACAGAGTTCTGACTAGTTCAAAATAAGCAAAACAGGGTCTTATCATCCCAGCTGCTTTGCATCACCAACTGCCATAGACTTCAAAGGGAAGTATAAAGTATTTGTAAGATGAGGCCCAAGTGTTTATGTAGCTGAATTAAACTTCCAGAATAATTTGGGCTCCTCCAGTTACTGTGTAGATAGGTGGGATGTGGACCATAAGATGCCACCAATGGTAAATACTCCTTATTCATTCACAAGAAAAACACTTTCAGGAGGAGTAGCCATGTTAGCCTAGGACAGCAAAGCAAACAAGGAGTCTTTGGCACTTTAAAAGACAGATTTATTTATTGAATGAGCTTTCATGACGGAGAGCTCACTTCATTAGATGCCTGAAAAGAAAGGAAACACTGCTTGTCTGCTAACAGAGTCATATTACAGAAGAACGAAAAATTAGTACATTGCCACTTCAAGACTAACAAATTTATTTATCTCAAACACTGTCCTAAGAGAGAATCCCACTTCATCAGACACTTGAAGATGGAGAACTGATGAAACAGAACTCCCTCCTACAAAAACTCATGATAAATTTGTTAGTCTTTACAAGTGCTACCACTGTCCTTGTTTGTTTTGCTGAACTAGACTAACACAACTATCCCTCTGGAACGTTACAGAAGGACATTCATACCTTTTGACATCTCATGCCCACTGCAATTATTAGGGTTTCTCTCTATTGCATAAAATCTGTCAACAAATTCTATTTTTAACTAAAATTATTTTTATAATTCCAAAGATGCAAGTTTTGCTGATTTTGCTTAGTGCTTTGTTTGTCTCTTCAGAAAGTACAGCATGATTATGATAAAGGACAATGTGTGAACTGTGCAGCTGCCTCAATGACCTTCTCTATTGACTTGTATTGACACTCAAACAGAAAATATATTCAAACAGTTAAGGTTACAAGGAAGGTGACTTTGATTAACAGATCTGTAATGCACTGAAATTCCAAATTATATGCCTTCATGTTCAATATACAGTTTGTCTTATCTGTTTTTAATTTTGCAGTCAATGTCAGTCCAAGTTTTTAACTCTCTAGTTATGTTACTTTATGCATTTCTGGAACATATTCTGATATGATCTTCAGTTTTTATTGTTAAAAGATAGTAAACATCTATTTTTTGCTTCAGAGTATAGCTCAAGATATTGCTACATACACAGCACAAATAGGACACTCCTTTGTAATTTAACAAAGACAAGAAACTGATTCTCACCATATTATTTTTGTAATCACTCCTAAACAAGAACTGGGACCATCAAATGTAATGAAACTGTTCAACTCTTTCATTATAAAATCATAAGAAGCTCTGCTGTTGGGCTCTACTGCAGTTAAACTACATCAATCAGATGGAAGAAAGAAAAGTTTGGGATTTTATACACTTAAAATATCTTCCCTATCCCCACTGCCTCTGTGTCTGCAAAACACAAACCAGAACATCTCGGTACCTGGGATTTTCCAAGAGTCCCACTTGTCCATTGATCCCAACTAACCAACCTGATTACACTATAGGAAATCTCAAGGTTACACTTATTTTAACCAACCAACCAAACAAACAAAAAATCCTAGTTAACTCAAAGTGCTTGACTAGAGAGACTTTCTGAGTTTTTGCTGGAAGGAATGCATTAATTCTTTTAAGCTGAATAAAGGAATTTTTTCTACTCCAATGCACAGATTCATGCTGAGACACAACATTTCTCTATTTCCAAAGGGATAGCCATGTTAGTCTAGTTCAACAAAAAAAAAGGGGGGGGGGAGAAAGAAAGAAAGAAAAAAATCAAGGAGTTGTGTGGCACTTAAAGAGTAACAGATTTATTTTTCGCATGAGCTTTTATGGGAGAAAAATCCCACTTCATCAGATGCTTCAAAGATGGGTGAACTTATAGAATGGAATGAAAATAAATGTGTGTGTGGGGGGGGGACATAGGATCAGGTCATACAGTAAAGAATCTCCATTTGTAGAGAAGGAAGGATATAGAATTCCATAATGGCTTGAGATAAAGACAATAAGTGGGGCAGTCTGAGATTCTTCTAGGATTTTTTGAAGTGAGATGTTTTGTTCTTAAAAAACTCTATCTAATAAAGTAAAAATAATGTGAATTCTGCTGACTATATGAGGAACTATTGTTATCTGAGTGCCCAAAACTACCATAGCTGTAAAGTACAGTTCCTATTAATGCTATCAACATAGCTGTAGGAGTAAGCAGCGGATCCGATTCGGCTTCCTTTATTCATGATGAAGACCATTTTATTGTATTGCCTCTCTAATTTCAGTGGAAAAAGTGGCTTAAGTACTGCTAAGTATGAGTAAAGATAACCCATGAGCAGAGGACTAAACACTGGAAGGAATCTGAGGTAGAAAATGAAGGTTGAAAAGACTGTCTATATGTTTATCAATTTCAGAAGTTCCCTCAAGCTTCAGAGGCAGTAATGGAGAATACTTGCAAATAGGTTTTTTTCTTCCAGTTATTCAGTGCTGACTAATTACAGCCTGAAGACTCAGAATATGTTCCAGACGGGTAGTGATGTTATTCTGTATACAGTGAAAACAACAGGAGACCTGTGGCACTTTAAAGCAGTAGTTTTCAACCACTGTGTTGGGACACATTGCTGCGTCACCACACAGCAGTAGGGCTATGTCTACACTACGAAAAGTTAGTTTGAATTTGTTAATTTGAACTAATAAATTTGAAGTTAGTTCAAACTAAACTCAAACTTATTAGTTCAGATTAACAGTGTGGACTAATTTGAAGTAACATTAGTTTGAATTAGTCCACGTTGTTAATTTGAACTAACTGCCCTTAGTTTGAATGTCTTAAATTCGAATTAAGGACTAATCCTTGTCTACATCATCCTTAGTTCGAACTAACGATCAAATGAAGGGCTTAGTTCAAACTAACCAGCAGGTCTTACAAGTTTGAACTAAGCTTTCATTAGTTCGAGTTAAGGAATTCCTTAGTTTGAACTAATGAAAGCCTAGTGTAGACAGGGACTAAGTTAATTCGAACTAACTTGCTAGTATAGACATACCTTAAGTGTGTTGTGGATATTCTGGGAGATGGCTGGATTTGGCCTGGAGAGAGTGAGCTAGTGTTTCCTGTAGAGCCGCAGTCTGCTGCCAAGCATGTTGCAGCCCACAAAGATTGTGCACCACTGCTTTAAAGGCTCTGACAAAGTGGGTTGGAGCCCACAGAAGCTTGTGCCCAAAGAAAGTTTAGTTTTTAAGGTGCCACAGAATATGATTTCTCAACTAAAATATTTTACCCAAATCTACAGCTTTTTTTTTTTTAAAAAAAAGAACTCCCTGCATTTCACCAAACCTCCCATTTTTCTGTAGGTTTACCCTAAACTATAATAACAAGGAGGCATAAAAACTAATAAATTATTCATATATGCTGCGAGGGGCCTAGGTTGGGAAGGGAAAGCAGCTAAGAAATCTAATCTTCCTCAGTGCAGTTATATAGCCCATGTCGAGCATACATACGCTGACAGTACAATAAAAATAACAGTAGGTATGTGTTACAAATCAGATTAAGCACACAGGGTTTGAATAAGTGGTTTGTTTTGATTTCTGAATGACAGTAAAAGGATTAAGTTTTTTTTTCCTGTTCAGTGAGCTTGCTCATTTTTTAACCATTTCCGCTTTCAAAGATAGAATAATTGTAGTTCATGCAGTCTCTCATCATATGTAAGTCTCTCTATGTTTCTAACTAGATCTAAGTGAATAATTTGCAGTAAATTTATTAAATGAAATTCTTTTTTCCCCCTACTTATGACTTATCCCTAAGCAGATCATAATTTCCTCAGATACTTTTATTTGATTTAAGAAAACATTGTGGGTTGCCTGCAAGCATGTGCTATGCATGAAATTCACTCCTGTACAGCAGACTAGTACAAGTCATGCATCACTCAAGAGATGGATGAAATGGAAGTTATGTGGTACATAGACCACTCAGCACGAGTGAATTTTATTCTTTCAGAGCTGTGATTGGTCACATAACTGGTATGGTATCGTTCCAGTTTTCTTGTTTGGATCAGGGCTGTTATGTGAAAATGTTGATTTCCCACAATTTTGTAATTTTTTTCCCCCCTTGCAGGAAACTTGAAACAAACATTTCAGACCCATTAGGCAAGCTTAAAAATTATTTAAACTTTGAGGGGTTCATATTTTAGATGTTGCACCAGCAATTAAATTGTGGGCACAATTCATTTAACGTAGAAACATTTCACAGGGGCAGTTTATGCCACCAGAAAGTGATTTCAGGCCTCAGCCAAGGGGAAAATATACCCCTAGATACCTATGCTGCCTAATACAGCAAGGCATCTTAAGCATTCAAGATACAAAGCTGATTGTGAAAGTGGCCTATGCTAATATAAACCTATGCTGTGATAAAACAATGCTGACAACCTCCACAAACCTTTAAATAGCCATTTCCAAGCTGGCAGATCTAAATTGCAGCAAAACAAAGTAATCACACAAAGAATTCATTGCAAATTAAAACAATTCAGTGTTGTCACTCTGTGCTGAAGCTTCACAAATAAAAATGCAGCATTTTTCTTATTTGCTGTTATAAAAAGTATCTTTCTTACTATAGAAGTAAGTAACTTGTTTGTGAATAAAAGAAATGTTGGGAAACAAAGCTCATTTAAAAAAATCACTTCCCACCCCAACAATTTTTTAAAAAAATAGTTATAACATGTTCTTGTAGTTCATTTAGAGAATGTGCAATGGTGATCATTTATTCCTTAAAAATAATAAACCCAGTGAACTCTTCTCTGTTCAAGAATTTTTCATGGATGAGGTTTTTTTTTTGTGTGTGGGGGAATGGTTAATTCATTATTTGCAGCTGATCAAGAACTAATTTGTGTCATTGGTCTCAATAGTCCCAGTTCATTTATTTTTGATAGATGAGTCACATAAGTTATATACTAATGTTTCTTTATACTTGCCCGTTCACAAGCCATATATGGACATTTGTAGCTGTCTGATGAATCTATTGAAGGTAGAATTCATATTTGTGCAAGGGGCCAGAGAAGGTTCATGTACCATATAAATTATCAAAAAGATTTACACAGGACTTAAATGGAGCTTAGGATTTGTGCCAGCTTTCTAAACCAGGGCTTGCCTTCAATTAATATTAGAAACATTTTTCAAAATGACTAGAAGAGCATATCCAGTGCAAATATCTGCATAGATATTTATTCAAAGTGGATATTTGTGACATTCTGCCCACAGAGCCTCATCATTCAAACCTTCACTGAGATTAAAAGAAATTCTCACCAATACCAATGAAGTGAATAAGTTTTATTCACAAGAATATTTGGAAAGAATATAAAATGCTGCTGTACCCACCTTTTTTTTTTTATGGTGTTCAGCAATCAAAGAAAACCCATCTTACTGCTGAAATTACGGCTGTGGTTTCTATTTGCTCTGAGCTGATATGGAAATATTGTCAGCCCAGGTGCCAGTGTAGAGTTCTCTATGACTGCAAACTAGAAGAAATGCAGGAAGTAGTTAACCATTCCCAGCAGCTGTTTCAAAGCTGGTATGTTAGGGTTCATTAAGGGCAGCCATTCCTGAGTGCTTACTGATATATCCTTAAGTAGAAACTACCAGCTTTTGACTAATCAGTGGTGAATTCTGTTAGGGATATAAAACTGTCAGACATGTTGAACACCAGTTAGATCCAGCCCAACCCAATAGGAAAGAGATGGAGCTACCAAGGGGGGCCCTGAATCTGTAGTTTGGATCTCAGTACAGTTTCCTGAAACTTTACTGAAGTCAGTGGGATTGATTGAGACTGGGAAAACATACAGGAGGAATTGTGGACTGGAAGACAAATGTCATTTTGAGGTGTATTACACAAATGAACCAAAGAGAGTTTGTGAGCCTTGCAGCTACAGTCATTGTCAGGAGTCTTATCTGAAGGCAGTATGCACTCAGTAATGTGAATGGTTATGTTGGGTATCTAAATAATTTACTTAATTGTCGGTAGAATACCAAGGGTGAGCCAACATTAAAGCAGATCTCTGACTGTCAGAACTCCCATTTCCTATATTAATTATATTCTTTATGTTAAAGGGGGAAAAAAAACCCGTCTCATTTCATTAGTCTCAGTTTAGGTAGGGTGTATTGTAAGTAATTGTTGTGCTGTAATGGGTTATCTTTGGAGCCTCATTCAGTAAAAGGAATTTGAAACTAATGAGTGTGTGTAATTCTTATGGTAAAGACTGGTACTGGATTCCTTGGAAAAGATGGAAAGTGCATCCTATTATAACTTCCACATTTTGTCTTTAGGGTGTTCCTACTGAAAATCCAGCTGTTGTCTCACGCAAGCATATGAATTCATGATCTGTGGAAATCCTTTGTCCGACAAAAGGGATTTTGTAGCACACAATTGTTAAGTAAATTCACCTATGTAGGTTACTTTGGGTTGGATACGCAACAAGATATACAATACACAAAGCAAAATATTTTAACCCCACCCCCTCAAATAGCTAGGCAGAGTGCTCAGTTTGAGTTCCAGTACTAGCTTGTGACAGTGGGGCTGGTTCAGTATAATGCAGATTGACTGTAGCAGTGCAAACCCCTCTCCTTCATCAGCCACTTTGCTTTGGGAGTTTGTGGGGGTGCCACTGCTCCTGAACAGACCCATTACTTTAACCAGGACATCACAGCTGTTATCCATAAGGAGGTTGGGTCATTCTTGCTTCTTTCCCTCCCCCTGCTGCTGCGTTTAATAGGCAGACTAAGTGGCATAACAGAATGGAATACTGACTTGAATGAAGTGGGAATTTTCCCATTAACTTTACCGGGGCGAGAGTCTCACCCACATTTTAATAAATCAGGACCCTGGGCATAACCACGAAGCCATGACCTCATTATTTTTGGAGATGGAAGACAGGCCGTATACAACCTGCTATGGCAGATGCTTGATAGGAAAGTGACTTTCTGGAAGAAGATCTAAGTGCATATAGGTGACGTAGCACCTAGGTGTTTCCAAACATCACTCTTCTGCCCTATTCAAGAAGGCCAATACCATCTGACCAGAATGAGGCTACAGCAGGTTCCCTGTGGATAAAGATATCATCCGGAATGATACTTTCCCCTGCAGATGCTGTTCTTAGATTTCTGAGCTATAAGCATATTGCCAGACCAGCAACAGACCTGTATACTGATAATTTAAATAAAAATGGAATGTCTTCCTATGCATATTTTGCATCCTTTGCTATTTACATAGATTTTGGAGTTTTTCTTGATCTGTTTCTTGCAATAATTTAAAAACTAAAATTAATTTAAAAATCCATAAAAGCATCCTCTACAATTCTTTAAAGAATGCAAATGTAGTTGACTAAATCTTAAAATATCCCTGGAAGCTATGATGTCAGTGAAAGATGGAAATGAGTTAGTGATTAATTTCAGCAAATCCCTGTGCAAAGCTGAAGACGAAGAACATCTGTTTGTTTCTTCATGGAAGAAAGGATAGTCTGGGCAAAGCATCCCATAGAAAAGTACAATACCTAGAAGACAGAAACAGAACTGGACTGTAAGTTGAATGGGGAAATAAAGCTGGAGATATGAAATCACAAGGTGACCTTAACTTTGCTGGATGCTGGGTTCACAGGTTAAAAGAATTAGAATAAAAACGAAAAATGAAGGTAAATTGTCAAGTACATGCTAACACTCATTGCAAATATTTAAAAGACAGTCAATGAAACAAAATATGGGAGCTGGCTCTGCTCCCACTGAATCTAATGTTGAAAAGTAAATGACCTTTTCTGGAGCATTTAGGTGCAAATAGTTAATGAATAACCATAATGTATTTAGTAGTCAACACTGCTTTTAAAATAGTCATATTTTTCAGATCATAAACATTTTTCACTGTTTCCTGAGTATTTAAACTCAGCATAACTTTGAGTCAACGTTAGAAAAAGAATAGTCATATTGAAGTCCTCTTTTGCTAAGAAAAGGACAAAATATTTTGTAAGCTCTATTATGCTTTAAAACAGCATAACCTGGGCATTCACCCAATTTTACTGCTGCAGCTGATCTTGGTAGTGTCAGGATGGCTCTTTTTCTTTTTACTAATCCTTTTTGCATTCTTGACTGCTCTCAAAATAAATTATTTGTCAGACAACTCACCTTGCCAAGAAGATGACAAACAAAGCAGAGGAGGAAGTGGAGGCGTTTTATGACATGGCCTTCAGCTCTTTGTTTTTGAAAGGATCCTTTCTGCAATTTATGTCTGTATGGATTAGAAGTATGTTTTAATTCTTCCATTGAGACACGGTGCAAGCAATGATGACAGTGAATATTCATCCCTGGTATTCTTTAGCTTGATGACAATTTATTAATATTAGTTTCCACTGCCACAGCTTCCCTTATGGTTTCAGACTCATTTTCCATTGTTGAGAGAGATGCAGCAGTTTTAGGGTAAGTGGCAATACATAATGCCTCAGTATGTGACAAAGAGTTTATCTAAGCTGGTAACTTTTCTAAAGAAAGCTACTGTAAAGTAGTTATCAAGGCAAACATTGGAAGAATGTCAACATTTTAGTTGGTTTGTGAATTCTAGTCATGACCAGGTAAAAAGGATGAGGAGCAGCTTATTTATATGATTGATGCAAATCATTTGCACCAGCTTTTCTTTGGCCAAAAGTTTTGAATAACCTTCCAACATGTTCCAAAAGGGCAGCCGTGTTAGTCTATTAAAGCAAAGAAAGCAAGGAGTCTTGTGACACTTAGACTAACAGATTTATTTATCACATGAGCTTTAATGGGAGAAAATCCCACTTTGTCAGATGCTTTGAAGGGGGGAACTTACACAACTGGATCAGAATAAATGCAGGGGAGTGTAAGACAAGGGATCAGGTCATACCGCAACAGCAAATCAGAGCACTTGTAAGGATTCAAACTCTAGGAAACAGGACACAGAGGGAGGGTGAAGTCAAATCATCTGTTATAATGTGAAAAGAATCCATAGTCACAATTCAGCCCTGCTTTCACACAATCTAATCTGAATATTATATGAATTTCGGCTGTTTCGCTTTCAAGTCTTGATGTCCCATTGATTTGCTTGATGCTGGTTACCAGTGAGAGGAAGGAGAAGACTATCTTCCCTCTTCAACTGGAACTTTCTAGTCAAATGGCAAAATGCCTGTATATCTTGAATGATTTTTCCAGCTGAGAACAGAGCTGTAGAAAGCATGGTAGTGGTGTGCTGGCAGGGGAGAGTAAGGGGTGGAGGGAGAAGAGGAGATGCAATTCTACCAGCCATATGAAGGAGATGTAGGGATGACTCCGATGGTGTTTGCCCCTTCTTTGGATACTACCAAAACACCCATTTAAGCCCTGTTGAAAGCATGCTTGCAAAGGGTGATGCTTTGTTTTCATTCAGACACCTCCAAACTGTGCCAAGGTACAAGCATTTTATAAACCTACTTCTTGAGAAGACACTCTGAAGCCTTCTAACTGACTTGAACAACCAACTTTCATATCAAAGAATGCAAGACGAACTCACCATACAACCCTCAACATAGCCTGGCATATAATTTCATCATACAAACCTTTCTGGCAAATGAGCTAAACCCAAGTGTATTTGCTCACTGGTGCTACCTTCCCTCTTTGGCCATGGGTAAGGGGGAGTACTTGTGATTAGATAGGAAAATAAATTAATAGTGTCTGAAATGTCGTCCTTCCTATCCCTGATAACACACACATTTATGCACACTTAAGTAAATAACCCAAGAGTAGACATTTTTGTAGGAGATGCTAGTCGCAATATTAGTCTCGTATCACTGTGCAAGACTGTCCTTGGCATGTCCCCTTTAACTTATGTACAATGTCACCCCAATAACTGTTGTGCTGCACTGCATGACATTTTAAACTGACAGGGCCGGATCTGCATGGTTGATTTTAGTTTAGGAGTGGAAACAAAAATCAATTTACAAATAGCAAATACTTTCTTTCACATTCAGGACTCCTTTGGCCTTAATTTGGGCACCTGGCCAGGCAGTCGCTAAGAGCTGAAAGTTATGACACCACTGTAATTTCCTTCTCAGTAGCATGCGCACAGATTCTGCTGTATGTGCACAGGCTCTGCTGCTGTGGAAAACTAGATTTTAGAGACAGAAGACCTGGGTTTTAGTTCTTACTCTGCTGCTGACTAATTTCAAGTCAGTGTCTATGTACCTCACTTTACCCTTCTCTAAAATAGAAAGATTATATCTACCCATCTTTGTAAAGAGCTTTGAGATTTATGGATGGCAAAAGAATTACAAAGTATTAAGCATTAAATAATTTTATTTATTGCAATCAATTTAGATGTTTCTTTTTCCCTGTACACCATTAATCATAATTTTAAGATTATTTTCTGTTATCCTAATTACCTCGCTTTCTTTTTGTAACCTTAACTGAATTATTCAGCTTAGTTCGTTTTTTCCCCTTTTTTTTGTCATTTTCTAGCAGCACTTATGAGAATTCCTACACCAACTTTCAGAAAACCTTAAATTTAAAATAAACCTCCCATATAAAACTCTACTCCTGATTTAAAAGCTTGTAGGTCTTGGTGGCTCATTGTGATTCACACCCCCAGGCTGTTGCACCATCTTCCTAGGAAAATCACAATGAAAGATTGGGGCTTTAGTTTGTACTCCATAGGCAATGGATTGGAAGTTTGTGCTGCTTTGAGACAATACAAGCAATTATGATACCAAAGAGATACTGTAGGGATTTTATGGTATGTTCAGCTCCAGACACTAACATGTAGAAATAATGATAGTTTTTTTTATGGGGTAATGCAAACCTATAATTAGATTATAAATAAATAGTAATTAGGAATTTTATTTAAAGAGAAGAATTTAATTCAGTGTAATGACAATGAGGTCAAAATAGGAATAAAAATAAAATCCCCGTGTCTCTTTGCTGTAGGTCAAAAGAGTGAAAAGTGGTTTATCTTCAAAAGGGGGGGGGGACCACAAAGTTTTTTTGTTTTAATAAAACATAGTAATGATTCCCTTTTAGGAACAAGGTTTGCTTTCATTGACAGTAAGAGAATACACACACTTGTAAAAGCCTTTCTTCCACATTCAGTGACTTCTTACCGCAGTAAACTCTTCTGTTTCCTAAAGTCATTGTTCTTCCGTACATAGGGTGTGAGGATAGAAAACTGTTGGTGTGAGACCAATTGTCCGGTTTTGTTGGGATATGATTCTAGTGCATTGTAAATATAGATGTGCCACTGATTTTATTCAGGGGGTGAATAGCAGGAATTATGAGGATCATTATTAGGCAGTATTAAAGGATCAGTGTGGGTATACACAAGTGACAAATTCATTTTCAAGAAAATTAGTGTCTCAGTTCAAGTTGGCAGCCTCCATGATTAGCGTGCCGTGTTGAGAGAGAATCCCCTGTGGTGCTAAATAGTCACTCAGATGACGATGACAGACTGGAGGAGAGCAGCAGGTTGGGAGAAGCAGTATTCATGGTATTAGACCTGATTCTGTGTGTGATGCTGAATGTTCTCAACCATCACTGAAATCTATGATCATCCCAGCACTTTGTAGAAAGTGCTCAGCACTGTACAAGGAGGAGACTTTCAGATTTCATTTGGATTTTCTGTACGACTGAATCTTTATGTAGGGTAACTAGATATCCCAATTTTATAGGGACAATCCTGATATATATATGGGATTTTGTTTTATATATAGACCTATTACCCGTCACCCCCATCCCAATTTTCCACACTTGATATCTGGCATCCTACCTTTAGATTTAGAGGACAGAAGTTGTCTAGTGGTCAGCAGTGATTTCTATACTATTACTAACAAATAAACTAGCATATTTAAGCTGTACAATAAGTGTTTGATTATTACATTTTTATGGTAACCCCAAATGTATATGAAAATTTTACTTATCTGTCTGTGGTGCCAAATCACCATACTGACCAAATGCTTCCAACATAATCTATCAGAAATGTCATTCTGAATAGCCGAACCCCTTTACAAAGCCCTGGTGTTATTTTTAGACTTTATAAACACTTGTCTTACTTGGGTGTTCGTATTAGTCAATATATCTTTTTGAATTAAATGTCCATTTTGAGACTCATGGGCTTTTAGCATGTGAACCTACTTCTTTTCTGAATATATTTGATTTATCTAGTTATATCACTCTACTGGTTAGATAGCTGTCATTGCTTGGACACTGGCTGGAAGATCACAGTGGATGGCTCTTTAGCAATATGGTTCCTAGGACCTGCTTACATATGGTTATCAGAATTAGAGTGGTGACATCCTCATGATGTTACCATATCACCTGTCTCTCCCATTGAGAAGCTAAATATGTACTTTAATTGTTTTCTGAATCTAAACTATAACCAAAAGCTTTCTCAAAATATTAGTGAGGTTTTGGAAAAAAAGAGGGCAATTGTTTGATGATTGTATGGGGAACTTCTGAGAAAAGTTTAAAATAATTGGTAATGAAAACCTTATATTCATTCAGCTCATGCCCTTCATTGCAATGTTTACAAGTTTTAAAAGTTTTATTTTGAAATCATGGCTTATATCAGTGGGAAAACTTACGGATTTCTGTGAGGCCTACATTAACTGTTTATTGGGGAAAAAAAGGAGAGAAGGGGGCTGGCAGGACTGGCATGGGAGAGCTTTTCTTGCATATTTTTCTATGCACAGCTCAGCCACAAATATGTTTTCCATCACCAAAAATTAATACAACCGTTCAAATAACTACCTGTTAACAGTAGGAAGTGTAGCTGGTTCTTTGCATAAAGGTATAATGCATCCTGCTTCTTGAATGGTGCACTGCTAGAAGCGTTTTATACACAATACTTTAGTTACTTTAACATCTAAATTGCTAAAAATTGTAATCCAGCATTTTCATTATAATTGTGTAATTTTTCTCTGCTCGTGCATCATAGACAATGAAGTGGAATTGGAATAAATGGATTTGTCAACTCAACAAACCTTAAGTAAGTTTAATGCTCACTACTGCCATTGGTATTCAATATCACTAGATATTTTACCTTGAATAATCACTGATGGACATTGATTTTGTCTTTGCTCTTCACAGCACAGCGAAATTAATGTGAAAGTCAGAGTCAAATGAGTCCCAGCGGTGTCCTCGACTCTGCCGAGAAGCACATTTCAGATACTGAAGAACAGGCAACCGACTCAGACCTATGGTATCTTGTATTGCAACAATTAATGGGCATGAATAGTTCTCACCAGGGGATTCCAGTTACCTTTGTATTAACTTTAGAGGTTAGATTCCTGCAACTGTTCAATGAGATGAATGTATGGTAGTATATGAACTGATTAATTCTTGTCTTTAAATTCAATTAAATGCGATAGATTCTCTTATCTTCCTTTTTTAACAGTGGTTCTCAGAGGCATTTGTATGTAGTAATAAAGTGCTAACAAGGGGCTCATAATGATTATGAAGCTTGGTGTCAGACACAGATATTGTATAGTAAACAACCTGGCATTCTTCTATAAACCAAGAGGCAGTTGTTTCTAGATACTTTTCCCTGTGAGCCTAATAGCTTATTGGTAGGTGTCTGCTGGTTTCAGTTATATCATAACCATTTCATCTTGGTAAATGTGTGGTGAAGTTATAAGCTATAAAAATACTGTAGCTAGATTGTGTGAGGTTTTTTTTAAAGAAGCATGGGCATGACAGCTATTCTGAATTTTGTAGCACTCACTATAGCTAGAACACAGTATAAAAGATGTAAGCATAGAAGGCAGCTGGTTGACAGATCTTAGCACATATGCACATTGTGGGACAAATTCTTATTTCTCTCCCAATTTGCTCTGATTTAGTCTCACTGTATGAGGAGAACTAACATATTTGGGATATAATCAGTATCCCCAAACCTCAACTGCTATTGTTGACAGCCTTTTTTTTCCCCCCAGAAAGTGATAGATGGTGATATCTATCTGTCATTGAACTAAAGTCTGTTGTTTGCAAAGAGACGTGAGTGCATGCTTCAAACAGCAGTGTGCATGCACTACAGAGTTCCATTAATGTGTCATTCATTTCATTTCAGTTGTCAAACTTTTCAATAAGTAAATGATTGGAAAGTTAGTGATATGTGCAAAGAACATTTTTTTCAATTAGCGATGCCCATTAACTGAATGAGGAGGGAGGGTTGATATTTTCCCCCATGAATTAGCAGATACACAAGTGGAATGCAAGCTATAAATCATTATTCAATAATTCACCAGAAAATAAATATGACATAAAAGATAATTAGAGAATTGTACTACTTGCCTTCATCTTAATTAGGAATGAAGGAGATTTGACACTGTGTACAGAACTGTTCAATTTTGTTTATGTGGAGATGGATATCAAAACAGAGTTACAGCAAAGTCATTTCATGAAGGAATATAGCTGCTGGCATAGGAGATCTTGTACATCACTTTAGGAGAGGTATCCAACAGTCGTGATTCTAAAATTTAAATGCAATGTGCTGGAACAAGACTGGTGAACAGGTTTGTTTTGCTATTTCTGTAATGACCTGTTGCCTGGCTCACACGAATATGTATGCCAGCCAGTTTCATTGGAACAAAATTAATAATCTATCTCCATTCTTTAACAATAGTTAACTTTGCCAGAATAGAAACATTTGGATATATTTTCTGTAACAGGATTTACTGGAGAGGGTTAGAGAATTCTAATGTATAATAAGTATTTGAATTTACAATGGCTTCAAAAGTTCTCTACCATAAAATAACCAAGTTGTGTATGAAACACATTGTGTGTGAATGTGTCTGTGTGTTATGTACGTAGGTCATGCTAACTTTAAATTTTGGACTAGATTGTCAACCTCATTGTGTCCCTTTGTTGCCTCTCTTAAGCATTAAGGTGGGAATTCTGCTTGCATAGTGGAGGCTTTAGGAAAGCCCTACAAATATCTGCATATTGCCCTTATCTCCCTTCCTTTCCCAGCACGGTAGATATTCAAGAGCCATCTCCTGAAAACAAGCTATGCTCCAGAGATTCTGTTTTGGTCAAATGGGGCCTTATTGCAGAAGTTAAGGCAGCCTTGGGGCTGCTCTAACTGGTCAAACCAGCCCATAGCTGGTAAATATTGGCATAAATAGTGAAGATGGACAGGTGGTGGATAGCTGTCTATAGCCTCTCTTTTCTCAGGTGTGCAGAAGTGAGCTCTGGAGTAGCTGGGAGCTAGCCCAATACATGTACATTAGTGCTTACCATATGCTAATAATCCACCAGCTTGGCAGGTTGGATGTAGACAGCTAGACATAGATCAATCTACAAGCATTTCTAAAGTTCATATCACTGTAATGTCTTGTGCATGTACCTGGGTTACAGCAAGTGTTTGGACCTGTCCACCATCGGCAGTTTTTTCTCACCATTAGTCTTTGGTTGTTATTTCTACCTTTTAAAGAGCTATTCTTGATTCCTTTTGTCCTGGTTCTTTGGCTAATACTTTGTTGAAGAAGTGAGATCAGTATGTTTAGTATGTATATTTAGCTCTTTAATTTTCAGAACAGCTAAATTTGGATATAGGGCCCTAATTTTGAAAATGTTGATCCTGCTTGGACAGTGTGATTTGAAAATGATGGGAAAAGAGTTAGTCCTGATCTCTGTGTGGTGAGTGTTTGGAAGACCTGAGCCTACTATTCTGAAGACTGTACCTTTTGCCTCCCTCAAGTTTATTCCTGCACAAAGTGCCACACAACTCCTTGTTGCTTTTTTACACTGTGTGAGCCCATTCTGTTTTGCCTCTTGAGTTCTGAAAAAACTGCATGTGTGTCAGGAGCCCTGCATTTACCTTATGACATGTTTTATAGTGCAGTTCCAGAAGCCTGAAGTCAATCTCCAGTACGCAATGCAATGAAAATGCCAGTTGTGAAGCACTGTGTTACATGCTCTCTTCAGCTCACGTTCTTAGGTGATACACTCCTGCTTTATCTATCACCTGCAGCTTTCTCATGAACTTTTCTCTGGACCCAAATAGACTAAATTACAACATTTCACCCTGGAGGTGACAAACATGAACTACGGTGGCCAGCTCATCACCTAAGAAGATTAGACAGTCTTCTTTCTGCTAGCTGGAGACAGAAGAATTTGCTTTTGGTGACTTTAATATTACAGACACAGTAATGAGACCAGTATGACTCCTAGGCTGTTCACTGTCTTAACTACTGTAGAACAGGCACCATCAACTGAGGGCACAGTGGTGTGCAAAAGTGCTTTAGAGGAGTCCCTTCTTCCAGCTAATATAAATTCAGTCATTCTTTGGTTCAGTTTCTTTTTTATGAAGCTGGTGTTTTCTCTGGGCTCTGATCGCCTGCGTTCACTGAGACAACACAGACCAAGCTGAATGAGGAAAATACAAGAAGTGTCTGTCATTGGTATTTTCCTGCCATTGCTTTGTCCTTTCACAGTATGTCTTAATTACTGTACATAATATGAAAGGATTGAGCTTTGTTAGCTCTTCATATCAGTTTTCCTATTACGTTATCTGACATGATATTCAGAAATAGTGAACAATCCTTGCAAGTATATCTGTTTGTTGAAAGAAGGAATTTAATCTATTTATAAATGTAAAACCAGATAAATCACAAAACAGGAACTATTTTTATTAATGTGCTACTGTAATTAGATCCTTTGTTTAGTCTTTAGGGACAGGATTCATAGTTAGGACATGGCAAAATTTTCTGGATGTGTTAAGAGCTGACAGACTCTAGAACTCCAGCTGAACTTTTACTGCAGGTGTGTGTGTGTGTGTGTGTGTATAAGCTTGTTAAATAATGTTCTTTTTTGAAGACCTGAACTTCCAGGTATCAAGTCATCTTTCCAAAATTAGAAGCAAAATTTCCAAACTACCAAAAGAAAATCAGACAGATATCAGTCTCCTATCCACAGAATTAGGTCCTAGATCAGCAGCATGCATAGGCATGTATGTAACTTTAAGCACCTGAGTAATGCCATTGCTTAAATTTAAGCACATGATTAAGCACCTGTTAGGACCTCACAGAATTGTGATAGTTTGGATAAAGGTCAGATATGCTTCCAAAGTTTGGGAATTATATGCTCCTCATGGTAGACTTCCAATCATTGTTAAGTTTGCCTCTCACTGTTACAGAAACTTCTGGATGATAAAGTGCATCTTGTGAAAGGAAGTCAAAAAAGTTTTGCATATTTGAGATGTAGATTGATTGATTCCTTTTAATATGTTCATTTCATTGCTATCCCCTATCTCCCACTAGATAGAATCTGTATAAATTATCACTTATTTAAGAATCAACCGGCTGAGAGAGTTTTTCTGGTGTGTACTGGCTTTCAGCTGAGGCACAGAAAGATCTCAGATGCTTTTGTCCTTTCACTTTTTAAAATAAAATAAAAGCTGTGCTGCATATTGGCCACTTAGTGCAAACAGCTCTATTTAGTTTTTTGTGCCTTTGGCAAAGTTTTTCATAAAGTGAGATGCAAGGTTCATATTTATTGCATGTCCACTTTTAAGCATGCAGTTACCACACTCATCTGTGCAAAGTGAACATATGCATTTGTAATTGAAATAAATGATACGTCTAGATGTTGGTGCAGAGATATACAGGAATCTCAGTCCTGAGCCTTTGAGTCAAACACTGACTAACTCCAAGCAGTGATAAACACCATCCTCTGCAGTTCCCGAATATCTGAGTTTGGGAGACAACCTTTCCCTTCAAGGCGACCACTCACTTACCTGTTTTTTTTTCTCCAGTTTAATAAATTATTCTACATGCCTAACAAGACAGAAGAAAATATACTGCCTCAATTTCAATAAGTAAAAACAATTTTTGTTTTAAGTTCAGTAATGCTGTTCAGAAATAGGATCAATTCACATGCACTCTTGCAATGTATAAATACGCTGATCATGTATACATTGAGAAATCAAGTCTCTTTTACTGCTTCACCCACAGGCGGTAACTCCAAACAACCTCAGCGCTGTGTAATACTCTAACAAAGGTCTCATTTCTATGATCTGTTATGTTGCCTGCCAGGCATTGCAGTTGATCAATTACTGCATAGATTTGTTAGACTGCTCATAGAACAGCCCTTTCTTTTCTTGTGCCGGCTGCTCAGCAGGTTGTGGAAGTAGGCTGTCTGAGCAACACAATGAAAAATGAAGAGAAAAAATGAGAAAAGAATGTGGACAGTCACAGATGGAGGCATGAAAGAAAAATATATAGGAGAAACGAAGACTGATTAGGAGTGCATGTATCTCTTAACCCCATTCGTTGTAATAGCCATAATGGCTATTAAAATTTTAAAGTTCATTCACTGATGCCTGTATAACCTGAAGGCTGACATGGGAATTTAATTAGTCTTACCCATTCAAGGCACTGAAAGATGTAATTTCACTTCAGATGTGAAATATTCGAAGTTAAATAGGTCCAAGAATTGATAATACTCCATATCCAACTTGGCTATAATATGTAAGTATTTCATCTGTATCTCCTGTAGTAGGCATCTTACTCCTCAACTCAAACAAATGTGGGTTGCTTACTTATTTTCAAGCTATCCTTTCTCAAAAGTTGTATACGGTCCTTGGACAGTTTCCTACTTAATTGCATGGATGGCACTGTCATGTTGGCACATGGAGAGAACTAATAACATCTGTAGAGCAACAGTGCTGTGGACCTGATTGTACAGTTCTTATTTCTGTGGATGAGCAGGTATTCAGAGAATATATTCACATTTGGGTAATGTGCAATTTTGCTTGTTGAGTTATCCATGTTTGTCAGTAGCATTAATTAGGCTTAGGTGTTAGACAAAGTCCAGTTTTACAGCCCTTTCCTGCAGTATGAGTAGTGGAGTGCAGTGGGATTGTTTATAGGAGTAAGTGATCACTAATAAAACCAGCTACTCCATCAAAGGCTCACGTACCTGCTCATCTACCAATGTGATTTATGTCATCATGTTCCAGAAATGCCCCTCTGCCTTATATATTAGACAAACAGGACAGTCTCTGTGCAAAAGAAGAAACAGGCGCAAATCTGACATCAGAAATCACAACATTCTAAAACCAGTGGCTCAGCATTTCAGTCTTCCTGATCACTCCATTAACGATTTGCTAATTGCAGTGCTCAGACAGATGCATACCAGATCAAGGCTTCAAAGAGAAGCTCCTGAGATCAAAATTTATATGCAAATTCAATTGCATTGCTTCAGAACTTAATAGGGACATTGGATTTTTCTCTCATTACAGCAGGTGATTTGACCTCATCTTTCAATGCTGTTCTCCAGCGTTTGAATCTTTACAACTGCTTTGATTTGCTGTAATAATGGGACCTGTTCCTATGACTTACATTTTCCTGCGTTTATTTCTTCCCATTCAGTAAGTCCCCCCATCTTCAAAGTGTTTGACAAAGTGGGATTTTCTCCCATGAAAGCTCATGTAATAAATATATTTGTTAATCTTTAAGTGCCAAGGGACTGCTTGTTGGTTCTGCTGAACTAGACTAATATGGCTGCCCCTTTGCAACAAATAAGCCTTATGCGTTCCCAGCTCCTAACAGTAATGAGCCGTATTGTGATAGCCTTCTAACACTGTCAGGTAGTTACGCACATGAGTAATCCCAAGGATCTCTGGTTTCTTTCTCTCATACTTCTGATTGCACCTGTCTAGAAAGAGCCAAACATGTGTACCTGCGCAGAAACTCTTCATTCGATACTCATTGCAAATAACATTTCTTCCTCTTCCTTCTTTTCACCTCCCTTTTGTCATCTGCAAGTTCCCTTCTCTTTTTGTCCTCCTACCCAGCCTGTGATGCTGTCATATCACATGATTTCAACAGCTTTACATATGAGAATGAACAGCAGAGGACATCAGGCAATGTGGTAGAAACCAACCTGTTCTTTTTCAAGGAGCTCATGCCCTGCATTCCTGACAGTGGCCTGAAGATGCACCTGGATTACATGTTCTTAGCTGGCAGACCATATGCTCAGATACAGAATGGGAAGCCTTTCTTTGATACACCTTCAAGTAGTGTCTTATGCATTCACAGCAAGCAGTAGAGTGAAGATGGGAAAACCTCTACACGATTTGATAGGCTGAAACAGAAAAGAGCTATCTGATTTTCCATCAGTGAGAAAGAGCTACCAAAACAGCCAGAACAGAAAACTATCTCTGAAATGCTTTTTCCATTTCTGCCTTACTAAAAAGGATGCAGTTACAGCTTACTCTTAGCTTATGATTGCTTGCCAGTACTGGCTGATTTTCTGAAATGGAGGATAAGAGATGCTGACAGCTGTGCCCCGTATGGAAACTGCCAAACTGCAGTACATCTTGTCAGGCTGCCATGTGGCTCTAGGCCAAGCAAGTTATCGATGACACGTATAATGAGATACTAAAAGAACTAGCATGTATCATAGATTCTAAGGAGAACTGGCAGAGCACAGGACTAGCCTTATGTTTCTTAGCATAGTACTAGAAGATGGCTAATAAAAAGGATCTTCATTACAGCTACACATATGGATTTGAAAGGGAAAAAAAAAACATGAAGTGTAGCTCCCTACATAAAATTAAAGGAACAAGGAGCTAACAGAGAATGGTCATGCTATTGTGACACTTGACAAAGATTTCAATGAGAAGTGTGGAGGGAACCAAGTTAAAAGCTTTAAGGAGAAAATGTAAAGCAGCAGAAAGTTCATGATAGACAAGGGGGAGTATAGGAAATAAGAGGGGCTTTTGTAGACATACCTGTTGGGAAAGAAATATAGGAGTGAAGAATGAGGAAGGTGGAACTGACTATTCTAAAATGACCAAACTACTGATTTTTTTTTTTTAAAATCAGTTTTCACAAGAAAAATAGTAGAAAAAGGATTTGAATAATTGAAAAATAGTGAGAACCTGCCATCTGGCATGTACTAATATGTCATTATAGTTACTGTGACTAAAGCATATACTTCAAGCAAAAGGGTTTTGCTGAAAAAAAAAAGATGGGTGCATTCTTAATAATATACATATCATCTATATCTAGGGCCATTTGCTTTTCTATTTGGGATCCATGTCCTGCTTCTAAAGACCAGCCAGAACTTGAGGAACGATTTTGCACTTTTGTTCCCACTCACATTGTCTAGGCCACAACTAGCACCCCTGGAAAAGGTCGATCACTAGGGCCAAATAAAATTGTGTTGCAAGGATAGATTGACACCCATTATGGTTAAATCACTAAAAGCAATCTTGATGCCTATGTTTTTAGTTAATTGGAGGGTAACCTCAAATGGGGCCTGATCAAAGGATTTTAGAACCCTTTTCACTGACTTCAATTGCTTTTGGATCAGGTTCATGGAGAAGAGATGCCAGATCCTGTCTCACCTAGTGCTATATTTTCCCAATAAAATTCAAATTTGCTCTAGTGAAAGCCTTCTTCTGTGTGACATTGGTGAGATTTCACCTAGAATATTGTGTACCTTCTGAGCACCCAGTCAGAAAGATCCTGACAAACTGGAGAGATTTCAGGGGGGAGCAATAGAAACTGGTAAGGGGGGTGGAGGGACTGATTTACAATGGAAGATTAAGACGACTAAATATGCATTGCATGGCTGAGGAATGACGAAGGGGAATACTGATAATTATCTGCAAGTATTAAAAGGGTATAAACATCAAAGGGGGAGAGAAATTGTTTTGCATGGTCCATGGGGATATAGCTAGGACTAATGAGATGAAATTCAGCAGTGGAATATTTAGGCTGAATATCAAGGAATTCATCAAAGGTTGACATTAGACTGTAGAATACTTTCACCAAGAAATGTACAAGAGGGGGGTCCTCTCCCTTGAGTCAGATGGGAGGAGGCTTGAGCATGAATATTAAGTCTTGTTCAAAATTAAATGCTGAAAGTTTTCACAATGTTCAGAAAGCACTAGAATCAAACTGTGCCTTAGAATTTGGATGAGAATCAGCAGTTTTAAAATACTTTTTAAAACAATGAATGAATTGACCTCTGCTGATAAAAAGCTGTAATAACAATGATGGGCTGCTTGATACTGGGGTAAATTATATATTTAAATATAAGTTAATTTTAAGCTCATGAAGCATTGAGTTAATTTTATTCTGGGTGTAATGCCATGTTACATCAGATCGCACTTTGCCCACTGCTCATATGTGGATTTTTAAGTCTGTATGTGTGTGCGTGTGTGTGCGTGTGTATGTAATATATAGATATATATGTTGACCGAATGTTTGTCTACCACCAATCCAGGACAGTTAACTGTTTCATAAGAGTGTGATCTCCTCTAACTGACACCCATTCAAGTCATCAGGTGTCAGAATTTAGCTTTACATGTCTGTAAAACCAAACTGAAAAGATGTGACAGCACTTTTTGTTCCTTAGAACTGAGCAAAGTGAATTGAATTAGGCAAAGCTGGACATACTGACAACAAGAACAAGAATCTTGGCATTTGCATGTGAGAGGACACATTTTAATCTGGTTACATCTCTGAAGTAGTAATAAGATAGCTTGATAAGGTGTCAAATGTCAGCCTCAAAGCTTAGTTCCTCACTGAACACTGCATCTATATGTTTGACCAGGCAGACTACTACCTCCAAGTGAGATGGCATTGTGAGAAGCGTTAGTGAACAGGGGCTGTGAGCTGAGCAGGACATCTGTCTTATCAGAATTAAATCTGAAACCTGAAAGCTAGATGGCATCCTGAACTGAATCGCCCACAGTCATTTACCTGTTCAGAGAAACCTATGGAAAACTATACGAGCTCATCGTCCTCATAGCAATGGCTATCCTGATTGAATTCCTTAAAAATAAACTGCAGTAGCAGCATATGTTCAGTAATGTAAGACTGTCCTTCACTAGACCAAGCAATATGCCACTGCCCCTTGCCCACCCCAAACTATTTTAGCTCTGAAGACTTTGATACCTTACATATCTATATTGTATCATCTTTCATTCTGAAGTTTTCTCAGTGCACTTTTTATCCTCGGGGCTGGTTCTTCCATAGAGGTGACCTAGGCGGTTGCAGGGGGTGCCAAAGGCTGAGCTGGGGCTGCTCCACACCCTGCCTGTGGCCAGACCCCAGTGGTGGCACTGGTCCCTGCCCATGGCCGGATCCTGGTGGCCGCGCCGCTCCACTAGCAGTGGCAGTGCCAAAAATCCCTGCTGGCCTAGGGCAACAAAAAACCTTGGGCTGGCCCTGTTTATTTTGTGCAATGGATGAAGCTGGAGTCGTGGGGAAAAGGTACTCTGTGATCACATAATTAAAGATTGAACCATCATGCACATGTACAAGGCAATCAGATTAAGGTTGTACAGACAGTTCAAATTCTGTCAGTTCCCTACTTTTAAACCCTTGGCTCTGTGATCTTACCATTCTTTTATTGTGGCTTCTTTGCATATTCTGCAATAACCAGTAACAATCTAAATAGCAGAGATCCATAACAAATGCAGTCATTCATGTATATGGAGAGATGTATACAGAAAACACTACCTTTTGATATATAAACACAATGCAATGCTAATTTTAAGAGGGATAGTGAAAATAAATAGCATATCTAGGTTTAGTTACAATGGAATAGGTTAAGAAAGTAATTAATAATTTGAGCTAGAATTTAACTAACAAACCTTGGGTTGTAGTTTGATTCTTGCAAAAGAGTTAAAGTATGTTTAAGCTGCCAGGTCCCCAAGTTTTACAGGTTATCAGAAGCATGATGGATGTATCTGTAGTCATCCTAAAACAGATTTATCCTAGGTCAAGGCTTCAAAGAGACACTTCAGAGTTAGAATTCATATACAAGTTTCAGAGCATCAACTCGGGTTGGAATATGGATATTTCTTGGCTTTCTCATTATAAACCATGACTGTCACCTCTCTAACCCTCCCTGTTTGTTGCTCCCTAAGTTTGAATCAATGCAACCTGTTTCATTTGCTGTGGTAATCTGACCTGATTCTGTGATTACACTTACTTCACTGCATTTAGCCCTCTTTCCTGTACTTTCCCCCCATTTTCAAGTGTCTGATGAAGTGGGATCTCTCCCACAAAAGCTCATATGCTAAATAAATTTGTTAGTTTTTAAAAGTGCCAGAAGACTCCTGGTTTGTTTTGCTGAATTAAACTAACACTGTTATCCCTTGGAAATTACCTCTCCAATTCTCAGCATCCATGAGCGCCCCACTGAAACAGTGGTTCTATACTGACCTGGAGAAGGAAAGAATGAGCACTGACATCACATGTTGTAAGAGTTGCCAAGACCACTTCTTCAAGTGAGATGGCCTCAAGATGTGGAAATTGGAGTAAATATTCCTGTTCACACATAGGTTAGCTAAGATGACTTTGTAACATCAGGAGATAACCTCTCATATTGCTGGTAGGTCCTTCCTTGTATATTGCAATCATCCTGTTTTGTTGTTGTCTCCTATTGAACGCTGTTCGGAAAGGGAAAGGCATGGACTCTGTGTGTATATAGAGGACAAATAATACTTTGAAACAGACTTACAGATGGGTTACACATTGTGAATATTTTATTTACATGCATACATAAATAAGGAAACCCCATTTTCAGATGCAAATCTGCACAAATGGATCTCTTACAACAGATGGAGATGATTGTCACACTGTGTTTATATCTTCGAAAGGGGATACTTGCTGCTGTTCAAATTCTTTCCTTTTTGTTCAAATACAGGTCAGAACTGAGCCCTCAGAATGCTTGAAATCAGTAGAGCTGACAAAGTAAAACTCAACAGTGTAAAAATCCACATTTCCTAATTGTTCAAATGGCAAGTGATAAAGTGGAATAATCTGAATAACACTCTGTCTTTCAGATCCGTTAGAGCAGGAATCTACTTATGATGAGACCATTAGAGAAATTCACCTGAGTAAGAGCCGAGTCTCATTAGGTGGAAATAGCTGTGAATAATGAACATGCACAAGATACATTATCTTCCCCAAAAATCTTATATTCTTAGTAATATGATCTAAAAAAATTCAGTTTGAAAATCCGAGCCATGTTAAATTTAAGGGGGTGTAAATCACATTGAGTGGCTGGGGGAAGGTGATAAATAAAGAAGAGGGTGGCCTACATTGCCTTGTGTATTTGGATACAGGGTTGGCCAAAACATACAAGTGAACTAGGTGGTCTTTTGGGGTGCCAGGCTTTAAGGAGCACCAAATTAAATGGAAGTTTTTTTTTCTCTATTTAAAATAGATAGATAGCTATAAGAAATTAAAATCTATCTATCTGACATGTGGAGTGGGGTGGCAGCACCAAAGTCATAGTTCTCCTAGGGTGTCAAAAACCCTTCAGCCAATCCTGTTTGGATACCATATAGTACATTGTTTTCCATGATAATTCTTCTCTTTCCTTTATGAGTGAGTTATACAAACTTAGACATAGTGAAGTCACAGAAATCTCTTATACATCAATATAATGTGTCTGAACAGGTCTACAGTAGACTGACTGAGAAGAAGTCTGTTTGTTCAGGAAACTAATTTAAATATTGGTAAATTTTGAGCATCAGGAGAAATTCATGTGTAAGGGGGCAGTAGGAGGTATGCATTGATTAATGTGTGGAATCTCAATATGTCCAAAAAAGCTAACAAGAAGTCTGGATAGCACTCTTAAAGACTAACAAATGTATTTATCACATGAGCTTTCGTGGAGAAAATCCCACTTCATCTGATGCTTTGAAGTGGGATTTTCTCCCACAAAAACTCATGCAATAAATGCATTTGTTAGTCTTTAAGAGTGCCACCAGACTCTTTGTTTGTTGTACTGGACTAGATGAACATGGCTACCCCTTTGGAGTATGTCCAAACGAATCTAAAAAGGCCTACTTTTAAGAAAGTCTAGAAAGGAGTCTAATTTCTTGCAAGTTACTTTAGTTCTGCCCCTCTCTCTATTTCTCAGTTGCTTAAGTTAACTTCTCGGACCCTGAGTGCGAGGCTGATCCCTGTAGTTTACTGTTGGACTCTTCAGCAGGGGGAAAAAAAATCCTCTTTGACCCTTAGGGCCATTACAGATTTTTAGTCTTAGTACATTTTTAAATTATAGTATTTGTCCTGTGTCCTGGACCAATATTGTCTCTATACTCTTACTCTTGTGCAGCGTTCTAGGGTCCAGTTGGCCACCATTCTTTCTCCCCACTCACTCTGCCTACCTCAGAAGTGGCTGCATTTCAGAGGTGAAGTCAGTTTATAGTCTTTAAACTAAAATATAGCACCTAGTTTTAGAACGTACCAAAGTGTAAGGTATGTGAGACAGCATGAACTGAATGGTTACAGCCAAGATCTAAACCCCCTGACAAAAAGCACTTATAATTGAAACAGTGACAGCCCCTTCACTCGTGGTGATGGCAACATCTGATATGGTAGAAGACAAAACTCATCATTTTGCTATAAAAAAGCAGGAAGGGATAAGATAATCTACAGAACTGGTTTTAAACATTTCACATGCACATTTTTCAGGTGCTTTCCTCCTAATAGCACTTTCAGTGGGGGAAAGGAATATTTTCATAACAGGACTGCTTTAAGCATAAATGGAAAATCACTGTTTATAAGTGAAAGCTGCTGTATCTTTAGATTTTAAGAGCAATGAATAGAATTGATAAACGTCAAATGAAAATAAGAGTCCTCTTTCAATCTGGGAGCTAAAGCCATGCAGTAGATTTTGGAGGAGGTAAAAGGCTTTAGCTGTCAAAGATTTCTGACATCCCAGAATTCCTATCACATTTCCCAAGGTTAAATGCATTGCCTGAAGGCAGCTGCTTCGCATGTTAAGAAGGGCACTATAGGAGAGCCATGCTCTTTGTAATGTTAATAAATCTTGATTTTGATATCAGATGCAACCCTGGGAAAACCTGCCAGTTTTAGACTTAAAATCTAGCACTGTTTAATGGAGGTTTGTGATTTTTTAAAATGTGTTTTACTTAATGGTGATAGGCTAGTTTGAGTGACATGAAAGTAGCACGTATCTCCCTTTTCTTCCTTGGGCAATTCCTTTGTTCTTCATAAACCCAAGTATGAATTGTCAAGTGCTAATTAAGCTGATTCCCATATTAAAATTCAGTATGATGTTTGCCGTATAAATTCATCCGAGTTTTGCCTTTGAGGTTAACTGCCACTAGGGCTGTGTCCTCACATCAAAAATAAAAATAAAAATAAAACAATTTAAAGCATGTTTGCATGTTGAGATAGTGATCTCAGTGGGATAGTCTAGTGGTGGCAAGGTACTTTTTAAACTTTTGTTTGATGTTACTACTTTGGTTAAAGCTAGGTATGAAGGCATAGAGTTGATCTATTATAATTTTGTTATGCATTGAAGCTTTTGGCATTTTAGTTGATCAGTTTTAGGTTTTTCTTCACAAAACACATGTTTCAGAAAAAGTTACTCCTTAAAATGAAACTTTAAGATGACTAATAATCAGAAGCAAGTTAGCTGTTGACTCTCCCCAGCCTGTGTGCTATGCACAGTTTTAACTTGAGGATGAGTAAAGCTAAGCAAGCACACATTGGATTAGAACCTCAGCTAACAGATCTAACATTATTCTGAACAGTGTCATTTGGATCATGTTTTACCCCCCTTGGGCTCTGAATCATGTAGTCGGCTGAACTTCTCAGCCCACCCTGATCCTATAGGTGAAACTCTGGCTCCACTGAAATCAATGGCTAGTCCCCTACTGACTTCATTAGGTCCAGAACTTCACCCTAGGGGTTTAAGGAAACACCAGACAGAGAGTGGGAGGGAGTGCTTTGCCATTTTACTCATAGGATAGCTTTACAATCCTGTCCTCCAGATCTGTTGTGAAGACTTACTTCTGCTGAGACTAATGGTAGCCAGAGAAATGTCCCAAAAGCCCAAACAAAACTCACTGAAATAATACCAATCCTATCAAGTTTTGTACATTGGTGGCTTCAGTACCCACACAAACTTATTACTATTAAGAGCGGGCCAACAGGCAAAAATAATTAGAGAAAACTGGGATAGGTCAAGCAACCAAAATAACTGCTTTCTCTCCCCTGCTTTTGAAATTTTTAAAAGTTATTTTTCACTAATTCTCACCCCTCTTTTCCAGTAGAAATAAGTGAGAGAAAGAGGGAAGAAAATAAAAAATTTGAAAAAGATGATTTTCAAAACAAAGGTTGCTAAATGAAGTATTTAACTGAAAGGGAAGAAAAGTGAAACGTTTAAAACAAAATAAAGCCATTAATTTTCTTTCAAACATTTTCACACACAAACATTTTCACACAGACAAAAAAAGTAAAATTTCAAGCTCTTTTTATGAAGAAGAAAATAGATTTAAGGGAAGAGAAGTTTACAAGAGCTACATCTGCAGCAGAAAGAGTTAAATTTTAGCTTTTCTAACGCTGAACTGGTGTTCTCCAATAAAGGGTTAAAAAACCTAAGAAGAAATGGATAATGCAGCAACTCTGTTTCCTGTGAGCCATGGCATGAACTTAAATAAATAAATAAATAAAATCTAGCTACTTTAGTTCCAGCCCCAGCAGTAAGACTTCCTATAATTAATAGTTTCATTGGTTGTATGCTGCAATCCATTAGGAAAGTGTGTGATGGCTCCAGGTGAATATTAACAGTGTGTGTCCAAACAATTACTTTGTCATGCATAATGGCATGCCAGCTTAAAATCAATATCAGGCAAGGCAGGATTTCACACTGGCTATCAGCACAAACAGAAGGGGATGGTGAGGTGGCAAGGAAGAATTACTGTATTTTGGGCAATCATTTTTGTTAAAACAAATCCATCATACAGAACGATAAGTATGTTCCCAGGACCTACTATCAAGCTTGTAATTCTAGACAAAATAATTATAGACCTTTTCTTTAGAACAATGTTTATCAGCCTTTTTTTGTACCAGGACTAGAGCTGAGCAGACCCTCCTTCCCACTCATGCCCCATGGAAAATGTTGACTTTGATGAAAAAGTATACTTTTTCCATGGGAAGCAGGTGCTTTCCATGAAATTTTGATTTTTGTTGAAAATCTAATCAAAAGGTAGTGTTTGGCCATTCCTAATAGTGATCAACCTGATTTTTTCCTCCCATCTAGCGGGATCTCTTCCCATTTAGCAGGAAGAGAAGGATAGGATGTCTATTATCCTCAGCAACTGTTCGCTATCCTCCAAGGGTCCCAGTTTGATCACCAAACATTAAGTAAGTGGGTTTAGATCAGGCATGGCCAAACTGTGGCTCAAGAGCCACGTGCGGCTCCTGAATGAAAAAGTGTGGCTCCCGGAAGAATGTCAGCAAATCAATTTAGGAAAGCAGCCCCAGCTTTGGAGTTCAGAAGGGGGTCGGGATGGTGGGGAGAAGCGCAACATGATTGGGGATTGCAGGTAGAAGCACGGCATGGTTGGGATTTTTAAAAAGCTTGCCACTAGCCTGCTGTCTTCTACATCAAGCAGCAGCTAAGTTTTTACTGTATAGGCCTAATTTTCATGGTAACTTTAAGTAATTATTAGAATCTGACATTAGTAGAATCAATATTTTCCCTCTTTTTATGATTAAAGTGTGCAAAGAATTTTAAACTTAGTAATTTTGGAGTAGGTAAAGTATATGGCTATAGGCCTCAGTGCAGCTCTCGAAGGTTTACTAATGAACTCGTGTGGCTCTTGAATTCCGTAAGTTTGGCCACCCCTGGTTTAGATACATAAGGATGTCGGAATAAAGTATACCCCTGCCCTCTAATTTTCCTTGTGGAGAAAGGAGGCAACAGCTCCAGACAGGCAAGTTAGTCTTATCTCAAATAGTTTGTAACAGTGGAAGAATGAGATGCTCCAATTAAACTCCTGTAATAGTTAAAACTTCTGTGCGTAGCACTTACTCAGCAGATCATCTCTATAGTAGCACTCTCTTTGGCAGTCTTATAGAAGTCATATTTTCACAAGGATAAAATGATCTTGGACAATTTCTCTAATGTATTAGACGTCTAAAAGCTTTTCTTCAAGACAGGCAGACTCACCTCAGTTCTCAATTATTACAAAATGGTTTTAGAGAGCAGAAAACACACATGAAAATACCCACGTCTATATCATATTTAAAGACGCATACATCTATACTTTTGGGGAAAGTTCTTGTTATCTAGGGTCTTTGCCTCCCACCCCATCACTCACCATCACTGAGAGCATACGTTGTACTGTATACGTAGCCATTAACCTGAGAAGCAGACAGACTGTGGTCAGTGTTTCTGTTCTTTGGACGCAATGGAACTTACTGCCATAAGGCTAAACCTTGTCTATGAGACAGAAGTCAAGAGACTGTGCTTTCTTTGTGGCCAGTCTTAGGCTGTGGAATGATCTGCCATGGGAACTGAGGACTGTCACAAGCCATGCCACATTATGTTCAATGTTGAAGACTCATTACTTCAACCTTTTGCCTTTCCTAAAACAAGTACATAGTACGGTGTTTGTTTAAAAAAAAAAAAAAAAAAAAAAAAGCCTACAAAAATACACTACACTGAACACACAATTTTCACTCTGGGGAGAGAATGAGTGACAGAACAAACCAGATGCAGCAGTTGTTAGTCATGTCACTTAATGTGTGACTGGAAAGCATTCAACTATAACAGAGAAGCAGCAGTATACAAACCTGAAAAAAAAGAGACAACTTCTCCAATTCTAGAGTGATTAAATACTGAATTCAAGTTATTTGAATGGGAGAGTCAAGGGCATCCATGTTTTAATAAAAATTATGTGAGACTAACACAGTACCCCTCTGGAAATTTCAGATTTAAAATGGTTTTTTTACGCATTTTTCTTTTGCTCTTTGTTTTTCTAATCATTTTTCCTAACAATCTCTTTTCTTGTTATCTTTGTTTGATAGCCTAATAAATTCCTCAAATCACCACTGATCTTCCTAAAGTGAGCCATAACATGGCCAATTAGCTAAGTCACTGACTGATCTTTTATGATATTGCATGCAGATGCATAAGCAGAGTCAAACAAGTTTCAAAGGGGTAGCCAAGGTAGTCTAGTTCAGCAAAACAAACAAAGGCTATGTCTGCACTGGAGGCTTAAGTCGACTTAAGCAACTCCCTGGCCACATCTGGAGTTGATTAAGTTGACTTACGCACTTGCTGAAGTTGATTTAATAACTCCTGTTCTGAAGTCAACTTTAAGGATTAAGTCGACTTTATTAAGTCAACTTAACACAATGTGTCCATTAAAGTTGACTTAATAAAGCAGACTTAGTGCATTAAAGCTATTTGACTTTATAAAGATGACTTAAACCAGGGGACCCATTTGAAGTTGACTTTAAATAGGTTCCCTGAAAATGAGTCCTCACTAAGTCGACTTCATAAAGTCAACTTTAAGTAGACTTTATTAAGTGGATTTAACTGAGCTCTGTAGTGTAGACACAGCCAAGGATTCTGGTGGCACTTTCAAAGATTAACAGTTTCCATGGAGCTATTCAAGCAGACTATTCCTTTAGGGTCTCATCTCCCATCTTGCCTCATGTCGAGTAGTAAATGTTGAGTAGTACCACTGGGATTATTTTAAGGATGTTAGAATTTGGCCCTTAGCTGGAAGACAAGTAACACTGTAAAGGTGTTTCAAGAGTAAAGACTGACTGCCTAGGACCATGCTGTCTTCATTCATTGTGCTATCACTGCAATAATTGCATTGGAAATTAATTCCTCCTCCTTTCCAATACATTTTAAGTGATGCTCTATCTCATAAAACCACCACAAAATTGTGAAAGCTGGAGGTTAAATATATAGGCATTGAGTTAAATTGACTCGTTTGCTGGTATTCACAGTACTTACAGCTTTCCCAAATGTTTAAATATCAACAAAGCATCAGCATAATATTCTCACTCAAATATTCACTTCTTCATCTTCAATTGAAATACCAAAATCTGTTTTATTTTCTCTCCTTTTTGGAGCAGCATTTTATTTTAGGAAAAGCTTTTGGAATTACTGCCATGTGAAATACTATTCTATCTCTTGGAATAAAGCACTCTGGCAGATGTGTTCAGAACTACAATACATATCACTAATACAAAGGAAGAATCATTCCATACAATTGAACTTTATTTGACCATTGCAAAAAAAAAAAAAAAAAAAAAGGTATAAAGCACCATTATAGCAGATCTGGATATTTTTCTTCTGATTCAACATATGTACTTCAGCTCCAACATATCCCTCGCCATAATTTAAAACTATTCATCATATCCTGCCCCCCGTTATCAGGCACAGTTCATTGTGAACTTTCCTTGTGTACCAAATAGCTTTGTTCTCTCCGGAAAGCGGGATTGTAGAATTTATGGTTCTCTACCTCAAACACTTGAATTTCCCACCTGGACAATAAACTCCTTTAACAGCTTTAAATCTTCATGATGATCTTGTTGTCTTGATCGCTGAGGGCTAGGATTGACATTGATACTGCCTACCCATGCAGTGGAGTAATAGCCTATCCTCCATGCAGTGTGCAATAGCTGGTTCTTAGAGAAATGAGGGAGCAAGCCGACACTGTATGTACATTTACTCCCTTCCCAAGACCATTTGAAGAGCAAGAGAAAGATGTCTTGTCTTCACCTCCCATTCAACCTGATAGGTGGAAAAATGTTGTAATATGCAATTGGTATAAGGCAGAAGGAAACTTTTCTGAGTAAGGCTGCCATTTAGCGTAGAGACCTATAGTCCATAGCAGGGGTCTCAAACCCAAGTCACCATGCGGGCCACATGAGGATTAGTACGTTAGCCCAGGGGCTGCACCACATATGAGGACTAGTACAGTAGCCCAAGGGCTGCACCACTGAAACCTTTTCATACAACAATATTGCAAATATTGATTGTGACAGTGTCGTTGTGGGATGCAAGAAATAACTTTAGTGGCTTCATGCAGCCCTTGGGCCACAAGTTTGAGACCCCTGCTCTATAGTTACAAGTTGAGAAGATGGTTTTATTTGATCCTCTGCTGAGTCTTTTTATGTATACTGTATACTGATGTTACTAAAAATATGACAAGGTCCAGAAGGATAGCTAGTAATGAAAAGAAATTATGCCCATGAAAGCTTATGTGACAAATTGTTGGTTTTTAAAAGTGCCACAAGACTCCTTTTTTGTTTTATAAAAAATATGCTAAACTTCCCTTGTAAAACTGAGATGCAGAGCCAGATTTTAAATAATGCAGTTTATACTGGTATTGCTAGATGGTACAGCTGTGTATAGGCACATTGTTTTCCAGAGTCGAGGTGGATACAGATTTATGCAATCCTAACTGACCTAAAAGACCCTCATCCTAGATCAGTATACTGAGAAATCCATAAGTATACATGGACTGGAAAATTGGAATCATAGTCAATAGAAAAAGCTATCCAGATTTCAGATCTGATAGTACTAGACAACCAGCCCTTTTTTCTTGTCCTTATATTTTTTTTGCCTGGCTTCCCGTCGTTGGCCCATCTTCATCAACCCAATTCTGAAAAAAAGGATACTCATCCTCCAAGAGGCACAGACAATGCAAGTGACTGAACCCTCTGTCTTAATGCATTCCTTTTATTCCTTTCTCTGTTGTTCTGAGTCAACATTGTTTTACTTTCTTTACTGGTATCCAATTCCCTTTTGCAATTTCACGGTACTATATATGCAGTGTGCTCTGGGAGCCACTAGAAGGACTACCTGGAAGACAGTATCATGACTTTTGTGATAACCTAAGTCTTGATGAGTTTTAGGAGGCAGAGTCCATTTTTCACTTCAGCACTTGAGACTATGTACCTTAATCACATCCCCTGAATAGCCATAAATCCACATCAGATGTCGCAGACAAAAAATCACATGTATTAAAATATCTTTCAATCTGCACATTAGCTGCCCTAATGCTTTATAACTGCACTTCCAGAAGTATCTCCTCAGAATCTGAGAAACTATGTTTCTGTGTTTGTAGGTGAGCATTTTTCCATCTCTGCTTTTTATTGGCCTGTTTCCAGTTTGAAATTTCCATTTGGGTTAGTCACTTGGTAAATGGCTCTGTGGTTTCCTATCACAGAAGCAGCTTCAGTTTCAGCTTGTAGATATCCAGTTTGTGGTGCTTTTATCTGCTTGCTTGTACTCCTTGCCTTTGTTCCTTCAGTATTTGTTAGTTATAGCATTCAGAAATTTTCCTTCTTGTACTTTTCAGTCTTCAGTGAAATGCCACATGCTTTGGTTTATCCAATTCTTACTTTATTTTTATATCCAGCTCTGGCTGCTGCAACTGGCATCACATTGTCTCTGAGCATTGCTTATTTTAATTCAAACCCAGTCTGTATCTCACCTTCCCCTGCCTCTAGCAGTGTGTCAAATGTGTTTTTCAGTTCAAACTGGAATTTGTTGAAATTCTCTTCGACTTTCAGCTTTGTACTGTTGTTGTTGTTGTTTTTTTTTTTTTTTTTTTACTGTTTTAAGTTTCTGTTTCTTAGTTTAAATATCAGTTCAGCAAGCCAATTCTGCTGATAGTTGCTGCTCCATATGTTCTTACATCTTGGAAAGATTACCTGAATCTCAAACTAATGCAGATGTGGCCAATCTGCTTTCTTTTTACCATCTGGTGAATCCTATGTTTCTTTGTGTATCAATGCAAATGTAATTTCAGTGCTAATGCAAAGCAGCACAAGCTGGAGACTTGCAAAAATGTTAGAAAACTTGACATCTTTGAAAATAAGGGCCTTTGAAGGATTTTGTTTATCTGGAAAGACTTCATTACCGATGAAGAGAAATCTGAGCAATCATCAACCAGCAGCTCCATTTCCACCAGAATCAGAAGGAAGTGCTGGACATGTTTGGACCATATACTTGGACAACACCACAAGACTAGCACATGAAGCTGTCAAGTAATGAGGAAACACGGACACCAAGAGAAACCTTACGAAGGACCAGTATTGCCAAACCCATGTGTTCAAAAATCACATGCTGGGCTCACCAGAATTCAAGAGATTGGCTTTAAAATCATGAGATTATGTAAAAATAATAGATTCACAACGTTGCTAGAACAATTTCTATAGTGGAGGTGTCAAGAACCATTGAACCAAATTGTAAACCTTGATATAATGGAAACTACTTCCTGCCAGGGAGTGAAAGAGCACCCCTGTGCCTATGAAGATTAGATGGATTTTTTTTTTTATTTACCTTCTGCTTTTTGAGCCTTCAGGGTGCACTAAGGCCACATTTTGAAGCTTTTCCCACGATGATGGCAAGAAACTTACTTTTTCTTGAACAATGGAAGCTGAAATCATCACATATCCACTTGACTCCAGGAGCTAGGAAAACAAACAATTATCATGAGACTCATGAAAAAATCATGAGACTTGGCAACCTGATTAGCAGAGAGGGCAGAAGAATTAATCTCAACACTATCCATTTTGCGGACGCAGCAGCATCAAATAGCAGAGAGGAGCAGAAGTGGCTACATCTGCCCTGTGGTACAGGTCAGGATATAATGTATTAATGTTTCTAGGTAGGAGGCCTGCTAGTCAATCCACTTTGAGTCAAGAAAAACACCTCTCTTGAGAGAAATGTGGGCAGGCCAGTAACTGTGACATCTCTAACACATTTAATGCAGCCTGCAATATCTTTCACCTATCATTTCATTGAATAAATAATTCCCACAGTCCTGCTCCATGTGTTGTAACTTCAGCTCCCTATATCATAGATGCTATTATGAGAGAAAACTGTTTTTTTTCCCCTTACAACATGAGCATGGCTCTGATGTAGAAATGAAGTGGAATGACACCGGCTTGGATACTTACGGGAAAGTTCCTTTATGCTTTCTCTTTCTGTTTCTTCTACTTCCTAAGCAGTAGCTGAATCATATTAGGAGATGTAGCATTCAGCCAGGTTAATTTATGAAATGCATCAACCAAGGCATGGCAGTGTGGTTTACAAGTGAGGAGTTATTTATTCCACTCAAGGGTGGCATGCCTCTCAGCTGTATGTTGCTAGTGCACAGACCAGAGCATGCTAATTGGAAAAGCTCCAAATTCCCAGCATTCTCAAATTGAAGAGAGGACAAAGTAACTGGTGATAACAGAAGGCTAATTACCTCAACTAGGAATTAGCTATCATATGTTCTAGTCAAATAAAAGGAAATACTGGAAAAAATAGCACTGGTTGTTTATGGTGAGTTGGTAGGAGCCAGAGTGGTTTAAAAAAAAAAAATCTAGTAAAGATCACCCTGTAAGAGTTCTGGTTTAGATTTTCATTTTCTTTCAGAATTTTGGCTGTGAGGCAGGGCTGGAAATACCAGTGCAGAGTGCTTATGATTTGCATGTAAAAGGAAATCTTTTTGTTTGTTTGTTTTCTTATCAGTTTTGTCAAGATGAATGACTAGGGTAGATGACAGGCCTCTGGAATAAAATCATTTATCTGTAGCTCATCCAGCTGCTATTAGTTAATCTGACCTACTTTGAAGTCTCCGTATTTTTGGTTATGGTTCAACATTCTCACTTTTCTTTTCTTTTTACTCTCCTTTATACCAGGTTCCCTCCTCTTTTTTCCCCCTTCTTTTATATGTACTGAAACTAGTTCTTCATCATCTTTGTCTCTCTTACTTCCTTCCTCCTTTAACTTCCTGTTTTAATTTGGACAAAAAATCGGAAGTTGTAGGCTCTACTGAACAGAGAAATTATTATTTATTATTCTAGTTAGGGACAAATATCTCATTATGTGTTTTGGCTGAGAAATACATTTATTACTGATTCACACTTAACATTATAGATAAAGCAAAAGCATATGAGCATATGTGGCATATGAGCACTGATCACACAAATTAAGCTGTTTATAAAATTATGAATTTTACAAGTGATAGTGTAAAACATGCATAGAATACACTCTGCTATCCCCACCTTGCCTCTAAGTTTCCTTACCTTAATGATTATAAGAATTAATACTCTAATGAATAGTGCTGAAACTTAATGAAATCTCTGGGGCTTAAGAAAAATGATAACAGCAAATGAACAAACTGGTTCACCAGTTTGTCACCTTTTCCCTGTACTTTTTTTATTCTTATATTTTCCTTTTCTAACAGATCATGTGAACAGAAGTAAATGCACTTTAAAAAATATCAGATTCTGAAAGCCGTCAGAACCACATATTGGAATTTCAGTCTTTGACACTGGAAATAAACATCCAACACAATTGTTAGTATTCTGCATTGTGCAGATAAAGACTTAGGTTGGTAGCAAATTCTTCTGAGAGACATGCCTGATAAGATTATAAATTAGCTTCTACAGAGAAAGTGCACTTAAAGACAGATTTAATTGTTTGCCAATAAAAATCTCATGTTGCATGGAGATTTCAGGGCTCATTTTAACAGCTGTTACTTTCAAATGCCTTGTTTTAACAGTTTCTTTTTGTGTTTGTTTAATGAATTTCATTGTTTTAATACAAAATCGACTTTTCTATGACTTTCATGACAGTCTTCTTTATGGAAGCAAGATTCTCCTTATTCCCCTTTGCTATATAATAATTTTAAAATGTTATAGAGAGTTTTAATCCTCTCTTTCAGTGTGTACAGAATACCAGAAATGGAATGGGAACGTTAATGGTAAATGGAAATGTGAAGTCCCAAGATGTTTTGTAATACACAGGCAGCCAAATCTGGCATATCCAAGACCCCCAATTTGTACGTTGAAACCAAATAAATGTTTGCTGTATGCATATATACAATGTGGATACAATGTAAACAAAAACTCATGGCATGTAGATCCTTGATGGTCTCTTGGGGTGGGTTCAAGTACAGTAAGAGCCAATTCTAACTTTTAACCTAGGATTTAAATGAAATCAAGTACAACATTGGGGGAAAATGTTTAGAAGTTATTATTTGGATATATTCAGTTAATCAACCAAACTTTTTGATGTTATCTGTACCACTCAGTCTTTGGAAGTCACTGATGTGTTCAGTGGTTGGTGGTTTTCAATCACTATGTCGTAACACATTACTGCTTCACCACACAATGGACAGTGTATTGTGGAGAGCCAGGGAGATTTGGCCTGGTGGGGGCGTGGGCTGATGTGTTCTGTAGGGTTGCAATATGCCACCAGGTTTGTCACAACCTGCAAAAGGTTGAGAACCATTGGGTTAGGGAAATCTCTCTTCCTCCTCCCTTCTTTAAACAAAGAATAAGAACTGATTTAAAAGTGGACTCAATTTGTGCTCATGGTGTCAACTAAAAAATGTAGGAAATAGCTATGAGGTATGAATTGCCCATGCAGATTCTGTCACTGGGCTGTGAAAGTTGTAGGTATTCTATTACCTGCTTGCACAAATATTTCATTCAAGACTTTATGCAACACGAGAAATTGGTTTGGGATTGTTAAAGCACTTGATTCTATAATGAAATATAGCTCCTCACTGTTTAGAAGAATTGTCAGTTGTTAGATTTTGAGTTGCTTTGCTTTCTGCAAAATTAAATGAGAAAAAGTTGCATCTACTTAAAACTACTGTTTCTAAATGAATTCCCATAATTACAAAGTAGATTCAACCATAAACAAAATCCTTTTAATGAAGAAACATAATTTTCTTTCTAAATAGGTAGATAGGTTCTCAACAAAGACAGTTGAGCACATGGTACTGCACAGGACTTCTCATCGTTGAATATTGCTGGTAATCAGCAAACATTTGAGGACTTATCCAAAGACCCTTAATGTCAGTGAACAGACTCTTGTTGACTTTGGATCAAGCCTGTGAAGAATTCATATCATCTTAGTGCTCCGCAACTTAGTCTGTAAATAAATAGTAATTCCCACATAGAATACACTGATGAATACAGAAAAACCTCTTTTTTTTTTTTAAGTTCATAGTAAACATCAAGGTGGACTTATGCTAAAGATTTAGCCTGACTCTCCTCACATATAATTGAATCCTTGCTTTTTCTTTCTTTCTTTCTTTTGTTAAAACTGATTTAACCTTTTGTTTCTAACAGACATTTCTGTTGGCATCAAAGGGCTTTCGGACATGTATTTTTGCTGACTCGCCAGTGCAGCAATTTATTTATGCATTGACTAAGTATGGAACTGCCCAAAAGGCACGTGACCTCCATCCCTTTTAAGTCATTTCCTGAGTAGACCAATGTTGTTAGAGTTCAAACACTGACACATGTAAATTGGGGTCTATAAAATAAGAAAGATGCTGAACTAGAGTATGTAGAAAAGTGTGACATTCCCCTCTTTTGAATAACAATCTCATATCATTTTTCTTTCCACCATGATAAACTTGATTTAGATATCTGTTACCTGTTTGCAAGGTGCATATAGCTGTCAATGCGCAGAAAAATTAACTTTTATATGTGTATCTCATGGCAGAAAGAACAGACTCCCTTACAATGTTAAACAAAGGGTCAGAACATTTTTGTACTTTCATGTAGTAATTTTCATTATGTAAACTACTTATTTGGAGGCTATGTACATTTGTGAGTATATTTCTAGTACCTGACTTTATACTGACCATATGCACCATGGAAAAATGAAAGAAGAGATATAAAACATTTATTAATGCTTTTAAATTAAAAAAAACTATAACTATATCAAAAAGGAATTTTATTTGAGTGTTTAAGACACTGGAATAATTTCTAGGGAAGTTTTGATTTGTATTTATTTCAAAAGTAGCAAATAAATGCACAAATAGGCTAGATAGAATCATGAGGTTGGAAAGGACCTCATGAGGTCATCTAATCCAACCCCTTGCTAAAAGCAAGACCATTCCCACTAAATCATCCCAGCCAGGGTTTTGTCTAACCAGCCCTTAAATGTTTACAAAGGTGGAGATTCCACTACCTCCCTATATAGCCCATTCCAATGCTTCACCACCCTCTTAGTGAGAAAGTTTCTCCTAATATCCAACCTCAGCTGCTCCAGCTACAGCTTGAAACCATTGTTCATTGTTCTATCCTCTGTTATTACTGAAAACAGCCTCACTCCCTCCTCTTTGGAGCAGCCCTTCAAGTAGTTGAAGGTTGCTATCAAATCTCCTCTCAGTCTTCTCTTCTGCAGACTAAATAAGCCTAGTTACTTCAGTCTCTCCTCATAAGTTATGTGCCCCAACCCCCTGATCATTTTTTTCGCCCTCCACTGAACTCTTTCTAATTTGTCAACATCATTTCTGTAGTGTGGAGCGCAAAACTGGACACAGTATTCTAGATGCAGCCTCACCAGTACCAAATAGAGGGGAATAATCACATCCCTTGATCTGCTGGAAACATTCCTGCTGATGCAGCCCAATATGTCATTGGCCTTTTTGGCAACAATAGCGCATTGTTAACTCATAGACAGCTTCCCATCCACCGTAACACCCAAGTCATTTTCTATAGGGCTGCTACTTAGCCCATCGGTCCCCAGCCTGTAATAGTATATTGTATTTTTCCACCCTAAGTGGAAAACTTTGCAATTGTCCTTGTTGAACCTCATGAGATTTCATTTGGCTCAAAGCTCCAATTTGTCTAGGTCTTCCTGAATGCTATCCTTGCCTTCCAGTGTGTTTACCATTTCCCTTAGCTTGGTGTTGTCTGTGAATTTACTGAGTGTGCAATCTATCCTATCATCCAGATAATTAATGATGATGTTAAACAGAACCGATAGTTAGTTTCTTTCTTTCTTTGCAGTTCCCTTTGGCTTGCAGGTAGTGGCCTTTTTGTCCTTTATTTTTTTTAATCATTATTATTATTATTTTCAAAATATCACAATTTTTAATTTTTCATAAAATTGTCAGGTTTTTTTCAACTGGCTCAACTTTGAACTAACAGTCAATAGCCAAGGAGAAAATGCATTAGAGAATTAATTGATTTTGATTACCATTCAAATGCATACCTACTTCTTTGGTCCAGAATCACTCAAAAACTCACCCAATCTCACTTGAAATTTGGCATGAAGCTTTGTAAACCTCAATGAAGTTTCAAGCTGGTTTAAAACATAGAAGAAATCCCAACCAAAACCACATGCCTTCAACAAACAAAACACCAACAGAAAATAGATGAATTTGACTTGGTTTCATGTTTCCACACTTTTTGCACAGAGGAGCTCCAAGTTAGACAGAAGTGAATTTTCTTCTCTGTGTAATAAACTACATTAATATATTCTCTCTTATAACATGAAGGGCAGGGGCTGCCAAGGTCATAGTTCACCTAGGGTGCAAAATCCTTGGGCTGGCCTTGGTTGTTAAGTAGTTAAACACCCGAAGTATGGTCCTTGCAAATATTTAAGCATGTGCATACTTTTACTATCATCAATGGTACTATTCCCATAAGTAAACTTATGTATGTGTGGGTGTGCAGAATGAGAATCTATATTTGCAACTGGAAGAATTCCTTCCCGTTACCCACTAGTTTATGCACAACTGTGAATTTCATTTTCCATACTCAGATGGCTTCCATTTGTGGTGGGTAAGTTAGAGGTGTCAGTTTTGTGCTCAACAGAATAAAAGGTGAGTTCGCACAAATTGCATTGTAATTTTGCTGTGTCATCTCTAGCTGCTCTGGATTTTCACATTCAATGGAAAACAACAATAAACTCATGAAGCTTTACTGCTTCTGCCAAATTTGACATCTTTCAAAGTATAACACTGTGAAAAGCTTGAACAGTCCCTGCCAACTGCATGATTTAGCTACTATAAAATCCCTCTGAATCAAACCCATTTTGAAATAAAAAAGAACCTGCCGGAGAATTTCATTGCACTGTTGGATACCCTCTCAAAGATCAATCACCTGTCCTCATTTTGTACTCCTGGTGTATTTTCTAGTTTAATCTGTTCAGCAGCTTACCTATTTCATTAAGGCTGGAATTTAAGACTAGTGGTTGCACATGGGAACAGGGCATAGAGCTGCAAGTGGAGTGTGAAATCTGGACAGTACCTTCCTGTATCAATTGTACCATGTTATTTGAAAAGGTAGTCTATGGTGCCAAATACATTTAGTATATGGGATTTACAGTTTGCCATTCTAATATTATTGTATTTTTCCTTGGACCTAGAACTGCTTGGTACAGAAAAGAGGGATGGACTGTGCCGGAGTAGGTTAGAGGTCCCTGGTTCTCTGTGGTGTGCAGGTCTAGGCCCAGTCCCAGCATATGTTTGAACAAACTCAGGACTGACTACTGACTGAGAACTGCCAGATGCAGTACTAACCTGCTCCCTTCCTCTCCACTGGCCACCAGCATACCCTGGAAGTGGTGGTGTAGTAGGTGGCTACAATGACTTTACACCAACTATGAACTCTCTCATGCCAAGAGGATTCTCAGCAGGCCCAGATATAACAAGTACCCACCTCCTTTGCCTAAGCTTTGTTTGAGTTACCATTACAATCCCAGATAGTTCAGAGGGGCTAGGCTGTAATTGGTCCTGGAATGGGAACATGAGGAGGTTAGAGAGTGTACAGAGCCCCCTAGAAAGGAGCTGGCCCCCATTTCATCCATCCATCACACTCTCCTGGCAATGTCCCCTCTTATTTTTCATAGGCTGTGTGCACAAATAATTTCTTTTGTGCCAATTTTTGGAATAAGTGTACAAATTTGTGTGCACTCCAGTGTGTATGGTCAAGTGTGAGTGCAACGAAGCAAATATGCATGATGCAAAAGCTCAATTTTATTTTGATATGGTGATGGAATTGATTTTGTACATTACAAATCCTTATTTGAAACATGCTACTTGAAACCACCTTCTTAAAGTAGCATGAAAATATTAGCACTGTTGAATTTTTTTGTGTGCACTTTATTTTGTTGTGTGCGTGGGTTTCATGACCTGTGTGTGGATGCACACGTGCACAGCTTAGAGAGAACATAGTCTCCTGAAGTCTTTCCTCTGTTACATAGTCCTTTTCATAAGTGCTGAAAACTGCCTTCCGTCCATTGCTTTACAATTGAGACTTTGCAGGTTGCCCTCTGGGGGGCTGGGGAGGGTATGGGGACATACACTCAGACTCTCTGCTCTCTCTGAAATACCTATTTGGGATAGTGACCCCATCTTGTGCTGTGAGGTCTAGCCAAATCCCCTTGCCTCATATCCTTAGCTTCTTTCTTAGCCTGCCATGCTCAGTCTAAGTCTTGCACAGTAGCCTGAGCACCAGTGCGTGCGGGGCTGAGTTTTAGGTTGGGTGCAGGGCACGTGTTACCATTCTGTGCCCCCTCCTTGCTGGCTCCACCCATCCACCAGCCATTTGAGCAGGTGGAATAATAGCAGCCAGCCATGTAGAGGCTGCTCTGCCCCTCTACTCTGTGACTTGCAATGCAGGTAGCGTGCTGTTCTTCCTCCCTGTACAGATGCTTTTAGAAACCTTCTCTCATGCTCTTAGAAAACCTGACTCTGCCCTTAGAAACCTTCTGCTACGTGACCTTTTAGTCCCCTCCCTGCCAATGAAAGATGGATGCAACTCCCTTCAAAAATGTCCTGATAACATTTCTCAAGAAGAGCGTCTCATTTTATGTTCTTTATGCTTCATCTAAGTTTTCTTCAAAAATCATCTCTCTGGCATGATAACTATTAATGGGCAAACCCTGAAAGGTTCAGCCATTCAGCTCAGATAAGCATAGAAAAGCTTGGATGCTTATCTGAAATTATCCCAACTGCTTTGGTTTAAAGATCTGGAAATCTCACAAGAGGAGGCATTCTCCTGGGATATCTCGTTCTTCTGAATCCTGAAAGAGCAGGATGTAATACAAAAGAGCAGCCTCTCTGACAGTGCTTCATTTCTCCTCCAGGCCTCAGCTGACAGCTGAAAGTGCAGAGTTAAGTTAGACAAAGTTAAGTGAACTGTGACAAGTTCTGACCCGGATTCTGTTTGATTTTCAGATGTGGTCCTGATTAGTTCATTGTTATCTGAAGTGGTTCACTCACTTCCAAAGGGTGTGCACAGCATTCCAGAAAAGATCTAAAATGTGGGAATGGTTTTTATACTGTTCACTTTTGTTTTCTCATTTACGCCTCTTCTTTCTGATATAATCATCAGCTTTGTGATTCTAAAGGGGTTAGCAAACAAGTGCCTGAATACTGATGACAGCCCTTCAGTTCTGTATACAAATGACTTTTGGTTGTTTTTGACATGCATGGGGAAAGAGCATCCGTAGATGGAGTGGTCTTTACTTCTATGGCTGGGCAGCAGCACGTACAATCACAGTCCCTAAGTATGGGGGTGGGAGGGACAGAGAGGTTTTTGACCATATGTCCCCAGTGGTGCAGACAGCCTATAGAAAATGTGTGGAAAAGGGGAATGGGCCTCATATAATATGAGATTTCTTGCCAACTTTGTACTATTGAAAAACTGCATACCCTGGTAGGAGTATGGGAAATTCTTCCCCACTCTGAAGCAGTGAAAAATTAAGGCAGGGGCTTTAGGGGCTGCAGCCCGGGGCCCTGTCTGGCCCCGGGTACTTACCCTAGCCCCGCAGCAGTGGCAGCACCTGTGGCCAAAGTACTGCTAGCTTGTGCTGTGCTCCAGTGCCGGTCCCACCCCAGTCCCAAGATCCACCCTGCCCCCAAGCTGGTCGGTGGCTGGCTGCTATACCAAGGCGGGAGTGGTCAGACCCCTGCGCACGGGGCTGCAGAGGAACCACCTCATCTTAGCCTAGGCATCCTCTGGGCACAATGGGACTGTGGATCCAGGGAGCAACATGCTCCACCCGCCCCCATGCCACTGGGCAGTTCCCATAGCCCCCAGTGGCAGAGGGAAAGATGAAAATAGGCTCAGAGACTTCCTCCACCAGCACCCTCCCAGAGCTGGCAATGCTTGCTGCTACTCCTGCCACTGGTGGAGGGGAGTAGGGGAGAGCAGGACACAGGTCCACAGCACCCCCTTTCCCCAGGTCCATCCTTGCCCATCTCTTCCACTCAAGGCCCAGCTCTGTTCATTCCCCTACTCCCTCCCTCGTCCCTTGTTGTTCTTCCCCTCTATCCCCTTCTTCTCCCATCAGGAGGAACTCTCCTGCAAAGCCAGTTCTGGGAGTTTCTGCTGCTCAGCACAGGAAAAAGACAGCACTACTGAGTGGGGCCAGTTGTAGGTAAAGACACAGCACCTTCTCTACCCTCAGTAACTGCACTTTTGGTGTCTGGTTAGTAGATCTGACCAGACACTGTCAAGTTCCCTTTTCTACCAGACGTTCCAGTAAAAAAAAAAAAAAAAAAACCAGACACCTGTCACCCTCTATGGTGTAGGTGGACTGAAGGGAATTAAGCTGTGTCATCCTTATTATTCTAATCTCCCCTGTCACAGCAGACATAACACAGGAGGGAATTATTCCTCTCTTCCCTGTCCCCAAAAACTGGATAGATATTATTGTTTGTCCCAAAGGAATATGGATAAGAGCATATAGTGCACACCAGACTGCCTGTGGAACTCAGGCCTGATCTACACAAGGTCAGTTTAACAACAGTACGTTGCCCAGGGGTGTGAAAAATCCCCTAAGCAATGTAGTTAAACCAACGTAATTCTCAGTGTAGACAGAGCTAGCTCAACAGAAGAATTCTCCCCATGATATCTTTTTATTGTGTCTCGGGTGGTGGTAGTGTATCTGTGCCAATGGGAGAAGCCCTCCCATCAGCCTCAGTAGCATCTTCACTGAAGCACTGCAATGGCGACTGCAGAATTTTAAGCATAGATAAATCCTTAGTAGTGTGCCCATACAACCAGCCTCTGCTTTTGTTTCTCTTAATGATCCTTTGACCTCCTAGGAATAGGGAGAGCATTTTAACTTACTGTTTAATGGACTGAGTTTTCTTTATTGTGTTCCCCATTGAAGTTTACATAGTCCATCATCTCACTTTAAAAAGAAAACTTCTCTGTGAAGTTGACTCTGTGTGCATGTCTTTTTCAGGATTCTGTGCCTGGACTCCCCTTCATGAACACCCCCAGGACTATGAGACCATGTTCTTCAAAGTCTTGTAGAGTACAGAGCAGATTTTGTTCTACAAAAGGGGAGTTCTGGTTAAAAATCAAAAGCTGAATGCTACTGTAAACATCTAATAGTTTTTTTGTTTTGTTTTGTCAACCCTACAACGTATCTGTCAAATCTCTCCATCTTCACAAAGTCATTCTTTTTTCACAGGATCACAGAAACCACACACAGAAAAGATCTAGTTGGGTCATCAAGTCCACCTCATTCTTCCTCAGAGGAAATATGGTTCTGTCATATCTTTCTTGTGCACAGTGTTGATAATGGAAAGTGGGGGCAGGTGGGAAAAAAAAAAGGAAACAAAAAAGCTGATTTTTCCCCCCCTCCAATTTGCTGAAGGGAGAGAAAGCTGGAAAGGGAATCAAAACATATTTTAAAAGTAAGTATTCTTAAGCCTAAATTATTAGAAGAGACTTAGTGATTTAGAGTGCCTCAGTTTTTCAATACCTAAAGCTGTGACTTTTTAAAGCAACCTGGGGGGGGGGGTACTTAGCACTTCGTAAAAAAGTAGCCCCCCCTCCCCTTAAGGCATCCCAATAACCCAAAATGTGACTTCTGGGAATTTAGGGATTCGTTTTTGTAGAAGATGTTATTTGAGGTTAAAGTTCATCTCTCAAGTTTTATCGCTTCCATTTTTAAAAACTTAATGTGCATAAAAAATAAGATTCAAATTTTATGATGCTTTGTCTTGCTAATTTCAGTGACGTTATGCCAGCTGAGGATTTGGCCCAATCAAAAAGACATTGTGTATTCTACAACTGTAATAAAAGTGTAATTAAATAATATAGAATGATGCATAATATTTGAACCATGAATATGGAATAATTAATTATTTTGTTGGTTCACTCAGTGAAACATAAAAAAAATCCATGTATATGAAAGCCTATTAAAATGATAGATTATCACTGCAAATATGACCGAAGATTCAGTAAGTTAATTAAAGTTCCTTTGTTCTAATAGCACATATAATGAGAAAGAAGTTTGCTAAATTAAGCATAGTAAAAGATTTTTGTGATCGCTTAGATGTAGTTTGTTCCATGTGTTCAGATGTTGTTAGATTTAATAATTTGGAAAATGTATTTGTGTGGGGAAGGAAAAGGGACGGGGTAGAGGACGTGTACGTGTGTGTGTGTGTGTGTGTGTGTGTGTGTGTGTGTGTGTGTGTGTG
>ML682028.1:11411721-11746874 GCA_007922195.1 Podocnemis expansa
TGTGTGTGTGTGTGTGTGTGTGTGTGTGTGTGTGTGTGTGTGTGTGTTCAGGCTGCTAGCAGTAGTTACCCAAATTATTTGTCATCACCCGTTTAGAATATTTGATTACAAATTTACATAGGAAAGGCAACAGCCTATAATGAGAGTATAAATCACCTTGGAATAGTGCCTTGACTGGAATGCAAGTGAATACCCCCTTGTATTCAACCTGAATGTGCTAATGGTGGTGCATATTTATTCCTAGGCCCTGTAATTAAAATAAAACACGAAGAACTAATGTTCCAGTAAGCTGGCTGAATAATGTCTGGATAGAAAATATGGATAAAAATATCATCTTCCTCATTTTCTTGATAAAATGTTTCACCTATTCATTCCCTTTTTCCTAGCATTTGTTTTATGATCATAGGGTTTCTAAATCTGACTGTCCTCTTCTTAATTTGGGTAGTTCTAAGAAACTAATTTAATGGTGTATTGGAGTTTTATTCTTTATTAAATGTAAACTTGCGCTTTTGACAGTACTAGTGATTTTCTTGCGTATTCCATTATGGAATGGGAATTAGATAGATGAGATCAGCAATTACAGCAGAGTTTAGGAAGTGCACAATACACTAGGGATCACAGCAAATAGTCATTCTGCTTATTAAATAATTTTTAAAAAATGACAAAATTAGATTTAATTTTATATAGCTGATCTAAACCATAAGGTGGAATGAAAGTTGTTTAACTTCCACATGCATCTGGATTTGTTTCTATTCCACTCACAAATAATGCAATATTAAATGTATCATGTGACCCTCCCTCAAAGTGTCCTGGTGCTTGCAACCTGGAGTGGCTTTTCCTCTCTCTTCACCTGAGTTGAGTCCTGGTTTCTTTTTTGTGAAACTTGGTGCCTTTACCTCAGGTGACTCCTTTCCATGCCTGAGACATGAGGGGACGCTGTCCCCTGGGAAGATGAACAATACTACTACTGCTTGTGAAGACCATAAGAGCCAGTACACAAGAAATAGTATACTGAGTATGGCAAAAAAAAAAAAAATCCCCACAGAAATGACACACCCAGAAATAACAGTAGCAAAAGGGGACGTTAATGGGAGCAGAAAAATGTGATCTAAAGGGAAAATTTAGGGTCAATCGGTATGTATTAAAATTTCCTGTCTCTGAACACTCTCAACTCTTCCCAGTTTGCAGGCATCTTCCCAGGCAGATGATATGCTGAGGGTGAGTCTGGAGATGAGTACAGCAGCTCTGTGAATGTAGACTACTTTAAACAAAGAAAGGAGTCCTCTTAACTCAACGGTTGTCAACCACTGGGTTGGGACACATTACTGTGTCACCACACAGCAGTGTGTCCTGGAGAATTGGGGAGATTGCTGCATTTGGCCTCGGGGTATGGGGGGAGTGGGCTGGTGTCCCTGTAGGGTCACGAGATGCTGCCAAGTGTATTGCAACTTGCAAAAGATTGAGAACAACCGCTCCGAGTCTTACAGTGTCTTCACCACTGGTTGGGGCATGATCCTCTTCTGACTTCCTGATCTGGAGTCCTGTGGCTGTCTCAGCTGGCTCTCAGTAGCTGATGGGTCTTGGCAAGGCTAGAACTGCCATGACCATGGTGTAGATCTCATGACAGTTCAGAGGCTCTCTGTGTTGGGAGGGGAAGATAATTAGAGATGTCCTGAGCTGTTCTGCTTTTCCCTCAGCATCCCAAACATAAAAAGACAAAACTGAAACTAAAACCAGTTTCTGTGTTCCTGAGTCAGGCGGTTCCCCGCCACTGAGTGGCTGAGGACCCCTGGCTCAGCAAACTACTTGCCCAGATGATCTCATGTAGACAGCTCCTTATTGGCCTTGGCAGATGTTACTAGCCCATTCGATTCCCACCCCAACTTCAGGCTTGCTGGGAAATGATATCAGAGGACTCTGGTACCCATTACTGTAGTCCATAGTGTAGGTCCCCTAGATCCTCAGTACAGAGTGCCAGGAGATGGTGAACTCCAAGTGAGAGCCATTAGTGTGCTAGATGTACCACAGCTCAAGTCAGGCATTTGCAGGTCCATCACTCTTCTCACCTGGTGCACTTGGGTACCAAAACTGACCAAATCAAGTGTTTGATATAGAAAGATTTTATTCTACTTTTCCTTACACTAGCGTGAATGAGGAATAACTTTATTTGGCCAAGGAGTTGGGTGGCACTTATAAAGACTAACAAATTTATTTATCACATGAGCTTTTGTGGGAAAAAATCCCATTTCATCAGATGCTTCAAGCATCTGACAAAGTGGGATTTTCTCCAATGAAAGCTTATTCGATAAATAAATTTATCAGTCTTTAAAAGTGCCACCTGACTCCTTGTTTATTTGCCCAAACTAGACTAACATGGCTATGCTTTTGAATCTATTCAGCCAGATTCCCATTTTCCTGATAGCAGTTTTACACCACATAATTCAGGAGGTTTACTTCACTTTTATACTAGGGTATCTGAGAATACATTCAGGTGATAATGTTCCCTTTTTCACTTATTTTTTATTCTTTGCTTCTTGTAAATTTTGCCTTGGCCAAACACAGACTTCTACAGAATCAGATTTCTCAATTAGCCCTTTTTCAAAATTTTCCTGGACTCACTGAATGAGGCTTTAATCAAATATATGAGTACCTTAACCTCACATTTTCCCTTTCTATCTCTAGCTGTTGATGATGCCTGACTTTCCCCAGATATCCACTGACTATTGTAGGAAGGGTGTGATAGAAGGGCTGGACGGGTTCTTCTTTACTCATGTTGTGAATTACAAAACCACTGTTTAAAAGATATTTAGGAGTGGAAAGAAAAGAGATGGAGTAACAGAAGACCTATAAACTCTCATAACTTCTCTCCAGATCTTTCTCTCTGGGGAAATGAATGGAATACTATATATAACCAAGTAAATAAAGCTATGACTGAGAAGTGTGGAACTCCCTGGCACCTTATTAATTAATCTCACTGAGGTGTCACCTCTAAAATTCAATGCTAACATCTGAGTGCCAATATTAATTATTTCAGCGCTGATCATTTTGGCAGCTAGAATGGTGTAGAGGTAGCAGTGAATCCCAAAGAGGGTGAAATTTGTGAGTAGCTGCTGGTATTAGGATGTGTATCTTTAAGGACTGTAAAGCAAACAAGGAGTTCTGTGGAGCTTCCCAGACAGAGAGGCTGGGTAGATTGCTGTGAAGCTCTTGTTGTTATGCAGAGTTTGTTGGAACCAGACAGTGAATAAAATAGACATCTTGCAAATACTTAAGCTAAACATCACACAGGGAATGAAATACAGAAGGAAAAACAAGGAAGATACAGACAGGGATGAGGGACAGAAAAAGAAGGGGTTTGGGGAAATACGAGAGACAAAGAACAGAGATAGCAGTGACCTTAAAGAGAAGTGTGTTTCGCTGCAGATCACTGCTGTGTGTGACAGTAAGATGTTGAGTAAACAATACCCAAGGTTTAGATAACACATAAAGGACACATTTACGTCTTGATCTCTCTCTGCAAACTGCCCAATGATAGTTGTAGCTCACTGTGAATTGAGTGGAGCGGGACTGAGGTTCCATGAAGCACAGTTAAACATGGTTACGCAGTAGTACCGCTGCAAAGGATCTAGACATGATGGGGTTAAACTGCAACAAGGGAGATTTATTTAAGAAAAACCTTATAACTGTAAGGATACTTAAGCATTAGAATACGTTTCCAGTGGAGGCTGTGGAAACCTCATTGCATATTTTTAAGAATGGATTAGACAAACCTCTGTTAGGGATGGTCTACGACAGTATAGTTGATCCTTCCTCAGCACAGAGTGCTGCACTAGCAGACTTCTTAAGGTCCTTTCAACCCTCCATTTCTATAAATCTATTGGATTTGGTGCACTGGTTCCACATGAATTTGACATCCCTTTCATGTATGGCTTATTCCATTGAAATTAATGGACAGACTGTGGTTGACTTCCATGAGCTTTGCATTACATCTTTAAGTGGCTCTAATGAAAGATATTTATTGTGGTATTGCTACAGAGAAATATATTTAAAAAATTCATTTTGGTTCAAGTTTTAGTGATGACTTGTAGGTTCTTATTGTGTATTCAGATGCTCCCATTAAGGGAAATCTTAGAGGATTTTGTGGTCCCGACATTAACATAGGTCACCACTGCACTTTAGCCCTAATACCTTAATCACATTATACTATGTCTGAGTGGAACTTGGAAGTGTTTTTCACTTGTAAGTACCAAAGCAGCACGTAATTCCCAAAAAGGGGAAATTGTGCAACAGTACATAAATAATTGATTTTCTGTGGTCAGAACAGCCCTTACAGAATATGTATCCATTATACTCTCATTTGTAATTCCATTCTTCTCATGCGTACAATGCTGATCCAAAAAAAAAAAAAAAAAAAAGGCAAGAGGGAAGGACTGAGGTGAAGGAAATGCCAGAGACACTTCATTCAATCAAATTCATCAGAAGACGCAGGAAATTGATTCCATCAAAGCGCACAAGCATGCTAGGCACTAACTGACTCTGCAGGTTTCATCAGTGTGTACAGTGTAGCGTAGGGCAGAAATGAGAGTTCTGGCTATATTCCCTCTTATTTATTATTATAGATTTCAAATCAACAGTGATTCTCTGCTGTCCGAATTCTTCTGCAATGGAAGGTTCTCTCTTTGGACAGAGGACCCACAGCAGTGTTGATTGAATACTCGTCTAACTCTTGTGCTATTGATGAGGCAAAAGACATAGAACTGGCTGGGATTGAATGGGAGACATTGCACTAACCACTAATATATGCATCTTTTCTTTTGTAATAAGCTATTATTATGTTTGTTTACTATTGACCTAGTACTGTAATTTTACATGGGGTTTTAGAATATGTTGGGGGAAAAAAAATCCCTTCCTCAATGATGTTATGTAGGGTAAGCAGATGGCAAGTACGAAAAACCAGGACAAAGGGTGAGTGGATAAAAGGTGCCTATACAAGACAAAGTTCTGAATATCAGCTCATGAGGTCCCTTCCAGCCCTATGATTGGATTTCGATTTGGATTTGGATCAGGATTGTCCCTATAAAATTAGGATATCTGGTTGACCTAATCTTTTGTGAGCCAATAGAGAGTGTACCATTGAGTAATACAAAACATAGAGTACAATGCCCAATATACGCAGTATACTACAGAACATGGAATCATCGATTTCTCATACAAATTAGAGATAGAAGGGGCCCCAGTAATCCAGTCCAAAGGTATCCTTGCTAGATCATAATTCTACAATTTTGTCTAGTGTTCTGTTTAGAGACAAGCCTCCCCATGTCCCAAAACAGACTTTCACAGAGTAATACAGTTTGTCACAAAGCTGTTCCTGATATTAATATTGCATTTTCTCTTTCATTTCAACCAATCACTCCCATTTAAATGCCTGAATACCATCTTAAATAAAGCTTCCATGCCCTTTGCAGTGCAAAGGTGTGATTGTTCAAGATGAGTTGCATGTTTTCTGATTTATTTTATTTGATTTTTGACAATGGAGGAGGGTGCACATATGTTGCTTGGAACTATCATCCAATTAAAAGGAATGGCCTAGTAATAATCTTGGATTTGGGAGTGAACAAGGGAAAAGTTAGAAGGTTAATGAAAGGTAGAAGAGGTAGGTACACCTCAAGCTGGAAATAAAGGGAGAAACAAATGTATGTCAAAAAATAAAACATCTGCTCTTCTCTAGTTTCATATGTGTTCAGTGTGTGTTGAGGAAATTTCTAATTATGCCTTCACCACATTTTAGGATGGAAAATAAAATGAGTCAGTATTCAGATCCAACTCCCTCTAAAGTTAGCAGTAGCAGAATCTTTCGTGGGGCCTGTTGGGCCAGAACCTCGGCCTGTTCCAGACATTTTGGGGGGCTCTATACAGCTAGTACGAAGTAGCTGGAAAATTGCCCTACAAATGTAGGGATTCCCTTGGCATAACACAAACTCCTGGATGATATGAAATTGATATAGTCAGTTCTGTGCGACTTGCTCTCCCCTCTCCGTAAGGGAAGGGCCAGAGATAGAGAGGGCATGCATTGGGGCCAGGGCTGGTGCACCATAACAATAAAGTGATCCTTTATAAGACTGGTGCAACAAGCGTAATTTAGACCAACCGTTATGTTGCTCTGATTTATGCCAGAGGCTATTCTGCTTTTCTGTGGCCCCAGGATTAGGGGAGCAGAAGCTGATTTAAATTCAAGATTCAGCCCTATGTGTCCAAATGTTACAGCAAGAATGATAGCATGGAAGAGTTCGCGAATTGGCTTTGCAGTTGTAGCTGATAGTTAGTGGATGCAACTTTTTTAGTTTGATTTTTCTTTTTTGTTATCAGGGGCAGTTTTCCTTATTACCTATCAGAAAAGGCATAGCCCATATATAGCAATGTTGTTTCTTTGTAGTGCTGTTTGGCACTTCACCTGAGACATTTCATCAGTGTTCCCTGATTTCACAGTGTTTTCTTATTATAAGACTTTACACCCCCCTTCATGGATTTCTTTCCCCGCTAATCAAAAAGCAATACTGTAGGTACTTTTGTCTGTCTCTCAATGATAATTTTCACTCAGGTTTGTCTACGTCCTTTGTAGGAGCAGTTAACACCATACAATGTAGTATTCTTCCAGCACAGTTATGCTGGGGATTTACATCTGTGACCTTTCCCCCTGTAATTAATTGCATCAATCTGGAATTAAAGTCAATGTAAGCCTCCCTCCAATTCAGGTGAAATCTGAATAAAACCGATTTGATAGTGGTCATCTCCAAAAATAATTCCAGTTGTGCTTTAGTTAACTAGGTAATGTTCCTCACATCTCTGCAGGATTTCTGAACTTAGGAAAGGTGAGACTTTTTAAGGGTAAGTGCCATAGAGAATAAATCAAATCTTGATCTCAGCTCCTCAAGTTACTCACCTCTTCACCAGTCTCATCCATTCCCCTTCCTCTTTCAGTTATCTTCCATATTTATAATACCAGCTGTTTGGGGGCAGGGGTCTCCTCCCTCTAACTGCAATCTCAACTGGAGCCTCTGGGTGCTGCTGTAATACAAATAATTGTCTCAGGGCTTGTCTACAAGGAACTGCAATGTGTATTTAAGTGGGAAAGGAGATTTTGAAAGCGCACTAACTTTCTGCTCTTTAATCAGTTCATGCACACTCTGATGGCGCCATTAAAAGATGGAACACAGTAGGGAATTATTAATACGCACCAGCAGAGTCTTCACTGACTAATTAATGAACAACACATTCAGGAACTTTAGAAATTACACCCCTGTGATGCTTATTACCCCTCCAAGTAGACAAGCCCTAATATCTTTCAGAAGGTTTCAATTATACTCTCCATATACATTGCATGATGTGTGGTGGAGTTACTTTGGATCGAAAGGGGTGTTTTGTTTTAGACACCAGAAATACTGTGAAATCATCTTGCCATCATCTGCAATATTTATCTGGGATTACATTTTGTTTAGTTCAGATAGACTTGAAACCTGTTTTCTGAACTTAAATAACATGCAGATTGGATTACTATAATTCTTTATTTGCACAGTATCCAGCATCTTTTTTGCAGCTGATTCATCTCGAAAGGCCAGAAATTGCTATATGGTACCCACAGGAGAAAATGCATCCTATTTACCTTGATACATCCTTTTATTGACTTCTGATTCCAATCCAAACTGGTCTTCAAATTAGACTTTAAATTCACAAGAGGCTTAAAATGGATCCACAGCATCAAAGATTGTACCCAACCTCTGTGACCCCACAACCCCTTTTAAATTAATGGAAGAAGCAGTACTGCAGTGCAGAGAGCCTCAGATGAGTTAATGCCAGTTCCACCAACTCATTTACCTTTCCCATGAGCTGTGGAGGGTGTCAATGTACAACTGTCCATCCTGACCTATGACCTTTCTCCTTCACCACTCCAGCCAATATTCTGCTGCGGCTGTGGACTCCTGGCCCTACAGAGACTTTGAGGGTCTCGGAAATGGACTAGTGCCAGGTCTCTGAGACTTCAACTCCAAGTGCCAAGTCATAAGACAGAGTAGAATGATCCTAAAACACCAAAAAGGATGGATACAAAGAACAATTAAAATTACATATTAAAAAGTGACACCTTAAGGAACAGGGAGTAATATTTGGGAGAGGGGAGACTAAGATAAAATAACCCATTATTCTCAGTGCCCGTAAGAGAAGGAGGAATTGATCCCAAGGTAGTGAATGGAAAAGCATTTCATTTCTAGTCTTCTCAAGCACTTGGTATTTCAGAAGCGATTTATCTGGAAATATGTGTGAGTTATTTTGAGGTTGTTATGATTATATCATTTGATGAGATTTTTTCCCCCCCTTTTTGCACTGTGGACTTTAAAGTGAGAGAGACAGCCTGGAGATAGCTTGTGATTTGTTTAATTAACTGGCTTTCTTTTTATGGATGGTTGCTTGCAAGCTTGCTCTTTCATTTGGTGATTGTTTTTGTTATTAATGATTTCAGACAGAGCTCTTCATGTATCAAGTGCAAGTTTGCTGCCAAGCCCGTGAAGAAATCACACAACAGGATTTTTACTATTATTTATTTCATTTACTTATTCATTTCCTGCAGCTCTTTTTTGTTTGTTTGTTTGTTTTTTATGGTGTTTTTCTCCATGGTCCATTATGTTTGTTAGCATTTTACATTTAAAAAACATTTTTAGGAGTTCAAAGCTGTTCATCTGCAGGTTTTTGCAAAAGGGATATTTGTTTTGCAAAGGTACCAAGAAACATTAAACAGGTTTGGAATTTGTCTTTGGAATTTACATTAGTGTGGTATGTCAATTTTAAGTGAATTTATTGGTCTCAAAACATGCTGGATAAACAGCCTTGGAAATTGAAATCCTGTCTTTTATCTACAGGCCCAGTATTGCAAGGGATGCAGTACCACAATGGCACTTAGTGTTACGTTTTAACCCTGACTTTCATGCATATGCCAACCTAGACCTATTTATAAGAGAGGAAACTAGGGTCAAGCGAGGTGGCGACTTTTGTAATGGGAGCTTTTCTGTTAAGTTACAACCACCGATTCAATTCATACATTCATATGAGGATGTATGACTATTGTATATGCACCTGAAAAATGAAATGGTCGTGTGGGTAAGGTACTGGCTTGACTTTAGAAGGTCTGTGCTGATTTTCTAGGTGTGCTAGAGACTGCTGTGTGGTATTGAGTCACTGAACCTCTCTCTGCTTCAGCTCCTTACATGTAAATCAGAGAACTCAATATTTACTGAATCTTTCCTGCCTGCTTGTCAGGGCAGAGACAGTCTTTTACTATGAATATGAACAGCACCTAACAGAATGAAGCTAGGCGCTACTAAAATACAAATGATAAATAATAGAATGATTGATGCTGAGAGGTCCCGAGCACCCTTTGCTCCCTTGGTTTCACTATGAGAGAAAGATCATGGACTTCATTTTGCAGCTCCTAAGATCTGTGATGCCTGATAAAAAAAAAAAAAGTTCTCCTGTTCATGCTCCTGCTGTAAACAGAACCCAGTCTTCTGCACATCTCATTTTCACCCTAAGTGATGTCAAATGCAACTTGTTTTAAGAATACAGTTATCATGGCAGGGAAAGGGCATCCCCAGAAAGGGTTGGCCTAATCTGTTAAGGTCTTTTAAGATTGCCATCAGCCCCTTATATAAGGCTAGAAGGTCACCATGGTGGAAAGCTTAGCAAGGCAATATGTTGTCACTTGCCTACCCTGAGTTATGCAAGTAAGGGGTTCCACGCATAATATCAGAAATAATCACTTTCAAGTCAAAGTCCAGCACATTTCAATAGTCAAGTGTGGAGAAGGAGTGAGAAATAAGCCTTACCATGACTAGTTCCACATCTGAAAGAAAGAGGCACAACTACCTGGACAAACACTACGCTAGAAGGAATTTTTGACTATGGCTGCTATTTGGATAACCAGGGGTAGTGAAGATTGTAGAAGAAACCTGAGATCAAACTAAAAGATTAAGAAACAGATATACCTGAAGGAGAATGGTCCTAGGATTTTGGAAGGTTCCTCAAAATGTTTTCCTCTTCATGCTTATCCCTACTTTGTCTTGCCTAAATTTTATTTTAGCTACTTTTTATTGAGGTGGTGGTAATCTTATGACCTGAGCCTTTTGGGGTAACTGCCTGAATATGCAAACATCAGGGCAAGCTGCAAAAATGAGCGCAAAACTCTCTCAAGCCTGATAGGTGGCTTAAGTCAGATTCTCATTCAGCAACAGACTGTGCTTCTGATTCCCAACACTGATTATCAGAAGCATAACAGCCCCCTTTATTGCATTTCAGCCCCTGGTTCCCAAATAGACACTGGGTTTACTAAAGAGTTGTTCTCACCTCCAAGCTCTTACTCAGAAAGGTTTCTCCTGACCTCAAAGGGCCAGCCACATCACACATTTTGGATCTTACTCAAAATACCATGCTGCCAGCCAGGGCCATCCCTAAGTGAGTGCGGGGCCCAGAGCTAATTGGCCTGAGGAGGCCCCCTCACCCCTCTGGGCTGGGGGAGTGGGCTGTCCTGCAATCCTGCCCCTCGCCTGGGCTGGCGACTCTGCCCCCAGGGATGAGGCAGGCCAGCCCAGAGATCAGGCTCCGCTCTCCCACCTTGCCTCTGGGCCAGCCCTCTGCACTCCCAGGCTGGAATGGCCTGTCCAGGGGCGTGTGGGAGAGTGGAGCCCAGACTCTGGGTCAGATTTTCCACCATGGGGACAGGGAGAGCTGTCCCAGAGGCTGGACTCTGTGCTCCCGCCCCACCCCGCTGTCTTTGGCTTCCCACCAAAGGCAGTGGGGCACGGGAACAGCATGGCAGTGGGGGGGGGGCAGTGGTGTGGACCATGTGCTACTCTGCTGGACACAGGGCAGCACAGGACCCACAGAATTGTGGGGTCAGGGACAGTTGCCCTGCTCATGTACCCCCCATAGGAACAGCTCTGCTGCCAGTCAGTTCTTTAATAACTAAAACTATTATTTTTATGGTTTTATTGTCAAGAAAAAAGAAGCAACCTATGAGAGGTTTAAATGTTTAAGGTGAACCACATACATACAATTGATTGAGAGTTCATATAAAGCAAGTCCTTGGGAGAACTGGAGCTTTCAGGCTTGTTTAGTTCCTCTGGCATATACCCAATGTATGGGTTGGTCTAATAATTTGTTCAGTTGCAAATGAATAGATCCAGAGGTAGGTGTTAGCTAAAGAATGAAGACAAAATGAACTTGGGTGCAGCCCCTTTTATCACCTCAGGCCTTCCCCATACCATGTGGATGGTTTTTGTTTTTTTTTTTTTTACAAATCAAATTAGAGGTGAGTCACATGGGCAAGTGCAAGTGGCTCAATGGTTTTCTTCCTGGGCCCAATATATCTGTGAGCTTCCTTAATGGGCCATTAAAGGAGACAAGGGGCTGTAGACATACCATTTGGGATGTTTTCCAGAATCAAATAAATTGAAACCCAGGTATAACAAATATATTCATAACCTCTAATAAAGATATGAAACCTACCGATATCTATAAACCCTATAATCATTCCCAGGAAATCCTAACCTTTCTATTGGAACCAAACATGGCATAACTCATATGGATTATTGCAATTATAAAATATTGATAGGAAATAGTATCATAAATAGTCCCCTAAATTTGGACAGCATCACAAATCTTACTGGCAAAACTGGGTTATGTAGTTCCGTGTGATGTGATGAGAAGAATATATTTATCTAAAAATCTTGGACACTGAAGTCCATGGAATTTTTCTAGAGTCTTAATGTATATGCTGAGTAGGACAGGAGTTAGGATGAAGTTTTTCAGGTGAATGAGCTGCTGACCAAGAGTGAAACATTAGACACCAAGTGATAATTTGAGTATGTTGTTTATGTCAGTAGACTACATTTTTTTAAGCACCCAGCTAGACCATTCCATGTTTAAGGATGACTGTGTACTGTCCTCTCAACAAGAGATCTTGAGAATCTGTATTATGAAAGGAATCAGGCTCTTCTTACTGTCTTTTATTATTCACCAGGGACACGCATCTGATTCAGATGAAGTGTCTTAAACTTCCTGCAGTACTGGAAGGCCATGTCTACATTAGCCAAAATTAGTTTGGACTTCTTAGTCTGAACTAAAAAGTTTTTGGTTAGTTTGAATTAACCATGCATTCTAGCTCGAACTAGAACACATTTTTAGTTAGAACTAATGGCTTAGTCCAAGCTTCTTAAGTTCGAATTAAACATTAGTTTGGGTGTTGCCTGTGCTTAGTTCCAACTAAAGTTCAAACTAAGTGCAGAATTGTGAACTAATATTGATACTTACAAGTTCGGACTAAGTTTTCCCTAGTCTGAACTAAGAAATTTCTTAGTTCGGACTAGGCAAAGCCTACTGTAGCCATGGACCAAATTAGTCCAGATGAAGCCTCCTTGATCCAGACTAATTGACCAGTGTAGACATAGCTGAAGAGCTCTTGGTTGCCTAAATGAGTCAACAATCTCAGGAGTGTGCTTTGTTAGCTGCCTGGTACAGAATTTCTAGTTAGTTCCTTGGGTCCACAGAACCCAGGTTTGGGAGATCTTAACTGCTCTAAAGAGACTAAGATTTCCTTGAAGCATGAGGTAGTAGTATGTGACAATGTGAAGGCATTCTGGTTTGTCGCTTAGTTTAAAACATAGATATTTGTCATGACTAGGGATAGTTGGAAACGTTCCCACAGAACATTTTTTCTACTGAAAAATACCATGTTGTCAAAAGTGAAAACTTTGAGAAGCACTGATTTTGGTAAAATTTTATTTTGGGGGAAAAGTAAATGAAGCATTCCAATAAGGTTGGTACATTCTCTTTAGCCTTTTGTGGGATGGAACATTTTGATGGTCTATTTGGAAATGACCTTTCATTTAATTCTTTGAAAATTTAATATTAAATAATATAAAATAAAAATAAATTGGATTCAGAATGAAATTTTCCAATTTGACTGAAACAGAATGTTTTAGTAACCCAAAATTCTTTTGATTTTCCCCAAGAATTTTCTTTCACAAATTTTGGTTTATTTTATTGTTATTGTTTCAGAATGTAAAATTTCAAAATTGTGGAATTTCCCAATAAAAGGAAAATCTGGTTCCCAGCCGGCCCTTCTCATGACTTCGCAAAAAGTTGACTAATACCACTATAGAGATTGAAACCCACTTGTTTTTGAAGGAAAAGTAGATTTTTAGTCAATTTATCGGTTTTAAACACCTATTTTTTGTTGTCTTTTTCTTCTAGCCATTGGCACTGAATATAATGTCATATATTTATGTGTAGTGCAGTGTAATACATACAATTGTTTATAAGTATCCTGTTTAACTATCGCTTTGCTACATATAGCTCTTTATCTTACCTTTTGTGAAGGGATAAAGAAAATACAAGAAATGTGGGCTTGTTTTTTAACATAAAGTGAAATATAATTTTTTCATTTCTCAATTCTGCTAAATAAAAATAAGTTGCTTTCCCTAAGTTTTTCATTATGTTCACTAGTAATCAAAACATATGTATGTCATGGGCTTTCAAATGAAGGTGAAGGAAAATTTGAGAACTCCTGGGAATCTACAAACAATCAGTGGGGACTAGCATAAGTGAATTCACTGAGTTTAAAAGCATCCTTCTAAATTATTTTTGTGATGGCCTTTTTTTAATTACACTCTGCAAAATACTACCAGGAATGTCTTATGAACAGTGAAATTTGAACTAAAGCCAAAAATGTATGAAGTTCTCTCATTCAGAACTTCATTTTTTCATGGATAAAACATACTCTCTAACTTTGGTACTATAAAAGCCATGTTGCAAGAATACACACATCACTGTTCCTGAAAATCACAGTGGATAGAAAAAAAGTCAAAGAATTTTAATTACTTGGCTGAAAAAGAAAGTTGAGGCACACTATTTCAGTTGAAAAAATGGAAAGAAATATCATGCAATAAAGAAATTAGTTCATTTAATTGAACAGCATTTGCAAAACATGACTGCAATAACAATAGAGGTCAATGCAAACGTAGCTTAGGAATTTATAATTACCCCCTTGCTCACTGATCAATTTTACATTTCTTTTATAACTGTGAATCGTGCTATGAAAGGAAAAGTGTACGGCTGGCATAAATATCACTCATTACACAAATGAAGGACAGGGAGAAATAAAAACTTTATGCAAAAGCATAAAGATAACATAAAAATTCTGTACAATTATCTCTGCCTCACCACAAAAGTGATTATTCTCCTGATGGATGTTGGTAAAATAAATCTTTAAAACAGAGATGCCAGGCTGTGAATTACATTTTTGAATTACACATCTGAATCAATTAGGGTTCTATCAGAAGAGGCTATAAATAACATACAGGAAGACCAAATGTGTAATTTTTTTAACATTTGAACATTTGCTTGGTTTAGAGCACTCAAGTTGGTCTAATCAATGAATTTCATGGATTCTTGTGACAATAAAAGAGAAGGGGAAAAAAATTACCAGGAACTAGAACTATGATGACTTTGCCACAAGGAGAGTTCTGTAGGACAAGGTTAGATCAGAGACTAGTCAAATTATGCACGTTCCAAAGGGGGTTGTCTGGAATTTACAGAATGGGAGGAAAATAAATGCAGAGAAGTGTAAGTCATAGGACCAGTTCATACTGTTAACAGCAAATGAAATGGTGTTTAGATTTAGACACTGTGGAACAGCATATAGAGGAAGGTGAGGTTAAATCACTTGTTATAATAAGAAAAAAAAAACCCGTAGTCTATATTTAGCCCTAAGGCAATGGTCTCAAATCTGTACATGAATTCCAATTCTGCAGTTTCTCTTTGAAGCTCTGATCTGTTATCCACTTGTCTGAGTACAGCTATTAACAAATCATCAATGAAGCAACCAGGGAGATTGAAGTACTCCCTTATTGGTTTTTGAGTGTTATTCCTGATGTTAGATTTGTGTCCTTTTATTATTTTGTGCAGAGCTTGTCCTGTTTGTCCAAATCTATAAGGCAGAGGGGCATTTCTGGCACATGATGGCATAAGTCACGTTGGTGGATGAGCAGGTGAATGAGCCCTTGATGGAGTAACTGGTTTTACCTTCAAAACACCTTCTCTCTTAGATCAAAAATTTAAATCCTAGAGAGAGATTTTTTTCTGTAGTTAATTTGGGAGGGAGAGTTCTGGACCATGGATGTTTTCAAACATGAGTTCAACGTGATGAAAGTTAGTGTTCAGCCATTATTCTACCTATTTTTCCATGTAATCTATGTTGTCATCTTCCTTGCAACTGCTATATAAAAAGCAGATAGACTCTCGTATCGAGAGGCTTCCAAACATTAGTACCTCACAGGTTGTAAAGCAAAACAAAGGAAACTACTGAGGAACACAGATAAAACCATTTCTCTTCATGTTTTTGCTGAGAGCAATAAACTATATAAAGAAAGTGAATTTAGGGCAGATTGAGGGCTCTACAGACTTCACATCTCTCTCTTATTTATTCATTGAACAGGCATAGTGTGGGCAAGAGCATACAGCTATCTGATATTTTAACCCTGAGCAAGACTGAAATTATGGTGTGGGTGGGGGAGGAGGAGCTGGGAGAGAACATTGTTTGAACAAAAACTACAAACTTGCTTTGACGGTATTTGCAAATCTCTGTATGTTCCTGAAAACATTCAGACTAACACATTTTAATTCATAATACTGTTTGCAGAAACAGAAAATGTCACTGATCTGTATGTACAGACATATTTGTGCCTGAAGTATTCATGGAGCCATATTGGAAGCAGTTTGTGATTGCTTGGAGGTCATCTAGTTTGGCAAAAAGAAGACTCTGGGCACAAAATTTACAAATGACCTCTAATTCTGGGTGTACTGTCTGAAACACATAGGTCTGAAACATAGAATGTGATATTATCTGAAACATATAAGTCAGATGGACTGGGCCAGTCCTCAAAACTATATTTAATGTATATACGAGAGGGAGTTGCCCACCACCAGAGAGACTCACTAGATTTCTCAATACTGTCAGCCAAAAATCAAGGCACCCAATATTAGAGGTTACTCTTGAGTTACTCTGTAACTCAGGTTTTATGACCCAGCACTAACAGTGATTTGCAAATGCTGAATACTCTTCTAAGCAATAGTGACAGTGAACAATCCTCAGGCTGATATACATTCATAAACCATTTACCAAATGATTTTGAATAACAAATACATTTGTAAAAATCAAAACCTGTCTCCTGTGGATTCATGAACAGAAGAAGGGTCTGAATTTGTCAAACAAATTATTTGCTATGAATTGTTCATCCAAATCTCCCTGGAATATAATAATGTTAAGTGTGTGGTGTTTTCTACTAAGAAAATGAATAGCGCAAGAATGTTCCTAGGCAAAAATCTCAAGAGGCATTTGGATTTTAAATGAGCTCTTTCTTAAATCCCCAAAAACCATTCTGTCTGGAAGTGCATTTCATACAGAGTTGGTTCACTATTTTAGACCTTCAAACTGTAGTGTGCACATATTCCCTAAGCTCACACCTAGATAAGTGCTAACATCAGGAAAAAAGGGGTGAGCTCCATGCTGAAATATGAGAATGGGCACAATCAAAACCCAATTATGTAAAAGAGTTTTGTACATACAACTGTAACATCTACACACAAAGGTATTAGAATCTTTTTTGCTGCACTTTTAAGTGTTAATTGGTGAACTATATATAAACAGGAGTGTGTATGAACCAAGCTGTTGAAGCTGGCATGGAAGCTATGGTGAGGTGCCACTAAACTCATAATTTTCTACATTTTGGACTGATATTAACAATATTAGTCTGGACTGCTTACTCAGTCATGATATGCAGCTACCCTACAAATACTAATCCGTTAAGAATTGTAAGTACCAGTATGTGCATTTAAGTAGGCTGAGAGGCAAGGAAAGTGAGACATGAATAAATGTGCTTAAACTGATTTTAATGCATTTTGTTAGTAACTCATATTCTTATGTGGAAATGTTAAAAGATAATTCAATAGACTTTGTTAAATTATTTCTTGCTAACACTGTCAGTATGACTTACTCTTGATGGTACATCACGTTGCGAGCAAGACTGTACAACATGTCAAATCAAAACAAGACCTTTAATATTCACACAAGTACTGTCAATAGTAATACTCTTTGTGTTGAGACCTATAAAGGCAATTTTTATTTCTCTTCATTAAAGTAACAACTAGAAGAGCGTCATGCTTCCTCAAAGAGCTACAATCTTGACACACAGCACATCACAGAGTCTTGTTATTTACACATTTGAAACTCTCCTGGTTTAGCTTTCAGACAAGGTGTTTTCTTCACATCCCAGTGGCAGGTTGACAAACAGATTTTTACAGTTGAGTCATTCCTTGGAGTGAATGCTAAAATTAAAATGCTTAGCAAACTTTTTGAACTATGTAGTTCCAACTCCTGGGAGGCTTTTGAGACTCAAAAACCTCAGAATTTGGCCCATGTTTATTAAAATTTGTGAATATGGAAACAAATCTACTTTTGTGGGCCTGGGTTCAGCCTACACAAAAAAAGAAACTGGTAGGTGCAGAGCTTTTAATGTGTCACCATGTAGGAGCCTGTGGAGGCAATCGGAATAGGATGCAGCATTAGTCTGGCTTTGTACAAAATTTTTTCACATTATGGATGTAAGGAGTTAACTTCATAGAGTTTTGGAATGTCTCTTTCCAGATCAGAGATATCAGATTTTTCATAGAACCTCAAATTAAATTCCAAAAAGTGTGTGAGGGTGAAGAGGATTTTGTGTTTAGAACTGGATATATTTCAAGTAATAGGGCAATGATAGGGATGACATTTTTGAAGGAGCCAGAGGTTTTTCAATAGGTGGCATCCTTCTGTGGGAATCAATACCAAATCCAATATCCCCTGCAGCTGCGCTACTGTAGTAGAGTTGTTGGTACTTTAAAGGAGATGGACTCTTTCTTCCACGTTCATCTAGATAAGTGCTGATTTAAGTAGAAAGAACAGTGTTTTGCACTTAACTATCATGGTGACTCTATGACTATATTAGACACAGTATGGCACATATTATTTTGAAAATCAGAGCCTCCTCACATCTGTAATTTCTGTGCACAGGACTGGGAGCTAGTACTGACTGCTGTCTAGTCCTGGCTCTGAGAATGACTTGTCCTTTGCCCTTTGGTACATCATTTAGCATCTGTGCCTTCCTCCATTTACCCATCAGCTGAATGGGCATAACCATATTTACTTCCCGCTCAGGAATGTTGGGAAGATCCGTTTATATTTGTAAATCACTTTAAAGGTATAAAGTGCTAATAATATCTGCTCTGTATTACTTCAACTGACAAACCAAAAGAACATTTTCTAAATGTGACTTGAAAAGCCTTATTTACAATTTATGTTGAAAAGTATAGAATTTGTTCATCAACCATGACTGTCACATTAAAACTGAATTGTTCTTTTCAGTTTTGTAATAGAGCCTAAAACCGGTGCTCATGATTATCTTCTATCCAGCTTTGCCCTTCGAAGTGTGAAGGATGAGTATTACTCTCAGCGGAGCCCAGACTACAGACATTCTTCTAGTTTTGTTAGGCACTTTGCTCACATTAATTAGGAGAAAATGTTTGAACCATTTCTAATAAATCAGGTTTCTAATGTCTGAAGAAGCATTCCCATTCTCCTTAACACTGCTTCATTTCAATGCTTCTTGGAGCCCTATTTTCTCCATCCTTAAAACACACCTGAGGAGTAAGTAGATAAAGGATGAAGTGGGTTATCAGTTCTAAATCAAAAGAAGATTAATACTTTTAAAATGTAACATACCAATGTTGCAATGCTAATTCCTTTCACTTGGGCTTGCTGAAATCCTCCAGTAATCATAGGAAGATGATGCTCATTTATAGAGTTCCACACAAGAAACTTCTTTTAGACAAAGAAGCAATAATAATTTTCTCATGGCGATGTTTGCTTTCTGTGTTGGAATCCTGCTTGCCTCAGATGCATCCAAATGTTATTTGTGGTACTAACAGAGAAACTACTGAAAAATAGTATCTACATACTCACTCAGAAATACCTTCCTTTCTTTCTTGATTTAAAGCATCTTATAACTTACTGGAAATTCACCATACAAACTTTTGAGTGAAGACAGGTTCCCCGCCTCAGAAGGATCAGATATTATCTGCTGGACTCATTCTCAGACTCACCTAGAAATGTGTTTTGTTTCCTTTATTATACACACAATTTAATGATAATATATACTTTGGGGACCTGATAATTACTGGATCCTATAAGTCCTTTGGGATGCTCAATTTGGTCATTAGTATAAATGCTAGTCATTTTAAATAACTCATTTTCTCTGTTACGTGGTGGTGCAAGCACTAGGGCAGAAATACTGGGGTATGTAAATACGTATGTGCTTTTGCAATACAACTTGCTCTTCACAAAGGTTAATTTGAGCAAAAGGCTCTTGCATGATGTTCGTGGGAAGTTAATATATTGGGTGGGTGGGACAAGAACAGCTAAAGTAAAACCAATTTATACTTTGCATTAATGGTTCAAGATACATTTCCTCCCCTCCTCCCTCAATTCACACAGCTCCCTCAGAAGCTCCCATTTCACTGTGGTACTGGTTCCATCTCAAAACCTTCTTCTTGGCTACCCCTATGCTATACTTCACTTCCAGCTTACATGGAGTTTCTGAAATGATAGCCAAACTAACACTGACCATTGGAAGGTATGGTAAGGCCATTTCTCATTCTGCTGTATGGCATAAGGACTGACTTTATGCTATGGAAGAGACTATCCCTTGCCCACAATGAGTGTACATCACGTGTTGACAGCAACTTTCCTTTGCAGTAGAACACCAACAGCTTGATAATGACTCATATGATTTCTCTAGTAGTATGTTATTTAAACATACTTGGCACATGCATTAAGACACTTTTGTGAATAATACAGAATATGAAGTCCATTTGATGGTTAAAAACATTGCAGACCTAACCAGACTTGACAGCCTATTCATCACAATCAAGATTGTTTAAAAAATAAAAATCTTCCTGGGATCTTTTAGAGAAGGCTTGATTAAGGGTGTTTGTGAAATGTCGTATACAAGAGCAGATCTACTAATCAATAAGAGGTGCTTCATCATACACACTTGTTCCAACCAGCATTTATTGGCATCAGTCACACTCTCCTGCTGAATTTGATGATGGTATCTAAACTAATAGAAATGTTTCATTTCCAAGATATTACTTGTGATATGTCTGGGTACAGACATATTAGAAGATACTGCTGAACATGTGTGTGTATTAGGACTAACATTAGCCATAACAAACTCTTGAGAATAACGCTGAATGAAGTATCCTGGTGTGCACAAATAAAATGGATGTTTTAACTACCTTCCCTGCCTTTGAATTATGCAATGTCTGTACTGCAAAATTAAGCCAATCTAATTTATGTTTGCATACAACCACCACTAGAATTACATTGCTCGTGAGCATCTACGCTTCGCTCCTTTTGTCAGTGGTACACGTCCTCATCAGAAGCACTTGTATCAAGTCTCTTGTCAGTGTGAGTCGTTGTAGGATGGCTTGTGAAAGCTCGTAATGGTCAACATAAGCAATGAATTGGCTACACTGACAGGATAGACCTAACTACCTTAACATGATCTCTAGGCCTCTCTGGGAGGTGGAGTTAGTAAGTTGGTGTAGCAAGGCAGTTACACAGGCAGACGCAAAATTTTAGTCTACACATTTCTATAGTTAGGGCAATGTAAACTTCCTTGCATTGACCTAACTGTGTAGGCCAGAGTAGCACAGTGTAGAGCAGGTCTTAGTATACGGGAGGCACAAGAAGAACTGAAAGTATAAACACCTGGCAAAATCAGTTCCTTATTTTCAATTCTATGCAAGGAGAACTAAGTGGAAACTCACAGGCTGCAGAGTGGTAATTGTAGTTAAATAATGTTTGTTTAAGAATAACCACTATAGATTGACTGGTGCGACTGTATCTGTCTTTACAGCCCTAGTAATTAGTATTTCTTTTCCCAAGTTCATTAACAGGCTTTTTTTCAAAGAACTCATGCACCAGGTTCAGTTTTTCTCCAATAGGACTTCCAGGGGGTTCATGTGCTCTCTATGGGTGGATAGAACAAGAGGAAATTAAAAAGCTGTATGAACACCTGGATGCGGCTCCTTACCTGATGGAAACTGATGTAACTCCACCGATATCAGGGGTGACTTGATGACTTACAGCAGTAGAAAATCTGGTCTGTTACCTTTCAGAATAATAACTAAAACTTTACTCCAAATATGAAACTATACCTACAATGGCAGACATGGAAATTAAGTCAGGAGACTTTTGGGAATGGTTAGAAAACCTTTACCAGAGAAAAGAAAATAGAGTTGGTATTGTTTTTGTTATTTAATAGAAATATTAAACTATAGCTTTTGCTCTCCTTCTATTATGACCCAAACTCTACATGACTGAACTAGGAATTATTCTATCCCCCAAACAGAGACATACACCCATTCACATTTTGCGTGGTCTCCCAACATCTCTACTGTAGGCAAGGGTGTGAAATAAGGGTTTATGTGCCCAGAACTTTCCTATCACCTACACAAGCAAGTGGATAATGCACAGAGAGACATAGGAAATGAGTGGAGCCTTGATTACATCCTAACAATGTACATCCAACACTGATTCAGTTTTGGCAAACTGGGCAAAATTCTGATAACATTTTGAAAAGAGGAAAAACGTGACAATGTTTTAGCTTAAACAATTTCCCATTTTTGTGTCCAGCTGTAGGATTAGTTGATATTTTTCATTTTAAACTTTTAATTAAATTTCATATTTTTTTTATTTGGGGAAATTTATGAGTTTACGTGCCTTGATGATGAATGTACTATGACTTCCATATGTAATTAGATTTATATGGGGGACTTTGTATGAAAATGAGTCAGTAGATGTATCATGACAAGGTTTTTCTTCTCCATGGTTAATATCTAGTTCCTTGTTTGTCACTCATTGACTTTTACAAGCGTTCTTTTGCTCATGGCTGTATATTTGAAATATTGTCACAACAAATGTGTATTAAATGAGATACTTTGCAGCATAGAATAACTTATAGTTATTTTGATTTCTACATGTCCTGCGACTTAGAACTGACTCTCCCAAGAGACTGAGAAACCTGCTATCAATGGGGTTTCCAAATAGTGAAGCTACACTAAAATACCTTCATTTATTAACAAGAAATTACTTCCCAAAATAAAGGTTAAGTCAATCTGAGCCTCATACAAATACTTCTGAAGGACTTATTTAATTTTCTTACAACCTGTTATACTTTGTAGTAATCATTTTTAGTTTCTATTTCACTTTTGTGATTTAAAATAACAGTTTATCACGAATTCAGGCTCAGAACATAAATCAGCATTCATGTCAGCAGAGCATTTCATTATTGTAGTTCCAAAAGGGTATGCATGTTAGTCTAGTCCAGAAAAACAAACAAGGAATCTGGACACACTTTTAAAGACTAACAAATTTTTTCATCACAATAAATAAATTTGTTAGTTTTTAAAAGCGCCAGCATACTCCTTGTTTGTTTTGCTGGAGTAGACTAACATGGCGACCACTTTGGAATATCACTGGGCTTTGTATCACATCCTTGGCTCTAAATTCTTGGGATTAAGTAGTTGCAGGGAGGGGTCTTGTTCATTACATGTCTGCATTGTGCTTAACACAGTGCAAACATTGATTGGGTTTTCAAGGTACTATGGCTATGTCCACACAAGGCTTTTAAATCGAAATAGCACTTGTTATTTCAATATTAAAAAGCTTATGTCCAGATTACGTTTCATTATTTCGAAATAAGAAGCTCCCTTCTTTCGAATTAAGGAAAATAATTTCAATATAATAAAACCTCGTTATATATCGAAATGAGGGTTATTTCGAAATTTGGTTTTGAAATAACCACACATGGTTCTTGTACATCAATATGCCCCACATATCAATATAACAAAGGACCTTCCTCCCAGGGTGCAGGGCACCTGACAGGAAGTCCCACCCCCACCTCAGCACCCTGGCCAGGGAGCTAAGAGGAGGTGCAGGGAGGCGGCGGGTCCCCAAGCCAGCTTTGCCTGCTGCCCCAGCTTGCTGGCAGAAGCCAGCTTTGCCCACTGCCCCCAGCCGGGGGGGGGGTGGCCGGTCCCACAGCTGGCTTCACCCACTGCCCCCGCTTGCCAGCAGCGGGGGGGGGGTGCAAAGCTGGCTTCGCCCATTGCCCCCGCTTGCTGGCAGCAGGGAGGGCGGCGGATGCTGGAGGTGGTGCGCCTGGGTGTGCCAGCTCTCGCACCCACCACTCCCCACTACTGCTGGAAAGTGGGGCAGTGGGCAAAGCTGGTTCCCACACCCACCGCCCTTCCTGCTGCCGGCAAGCTGGGGCAGCAGGGGAAGCCAACAGCAGGACCCACGAGCCCCCCCTTGCGGGGCCAGCCAGCCAGCCAGCTGCGGGACCTGCCCCCCCAGGTGGCTGTTGGGGTCCCCATGGTCCGTCCCCCACTGCCCCACCAGCAGCGGGGGACGCAGAGTAGGGGGATCTCTGCCCTGGGGGCTTTTTCCCTTGCCTGGCTCTCCATGTTGCCATACCTCCCAGGGTGCTCCCTGCTGAATCAAAATAGCGAGTCCTGTGTCCGGACTTGCTATTTCAATTTGGTGGTTTTCCTTAATTTGATTTAAGTTCAGTCGAATTAAGGATTTTATTTTGAATTAGCTTATTTTAAAATAACTTGTTTCGAAATAAGCATCTAAATGTGAACACAGCCTACTGTAATGCAAATAAGAAAAATATATCAAAGTCATACCCATTCTTAATACTTCCTCCTTTTATTCCTATAGCTGAAACATTTTTATTATGTTTAAGTATTATAGACAAAGGGCACATTTTCTATATAGTCCTATAGTTCTCCACATTAATTTCTGTGGAATCATACTTAATTTTCTTTAGAACACTGTTGGTTTTATTCCTTGTTAATAGTATATTTCCAGTTGTTAATGTACCAATGTCACCAAACATTTATCTTCAATTTTTCAATCATCTCTAAAAATTGCAGAAGTTCTGGGTATAGCACAATCCAGGACTTAGTTCAAAGAAGTCAGTAGTTTTAGTGCTCCCCATCAGAAACTAGGAACTACTGCAGTAATACAAGCAGTCTGTTTCTAGCTGGCAGCTCAGGGCAGAAGTAGACTTCGTTTTGCTTCATCATCATCACCATTCACCGGGAAACAAACTAGTATGGAAATGAAGCCAAGACTTTTGCGATGCTACTCCACAAGCATTTATGCCTGGTTATCTGTGCGGTAGCACAAAACTCAAATGATATTTCCAGCATAACAGTGCAAGTTGCCCTGATGTTTATGAAGGGAAATGGATGAACAGAATATTATTGATTCCTATGAGGCCCCTAAAATTAAAAACTCTAGAAATAACATAGACACCTTGCAATTAGTTATAGGATTAAGGAGATATTCTCACCCTTATGAAAAAGGCCTATAAAATGATTTAATAAATAAAGGATCAACTTTTTGGAATCAACTGAGATAATTTAATAGTGAATTATAGCCTTGCTAAAGCAACCTCTAGAAAATTATAATATGATCCTTTATTAAATATATGAAGAGTTTTTAAGAGAAAGTTCAGAATATGAGTCCTATTGGTGTCATACCTGTGAAATCCTATGTGGCTTTTCCAAAAAGGCACACCCTGTGCTGTACAAAATAAAAATGACCTGAATGTATGATAAGAAGACGAAGGGTCCAGTAGTTAGCACATTAGCCTAGGACTTGGGGGAAACAGGGACAATTTCCTTCTCTGTCACAGATGTTTTCAGTGACCTTTGTTGAGTCATTTAGTCACTCTGTGCTTCAGGTCTCTTTAAAATAGAGAATAGTTTTTCCTCACGGGGATACTGTAAGCCGCTCCTGCTGTAATGATGGTACCTAAGGCAGATATCCAATGTAATAGTGCTATTGTATATCAAAAACACCTTTTCAACTTTTCAAAACAAAATGTGTTTTATCACAGCAGCTGTGAGCTCAAAAAGGATTTTTACAGCTGTTGTATAAGGGGATAGTGGCTGCCTGTATCACTATACTACACAACTTCTTCTGTTGCTTTTGAATGGCAAACACAAGATCTAGTTGCCAAGTCACAAAAAAGATTGTCTAGCAGCAGCATCTGGCTTCTTGGCAGATACAGTCCTGATATCAGCTTTGAAGCTGCCTGTGGGGCTGTCACGTGTTTAAGCTACCAAGAGACTGTCTTGGCTGCTTTGCCCTTACAGATGCCATTTTCTATTAAACACTCTGTTTCACAGGAATTTATCTATTGTGCATAAGCCTTTACTGTAAAAATAGGGGCTGAACAATTTCATTTTCATGAGCAGAGGGTGACTTTGGTCTCAGAGAAAATGCCATTAAGTGGTAGAAAGATTTGCTGCAAAATAACACCTAGTAAGCAAAACATTCAGGCTTCAGAAATTTTCTTTTAAAAGAGTTGGAAATCTTCAAAGTGTCTGATGAAGTGGGATTTTCTCCCATGAAAGCTCATACAATAAATATATTTGTTAGTCCTTAAGTGCCATGGGGCTCCTTGTTTGTTTTACTGAACTGGACTAACATGGCTGCTCCTTTGGATCTTGGTAACCTAAGTTAAATTTTTAAAAAAGTTTTTAAGCTGTATCTAGTGCTCATCACTTTCTGAAATTCAGACTCTTTTAAGGTCTTAGTCTCAAATGATTTCCCCCATAATTAAGACTAGTCTGTTTAAAATATGAGATCACTTTGATTTTACAACTGCAGTATGTTACTATAGCTAAACTAATAGATTCCAAATAAATAAAGAAACCAGAATGTCACTGAAATTTGTTTTTTAAACCACACACACACAAACAGAAAAAGCACTGTCTGTATAGTAAAGCTCAACTATGAAGCTTCCTCCTTCAATAAATAAATGTGCCATTGTTTCTGAAAGTAATTCTTAAAATTGGAGACAGTTTGATTTGTCAGAAATGACTTAGTAGTGCATCATACTTTCTACACTGAAGATTTTATGCTTTAAATAGCTTTGGACAGAATTATTGAAAGGTGTTGTTTTATGTATTTTTTTAATTAAATATGCTATCATGTACAAGGTTGAGGACTGAATCTATTTTCCTAATGGACAAGAATTTCACGTTTAGAAAATTTCATATCCTTTTTGTTTGTTAGTCAATATCTCTCAAATATCTGCAATGAAAAAAAAATCTATGGATTGTTCCTGTTAACATTTCCCAAATGGAAGCAAACATGAACTGCTTGAATTGCCCTAGAAATATAACAACCTGTGGACAGCTTCAGTTTTAGGATTCAATTGATTTCAAATTGTTCTAGGATTTTGATTTGTTCAAAGAGCCAATGACAGATTTTCTGAGGTGCATACACACGACTCTCATTTACTTAAATACAAGGTGTATACACATATAATGGCAAAACTTAGAGTTTAAGTGATGAAAATTAAATTAATACAGAGTTAGTATTGCTAAGAGTTTATTTTCACTGTGGTTGAATGAGAATAAAATCTTAACAGTACTAGTGGTTTGCTGCTTGGTTAGTGTGTGTGTGTGTGTGTGTGTGTGTGTGTGTGTGTGTGTGTGTGTGTAAGCATCTGAAATGTCAGGGGAAAGATTCTTGGTGCAAATAGACCTGGCTCCAACATCATTTCAGCTAGGCCAATTGACAGTTTTGGAGGATATAATCCACTGGTGCTTAGCTGAAGTAAATCCTGTCTGTGTCAATGAGATTAAAATTACAGCCATTGTGTTTTTAAAATGGTTCTCGTCATCTTCAAACTAAAACATCAAAAATTTTCAAATTTAGGCCTGCATCATAGAGTTAGGCCACAGAAAGAGGTGAAGATATCAGGGAAGCAGTTGACTGAATAACCCTCCTAGAGCCTGCGACAATAATTGAGAAATTGAGTAGGACATGTGCAGTAGTGCAGTTGCTCTGCTATGGCACACACAGAGTTAAAGCTGTGTGTGTGCAGTAGCCAATCAGAGGGCAGATTGCTGGCATATAAAGAGTGAAGCAGAACTAGCTGTTGAGTCTGCTTTTGGAGCTGCTGGGGGAAAGATACTCTGCCTAGCAGGCTGGCTGGGGAGCCACCACCTCGGAGAGCTCTGATTGGGAGCAGGCACTCAGAGCTGACTTGGACCAGGGGTCCCAGGGGAGCAGACTGCAGCAGTGGCTGGAGCATCGGTCTGGTAGCAAGAAGCGGACGGCGGCTAGACTCCAGCGGTGAGACTGCATGCAGCTGGGGCTGCGGGGAAGTGGCCCAGGGAGTTGACATGGACTGGTGAGGAGTAACTGGAGGAAGGTGGAGGCCTCAGTGGATGCATTTAGGGCCCCTGGGTCAGGGCTCCTCCCCACTCCCCCAGCGTGCCAGGAACAGCATGGGTGCCAGGAGTGGAACAGGCTGGCTGGTCATTGACTGTTTTCGTGGCCAGAACGGGAGTGAGCTGCGCCACTGACTGTTTAGTGGCCAGATCCCTGGAAGGGGCTGACTATCGGGCTTAGCCATAGGGCTAAAGTCCCAGGACTGGACTCTGAACAGGAGTCAGCATGGCAAGAGGCGAAGCACAGACTGCTTGGAGGGGGACCACTTGAGCTAAATTCCCCAGTAACACCACCAAGAGGCATCCTCCCAGTATGTCGAGTGCTTCAAACAGCTTAAACATGTCATTTTTTGAAAAGAGGCCATATTAATAACAAAAGCGTTGGGAAGCTTTTGACTCCTAACAGCTTTCTACCTGCCCTACCCAAATGACTCTAAAACATAATGGAGTAACAAGGGTTTGTGACAGGGAGCTAAGGTGAGTGACAGTGAGTTTCTGTTGGTAAGACGGGGGATATGAGAGAGACAGGTGACAGTCTCTTCATTTCCTTTCCCCTTGGGTTTCTGATAGAGGGCTAGTAGCTGGCTCTTCTTCAGTCTCACATCTGGTGCAGAGAAAGAAGCTAGTGGATTTTCCTCTGTATCCCCCTCCTGCTCCTTGGTCAATAGGGAGCTCCTTTTCATCCTGTGTCTGACAGTCAAGGAGGGCAAACCAAGTGGCTCCTTTTCAGACTTCTTTCTTGCAGAAGGAAGGGAAAATGAAGGCACCAGATCTACAGCTGCTAGGGTGGAAGAGCTTAACAGAACATCATCACTTACACTCCACCAATAGACTAGCAGTAAAAGGAACAGGGTACACTTCACAATAACTGAAAGAAACTTGCTCTAGTAACAGGGCCCTGGTTCTGGCCCCAGATTTTCCTAGACATGAAATCCTCAGTGTTGGCAGTCTGCTCTAAAATAATGTAGCTGGTAAGAAATCACCTGAAGCAGCATTTAAAAAACAAATTGTATTGAAAGCATTTTCACAGTTTCATGCATAAGTAAGAAAAACTCTCTCCAACACTGAACTGAGAAAGGAGTGAGTGGGTGGTTGGTATGTGTGTGAATTCTGACTGCCATCTTTAAAGATAGGAAGTGGGATGTGGGCGATGTCTCTCAGGACAACCATAGATTGTACACATTGTATTAAAACATCTGACAAATGTATCTCACAGGGTTTTTTCCCAGTAAGCATCTTCAGCTGGCTTGTAACTAAGGTGACCCAAGTGACAGAAGTTGGGAAATGACAGATTCAAGTTTTTTTTCTTAACTCTATTCATCTCTAACAATTTCTTTGGAGATGTTCCAGAAAAAGAATATTAAACCAAATCAGTCTTTGGAATTCAGATGAAGCTACTGTCTCAGGCACAAATCCCATTGGAGAAGCTTGTAAAGAGGGCTGTGTGGCACTAAAAGATAGAAAATTAAAATGTTTCATAATTATTTACATTTCACACGCTTAAGGGATCCTACTTTAAAGGGAGGATGGCAACAAAATCCTTTGCAAATGAATGGGTCCCATAAAACGTGATGCATTTTCCGTTCATTTGGCTGGCACTTATTTTTTCATTTATCAGTCTCTAATCTTTATCTATACTAATCGCAAAAAGCAACAAATGGGATCATTAGAAAGGATATACAGAAAAGACCAGTTAATTGACTTCTAATCTATCTTTACAAACAGCTACCTTGACACTTCAGAAATCATTTTAAATTATATATTTTAAGTACTATCAAGATGAATTAGTCATGCCAGCACTGAAGTTGATGATCAGCAGGTAGTGATTCCTGTCATGTTTAATAATGTCATTTGCATATACTTTTTTAACTGCATGACAAAAGGCTATTAGCCTAATCGACTTTGTTGTTACTTCATACAGAGGAAAGGTTCTTAATTTGCAATTGTTGGCCTAAAGTAAACATGTTTATTGTAAAACATTTCATTGTCTTTTATGATTGACTTTAAGAAACTCAGTCATGGAAATCTGATTCAGTTTTATGGTGTACTGATATGAGTTATATTTATATATTGATACGAGTTATATATCTGCTAGTCAAAAATGTAAACCATGTAGCTGACATCCCTATTTATGACTTAAGTCAGATACATAAAGGTACCTGAACTGATGAGACCATGTGCTTAAATTGCCTTACATGATATCTGCTGTGTTGTTGTTTTCATGTTGGTCCAAGGGTATTAGACTAACAATGGGCGAGTGAGACCTGAAGAAGAACCCTGTGTAAGCATGACTGCTTGTCTCTTTCACCAATAGAAGTTGATGCGATAAAAGATATTATCTCACCCACCTTCTCCACTTACTTGTCCTACTGCTAGCATTCTCCAGACCATGCAGATAGGAATGTAATTTCAAGACATCACAAACTGCAGGGTTACAAATGCATTCCATAGGAATTTTGCATTAGAAATTCTGCCTTCAATTACATGTCTTAGATCAATAATGTGGAAGAGAAGGAAGGATACGAACCCCATATTTTTAGCCTCCATTCAAATTTCACTAATCATGTATCCTCATTTGGTAAAGTGGATGCACTCCTACATGATAAAATATTCTCTGTTATATATCTGTACAGATTCAATATGAAAGGATCCATCAGGCACCAGTGTACTATGGTTCTGGGCACCAGTATAAGAACACAGATAACTAGATAGAATCTATTAGATAAGATCTGCAAAACAATGGGTGAAATCACTTCCTGACTTGTATCCCATTGAAACCCACTGGATGAAATGTGTCTCATGTATAGCCACATATTGATCTTTAAGGCTTCACACCAGGGATTTGATTTGCTCTGATGGTGTCATCCTGTATATCCTGGGCCATGTATGCTCTACAGTACCCTACATTTAAATCCTGCAATAAGCAGACTGATTTCTGTTGAATACTGGTTGGGTATACTTAGAATCGTAGGACTGGAAGAAACCTCAAGAGATCTTCTAGGCAGTTTCTTACAAATGATAAAGGGAACATTCTATGGTCCAGTAAAATTGATAGAAAACATTCAAACGGAAAAAATTGAGTTTCGTTGCTAAATAGGTAAAGTAATTGATTATCTGTTTCCATTTGTTTTATATTTCAAGAGACAGCTTTCTAAACATTTTTAGGAATATTCAACATGCCTCATGCCACAAGAAAAACAATGAAATAGCTTTTTTATACTCTGGTTTCTCTTCAGACTGTATAAATCCTTTGGCTTTATCTGTTCTCTTTGTTTCCTCTCCCCCCTGATTTCCTGTATTAATGGTGCTGGGTGTTGATTTGAAAATGCATGGTCTATAATCACATGTTAGGATAAGAAGGTTGACTACTTTAGTGGTGAAAACAGCTGGCATCATCATTAGCATACGAGACAAGAACTTGGGTTCAATTCCCATCTCAGCCATAGAATTCTTATATGACTTAAGATGTGTCACTTAATCTATCCAATTCCTTAATCAAATTAAAGACTGGAGATAATACTTCCCTCCTTTATTTTTATTATTATTAGTTGCTTAGCTCTTATGATGATGAATATCATATAAATATAAAAAGAGTCTAGTGAAGCCAGAATTTCAACCCTTATCATCCCAGGCAATTGATCTGCTTCTGACCATCTATCCCAAAATTGGTTGAAAATTGCCAGTCTGGAAAATTACTGGAAGTAAATATTTTTGTTCCTTCTGGAAGGTGTGTGGGGGGGAAGATATTTGTTTTGTTTTTGTTGTTTTTATTCCTGGAAGGCAACACTTTATTTGCCAACTGCAATGTAAAACCCTATTTACTGTGTATTAGTAACATTTGACTACTTTGAGGTGTGTGTGAACTGCTAATGTTTTCTGTTATTGAAAGTAATATTCGAATGAAAACATTAAAGAAGGCCTCTTCTCACTCTGCTGCACCAGGGAAAGCTCTCTAAGCATGACATGTTGTGTTTAGTATCACTTTAGAATTCTATAAATCTTTGATCAGCTTTTATTTAATCTTTGTCTAAATTGGAAAATAGCAATGGACCCTTCAGATCTAGAATGGAACAGTATGAATTTAATAAGGCACCGGACATTTATTTGATTGTGATTCGTAATCCTTTCATTTTATAGGCTTAAGCGATAGTGACCTTAAAAGGAATTCAGACTATATGAAGTGGGAGGCAGGGGAGATAGGGAAATAAAATGTTTTATTCTTCATTTCAATCCTTTTTAGTTGATAAATCCTTAAGAAAAACATAAAATAAGTTCTGAGCAATTCTTGGACCACTTCTCTTTGGAGATAGCTGATTCACTGTGACATTTAAGGCTAGAAATGCAAAACAAGGCATCTAAGTGACTTTCTCAATGATAACCTTGACAAACTATATACATTTGTGAATAGAAAAGAACCAGGCCATCAGACACCATGGGATGTTTCTCTGGAGACCATGTGAGGAATTCTGAAGGTCCCTAGAAAAGACTGTGGGTTGCTATGACCAGTAGGAGGCCCTCCCAACCTACTCAAGCAGAAACGGAATGTTTTGCAACAAAGTTGTCCAATTATTTCAGACAGATGCACAACGCAAATAGCTGAAAGAATGACCCTGATCTCTTTGCAAGTTTTCATTTTTGCCTTTTAAAGTTACCTTTATCAAATCTCATGTAGATGCCATTTCAGTTATTAAAGTACAATTGCATTAGTGACAATCTGCTTCCCTCAATTAGTTTTGACGTGTGGTAATTTTATGGTTTTAAATACACTGATCTTTGATTCTGCATGGGTTTTTCTGTCCTTGTTTACTAGCCAAAACATTTTGTTACATTTGTATAATACATAGTTTGTATGGTGTTTTAGTTTGAATCTTTAGTCTACATTACTGTTTGCAATTACAATAGCCCCCAGAGCCCCAATGTACTAGACAAGGTGCAAACAGATATTTTGTGGTTCATGGCTTATCTTTGGAATAATTCATAGATCATTTTTTCAAATATCATTCAACCGTTTGGCTTATTTTACACCAACTTTTTTTTCCCTATTATAAATAGATTTAGAAAAAGCAAGGAAAACAGAGGCAAGTGAATATGTTGCAGAAGAACTGTATTAGAAGCAGTGATTTGATCCTGCAACTGATTCCAACTAGGTGGAGGTTCACTGAACGCATTGGGGCTCCATACCAGCCAAACTGGTTGTACGATTGAAACTTTAGGAGCAGAGCTGAGGTTCATCGAGGCCAGACTCCTATGTCTGAATGTGGTGAAGACTGGATGCTTTGAGGAAGGTATAAGAACCCTACCACTAGATGGTGTGGGATCATCAACCTCCAACATAGATCTCAGCCTGATTTGTAATAGATAAAAATTATCTTGAGTCCTGAAACAGAAGGTATATTTTCAATTATGTACTAAATTATGCAAGCATGACAAATCAAATGAAGTATTTCAGTTACAGTAAGAACATATTTGGTTTGGTAATAAAGAAAAGAAAAGGTTAGTGTAGTGGAATAGACAAACAGCAATTGGGCATTATACCATTGAGGAAGATATTGCACACTACATCACTCATTTGGGAAACAGTCATACAGTATATTTAAATTAAGATGTACAATCATGGATGCCTATGTTGTACTTTGACTTATTTTTTTAAAGCAATCATAGAAAAGTGAAATATAATCTAAAGGTTAGAGTTGCTGACTGAAATTCAGGAAATCCTTTGTTCCAGTTGTGGCTCAGATGCTAAGCCTCAATCCAACAAAGCATTTTAGCGTATGCTCGCTTTAATCTTTAAGAACATAAACAGTTCCATGGACTTAAAGTGAGGTGTGTGCTGACTTGATTTGCTGATCACAAATTAATTCTGTGTGTGGACTTGGAGTAATAATTTACAAAAATCATTAAATGACTTAGGAGCTTCCATTCCATTTTTAAAAGTGAGTGGTCACTTTAGGCTCGATATTCAAAGGTATTTAGGCTGCTAATGATGCTGATGCCTTCGAACATCCAGCCCTGAATGCCAGTGTCATTTTTCAAAGTGGGACACAGGATCCTAAATCATTTTGGTCTTTCTAAAAATTTTGCCATTGACTTCATTGTCTCAATTTAATCAAATATCAGGTATGGATAGTGCTACTTATGAGGCAATTTGGAACTTTTCCATTATAACAAAATCAGTTAAAAAAGTTCTCTCTTTTCTGGAGAAGCTCTGTAACCAGTTGGAAAATTTTCATCAAACAAAATTATATCATAATAATTTAAAAAATGGCTATCCCAAAATCTGCATAACCAGTGTAAATTAAAGTAGTCCATCATAGTAAATGATATGAATTATGACATTACTGAAGGGATAAAGCAGCAGGAGAGAAGAATGATTAGAAAGTTTCAGTTTATATGCTTCTCTCTGAGCATTAAGAAATACCTGAAGAACAAATACAGAGATCAACTGATTTAGAAAGAGCACAGCAACCAACAGCTTCTCTTCTTCTCAGTGGAAATTGCTGGAATTTTAGCACTTTTGAAAACCGGGTCACGAAAGTACTCAGTGGCAGAATGGTACTATAGCATTAAAGGCTTGTCGTGTGATGGAAGTGGTTCTTTGTGTGATCACATGAGATTCTGTCATAAATAGCGTTTTAGCAATAGACTATGTCCTGGATTAGCAGACTGTGTTCAGAAGTCTGTTGTTTGCTCTTTCGTGCTGCAGGTCTATTACACAGTAAACTGGCTCTAGAATTCTATTGTACTTAACATAAAGCTGGACATCATTTTCCTCTAATTCTCTTATGGAAGGACATTGGTCAGGTCAACACTTTGGAGAATAATTTCCAGTTCAAGTGTTTCAATAGCACTGAGGTTTTCAGATGGTTTCATTTAAAGATATTTACATGTTTAAATTTCCTTTCAACTTTCTGAAAAGTTATCCTGGTTAAAAAAAAAAAAAGACTTTTACCTCTTTTGATCAGAGCATTGAGTCTTGCAGGCTGTTGTCATTAGGAAGACAAAGTGATGCTGGAATCAGATATTTCTTTAAAGCAATTTTGATTATCTATAAAGAATGTATAGAGTCCTGTTTTCATGTAAACAGCAGGACTCAAACAGCAGGAGACTGTTTCTTCCCTGTCTATTTCTGGGGCTTCCTTGCTGCCTTTTCTAGTGCGTCCAACAATATGCGGCCCTCGGTATTTGCATTCAGATTCTAGCAAAAAATACCACTCAGACTCCAACTCAACGCTCCAGAATTACACATGTCCTCTATTTTGGTGGTGCTTTCTGTTTTCAGATAACTGATTTGTAAACTGCTGGGATTTTGGCATTTATCCTGAGTGAAGGATGGCTGTTATCCACCAGCTTCAACAAAGCTTCCCTCAACTGTTCACAGCAGAGATCTGAAGCATCTTAATTGCCCAGTGCGTAACGCTGCCTCTGGGGATCAGGGAAAAGTTCACTACCGACAGGGAATTGCTGAGGAATGGTTGTGTGGCAACCAAGAAAAAAAAAAACTTTCTTCCTGGTAGTGCATCTCAAATGTAAAATTTAATAAATACATCAATATTTATGTTGATATCGAGCTTTTCATCCAAAAGAAATGCAATGAGTTCTACAGACTCAGTCTTTCTTTCTGCAGCATCATCTACAGAAATATTTTTAATAAATAAATAAATAATAAACAATTTAAGGCCCAATAAGTTCCACATGAATGCAGGGTTCTGCCTCCACAGAGCTTACTGCAGGATCAGGGACTTACTGAGTAATGATGGATAAAATTTTCAAAGCTACTTCCGTAATTTAGGAGCCTCAGTTCCATTTCCAAAAGTTTCTTAGATAATTAGAAGCCTAAGTTTCAATGAAAGCCAGTGAGACTTCAGCTCCTTAGGACCAAATTTACAAAGCTATTTAGACAGCAAGAGATGTAGTCAGGTACCTAGTGGAATTTTCAAAAGCACCTAAGCAGATCAGGTACCTAACTTCCATTAAAAGTCAATGAGCATTATGCACCTACCTCAATTAGTCACTTCTGCAAATCCTACCAGGTGCCTGTTTGCATATTTAAATATCAAAATATATTTATAAATCTGGTCCCCAGGCTCTTTCATATCTATTTTATTTTTTGCATCCATCTAGAGTCATCTACTGGTGTTATGTCTGAATCATGAGCTTGAAAATGAGTAAAGGAGAGATTTTTGAAACAGTAATACTAAGTGTTGGTCAAACTGTTTCCTGGTGGCTGGGCCCTAGCCTCAGATATGAGTGACCGAGGTTCAGCTTAAAGCCCAACTCGAGAAGGACTTGACTGGGATAATTTAGTACTGGATTGGTCTTGCTTTGAGCAGAGGGTTGGGTTAGGTGACCTCTTGGGGTCCCTTCCAATTCTAATCTTTCGTGATTTTAAGTCATTGTTCTCCTTGATTCAGAGCACAGCTTTTCATCCAAGATCTCTTTTTATTAATTAGGCTGAACAGAGGCCTTAACTTGAGTTTCCCCCATCCCAGTCCAGTGTCCTAACCAGAGAGGCATACAATCTCTTGTTTTGTTGCTTTCCTCCTCTCCTGTAGCCCCAGAAACCTCACCAATGAAAGTTTTGTGGAAACCAATTCGGCTTCAAAAGCAGCAGCTTTTGGTGAAAATGTTCCAGTCATGACATCATGTTCTGCAGTGCTTTTGACTTTCCTCAGAGGTCTACAATCCTATTACTTACAAGCTGTGAGAATATCCTATGAAATCTGGGGATATCACAGTTCGAAATGGTACAGCTGCAGGCCATTATACTTCACGATAAATAAATCCAGAGATCTTGGCTTTCTGAAAAATAATCAGTGCTTTCATTTTGAATAGGTTCTTGCATGGAAGTGTGAGTGAAATTCAATGGGGTCCTCTGTGCACATGAAATACGAGGTTCAGCCCTGTAAGTATGTCCACACAGCTCCCATTAACATTAATAGGAATTACACCTGTTCACAGAAGGGAGAATGGACACCTTTGAGCTTCCAGGTTTGCCATTTCTTGACATTAATGATCCTTTCAGTACAGTATTGCTTTAAGAAGAGAGCCCTTTTAATTTACTTGGGCTTAGAAATCTGGTAAAGAATAATTGCCTGACACGCAGCTCCTATGAGGTGAATTTAAATGAAAGACATTTTCCAAACTGCAAAGCAATGTTATTAAATGTCTGATTAAAAGATCTGTGTCACTAGAGCTGCTTCAGTATGAGAACTCTTCTTAAAAATTTCAAATCAACACCAGCCTTTCACAATCCTTGGTCTGGTGCTTATTAATACACAGAGCAGTCCAAATCTTCCCACTTCAGCATACATACTGGTACGTATGCTAATAATGACCATGAATCTTCACTGTGAAGCCAGAAGTTTATTAAGAATAGCATCTGTGACATGATTTTGAGGAAAGAATGAGGAATTTTTAAAAAGAGAGTAAATTCTGCTCTGATTTCCCTATATTCTGGTATGAAAGACTGGGGTAATTATGTCTCTCCTCCAGTGCTATCTCAGTATTCTCATGACTTCATTTCTAAAAATATAAGATGCAAAAGACTGTAAGATTTCTTTGTTCAAATAAAAGAAAAGAAAAACAATCAAACATATACTGAAAACCAGAAAACAAAGCCTATGTAAGACACCAGCCTCATCAGGCATGCTCCTATCTTAAGAGAGCTTTCCAAATTATTATGTTCATTCGTTCTACAGTAATTAGAAAACTCTCCCCACAAACCTGGTCTTGTATGGCAGATTTCACAATATTGCAAGAACATCCAAGGCCAAAACAAAAACAGTGGGAGTCCTGTAGCACCTTAAAGACTAACAAATTTCTTCGGGGGTAAACTTTTGTGGGCTGCAACCCACACTGTCAGATGCAAGGCCAACAAAATGTCTAGGTCCTGATTCTCCTTTCACTGATGACAGAGTAACCCACTGAGATCAAATTATATCCAACTCTGTAACTGAAAATCCTGACTAAATTATCAAGTCATAGAATCATAGAATATTAGGGCTGAATGGACCTCGTGAGGCCATCTCATCCAACTCCCTGCTAAAAGCAGGGCTACTCCCACTAAATCATCCTAGCCCATGTTTTATCCAACCAGGTCTTAAAAGTTTCCAAAGATGGAGATTCGACCACCTCCCTAGGCAACCCATTCCTGTGCTTCACCACCCTCTTAGTTGAGAAAGTTTTTCCTAATATCCAACCAAGACCTCTCTAGCCGCAGCTTGAAACCATGGCTTCTTGCTCTGTCCTCTGTCACTACTGAGACTAGCCTAGTTTCCTCCTCTTTTGAGCAAAACAAAAAGTCATTTTGAGTCAAACTGAACTATTGTTTCACATAAAAAATGTTGAACTGAAATGTCTTGATTTTTCCTGATTTATTTTCTGACAGAAGCAATCCAGTAAAATAGATGTGAATTTACCATGTTTTCTGAAAACTGGTTTGCTTGAAAAATTTTGCCGATTTTTACTTCACATTACACCAGGGAACTATATTTTAGTCATTTTAACATACCAAAGAGTCAGCGCCTCTCTGTTACAGAGAAATGGCCACTACTCTAAAAGAAGAGAAAACTCAGAGACGATATAAATCTCCAATTAAAAGCTTTCTAACTACAAAATTTTCTTAGAGATCTAGAGTAGATAAGCATTTATTAAAACCACTTCAGTGCTTCTCCCTCCAACCCATTGCATTTTTTAATGAGAGAGATCTTGCTTTTAAAGTGCATGACCATGTTTGTGTTTAGGGAAACAAAACGTTTTTTTCCAAGCTCTGGTATTGCTTCTCTTTTGTTTTGCTCTAACACTGTTACGCTTTGCTGGCAAGATTGTCTGCTGTTGAATGACTTTAAAAAACATCTTCATATGTATAATGTAGGGTTTCTCTTCCAAATCCCCACACCACTGGCAGAACTGGATTTACATCTTATATGCCTCTAGGAACAGCATCTTTAGTGCCCCCACCTTGCCTACAGCTGAACGTCATCTTTTCCTTGTGGGCAGCTAGGAGGTAGAGGAGAGAGGGATTGACTAGGCCAGCTCCATGCAGAGATGTACTTGAAGAGGGACTGGGGTGAGTGGCTGGTCCATTTCCAGGTGAGGGAATATGCTCACCCTTGGGCTCTGGCTTACAGCCTGGCCAGGGGGCAGAACCTGAGGGCAAAAAGCAGGAGCAGGGCCCTAAGAGAGAGGAGGAGAAGCAAGAGCGGTGGCCTGAGATCCAGTGCTCATGCAGGACTCCCAAATTGGCTGTTTAGGTGCCTCTGGCACATGCCTACTGCGTCTAATTAAATCCAGGCTTGAGCATTGTAAAAAATTTATCAGTGAATAGGACTGTTGCAGTCAATGAGACCCACTCATGGAGGGAGGTGCTGCATAGCATGTGTCCAGGTGTCAGAAGCTAGCCCTCAGGGGAAAAAAAGACTTTCCTAATACTGTAATGTGATAAGAAATTCCATTTTAACACTTCTTTACTGTGTACAAAGATTTGTCAGGAACTTCTGTCATGTTTCAGAGATGTGAGTATTAATCGAAAGTCATAGCATTCGTGCATTTCTTTCGCTTCCGTACTAATGTAGTATGAGATGTGTCAGATAGCAAGAAAAGCTCTTCCCACCAGACTCTAGAAGCAAAGAGCTTTATTTTCTATGCCTTTTAAGTGCTTTGTAAATACAATCTTTTGGCCAATATCGTGTGCATGTGCAAACTGAAGTGCCCTTTCTTCCCACCTAGGTGTTATTGCTGACAAAAGTCACTGATGGTGACGTTAGTATAAAATGTGACTGAGCAACATGGAACTAGTTTTGTGGGAGACCTATAAGGTCTGAGATGGGCAGGTAGCTCCAGGGTAGAACAACTTTAATTAGTTTGCACCACCAGTGATGCTCTTGTGTTTTTGGATTTTTAAGTCTATCTAGTTTGTTTGTTTGAGAAGAATTACCCACTGCTATAAAACCCAAGTTTCTTCTTTAGAATTTTGAAAAAGATGGGCCTGATTTCTGCAGTTTTCATTCACATGGGGTAGTATCCACTCATGAATGGTCCAATGAATTCAATGCAAGTACTCATGAGTCAGACCCTTGGTAAGGATACTTCATGCATATCTCTCATCTTACCAACCATAGCTCTAAATCATTTTTATACCTATTAAAATAACATGGAGAAAAGTGTCACTATGGGCCAAATCCTTCAGTGTTCCCTCTAACAGCCACCAGCAGCTGAGCAACTCCTGTTGCTCGCTGCGCGCCCCCCCCCCCCGCAGGCCCAATCCTGCCCCCCGCTCCTCTGCTTACCCTGCATGGCCCTCACATCTCCTGGGCCAGAGAAGCACTAACGGAGCATGCTCAGATATTCTGGGCATGCTCCGTTAGAGCTTCTCTGGGCGGGAGTTTTCAAAACTCCCAACTGCAGAGGAGCTCTATGCAGGGACTCTGGCTGCCGGCCATGCGCAGCCGGCAGCCTTCCCTGCGCGGGGGGGCTGTGGCAGGCTGTGCGGCTGCGCAGCTTAGAGGGAACATTGCCTGAGATGACTTAAATTGCCTCACTCTGTTGGCTGAAGTTAAGCTACACCCTATCGCATCAGGCCATTGTTGTGAAATTAATTGGAAATCAGGTTTTTGAAAATCCAGGATATAAAATGGGGGAAAAATACTAATAGTATGATTAAAAACTTCAACTTAATGTCAGTAGTGAGACCAGTGTTCTTCTTAAATAACAGATTATTTCAAGTTAATCAAAATAAGAAAACACATCTTGTTCTCTTATGAAATAAAACAAAACAGAACAAAAGAAAAAGCATGAAAATATCTGTGGTTCAGCAAATTTTAAAAGGCACTATTAAATTATATAAAAATCTGATAATATTTTGAAATATCTTGTACATTTTTTGCCCAAGTATCCATTTATGCACTTTGAGTAATTCAGTTCATTGGGGTCCTGCTCTGCAAACTGGAAACCCTTTTTTTCAAAATTAGAAAATGGAATGGAATTTTTAATATTTTTTCACACCTTTTTTTTTTTTAAAAAAAAAGCCTTTTAAATTGAATAAAAACAGTTTTGTTTGAAATCTTTTGACCAGTTTCCTCACTGGATAACTGACTGTGCTTTCTGAGAACATCTAATATTAAATGCTGGTAGGGACCAGATGCTAGACCAAAGGGACCCTTGTTCAAAATATGATCAAATATGGGCATACAATGTTCCTTAATGCATATTGAGGATAACAAAGAAGATTATGTTGTGTCATTCTTGATTGTTTCAAACTTTAAGTAACAAATTAAATCCACAGGTTTAGACAGTGAAAGAAGGTTCAGTAATTAAACCAATATCACAGATGTTGCTTTGTTAATGTTTCTTGTTCTTTTTCCTTATATTTGTCATAAGAATATATCACTGCGAAAAAATCTTTCAAATTCCGAATTTGAGGTAATTCCTTTAAAAAGAAAGAAAGAAAGAAAGACAACCACTCAGCTAAAATCAGGGAATGATCTGCTAAACTAAAAATGAGTCTGCAAGTCAGGCATTTTTGAATTTTATTTAGTATAGTCAAAATGAGTCATTTAAGATCTCTGCATGTCAGAAATCTGCAAGAATAAAATGGCATAAAGTGAGCAAAAATACATACATCTCTCACAGGTATGCTGTGATATTAGAAGACAGTGAATTGACCTACCTAATTCTATGAAACAGTGAAAACCTTCTGACAGTGGTAGTGGATGGGCTCAGCACTATATATATTCAGCCCCAAATGCATGGCCAGAACTTGCTCTTAATAGTGTTTCTGTCAGTGACTGGCGCTAGATTGTCTACATCTACTTCTGCTAATGAAAAGGGATGTGCATGGTAACTATGTGATGTGCCATGGTATGCCTTCTATTTGTTGGAAAATTAGCTGCCTTTAGAAAAATTTACTTTTCTTCATTTGACCTGCTCATCAGCAAGAGAACCCTGATTAAAAAGTAAGTTGATGTTGTTGAAAGAGAAAGGGGCTTAGGCTGTGCTTCAGAGATGCTTAGTGCATTATTTCTTAGCAAATGTTCTAGAAATCCAAATATTCAGCTGCTGTCATCATTTTCTGGTCAAGAGTTTAGATGGAGGCTATGAAACTGGTAAGCCAAGTGCCAGCTTTGATGAAAGCAAAAGGCATTAACTCAGAACTGCCAAACTCATAGCTGGAATCCAAACCAGCTCACCTGCTTTTTAGGCATTAGACTTATAAGAGTGTATTTTGTGTTTAAACTCCATGGAATGTAAGCATCTGAGAAAGTGGAATTTTCTCCAACAAAAGTTCATGTGATAAATAAATTTGTTAGTCTTTAAAAGTGTCACCAGACTTCTTCTGACTAGTCTAACATTGCTACCCCTTGGGAACATGGAATGTTAGGCATTAACCTCACTTGTAATGTCTGTATTCCAGGCTGTTAAGAAATACGTACATTTTACTTTATAACTTTGAAAATGCTTGCTGTGAACTTGTGAAGCCAGCAACAAGAAATACTCCCCCGTGCAGACCCCCTGCATTAATGAGGCCTATGAAGATTAAACAGGTCATTAATAATAATTCAAAAGATTGGTGAATGACCTTATCAGACCTGGAAATGTTATTTCCAAGGGACCTTGTTTCTTGGATGGAAGGCTAAATGTAAAGGATAAGACAGGGCCACAGGAAAAATTTTTATGCTCTTTGCTGTGAACTCTGACAGACATTAAACCAAGGTAGAGAGCCACATAGATTACCCTAGGTTAGCCTGGAAAGACATTCTGAATTCACAGATTACTATGTCATTTTCATCTTTAGGAACCATAGATGGTAACTCATTTGTGTATATACAGTTGCTGGGTTTAACCTGTAAATAACTTTCTTTTTCTTTGTTAATAAGATTTTAGTTAGTTTATTACAGGATTGGCTACATGCATTGTCTTTGGTATGGGATCTGAGATACAAATTGATCTACAGTAAATGCAACCAGTCTCTGGGGACTGTATGTAACCTGACTAGTTGTGATACTTGGAATAGGTGACCAATTCTCACTAAATCCCTCTTGCCTGGAAAGCAAGGTACAGTGGGGACCCGTTAACGTGTGACCAGTTTGCACATGGATCCGGTTAATGTGTGCTGCGGTCATGTCCCCCAAAGCCACTAAGTTAATGCGCTGGAGTCAGTAATGTCTGGTATGTAAAAGCTGAAGTTGGCCTGGGCAGGAAAACACGTGGAATGGCAGTAACAACGCTAGCGTCTCTGGTGCCCCCCTGCAAGTGCAGCAGATGCCGGCACAGACGAGTGAAGTCACAGAATGCTGCAACGGCATGCTCCCAATTTCGGCACCCCTCAAGCATCAGCACCCCCGGCAACGCTAACCAGGCTTACCGGGTTGCACCGGCCCTCGGAGTGAGCTACCAACTTAAAAAGTCCCATGCTCTATCTAACAGTGGAAGTTGGCCTGGGGCATGGAAACAGGTGGAGTGAGCATTATTAGTGCTGCACTGTGTTTTATTATTATTTTTTTTTTTGCCGTGGTCCCGTTTACGCATAGTCGTGGCGGCTTGTCCCCCAACACCCGTGCGTTAATAGGTCCCCACTGTATATTGGAGCTAAGGGGACTGTGACTCCTCACTAACACTCCAGGAGTTCATATTTATTACTGGGCTTGTGAAATGTAGTTATAGAACATACTGCTAGTTGGGGGTCTGTCCTGATTTTGACAGTTTGCCCTGATACAGGCAGTCACAATAGTGAGCCATTCCAGACAGCAAGACAGAGGCTACACACTCTTAAGTGATGAACATAAAAAGGACTCACTATCCTGTCATTGCCACACCTGAAAGAATCTCAAAACTGCTATATTTCAGTATAGACCCAAAAAATCTAGGTGTCTCTCTTTTGTACAGATCCATCCGTTTCATCTGTTCCATTGTGATGAGGGACATGAAAAAGCTTATTATTTGGAAAACAAGTCATTGATTTACAGTCTGACTTTTTCTTATTTCTATCCTCCATTCACTTCTCCTTTTCATCATTTTCAGTGTTTCTGCACATTAAAGCAGTTTGTAAATGTGACTAGAGGATCAGCATTGTCATGCCATTTTTCATTTTTGTTCTGTTTTCATTTTTAGGGATGGCTTAACTTCTTTGTATGTGATAGCCAAAATGCAGCCTTTCCCCAGTAGACATGTATTACAGCACCAGGCACTCTTTGTAAACAGATTCAAAGCTACTTTATTATCCATTTTCAAATCTCCCCAACCCCCCAGACTCTCTTTTGCTGTGATGCCCACAAAAATTTGACAGAAGTTAGGTGGCTGGATGGATTGTGACCACCAATATTGGCCTAATCTACACTAGAAAATAGCCACAACTCCAAGCAATATATTTAAACTAATCTAACCCCTGATGTAGACAGCACTAGGTCATCAGAAGAATTCATCCAATAACCTAGCTACTGCCTCTTGGGGAGGCTGACAGGAAGAACCTCTTCCATCTGCATAGGTAGTGTCTTCAATGCCTTTGGGCCACAGCCACATTTTAAGCATAGACATACCCATTGTTTACTTGTATTCCCCCATCTGTCTGCATCCATCTGGTCCCTTTTGTCTTATACTTAAATTGTGAATTCCTTGGGGCAAGGTCCATCATTTCATTCTATATTTGTACAGCACCTACCATAGAGGGATCCAGGACTAAGGTTTCACAGTGCTGTAGTAGTACACATAATGATAATAGCACTCTCCATTATCAATAAAAGCTTGGTGATGCATGCTATGAAGTAGGTCGATTTACAAAGGAAAAAAGGAGCAGATAGTTTCTGGATACAGCTGTTATCTACTGCGGTCCTAGTATGTGGTTAATTACACATTTGTAGTTACCGTTTTGCAAAATTAGGCTCTGATCTTGCAAACATTTACATGCTGATCTTTATGTAGGTGGGTCATCCCTTTGAAGTCAGGCTTTAATGCTACAATCATAACTGTGTGGGTGGGTACTTGTGCTCAGCCCCATTGACTTCAGTGAAAAGGACAGGGCTTTAACTCAGGAGAAGTGATTTTAGTGGGGCTTTGAGGATGTGAAAGAGATTTCCCAAGCTGATTGGTTTGCAGGAGCAGGACCTTAGATTTTTCCATCTCTCTTTCTTACTTTTTTGTTTTGTTTTGTTTTGTTTTGTTTTAAGTTCAGCTGGGGATGCAGTTTGTGTACTTTACAATCACAGCTTCCAATCCTAATAAATTCCAGTTTTGATGAAAGTGAGCAAACCCATTTCCCTATCCTGCAGATTTCATATCACAAATCCATCATAATTTCTCTGGTTGGTGCAGGTTTAACACAGTTGAGATTTCTTGTTTGCAGCATGTTTCCCATCTCTAAAGGAAATTCACAGCGAAACCAGCAGTACATGGGTAACTGAGCAGCTTGAATATTTAATGAATTCTAAATATACTCTCAAGCAAATAAAGAAAATTATTTCCCTGGAACAGTACACTTGAAACATTAATCATAATTATTAATATCACACACAAAGTTTTACTGGAAGTTTGAACTTATTAAGTTCAGATTGAGAATTATTGTCACATTAACACATAGTCAGGGCACAAGGCAAAACATGCCTCCATTAAGTCATTCAATAATAAAGACATATTTTATGACCCACTGTCGTTTCGTTGTATGGGATCAAACCATTCTGTTGTTGTTCTTTTTTTTTAACAGAAAGCGAAAGAAGTGTAGAGGTTATAAAAATCTCACTTTATTTCTGAATTGCCTCAGAAGGTCTTTGCTGAAAGTTAACTGACAATTACAGATTCGTGGGATTTCTATAGTTCTTGAATGTATTTGTTATATACCATTAAGTGTAGGTGAAGCCCATCAGTAATGGCAATACCCTGAAGCAATAGCTCTGGAGAATATAACACTGATTGATGGCAGGTCACCTGGAATTGGTTGGCAGAATTTCCAATTTTCTGTTGGGAAATTGCTTATTTCTTGAAGTCTATTCCCATTTTAACAAGTGGACAGCAAGCTGAGATTATATATTATTATGTGTCTAAGTATAAAATTGTGATGGATGGTGTCACACATTTAAAGAGAGTTAAACATTTCATTTAAGGATGATATTAAACAAAAGTTTAAATAACTTTAAAATATAGGCTGTATCTTAGTCACAGCTTTTCATTTGTTCATACAGATTTAGAGTAATACTGTCACATCTTAAATAGTTTAATGAGAAATGCTATGCTTTGTAATTATCCTTTTAAGCATTCAAAGGGTTATGATATCTTTGTTGTAAATATTTTCCAGAGTTTCTAAGGCTTATCCAGGGACTGACTGGCTGAATAGATTAATGTTTTACTTTGACTTAGGGGACTTGGGTTAAAATTCTGGCAAAACTGCACTGACAGAAAATCAAAGGCCAGTCAGCAAAGCCTTTGTACTATGCTTCTTTTAAGTCATAAGGGGTAATAGCCAACAGCAACTAGTAATTCTTCTCTTTCTGAGGGTGCATGTGCTAAAAGCAAACACATTCTGTATTCTATTAGCATAGAATGTGTATTATCTTTTGAAGAACCTAATAACATTGCCAACCTCCTGGGATAGAGAGCAACTCTTACTCTAGCCCTAGCATACACTAACTGAAAGTAGCAATCAAGAAAGGTATATATTGTTTTAACGAGTTCCAAAGTCTTTACAAGTGCCCCAGGAAAGACTCCTTGCTTGTTTTAACTGGAAGACATAAGTTTGGTCTACACTTGAAAGTCATATCAGCATAGCTACATCAGTCAGGGGAGTGCAAGAGTCACACATCGTACAGAATTCCAGGCATAACACCTGGACCCCTGAAAAGTAGATGCAGCAATATCTACAGTGCTTTACTGGAGTACCTAATGTTATCAGGGAGGTGGTATTCCTACAAATGTCGAAAAATCTCTTCTGTGGATGTTGGCAGCTTCTGCTCCTCAGGGCTATGCTGGTATAATATGTTGGCATGGTCTGCAGAATGGAGACACCCCAACCCTCTTCTTGAGCAGATGTTAAGACTGGAAACAAAGAGTGTAAACCGAAATTCTACCAAGTAGCAATGACCACAGGCTGAAAATGTTTTCGTTCTACAGTTCATTCTCACAGAACCATACATAGGGTAAGAAAGGGTTTCTAGGTTCATCTGGTCTAGCCTTCTGCCAAGATTCAGGATTTGTTGCCCCTAAACAAGGCATTCTCAACCCCTTCAGTGTCACTATCAAGTTAGGAGGGCTCCCAACTGTGCACACCACAGGGACTCTGCTCCTTCTAGGTAGCCCCCCATCACCAAGGCTCCCGCAATAGGCAGCTCTTTTGGCAGCAGGTAAAATTACAGTGGCCACTGAAACAAAACGACCATCAGAGGCAGGTTTGGTGGCAGGAAGCTGAAAGAGCAGCCTCTGCTGCCACAGAGAGCAGGATCTCCATCAAGTTGCAGCTGCTTTTAAGGAGCCGATGGTACCTGCTGCTCTTAAAGCAACAACAGCCTTTGGCAACAGTAACCACTTTCGGTGGTAGGCTGATTGCAGCCAACACACTCAGCCACTGTACCACAAAACAATGGTTGAGAGCCTCTACTCTAAACAATCCAAGGCAGATGGCTATCCATCTTTTGAAGCCTCCAGTGAACAGGATGCCTTGCTTCCTCGAAGCTGTCTGTTGCTTTGTCCAACATGACATCCTAATCCCTGGAATCAGATAAATAGCCTAACAGCCTTATTTTAATAGCCTTTCACTGAAATCAAGAGGCCAGTGGGAAACAGCTCCCAGTGAATCTAATATGTGCTCAACATTTTTGTAAATCAGGCCACTTATTTAGTAGCCTGAAAACAGCCTTATAACTCTAGATTCTATTTTTGACAATGTGGCCCACATGCACTGCAGGAAAAAAAAGATAAAGCATGTGCAAACCCGTTTGTAATCTGATCCTAAAGGGAACTCCAGTGGAAGGTGGTGATTAACTATACTACTTCTAAAGCCTTCATATTCCAAAATTTAATCAGCACTGCTCATCAGGCTCTGCTGGAAATATGTTTACCATTTTTACATCTACTTCTTCTTGTGGGCTTATATGCAGCATTATTAAATATGACAATGTCTGATTTGGAAGTCATATTCCACTAAGGAAAACCAAATATGTTCTCTATTCTGATTTCTCAGGATGTAATGCTTAGGCAGGCAGCTGGGTTGTGCACAGAAGTATAACAATCCAAATCTTGGATTTTCCAAGAACCAAATGTATTTAAGATCTATCATTTCATTTCAGACTAACCAGTTTGTACTATCTGATATTGATCTATTTTTTTAATACTAAAAATAAACTGAATCATAATTGCTTTGGCTACCTGAATTGAAATCTTAAGAAACCTTCCAATTATTTTCTTAATCTTTTGCAAGTAAAACAAAATACCTTTCTGCAACATGTGGAGTCATATAAACCTTGCTTTATTTTATCAGTCCTAAAAGCCAATACTTACATTACTATTTGATGCTTTTTATCAGAAGCATTGGTGCACATCACTGTGAGAACTTTCTACCACCTTGAAAATGACTTTTAGAATATTTCATTAGCAGACTGTCTTTCAGAACTCAAGTTGACATTCATGTTTCTTCACACCAGTCTTTCATCCACAAAACTCTTTGTTCTCCTGAACAGTTTCGAGACAATATGGGCAATCAAAAAAGCAAAGGCTTATGACCTATCTGCATCTTCTATTCCAACATTTGATCAGCCTTATTCAAATCTCATCTTTTTAATACTCCTTTGAGAAGTTTCTGAGAATTTTATTTCCTTTCTTTCATTATGATTATATTATTTCAGAAACTTCAAACTTAATGAAATGGTAGCTCTCTCTACAGCATGAGGCAGACACCACTGGTGGTTACACATTTATCCATTTTCATTTCTTTCAATAGCTTACGTGGAAGGAATTTGAAATACAGAAGGGGGGAAATGCCTTTTACTATATATATGAATAAATGTGCGTGTGTGTGTGTGTGTGTGTGTGTGTGTACATACATTTCACATTGATAATATTTTGTCAAAAATTTTGAAGTTTCAATACCTTTGCAGTTGTATTTTTTCCATCCCCTCTAAAAAGAAAGCACAAGTGTTTGTTGCTTAGTATGTGTCTTCTCAGTTGGTGTAGGGAACTATGAAATTGCCTGAATTTCAGAGAACTAAAAATCAGTAGCTACATATTATTCAGAAACACATGGGTTTATGTGACACATACACATCTCAAGTTAAATTAACAAATTTTCAAAAGGTGCAACTTAAATTGAGCTTGCAACATGACTCCCAGTATAAATAGCCATTTATGGGAGATGATGCTAGACAAACATGCCTTTATGTGCAAATGTTCTATATACAAATGTAGTTTTGTTCAGCAATAGTTTCACAAAAATTTGGAAGATCCAAATTAGGTGGCTGGTTTAGGAAGGTCAGCCCAAAATTGAGACACAAAGAAAAGTAGGTAAATTAAATTAAGTTACTCCCTTATGCTATAATATTGCCCTAGTCATCTCAGTGTATAGTAATAATAATTTAAGGTCCTCTGAGAAATTGGACAATTATAGTCTCAATATTACATAATGTTATATAAGAAAGTTACTTTTCAAATGTGTAGAATTGTTTTGATTCCACAATAGTATGTAACGTTTCACTACTGAATATAATATATCATAGTCTGGGATCTTCAGCTGGTGATATCTATGTCCCAACTGATAAAATCTTCTACATCATTCCCAATTTCAATCGGCATCACATTTTTCTGTTAGATTTAGCCTAAAATGGAGGGAAAAAAGGCATCTGCTAAAAAAAAAGTTGGGTTTTTTGGTTTTGTTTTGTTTTTTAAATATTTCAGAGAAGTTGCACAACTGAATCAGAAGCGCCTTTAGGCAATTGGGGGCTCTAGGTGAAGGCCTATTGTGGGGCCCCCTTTAGGCCCCCACTTCCACTCTCCTGGTGGCCCCAGTCCCCCCTATAGCCCTAACTGCCCTCCCCCCAGGACTTCTTGTTTGTTTTGCTGAACCAGGCTAACATGACTATCCCTCTGGAATTCATATATTATTCTTGGGTATGATATTTTTAAAGAGCTTTCCATCATGAAGCTTGTAAGTTGATCATTTTTCACTTAACGTAAATGAGCTAATGCTGAACTACAAAGTTAAAAAGAACATTTAAAAAAAATTAAAAATATGTGCATTAATTAAGAAAAAAGTGGTAAAATGAATGATGGCTCAAAAATAATGAAAATACCACATTTAAAATTTTGGCAGTCAAATCTTACAAATTTTTCATATAGGCTTGGGTTTATGTGCACTAGAAGTTTAATACAAATAACTATAATAAATAAAATTAAGTCAAAAGAATGTTTCTTTTTGTCTGTAGATAGGAGTATATAATGATATATAATATATCATAGTCTTTAGCTATGAATGAAAAACACCAAATTTCAATGAAATTCTCTGAAGTACTCAACTTTATAAGACCCTGGCCCCCTCAAGAATATTAAATAGTAAGTACAAAAGAAGCTAAAAAATTACTTACCAGAAGAAAGACATACAGCACAGACATCACATACAGCTGTAATTATAGCTTGAGGGCAGCACTGTATTTATATGTAGCAGCTTACATGGACCTGCCTGGTAACCTGAGCTAACCAAAGCCAAAGGAAAAAAATGTCACAAATGAAAAGTCAAAAGAAGAGGTAAAAAAAAGGAAAGGAAAAGGCAAAATTTCACAAGTGGGATTAAAAAATGGCAGAATAAAGGTCCATGCAGATGAACTAAAAGATGAGACCATTGAAAAAGTGACTGCTATTGTGCTGTCTATTTGTGTCACAAAGAGCTTGCTCCTGCTTTTTAGCGTATGAATGTGAAATCTGCAATTCAGACAATGCACATATCCTAATGATAATTTGCCTTGATGAGCCAAGATTGAAAAGTCCTTAGGCTTTCCGCTCTATGGGCTCTGCTAGATAGGAACAATTTCTATATTTTTCTATATTTTCATTTCTGTCCACCAAATTGAGGTCAGGGCCCCATATTGCTTGGGGCCCTATTTGACTGCCTGCTTCACCTATCCATAAAGCCACCACTGCTACTGATGCATAAAATCCCCTCTGTCAATAGTTGGACATCACTACGAGGTGAAATCTTCTCAGTTAGCAGGCAGATTAAAAATGCTTTGTCAGCAGCTGTACTTCTCTGGAAGGTAAAATTTTTTCCCCTCAACATTTTCATTTTGTGCATTATAACACACAACAGAGAAGGTTTGTTCTGCAGTTGCTGACAGATAATTTTTTTTCCCATGAACAGCTGCACTTTCTTGGCAAATAGAATCTACGGTCAGTTGTTGTTCTTCTGTTTCACAGTTTTGGAAACAGCCAAACACACATCCTTCTCCTTTGCACATTAAAAACATGGATCATTAATACACACACACACACACACACACACACACACACACACACACACACACACACACACACACACAAACTTTGTTATGAAGCAGTTAAGCTTCCTACACACTTAACTTTCCTGATGTCAAACTTCAACCACCAGAAAATGAAGTTAAGCCACATTATACTACATATTTTTACTACTCCACCTACAGACACATACTTTACCACTGTCTTAACTGCCATTCACCAGAAAACAGCAGACTCATAAATCATTTCTTTTTCTCTAATCATAAATAGCTGCTTGTAGTAGGTTCCTATCCGTGATGATAAAAATGTTGTACTACTTCATTCTTTCATTATTTATAACAAAAGAAGCTAGAGAATGTCAGCTTATTTCAGTATATTCATGGCCGGTATACTTAGAACACAGTAATGCTTGATTTTTTTGGTTATTTATTAATATCTTTTGCTGCTGTAGATTACTGATTACTTTATAATCTTATGCCAAATAAAAGAAGTAATGAAATAGATTATATTTATTCTTACTCAGTAGATTAGCTATTAGATATGTATTCCTTATAGTAAATAGTTTGAGAAGAATGTGCTGATATAGTGACAAAATAACCCCCAGAATTGTAGCAGCTAATGGACTGACAAGTACTTGCATACTCTGTCTGTATTAAATAGCTTAAACAAATTAAATGAATTACCACATCACTGGTTCTTATCCTACTTGTAAAATAATACATGCCATTTAAAGCAACGCATGCCCATCAGTAGGCAATTTGAATGGAAATTGTTATATGTGATATGTAGGTCATTGCAAAGACAGCAGAGTTTGTAGTGTTAGGAGATAGCATTAGTGCCCTCCCCCTAAGTGGATTGTATAATTAATCACATAGAAAACATCCTAACTTCATTTGTTGTTTCATTAGTCTGGTATGTTACATTGTCATTTATCTAGATTATTTATTACTGGTCACTCTTAAAACGTTTCTTCATGTACAGACATTACCAGTTCTGCTGTCCCTATGCCCCATTGGAAGTATTGGTGATATCTCTCCAGGTCGTAGGAGGTTGCAAACTGGAAGACATTTGATGTAACACTTGCCGATTTTATACTGGTTTAAATGGTGGATCCTCTGTAAAGTAGGGTGTTTAAATCATGATCTGAGAACTTCAGTATCTCAGGCAGAAATTATGGGTCTACTTTAGGAGAAATGATGGGAGGGCGAGGTTCTGTGTTCTGTGATGTACAGGAGACCAAACTACAAGATCATGAGGTCCCTTCTGGCCTTAAGGGCTATATATGTGAGTCTATGAGTATGTCTACACTGCAATAAAACACTCATGGCTGACCCATGTCAGTTGAGTCAGGCTCACGTGGCTCAGCCTGCAGGACTATAAAAATGAAATGTAGACATCTGGTCTTTAGCCCAAGATTGTGAGTCAAGGTGATTGTGTTATATTTAAGAATAAACTTCAAAATGGAAGAAAATTCATTTGTAGGAGACCCTAAATCAGCAACAGTTATACTCATTAAATTTGAGACTAAGGGTCTGTACATAGGGAAATAGCCATGGATTAGTGTCCTCTATCCACACTATACACTCTTTAAAAAAAAAAAAATAGAGGGTTAAAATGGAAGGAAAATCCATTCACTCATTGTTATTTGCAATTATCTTGTCCTAAATGATATCTAAGGTCAAATCCTCAGCTGGTGTAAATATGCTTAGCATCCATGAAGGCACAGCTGTTGACAGCCATTGATGATCCGGCTCATGTATTTTACAGAAGAAAATCTAAATTGGAGGAAAATTTATTTCAAAGACAATCCATTATCTGTAATAAAACAGAGCCATAGTTCCTCCCCACTCCTTAATTAACATAACCCTTCCAAACAGTGTGTTTCCTTTGATAAATGGACTGTTTTTCATTTAGGGTTTTCTTCTTATCTTAGGAGGGAAGGAAAGCTGAAAAGAGCCAGGTTAATTTCTCTAGGCCCATCAAAGTTATTTTTCTTTTTGAATATTAGCCTTTATGAAACTTTTTAAAAAACGTGATTTTTTTTGAACTTCCTTTTGGTAAGACTAAGTTGGTGATGGAACCCAGGCAAAAAGAAAATATCATGCATGATTTTCAGCAGATAGATTGGCTATTGATCAAAAATATTAAAATGTCCAATAGTGATGGGAATAATTTTTCCTCCTTAGGTGGATGTAGTTCATTTGTTTAGATATTCGGAGTCAGGGCTTTTCTGCATGGGGTAATTGTTCAGAACAATCAAGAAGTAATTAAGGATGTGCGTAAGTATAATGAAGATGATTCACAATTTCCAAGCCATTGAAAGAGAATTGTGTTGTGTAGACTCCAGCATTCCCAGACTGGTGAAATTTGTTTTTATAAAAAGCCTTTCACATCAAGAATCATAGGAAGTGTTAGAACTATTCCACTCTAGCTCTTCCAGAGTACCTCCTTATGTAGTCACTATTATGCTGCACTAAGAACTCTGTAATAATTTCCTCATGCATAAATGCCCTTATTTTCTTATATCTTATTTTAATTCTTTGGTATTTTTCTACCCTGGTCCTGATCATGTGCCATGAAAATCCCTGACATTTTTCAAGGCCCATAACTGCTTGTTGTAACAGAATTCAAACAAGTGCTGTATGTATTCTGTTTTGGACACATAGCTGTTATTTCCCACACTCCTTTCCCAATCCCATCAGACAGGCAATGAACTACAATGTACACCTTACCTTGTAGCTTCACTGCTTTTACAATGACTTCTTTTTTCACTCTATTTGATGTCCATTCTGTCCTTCATACTGTTTTCTCTATGAGACTCACAGAAGTCAGCTGGGTAATATATTTTCTCTCTCCTACATCTGTCTTTGTATGGCTCTTTATGATTCTTGGTGTGAAAGGTTCTTTATAAAAACAAATTGCACTAGTCTGGGAATGCTGGAGTCTACAAAACACAATTCTTTTTCAATGGCTCAGAAATTATGAATCATCATCACTATATTTCTCTAAGCACATCCTTAATTGCTTCCATAATACTTTATACAAGTTGTTTCAAAATATATGGTTAAATTCTGTTCTCACACAGCTGTGGATCCAGAATAACTCTGCAAAAGGCAATCCATCACTCTAGATTATACCAAGGTAGCTGAGCGAAACCCATCCCAGAACCAATGGTAAATTGTCTTTTCAAAGGAACAGTTCTAAGTTTTCAGTCCAAAAAATGGAATAAGATGCACAGTGCTCTGATAAACTCTGATTGTTTTCTCAATTTAGTAATTTTCATTAAAAATTCACCTGAAATAATTTTTGATGAAAAAGACCTTGTATAAATCTAAATATATTAAAAAAAAAGTGGAGGCAGTGTTCCTCAAGTCTGGACAAATTGCTCTTAGTACTAGACCCAAGATGGGTTGGGCAGTATAGGCACCTCTATGCAAGGTGGGCCACTGATGTAAAGACAGTTATGCTCACTCTAGATTGGCTAGTTCCAAACTGATAGACATTCTGCACCCCATAAATTCATACAAACTCTCCAAACCAACAACAAACCACTATTTAGAAAAATGCATAAACCAGACTCATAATGTGCATAATATTCCTGGATACAAATAGTTAGTGCAACTACTGTTTCACTGTTTGAACTCAAAATCTTTCATTTTTAAAGAAGTCTTTTTATTTGGTTTGAGTTTCACTGGATGTTTAAGAGGACCTGTAATATTAATTTCACTTGTTTGTTGCTGTTTAATTCTTAGCTACTCTATTAATCCTTCCGTCTCCTGCCACCCTGCCTATAAAATAAGGAATGTCACATTTTGACATAAGGGTTTTTGTGGGATAACTTGTTGAATGTCTCAAAAATGTGACTTGGGAGATTCCTCAGTCATTAATTGAAAGGCAGTGGAATTGAATCCCAAGTAAAATGAGTTTTCCTCCCAAGTGTATCAATTAAATAAGTGCTAGTAAAACAAACAAAAGATGATTGTGTTCTAGAAAGTATGGACAAAGCCACTTTCCCCAGTTAATTAGATTTCCTTTCTTTGGTATCTATGTCATAACCCAGAAGGTTTTTAGTCATCTATGAAGTCTTCCATACTGTACAAAGTCTCAATTTCTAATATGAAAAATCAACTCTTATCTCAGCTTGTCTCTATTTTGTGGATTTTCAAAATTACCAGGACATTTGAAATCTAGTGTATTCAGAACCCAACTTGAGACACCTCATATTGTCCATTGATAATGAGGCATCTTAAATTGTTCACCTAAAAATTAAGTCACCTGAAATCCCTACTGACTGTTGGCTATCTTGACCATATAATTATTGATATAGACATATTTTAAAGAATACTTAGCAACTCAACGGAATGGTTGCAGCAAGTGTGTTATCATTTAATATGCTTATTAGATGTCACTCTTTTTAACATTTAATTGAAACCTAATTTGCTGTAGGCTATTTTGATAAATGTTAATTAAATATCTACAAATTTCTTACAAGGTTCATGTGCTAATACGAATAAAATTAGACATTTCTTGCTTATGTAATTTTGAGCTAATTACATGACTATTAAATTTATCTTTCAAATGCTTCATGTTTTCTTTTAACAGTCATCTTATATTTAATTAAAAAGCAGTATCTTGCTTGCAAAGTCTGAACTAAATGCTTATTGGAGATACTAAATTAAAAAGTGTTAGCTAAATTTCACCTGCAATTAAAGGGGTTTTACAGACATTTTCACAATTTAGTGTAGAGACCAATCAGTCAGAGGAACTGCAACTTGCCCTTTCATAATCAAGCAGAATTATTCTGGTTGACATACTTTAGAAAAACTAGTGGGAGTTGTGTGAAAATTTACTGAAAGAAACATTCTGTTCTGTACATGTGATTATTCAAAAGAATTGTTGTGATGTACCAGCAGCTTCTTGTGTATGATGAATGAATAGCTACAGTGCAGTAGATAAAGCATTCAGACTAGTAAGTACATCTACAATGTGGAGAAGATGATCAAATACCATTTTGAAAAGAGACTCTGAATAGGATGGCATTCCTTAGAGCTTTATTTGTGAGATCACATAAACACTTATCTATGAGCATATGAGAATGCTTGCATGATTAGAGTCATCTTGTTGGCAAAGATGGAAAAGATCCATAAGATATTCCATTTACTTTGGAGATTTTTTACAACAAGGTCCCCTTGTCTTTTTCCATTTTCTCCTTACACAAAAACTTTGATTTAGAGAAAAGAAAATTAGTAAAATTGAAATAACAAATGTTAAGTGAAAGTAAACAGCAGGCAAACATTTTCATACATGCCTATGTGCTAGATTTTCAAAGGTATTTTAAAATGCCAAAGCTGAAGATCATCATCAGATGATGTAGATCATTTTCAAAATTGCCTAAACAGATTGGGAGCCTAGCTCCCATTGAAATCATTGACTTCAATGGAGCTAAGATGATCTATACCAGCTGAAAGATCTGGTACATATATATTTTTCTGTAATTACCCATAGGCAGTGGCAGAGTGCCTCAAAAATGTTGCAAATGCCAACTCATTTTATCTGGCTTTGCTCCTTCACCCAGCTGAGGGAGCAAAAACTTGCATATTTTTTTAGTTGTTGTTGTTAAAATGTGTGTAAGTGAGTATATTGTACATCTGTTTGTGGAGAAATTACAGAAGGAAAGCTAAATCAAAGAAAAAGTTATTCATTTGTTTCCAAAAGCATTGAGGTGAGTGGTCTTTCTAAGGTAACAAGAAAATGCATTCTGTAGTCTTAAATTTTACTCTTATGGAAGTGCTGCTCCCTGTCCTCCTGAGCCTCCCTTAACTGACTAATAGTTGTGTAGATCAAGGATCACGAAACCTTCAGGGAAGGTCACCGGTGGAAAAGATAATCAGTAGGTAGCCATGGCTAATTCCATGGAGCTCTTTGAATACTGTAAATTGGACTGGTGAGCCATGCAGAGAGCAGAACCTCACAGCAACATGTTCACAGTGACCTATATTGTTAATCAGAGAGATTGCTGTGTTTTGTATAATTATAATTCTTTAAAGTAAGCTTCAGTACTCCCTAGTGGCTCTTGCAGAGTTCTTCTGGCTTAGGTCTTCTCAATGTTTAATTTTTTATAATTAATTCAGAGAATTAATTGATAATAAGTTGATAGTGTCACCAGTAATGGTCAGTGATATCACTCTTTTCTGAGCCTAGCATATCTGAGGCTGCTGGTCTTCATGGAATCTTTGTTCATTCTAATTTGTTTTATTTCTCAAGAAAAATAAATCTTTAACATTGAAAATGTCTCATTTATAATGGTATTCTTACAATGAAGTCTCTATATATACAGCAATCAGAGAATACAAATCAAACAAATTCAACAAGTCTGATGGTAGTAATGCTATATGTGAAGGTCTGCTCAATAGAGAACACTGTTACACATGAAGCAACACCATTCACTCATTTGGCAAATTAGAATTTGATAGTATAAAGGACTCCACCTGGCTCACATTTTTTTTCTTCTGTTTTTAAGTGTGTGTATATTATTACTACCCATCAAAAGTACTGCACTGAAAGTCCTGGACATAGAAGTCTTGTTTGTCCACAGAACAAGCATAGCAAGGAAAATGGCAGTAGAAGCTTCTCTGTAGCCTCCTTTTTAATTGTACGTGATTTAGAGTAAGCTTAGAGGGACAACAGCAGACTCCATGAATTTGATTGAGGCCAATCAAATGTGTTTCCCTTAAGCTATTCAACAGTCATCAAATACTAAAAAAAAAAAAAAGTTACTTCTGAGCTACTCTAGATTTCATTCAGTAACTAAGAAGTGAAAGGCTGTTGCCAAGACCATACAGAGCCTGAGCTCATTAGTACCCTGAACTATTTAATGTCACCTATAATGTCCTTCAACAGTTAGTATGTAGAAAGTAACTCCACTCACAACTCAATTATTATAATATCTTAGCATCAGCTATAATTTGTCTATATGGCTCTTTAGAGTGACAAGGTATTGTTGATTTCACATACGTTGGTGAGTACTAGAACATAGTAAATGTGCACCTCCTGTACTTTGACAATCACTTGACCTCAGAAATACATGCATCCTTGAGATAGGAAAAACATATCACTCTGTCAAAATATGAATAACAGAATATGACTCACACAGACAAAAACCAAAGATGTATAAACAAAAGCAGTCATTTGAGCTCTTATTTAGTGACACAATTTGCTTACAGAATTTTGAATCTTTGATTCAAAGTCAGATTTACAACTGAATGTTCTTAAGTACTGGGCATAGAAAGATCACTCTGGCTTCAGAAGTGAGACTCAAGTGCCACTAAGTGAAGGATGACTTAGAAGTGCCAAAAGTAAACTGTGTTAATAAAGCATAGCACCACACATGGCGGTATGAGAGTCTTTGGACTTGTCTAGACTGATGGTGGCAAATTCGTTGCTGTCTGATCAAACTTCCAGTTTTGCTTGAGGGGTCTGTGAAGACTCACTCAATCAATCAGGGGGCCAATCCATTAACTCCAGCGCCTCAACTGGAGTAGTGTGAATCAAAGGGAGGGCATTTCCTTTTGACTCAGTACAGTGGACCTGCTGGGCATTAGGAAGTTGAAAGGAGATACACAAGTTATTTTAAGTTACTTGTGTATCTCCTTTCAACTGCCACCAAAAATGGAGGGAGGTATAGACGAGGGCTCAGCTGTGGGCCTGCAAGTAGCTGCAGTAAACACTCAAAGGATGCATCATTAAAAACCAGCATTATCTCAATTACAAGGTAAAAGATAACAGAAGGTCTTTATTTTTTTTTCTCTTACTTCTTTTGGTCACGTTTTTTCATCTTTCAATTGTACGTACTTAGTCCAATTTACTTTCTCACACTAAATGTTATCACAAGGCATGGATTGTTTTCACTTCATGATTACTGCTACAGATAACTATTATCTCAAACAGTCCTGTTGGCTTTATCTTTGTGCCTTCTATCTGTCATTTTAATTATTTTATTTTATGGTCTCCCTCTGTCTCCCAGCAGTTACAAAGACTTGCAACCCTGCAGACATTTAGGTCCCGGTCAGTACGTTTTAATTCAACAAAATACTTAAGCACATAATTGGAGTCTATAACATATGCATAACTTTATACATTGGACTGGTCACGTTGACTTAAATAAGACAAATCATTGACCAAAATTTACACATTTGAAAGTGTTTTCAGGATTACACCCCAAATTTATAATTTAGGGCTTGATCAAGAGCCCATTAAACTTGATTGTAAAAACTCTCATTGACTTTAAAAGTCACTGAGTCCCATGTTTTTCTTGATCTCTCTATTATAGTGAACAGGCATTTTGATTTGTTGGAGTTTCTTGATTAAACATTTTTATCCTATCTTACTTTTTGATAACTCCAGATATAAACTCCAGGTGTCATGAACAGGTATACTGGCTGTTATTTATAATTTTACATAGAGGAACTCTTCTGTGAGAACATCATTTACAGAGACTGAAATGGTTTATTTGGAAATAGAAAAGAATAATGCGCACAAAGAAAAGATTATCTGCTCTCTAACTACCAGTAATCAAACTGATAGTTCAGTATGAGGTAAGGAGCTAGAGAGTGATGTGAAAGCTAAGAGAAAGCCAAGGAAGTGCAACATTCAGGCTTTATTCCTTCTGCCATCATGGTCTGGTAATCACTCAACACTACTTCCTGAAAGTAGAATTCTGTCACTTTTAGATATTACTCTAGATGACAGCACAATATTGTGGTGCCCCCTCCTGGAAACTAATTATAGTAACAGAGAGGAAGTATTTAGTATTCGTTATCTGTAATTGCTATTATTTAGATTTTGTACATATAAAGATTATTAATGGCAAAACCAATGAGGAAAAAACACAGATATTGTGAATCAAATTCTACTCTCAGGTTACACCAGTGCAAATCCAGAGTGACAAGCAGAAAAATAAAATAATTTGTCTCTTTCTTTAAGGCAGGATATACCTTAGTACACTTGCAGTTGGAGCAAGCTGCAACCTCTAGCACCCTCAGATATATAGAATTACAGTCAGTAGTAAATGTTATTAAAATTCTATGTTCATTTAGCTCTGAGTGCTTTGGTGTAAACGTTTTCATCAATCATTATCTAATATTCATGCTGTCATATAATTTTCACCCAGCTACACTATTTATGATACAATAACATGCTAATAGTCACATAATATTATAGCTTTTGCTTAGGCTATAATATATTTGTATCTCATCATCAATATAAAAGCAGAAGTGAGATATTTTTTGCCACCCTGCTCCCAAGACAAAAGCCTTTAAGGAGTCATCCTCTTAACTGCCCTCCTTAATGAAATACAAATAAAGCAAGATGAACAACTTCTTTCTTAAACAGAAACTGGAAGGCATTGGACTTTTACTACCATTGTAGCCTGCTACAATTATCTGTGACTACACATGGCAAGCTTAGTAACCTTAACTCTTGTTTATTAGGTCTGTGCAAGTTACTTTTTAAATTTTATTGTACTTTCATTTAAATGCATATTAAAATATTGATATAACACTGACTTTTAGTGTCAAATAACCTGCTGACATAGTGTCTGTATTCTTTGTTAGCAGAGACATAAAATGAAAATGTAGCATTGGAACTGTACAACAAAAAGAATGAAATGAAAGAAACTGTGCTAAGCAAATCATTGCCGGGAGGTCCCTGTGCTAGCTGAATCTGCTTCTGTTTTTTCATTCAAGGTAAGCACGACCTCTCTATTCGATATGCTTTACATGAGTTGTCACTTCCAAGCAATCTGAAATAAATTGCAGAGCACACTTCAGGTGAACTGTTGATAGACTGTTGAATTTTTTTCAGATAAATAATAAAATGTCTATGGATCAGAGATGCTAGCAAACCCTGAAAAAGCCTGGGCTATATGGTGCACCAAGCATAAATAAGTACAAATACGAATGGAGAAATCATTAAAATCCTGTCCTCTTTGACGTTGATGCCAAGTTCCAAAGGGTTAGTCACGTTAGTCTTGTCCAGCAAAACAAATAAGAAGTCTGATGGCACTTTTAAAGACTTACAGATTTATTTATCACATGAGCTTTCATGGGAGAGAATCCCATTTTGGCAGAACCTTGAAGATGGGGAACTTACAGGATGAGAACAAAATAAATTCAGAGAAGTGTAAGTCATAGGATCTGGTCAGACTGTTCAAACAGTGGAGTACAGCAGTTAGCAGGGAGGGGGACAAGTAAGCAGAATTGCCTGTTGTTTGCTTCCCTCATCCCCCCAGCCACCCTCCTTCTCACTGCTGCACTTGGCTGTTTGAATCCTAACAACTGCTTGGATTTGCTGTTACAGTCTGACCAGATCCTATAATTTACGCTTCCCTGCATTTATTTTGCTCCCATCCTGTAAGTTCCCCATTTTCAAGTGTCGGACAAAGTGGGACTCTATCTCATGAAAACTCACATGATAAATAAATTTGTTAGTCTTTTAAAGTGCCATAGAACTCCTTGTTTGTTTTCAAGTTGATGGGAGTTTTGTCATTTACTTCAGCAGAGCAAGAATTTCACTCTACATTAGACATACAGCGGTATTAACCTATTTTCCATTATCTATAAATGAACTTCTGAAACAAGTGAGGCAGCAAGTTTAACAGTGTGAGCATGGACAGAGAAGAGGGAAAGCAAAAGGTGTGAAAAATAAAATTTTTATCTGTAAATTTTAGTATTGTCTGTAATCTTGCTTAAAAAATGTGCTCCATCTTCAGCTATTCAGCTTGCAGAATACTGGATTAGGTTTTCCATTTGTTTATGATCAACCACACTACTTCTAACTTAATCACACATTTGACAGAAAACTAGAGTAATTTCTTGACAAAGCAGGGACTGCTGAACTCAAAATGGGTTCATATAGAAGCAGCGCCTAATTTGTAATGAAATAGGTGCCAGGCTCAAGCAAACGGGTGCTGAGGCTCAAGCAATATTTTGCTGTCATAACTGATGTAGTAAGCTCAGAGATGCTAGGGCCATGAACTGCCAAGCCTAGAGGTATCACGGACAGTGCTGGATTTAGGCACAAGTCAAGTAAGCCATGGCTTAGGGACTCACTTTATCAGGGGTCTCTTAACATGTCAGAGATAGCTAAGAAGATTTATCATAACTGAAATTGTTTTAGCTTAAATAACCTTTCATATAAAATCCACCAGCAAAATTCTGAACCCTGACCTCACCCAGATCAATCCGCACGCAATCCTGTCAACTTCCCTTCCAGGACTGCTGGACTACTCACATCAACGCCAGGTTGCTCAGCCTCACCTCAAATCTCAAGAGCAGACAATGGGACGGTTTATCATTTATTTACATTACCCTTTCTCTTATAATGTAATATGCTTTTTTCTCTTTGTGGGTTTTTTGTTTGTTTGGGCTTTTTTTGTATGGGGCCTCTGAATTTTGCCATAGTTAGGGCCACAGCATGTCTTAATCCGGCCCTGGCCATGGTTCAACCTTGGTACAAATTAAACACTGTACCAAATCCTTTAAATAACATGGGCCTGGTTCTGTCTTCTCTTATATCAGTTTTACACCACTGTAACTCCACTGATTTTGACCTGAGTTACAGGTCTGGTTTAAGTGAAAGAAACATAACGGATCACTATGTTAAAATGAAAATTTTTAGTGAAAAACATGTAGTGTAGCTGAATAGATTTTGGACTAGAGGGTGTAATTTGTGCTGATTTACATCAACTGAAGAGCTTGACCACTGTATAAAGTGGAGAGCACTTACTATGGTATTTTTGCTTTTGGGGATTTTTCTTATATTCCTCTTACATAGCACAGGTTTCTTTTAAACTACATAATTCACTTGTCAGGAAAGCAGCATGAGCTTTAATTCTAGGGGAAAAAATTAAGTTGAATTTTACTTAAAATTAGCTTGAAACTAGTCTGTGAAGTTTGCCAAAACTTGAGCTGAATGGGTGTCTTTGTGCACCTGTCTCTGACCTCAACAGGAACTGGTCCTGCTGATACTAAGGCAGAATTTGACTCTCTTCTTGTGACTTCACATAGAGTCAACTTCAAATGCTATTTATTCCCTAAATACAAATGTCAATGAACATAAAAATCTCCATTTTGTCATGGATGCACTAATTCATTTAGGATCGGGCATGTCTCTGAAAGTGAAAAAAATTAATGTGTCATTAAAAAGCCTAAAACCCTACATGAAATTGTGCAGCTTTTGAGAAGCAGCTGTAACAGGGTCTTCTCAACTCCATCCACACAGTTTCTGCTCCAGAATATAGGAATCTCCTTTTAATTTGTGTCCTAGTTCATCACACTGTAGATGAGCCTCAGTCATAGAAATGTCTAGTTTTTTCCCTATAATTTACTAAGCTACAATTGCTTCCAGTAAATATTGAAAATTTGCTAATTGGCTATTAGCTGGCTATCCAATCATTATTCCTTGAAAAACTCTATCTGAAAACTTTGAAGGGTGTATATATGTTTCTGGTGACAGTATTTCTCAGTTTAATAAACCAGTTTTTCTTCATTTGCCTTCTGTTGTGCAGAACACTCAATTGTGTTTTCCATTTGTGATCAGCCATGCTATTTCTAACCTAATCACAGTAGCTAACCATCTAGAATTATTATTTAATTTGCCACAAATCCCAGAGTTATTTTATTTCCTTAAGTCAAACAGTTCTTTGAAGCAGATTTTTTTCAAATAGATTAAAAAACGGTGAAAATACAAATGAAAGCAAGCAGGGGCTAGTGTGAAGGTCAATGAAAAGTGTTAAAGTATGGCACAATATTTGCATGAATTGTAATTTGTAGTAGAAATTAGAACTATTTCAAGAGGAATTAAGGAGTCGGGAAGAAACCGGCTGAGACAAAATGACTGAAAGTCTTTGTAGGCAAATTGAAACAGTCAGGTATGTACAATTCCCAACATTGTTTAAGTTCATGTGCGCTTTTCAGTTTTCATCATGTGTTTTTGACTCTGAAAATGTGCTAGCATGTTTTTCTGTTTATTATCTTCACTGCCTCTACTACGCAAGTATTTTCAGTTTAATTTTTCCAGCTATTGTTTATTGTATATACTTTTATCCAAACTTAAAAGAAAATTAAACAATTGAACAAGCTCTTATTCCTCCTCCTAATAGTCAACACTCCCAAACTGGCCCTAATGACAAAGTAGTTGCATGAGCTCCTCCAGTCTTTCATTCATTCATTTCTGCACTTTTGGGTAACTGAGCAAAAGCTAAATTACTTTAACTCTTGAAGTGGATCTGTAAAACTAAGGTCATGGCCCTTCATGAAAGTGGCTGGCCAAAACTAGCAGATGTTCTATGGAAGGATGGAAAATGGCCCAGTGGTCAGAGCTCAAACGTGAGATTTGGGAGACATAGTTTCAAGTCTGCCTGTGTAACCTTGTATAGGTTTCTTTAGGTGCATCTACACTGGAGCCTTAGCTCGATTTAAGGAAGCTTAAGTCAACCTACAGATCCCTGCAGCCACACTGGACGTTTATTAAGTTGACTTAAGTGCTTCTATAAGTCGACTTAATAACACCATGTTTTAAGGTTGACTTAATGCTTATGTCAACCTTATTAAGTCAACGTAAGCCAATGTAGATGGGGAAAGCCCTTAAGTCAGCCTAACTGGCCTCCAGACCCTCTCCCAGAGTTCCTGGCCACCAGGAAGGGTCGACCTAGCACTTGCCAATGTGGACACAGGCAGTCAACAGGACTCTTCAATGTGGAATCTCTAAGTTGACTTAAGAGAGGCTCCAGTGTAGACATACACTTTATGCCTCAATTCACCATCTGTACATAGAATAACAGTACTTTCTTATCTTGCTTGTGTTGTGAGGACAAATTTGTGGATGCTCAGAGAGTATGGTAATTGGTCTATGTAAATACCATAAATAGATGTTCTGGGACCCCATTTCCAGAGGGTAGGAAGGAGAGGGTAGTGAAATTTATTTAAAAAGGTGGAACTTTACTGTGAAGGTTCATCAGGTGACTTGTCAGTGAACTAGAAGCACAGGACTCCTAGAATGTGAGAAGTAAGAGTAGACTACCAGTTCGGTAACGTGGGGCTCTTTGCGGTACAAGAAATTGGGAATCGTACACTGCAAGACAGTAAAAGTACAGCAGGATAGAATAACCATGATGAGTATCTCAAAAGAGGGAGGAACATGTCTCTTTTCAGGTGTCTGTCACTGCACATGGAATTTTTAGCTGTGATCATGCATTTACAGTGCTGAATGAACTAGTCAGCATTTCCAACTGTGAATGCCTTGTGGACGGAAGATTTAAGAGTATCTTAAACTTTCATTTTTATCAGTTCTCAAGGTCTCAGAACAGCAGTATCTTCAGATTATTTGCAGTCCCAAGCTCACAAGCTGACCTTTAGTCCAACTTCCCCCAGGGGTACATGCTTCCAAACACAATGAGATACCCTGGCCTGTGCTGTGTGTGACTGTCAAATGCTGGCAGTGTGCCAACACAGACCAAAGCTGAAATGCATGTGCAGATTTGAACAAGAGCTGGTGCCATTGCCTTTCATGGGCTTTTTATACTTTCCCCAGGGGGCAGGGAGAAAGTTTCTTTCTAATGTCCTTTGATATACCCATGTTCTTGCTATATATATATCATCAGGGCAGGATTAACCAGCTGGGGGGTCCTGGGCATGGAGGCCTCTCACTGGAGGTAGGGGGCTGAGGCCAAAAGATGCTCGTGCCCCCGTCCCACTCCGGCTAGTCTACTGGGGCAGGGCTGGCTCGCATGCAGGACAGTCCCAGTGGAGCCCCCCATGTCCATGAACCCTGGCAGGCTGTGCCAGGGTAGCGGAGGTGGCTCTAAGAGCCAGTCGGTTCTGCCCCCTAGCCAGTCCAAAGGTCTCTGGCCCACCCCACCCCTCTCCTGGGGCAGACCAGCTGGCCTGGGGCAAGGCAGGGGTGAGAGCCTGGCCTCTGGAACCAAAGTCACCCCACCCCTTCCTGCCGCCGGCACCAACAGGTCTGGAGCATTCTCATCACTGGTGCTGAGCAGGGCGAGGAGGAACCACACAGGGGCTTTTAGGGGATGGAGACTGAACTCCCTTTTTGGCCAGGGCCAAGGGCTTCAGCCCCTAAAGCCCCTGTGATAATCCAGCCCTGTATACTTTAGGACAAGAAAATAGGGTTCAGATGCAATCAGAACCCTTCCTAACCACCTTGCATTCTTGTTCACAGTTCAAACCAAAAGTAAACCAAATCTCAGGAAGCTTCAAAAAGTTTGATTAACTTTTTTTCACACAATTCTCCATATCTGCATGTCAGGCTTCTGGGAGCTAATGAAACAGAAAAGCCAAAGTATGAGGAAACATGTTCTCATCAGACTTTCATCTCGGTTTTGCAGTCTCAATGTGTTCAGAGTGTTTGGATATACCTCCAAACATGTAAATTGTTGGTATTATTATAACTTGTTATTTGTACTGCAGCAAAGCCTACAGGCCTCATCAAATTTGTGCTCAGATCTGGACACGGTGACAGTCCCTTTCTTACAATTTAAATGTAACTGAAAAGGTGGAAAAAGTAATAGAATTTCCATTTTACTGAGGCACAGAGGGATTAAGGGTGAGGTTTTCAAATTCCTTAGGTGTCCAAAGAGTCAAATAGGTACCTACTGGGATAGTCAAACTGTCTTCTAGGCACTTTTGCCAATCTTGCTCTGCACTTATTTGCATCTTTAGCCACTCTGAATATATAAATGAAGTGAACAAGGGTGTCTGTGGCAAAGAATAAGTGGCAGATCTGAGAATAATATCCAGCTCTCATAAATTCAAGTCCAGGTTCTTAACTCCAAAACTATCCTTGTTCTCTTGAAAAATGATGAAACCCAAATATTGGTCCATTGTATCTTATCTGTCTTTCTAGCTGTTGTAATATCAGAATACCTGATCGCCTTAAGCATTTTAGAGGTTATACATACAAAGTTTTTGTTTTCCTATCTCAGTCCTTCTGTTGATGAGGTTGTTTTTATGGGAAAGCAAGTTGGAAATAGTGAGTTTTATATTTTGTTCTGAAGATGATGAGATTTGTGGTCATTTAATCCTTTCTGAGAAGGAGCCACCACAGTGTGTCTCTGCAATGTGCTAAACATTTTGTTGGTAGAAAGCAATATGTTTGGATGAGTAAAGAATCATAGAAGAGCTGTTGATACAACCCATTCTACAGGCTTTGGATTATGCAGTCTGGTGTGTTTGACACTGCCTCAACACACACCATAGGGAGAAGTGTGATTTTAAGGGCCATTAAACACTGTACGGTAAACATTCTCAGCATATTACAAGTACAAAATGAAACACCTGTGTTAAATAACTTTGTGCTGATCCACTGGGAAAAGTCTTTGAGTACAGTAATCCCCAAATATCTCAATTTTTACATATCATATGGCGATCTAGGGGTTACGTGGTGCACTGTCCTACAAAATTGGTAGGGGGTCTTGTTCCAGATCTCTTACAGGATTTGTTTATTTTGCAGAGCAAGGAGCCAGAGCTCAAGTTCTTTATTTATCTAGGAATTCTAGTGTTCCATTTTATTCTGCTTTTATATTAAGCACAATTAAAAAGAGAGTGAAATGACTTTGAAATATGCTACATAGTAATGAGCTATGAAGGAAGGAAAAATATTTAGGTACCATCTATCCTATGACTAAAAGCCGTAAGGGTGCATGCAATAGAAAAGCAGTAATGAGACAACTCTTGAAGATTTAGGACACCATCCATAGCTACATCTAGTTCACTTTTGGAACAACTGATTTATGGGGAAGTCAAAGAAGTCTAAGATATCATCTTGTCCTCCCAAGTCTTGGGATAGAGAGAGGCTGAACTGGGCCATCTCTGCCAAAACAAGATAGAGCAGTAGTCACCTGGCTGTTTTTTGAGGGGGCTTACTGGCTAGAGAAATCTGCTAGGGATCATTCCACAAATCAAATCTGTGCTGTCTCTAGTCCATGAAATGCTCCTTCTGATCCTCATTTTACTTAGATATGCCCTCTGTGTCATGATGCTGCATGCATGGAAGGTGTCAAGAGGGGATAGCATAAACACAGATATGGTGATTTCAACAGGACTATAGCTAACTCAATATAACAGAATTGGAATCTGATCCTTAGTTATCTAAGGCAAACAGTGTATTTCCAAGAGCTACTACTGTATGTACCACTCTCCTAAAATGTAACTTCTATACAAATCAATGATCTACTGCAAATTAAATGGCATTAATGAAGCTGTGGGCTGAACGACAGAGTTTAGATCCTAAACCAAACAAAGGTACTGTTTAGTCATGTGGCAAAGAAATCAAGGAGGAAAAGCCAAAATTCATTCACATAGTAGTTCTGACAGGCATAGCCAAAATTAACAACAGTCTATAAAAAGCAAATGTCCATTTAAAAAAATATTTCACAAGACAATTGTAGGTTGTATTTCAATATGCAAGTTGTTGTCTGCATTGGAAACCCTCTCATACTTAAGGGACAATGCAATAAAATGCGAAGAAGAAATCTGCTTAGTAGCTGTAAAATAGTCCCATAATAATTGGTTTACTTTTTAAATGTCCTCTTATACATATGACATAAATCTATTTCTAAAGTAAGACACAAATATTAAAAACACCTGAATTTCAACTGCTCTGCAAATTCCCCTCTTGATAGCTAGATACAGATATTTGACATTCAAAAAATGACTTTGTACTGTTCACATATTAAGAACATCTCATTGGATCTTTTTTGTTCTGATATTGTTCCATACAGCAAACTAGGATTCAGATTATGACATTGTGCTGTGTATTGTAAACAAGGCTGAAAAGATTGTCCTCTTGCTTCCATCACTGTAAATGAGGAATACCTCTACTGATCTCAATGTTATTACACCAGCATAATACAGAGGAGAGTATGCAAGATACTAACAACAAATAATTAGGAATCTTGCTGTAAACCAGCCCCCTCTTTTTGACTATGTTCTTTTGAGTGGGGTGGAGTTGGACTTGTATCCCACCCTGATATTTTTATGTTCCATTCCTAGAAAAACAAATTAAAAAGGCAGAAAATTCAAATTACCAAGATCTTTTTTTCCCTTTCCGTGAGCTGAATTTATATATCTCAGAAACTAATATAACTATCTGATAGGGACTGCTTATTTTCTGTTGACAGCTTTTTAGTGAAAAAAGATAAAAATCAGATTGAATTTCGACAGTGAGAAATTGAGAGCTTGTTCTACCAGCAGGAGTCTTGAGGCCTCTAATTTTACCTCTGTGAGCAAAGATGAACCAAGAATATCAGCAACCTACCTTCCCGAAAGCAAAGAAAACACAGGATTCTAAAAGCCATGAAAAAGTCTAATCCTAAGGTTTTTCTAGGAAATAACATTTGTTTAATTGATTTTAGCATGGTTATAATCTGAAGATTAAACATACCTCTAAGGATATGTAACTAGAGAGATACAATATAGATACTGGACTTAGCATAAAGAAAGAAAGGAAAGAGACTGGGGCAGAAGAGTGTTAATACAGAGAAAGCACCTGCTAGGAAATCTGCACCCAAAAAAGGTGAGTGTGAAATGGAAACTGGTCACTGAAATGTTGCCTTATACACCTTGCACCTATCCAAATCCTTCTCTCAGAACCTAAGAGTAATCCATTTAGTCTAATAAGTTGAGAAGCATTCTGGGCTAGAGAAAACCATGGGAGCACGCACCCCTTAGGTTACAATGATTACAGACAAGGTCTCATTTCACACAGATTATATGTGATCATATCTTGCATAATTTGAGCAGAGAAGCTGTGCAGAGGTGCTGCTGCTCAGACGAGGTGTACACTTCAGTGCTGCATGTGCTTGTGGGCATCTTCTCATTGTGCAAGATTTGGTCATTTATCATTCCATTAATACATATGTTACATTAATCTGCAATGGAATTATCTAAATCAGAGCGCAGGAATACATACAGATGCATATGCACCCTGATCTTTTTGTTCTCCCATTTAAGCAATTCCCTTCATTCTGATTGTTTCTTATTTGTATAACGACTGTATGATTATTTCACAGTAACTACAGTGCATGCACATCCCTGTACTCTGACAGTCTGCCAAACATTGAGTACAAAGATTTTCAAAATCTCTGGGTAGTTATTTTCAATAAACAAAATGAAATATGCAAATCTGTCTTCTGATTGGTTATTATAATTTTTTTTTACTCTTATCCCCAGGATTTTAGTGCTGGCAGACAGTTGCACACACAAGGATTCTGACTGAGCAAAATTCTGGCCCCACTGGCCTTGAATTCACTGGGTTAACTCAGGCTGTGATTTGGCTGTTGCTAGTAACCTTGCTTCTGTTCACACACAAAATCATCTGCCCCAAGCGTGGAGGAACTTAAGCTTGCTAGCCTGTTCTGGGGTATAGGCTACAATCCGAGTGCTGATTGCATTTCTTTGGCTACACATCCTTTTTGTAGTGAGCCTGCAGGCAGGAATGGCGCTAGCGTTTCTGGTGCCCCCCTGCAAGCACAGCAGACGCTGGAGCAGACAAATGAAGTCAGAGCATGGCGCAACAGCGTGCCCCCATTTTGGTGCCCCTCAAACATAGCCTTCAGGCTAAGCCACTGGTGTTGCTGATGGTCATCCAATGCTTCTCTGAAATTCCCTAAAATGATGGGCATACTGTCCCAAAACTTGCTGCAAAAGAATCATAAATCAGCTCACTGCTGTGCTAGAAACCATGAATTTGTCCCTAGAAGGCCTATTGCCTCACCTGGGTGAATGCAACACCATTGCGGACCCAAGTGTGGTCTCTATCACTGGGCTAAGCTACCCTACAGGCTCATGGTTCATGCCAGTCACCTAGGTTAATGCTGCAGGCATTATCGGTTACAGAACTGAGCGAGGCTGATTGAAAATTTTCCACTGAAACAATTTTAAAAAATGGATTGTCAATTTTAATTGACAATTTTTTTAAAATCTTCTTTTCATTGAAAAACAAAACCCCTGAAACAGACATTTCAGACAACAATTTTGGTTTTCATCTTAAATTTTTTCAGCCTTTGAATTTCTGCTGAAAAAACGAAAATTTTCTTGGAAAATTTAGATAAAAATATATTTTGTTTTAGTCAAAGTTTTCCATGGGAGAGGCTGGTGAATTCAATCAGCTCTGGAGTTGGGGTCATAGTCAGCAAAAAAGATACCACCTGAGCATTTCACTTCCTTGAGATGAAACAGAAGAATGCCTGAGGGATACACAAAAGGAAAGAGACAAAATAACAAACAGTAAAGAATATGGGGCTCTCAGGCTGCTGAAGAAGGACAGCATAGAACCCTTCAGCTATGTTAGAGTAATTTCTGTCCTTCTGAGCAGCATGATGCATGCCGTAACCTTCCATTTCCCCCGACTAACAGCTGAGGAAGGCTTGTATCCCACGTTATCTGTCAGATATTAAGTCTTAGAGCTAGCTTAAGTGTTGAAGTCCAAAATTCCAACATGCATTTTTTCTCAAAAGCATTTCTAGTAATTTTTACAAACAAATTGTTCTCATTTTTGGTGTTTATGGAGACTGTTTCCATAAGGACAATCCCAGTCCTTTCTTTCCAATTCAGTTTGGAGACACAGTGTAAACAAACAAATATGCAATTATTGTAGGGCCCAGATCATCAGCTACTATAAATCATTGTCTCTCCTTGCCTTGAATAGAGCTGTGTGGATTTGTTTAAGCTGTGGACCTAAACCAAGAGTATAGGGAAGGGAGCCATTGGTGAAGGATGGAAGAAGAGAAAGTGGGACAACAGGGTTGAAGACGAGAGTAGCCAAAAGGAATATTTATATTTATGAAACAAATCCATCCTTTCTGCAGTTTCCAAGTTGCTTTTCCCCTTCTTTTTCCATATAGAAATTGAATTTCCATATAATAAGATTCCAGGACTGTCACTCAGACACCTAGAATGTCTGTTGAGTCAGTGTGAAGTGAGTGGAAGAGCTACAAATAAAATAACATATCAGGATTTGTGTATCACAGCAATATACATCATGACCTTGATGCTTCTTTCATCATTTCTTTTTCACAGACTTTACAAACATAGGGTAAGAGTTTCAAAAGTATTTAAGTGACTTAAGAGATTTTCAAAAGTGAAAGATTTTCACTTTCACACATGAAAGTACTTGAACTAGATACTTGGATATCTGGCAATTTCATACCCTATAGAATTTGCTCTTATGAATCTAAATGTGTCATGACAGTACAAAATACATTTTTTAACCCAAAAGTTTGTCTTCCATCAAGATGCATGGCCCTGAAAACATATTAGGAGAAATATTGCTCATCTTGAGACTGTCCCAGTCTGTCACTGATTTGAGTGGATCGGGCCACATATTCATGCAAATAGTTCCCCTTAAGTCAGTATGATTACTTGAAAAGTGAATGTGAAGCATCCTATGGACTATAATACTTTGGTCCACTTTTGGACATTGGTTTTATTGTGCTGATGTTGGTGGTCTATGATATACATGAGGTCAGACTAGATCAGTGGTCATCAAAGTTGGGGTTGCAACCCAGTACAGGGTCATGGCACCAGAGCTGTGGGGCTGATAGGGGGAGGGAGGAAACTGCTTCTCACTCCTCTGCTGGCTGCTGCAGCTCTCTGGAGAGCCTGGGGAAGGGGGAGACATATGGTACTATCAGCCTTCAGCAGAGAGCACTAAGACAACAGTCCTTGGGATTAACAATGAGGTGTTAATGGTTGTTCAAGCAATCTCTATGCCTCCTCTCTGACTCACTGTCTCCCTTTCAATTTTTCTCATTCATATGAAAGGAACTGAGGTCACTAGCAAGCAACCTTTGACTTTTTTGTCAAAAGACCCAATGAAGAAAAGAAAAAATCTTTGAACACCCACTTATTCCACCATTTCTGGAATTTGGGGATTGCAGTTATTTTTGCAAATTAGGACTTGCCTCTGTTTTCAGTGGGTTGAGAATTCCCTTGCTTGCAACAAGAGTTGTAACTTGTAGGTTTTAATAAAAACTCTTCCCAGAGATTTTTTGACTGATAATTGAAAAGAGAAAAGAAAAGCAAACTGTTTTAATAGGAGCCTGTGTTAGAAAGTATGGTATTTTTTTCTACAATTAGAAATCCTAAGTAACAAGTCAACAAAAACACAATAATGTAGACAATTGTGTGTTCATGGAAACTCATGCAGACTCAGGGAGCAGGGGAAGAGCCGAGGTGAAAGTGGAACCCAGAGGGGCTGCTTCAGTTCCTGGGACTGGGCAGTGGAGAAGGGAGCAGGACCTGGAGAGACTTGGACAAGCTCAGTAGCATATGGGAACTTCCTTTCTTTCCAGCCTGGAATTTGGTCTCTCCTCCTTCCCCTGTCTCAGGTCTTCCATCTCATTTCTCCACCTAGTCACCTCCCACTCCAGGTTACTGCATGCAGTTTTAGAGACTTGACATACTTCTTATCTGAGAGAGGAGCATGGCATGTGGGATCACTGTCTGCATGTTCCATGTAGGTGATCTCAAGTGAGATGTGTAGACTTGGGGCTTGCAGTAGAAGCCTCTGGAGAAAGGACGAAAGCCATGAGGGATTCTCCTGTCTGCCCCCCGCAGCCATCGCCACTTTTCAATTTTCTGGCAGCCACCACTTTTCCTCAGTGGAGGGTCGCCGCATGGCAGAGGGGTCCAGAGCTGGGTCCCAAGGAAAAAAGTTTGACATTCACTGGACTAGATGATCTGGTAGTCCCTTCTGGCCTTAACTCTGCCTAGAAATTATCCTATGGCTGAGGGGAATGCTGTGATTTGATCCTGGAAAAGGCCAGAAGTAAATTAAAGGAATGAGGAGGAAGTAGAGAAGGAAGAGTGACTCAGAGAGTGACCTTGCTATCTCCCCTAACTGATCTATAGGGTCCTTGATATATCCCCTAACTATGGGCAAATTTTGAAGTTGCCCCTAGAGAAGGCAAGCTCTCCCCTCAACCCCCCCAGGCCCACCTGAGATCCCACTCCAAGGCCTCTTCCCCTATCCCTCACCACAGTCATTCCATGGGTCTCTGGCTGACTTCCTCCTCTCTTGCCCCTGCCCCCACCTATCCTTCCCACTCCCTTCCCAGCATAAAAGGCGGTTGCCTATGTGCCCTCCAAAGGCAGGAACTGGGTCAGTGAGGGACTGGAGCTGCTGTAGGATAACTCACTCACTAGCCTGTTCCTCCGTCCCTTGCTGACTAGGGCAGTGACAGACACAAGCATCGGGGGGTACATTAAACTGACCCCACAACAGGAAGCTTGGGAGAGACACAGGGAGTTTGGGCAGGAGGAGGGTGGGGTGGAGATAGTATCAGTGAAAGGAGGAGTCCCATAAAATCCCAGTCTCCTGTGATCCAGGAGGACTGCATATGAATGAAAGATTAATTGTGGAAACACTTAGCAAGGCACCTAAGCAAAAAAAAAAAAAAAAAAAAAAAAGGAAACTACAAAATACTCTGAGAAGGCGAGCATTAGCCCTGTTTTCGAATGTGTTAGTCTAGTTCAGTGAAACAAAAGAGGAGTCTTGTGGCACTTTAAAGACCAAAAAAATTTTTTTTTAGTCTTTAAAGTGCCACGAGAATCCTCTTTTGTTTTTCAGCAGGGCAGTGAAATTGAAACTTGAGATTTAACTGGAGAAGACTCTTATTTGCGTCCCTAAGAAGGCTGATGTCAGTCTCACACTGCCTAAGGGCATGGCATGCTGAGCTTTATAGTCCCATGCTGGTAGCTTCCTGGGCAGCTGATAGCACAGGGGTGCATGGAGAATAAAAGTTTTTTTCTTTCCTTTACAGAAGGAAGGTGGCTGGGAAAGAGGTGGGGCCACCACAGCCTATCAGGGAAGGCCTTGCATCCTTGTGCCTTCAGAAACTCCACCCATGTTCCTAACTGATCTATATGGTCTAAGCAGAAGAGACAGACTACCTTTGTTATTACCCATAGGTTTTCTTTGATCTATCTGTTTAGAATGTTTAGATAAGTTCATTTAAGTATGAAACTGTACAAATCTCAAGAAAGAACTTAAATCTAGAAAGCCCTATCATTAGGTACATTTACAGTATGTTCCTCCCAGGTAGCCAAAGGCAGCCCTATAATTGCTTTCTGCCTCAGTTCCTCCTAATGTCATCAATAAATTTGCCAAGACTTTATAATGGGAATAATGCCTTTTCTGCAGAGTCTCATTTACTAACCAAGGACCCATTAAAAACAAGAAAGACCTAACCCCGGGATCTTAGCTGTGAGACACTGTATCTCATTTTATCCATTCCCACCTCAGTCTATCATTCCCATTCAGCAGGGTTCTGTCAGCTCAGTTCTATTCCCAAGAATGAAAGCTCTGGCCATTGCCTAGGAAAAATCCTTCTCCAGAGCCATGAGTCTGCAGATATCTGTCCACTACAGCTCTATACTGGGCTAGTATGTAGTTCCTCCTAGGCTGGGTCTCTCGTCACCGTTTGGAATTTCCCTGTCCCCTCAGAGTACACCTGTACTTCAGGCCCTTTGTCAGGGCTGGTGCCACGCAGTAAGCCCAGTAAGTGTTGTAGGGGGGCGCCGATGTTTGAGGGGTGCCAAAATGGGGAGCCCGCTGTTGTGCTGTGCTATTGCGTCACTCATCTGCACCAGCATCTGTGGCACTTGCAGGGGGGTGCCAGAAACGCTAGCGCCATTCCTGCCCCTTGTTTTGATGAGCTTGTTTTGGGAACTTATCTTAGGTTCTTCCTGTCTGTAGGAATCACCTTTGCTGAGTCTTGTTAACCTTTTATCAGACTCATTATCTAGCAGCCACTTAGGGATTTAATTACTTCCACATGATACGAAGTGTCTCATTCTCCCTAACAGGAGCCTGTCATAGGTATGTTGTTTTTTCAGTCTCCTGAAGGAGCCAGGCCCTATGACCTGCCTCTTTCAAAATCTAATTATAATAACTAATAATTTATCATTTAATTCATCATTTAGTATTTGTACTATGGGACTGTTTAGACACCCCAATCACAGATGACTGCCCTGTTACAGTGGGTATTGTACATAAATAATAAGAAAAAAGACAGTCCCTGCTCCAAAGAGCTTACAGTTAGTAAGAAAGGAAACAACTTTTAGATAAGATAAGCAGAGTGATGCAAAATAATAGTGAGACATTCAGGATTAGTGTAATTAAGCAGTGATCACAGCACTCCAGCCACCTATATGCATTATTAATATCTATGAGTATCAGGCATTCCATACTTGATTGATTTGAATTGATATTTCATGGATTTCAATGGCACTCCTTGCTAAGTAAGGTATCCTCAAAACAAATAAGGGCAGCACAATCGAGCCCTAAATTTGCAGACACACCAGGCTAATTTAAAAGTAGGCTTATTGCACAGATAGGTTTTCCCATGTTCTCACACCTCTGTTTTTAATTAAAATGCTGACAATCAGGGGTAAGGGGAACAAAATACAAGGTAATTATATACAGAAAAACATATTTCACCAGAACACAAGCTATTAGCACTTTCTTGGCTATTTGATTATCTGACAGGCTTAAAGGTAAAAGTAATGTGAATTTCAAATCTCTAGCGGCTTCCTGGGGAGACTCTTGTCTCAGACAGTTTATAGTGAAGTGAGACATTAGAATGCAAAAATGAAGGAAGGGGAAAAAATACAATATAGGAGGAGGATATAAGCATATGGGGGCAAACTCAGCATTGCTGTAGTGTCATTGACTTGCATGATCGACTTATTAGCATCTGTTCCAAAATGACCCAATGAACTCCCACAAGCCCTAAGATTGTAAATGACCCTGTATCTTTAATCCTTTAGGCCCCAGCCCATTAAGGTTCTGAACCAGGAGCCTAACTTTAAGCACATGAGAATTTCCACTGAATCAAAATGATTAAAGTTAGACTTGTGTCCAAGTACATTGCTGGACTGGAACCTTAGTCCTGCTGTGTTACTAAAGTGGCATATCATAAACTTCTCAGATTTCAAAGGTTTGGATAGCTCCCACCTTATTACATGCCTTTCTTTATAGACAAGTTGCTCTCAAAGGGTATGTCTATTGTGCAGTTGGACAGTTGCGGCTGGCCTGTGACAGCTGATTCAGGGCTGGCCCGTGACCACTGACTCAGGCTCAAGCCCTGGAAACCCAAGAGACCTAATGTGAGTCAGCCACAGATTTTTCATTGCCATGTAGACATACCCTATGCTGTCTGTGTATTCCCTCTCTCAGGCCACTCCATCTTCCACTACAGGTCTGTATCTGACTTTTCCAGTCTCTGATACCCACATACCACAAGATCTCCTCCCTTGTGCACTGGCTGGTAAAGCTGTTCAACACATTCTGGACAGCTGTTCCTTAAAAATTTATATGTCCACAAACTTTCAGTCTCCTTTTCTATTTTCCTGATCACAGAACTGACCACTTCTTCCATGCACCTTCCTGTTCCCTGTACTATTCTGTTCTTTCTTTTATACCTTTTCACCATAATTAAACTGTGAAAATCATTGTCACAGTATGTCAGTGAAGCAAGAAATTTAATAAGGTTTTAAAACAGATTGGATGTTTATATGAATAACAAAAATATTCAGGGCTATAACTGTTAATGCTAGCAAATATTTTGGAAAACATATTATTATGTATTAGTATTACTGTAATGATTAGGCACTTGAGTCACAGTCCAGCTCCTCAATGTGCTAGGTGCTGTACAAATAGAACACAAAGAGCTTACAAGTACAAGATGAGAGACAATAGATGAATATAGACAGATGGGGAAGTACAGAGAAACAACGGGACAATACTAGTCAGTAGGCAGGGATGCCCAGAGTGCAGCTCATGGGCCACATGCGGCCTTCAAATGGCTGTTTTGTTGCAATAATATACTGAAAATGTATAATTGTATATTGTGTATAATGCACAAAGAACTGGGTTTGGAATTTTGCAGCCCTTGGGGCCCACATCAATGAGGCTCTGTGGCCTCTGTGTATGAAAACTTTGGGCACACCTGCCCTAGACCAAATGGCACCCCAGATAAAGATTGTCAGTGGCACCTGCCTTCTCCATTTGTTAAACTTTTAAAATCCTGATTCTGTATGATGTTTGTAGCCCATTTCAAAATTTTGATGCATAATTTATATGCATGATTTACCTCTGTCCTATAAGATAATTTTGCACACTGGGACCTGTAAATCAATATTTACACATCACATATAAGAAAATGAAAAAAAGTTTTCTTTAATCTTCTAGAAATATCTTTCAATTTTAAGAATACCAGAAATGTACTAACATCAAGAAACTGAGCTGTGTACCTATATTGGGTGGCATGGCATTAAACATGCCGTATTAGGGAGAGCAAACTTCTATGTTCCGCAGTCCTAGAAAGTCATGAAATACAACGTGTTAGGCATAGCAACAGAAGTAACAGTATTTTTTATATTGTTGCTTAGATAGGGGTTTTATGGACATTTTGATGTCTCATTAAATATTGCTTTTATTAATCACTATTTACACTCTTCTTGTTTTAAAATACAAAACCATTTACACAATAACCAAGGTTCACCATATTTTAATTGGGCTTTCACTTCACTTATCTCACTGACAGACTGGTGGTGGCTCACCTCTTACATAACTGCAAGGGTGTGGCTGACAACATTCTTGGAGGTTCAAGAAAAATGTAGTTTTCAGGAAGTCTGGAAGATTTTACAAAAATTTTACAGAAGTCCAGAACATTGTAGGAGGTTAGTGAAACAATCATTCCACACATAGAATACCTGAAACATTTTACTTCATTCTGTTTTCCCTTTTGTCATGAATAACAAAAATAGCACCCCAAGCCTGGCATACCCTGAGTGCAGTAGCCAGGTAGTTGTCTGGATTGCCTGCCCCTAAATCTAGTCAGTATGCCAGACAATTGTATCAGCATGCCAGCAGCCTAGCTAATCAGCATTTGTAAGTATCATGGAAAAGAAAAAGTTGAAGGAGGGTTCAGGGCTTTGAAGCGAAACAACATATTAGCTGTGCAGATGTTTACAGAACCTGGTTCATTTGAGGGTTTGTGCCAAACTCTAACTAATAGGAATTAGGAGATTTTTACACCTTCCTCTGAAACATTTGTTGCTGACCATTGTCAAAGATAGGATACATAACTTGCTGGACCTTGGATCTCTTCCAGTTTTGCAAGTCTTCTGTGCACTCATCACAACCACCATCAGTGATGTCACCACTAACGCCGAGTTTGCTCCCTGGGTACCAATTATACTTAAAGTATAAATCAAAACAATCTATTCAGCTTGTTCTTTTTCATTGTCCCTTTCTATTTATGCACCTGCTTAGCTGCTAGGATTATAGGGACAACAAAATAATAAAAAAAAAATTTTTTGGAAAATACCCTAAAATTCCGAAACAGATTTACTCACATCTGATCGTCTTATAAACCTCTTCTCACTGTCCCTTTCTAATATGCATATCTCAGTATAACTATTAAAGAAGACCCTTAAACCATCCACAAACATAAAGTTAGCTGTGGTTTATAGATTCTTATATTCACCCTCCTTTTCTTTATTTCTTGCACATGACAAATATATTGTACATGGCTCTCACACTATTTTCCATGGCCTCAATGCTTTTCTGCCACATATGAAAGCATGTTAGTTTTCATAAATTGTACGTTGAGTTCTCCTAGGTGCCCCATGTCACCAAATAGTTGTACTTCCCCTTCCAGAATATCTCTTTTGTTTCTTGAACCACAAAGAATACATAGGATTGAAATAAAGAGAAAAAAGTGATATCATTACTATTGTCCTTTCATGACATAGCACTGTATGTTGCCAAATGGGGAAGCACAGAGGTCCATAAGTCAGCCATCTCCAAATGGTCTAACTGTGTCATAGCTTCCTTTTTCATGCTCCTCATTTTTCAAGCTTCTAGTTTAGGGGCAGTCTTTAAGGGGGAAAATACCCCAATCATTTTAAAAAGGCTGCTGTATCTAATGTTGCGTATCATGAACTATCATAAATGTATTACATTTATAGCTATATTCAAATTATACTTAATACAGCTCCCTAACTGCATAACAGAATTTTACAGAATAAACCTTCTGATCATCTCTGGGTACAACTTCACTAATAGGGATAAATCAAAATGTCTTAGATCGGCTTTGTACCCCTAAGGCACAATGTAAATGATGAAGGGAAGGGACTTCTTTTTTGTCATATTCTCTTCAAATATCAAGTTATATTAAAGAAAACATTTTTTCCTCAATCGCAGGTGCATGTAGAAAGAATGAGTGACAACTTGATGTCTTCTCTTTGATAAGTCTACTCCCTTGGCATTTTTAGATGTACTTTCATAAATGAGCTTCAATTTGTCAGAGGAGCTGTGTCTCACCATCTGAAAAACTGTATTTAAAAATGTGCTTACTGCTTCATAATTCACAGAGGACCGTGGAAGGTAAAGCAATGATTCTTCATGTGTCTTGCAAGAGACCAAGTGGGAACAGTGCATATTTGTTCCTAAAAGTCAAAGTACTGTAGGGAAGAAGGTAATCATGATGTCTGCATTTCTCCACCATCTATTTGGCAATTTATTTGATATTTTTACATGCCACGACTCCAGGGATGATCATGTAATTCCAGAATCTGTCTGTCTGCCAAAAGAAAAAGGCAGGTAGAGACCATTTAATAGTGTAAGGATGTACTTTATACAGGATTTATGTTTGTTTGCCTGCGTGATGTACAGGGACCGATACACAGAGTCTGGAATTAGTTTGCATAAGGTATATTTCAAATAGTTTTTACTCTTTACTTATGAAAAAGAATATAAGTCATTTCAGTTGTTGTGACATTTATTAAAACTCAATAACATCATGCAACTTCAGCTGTTATAAATAATCTTTGCTCCTTGACTTCAAGCTATGACAATTCACATCAGCTGCAGATCTACTTCACAGTACTTCCAAAATGTTCCCCTGCAATTTGGGAATACTTAAGTATTTAAAACAAATACTGATCAAACATAGCTTCTTTCAGAACTGGACCTATCATTTCTCAGTAATTTGAATCTGACAGTATCCCTTTAGCATTACTGCTTCTTTGGATTCTAATCTGAGACTCAACCTAGCTGGAAATGTATTGCCTCATTTACCTTTAACCCCCGTCTCATTACTTCTAAATAACTCTTCATTTTGCCTTTGGTTATCTTCCTGAAAACTGCCAATAAAAAGAGTCCTATTTGAGCTGCCACATTGTAAAAGTTGTAAAATACTGCAAGGTATCCGAAGTTTGAACTATAATGTATGATAAACATTACAGCTAACATGCACATGCCACTAGCAGAATTTATATAGATCTGATAGGCTCCACTGATTAGACTGTTTGCTCATGACTGCCAAACACTCGACAAATAGCCAAATTTTTTGCAGCTTGAGCTGTGCATAGTATTATCAAGTTGTAAGCAATGTTCCATCTGTGTAACCACTTATTCTCAGGCTCTGTTGAACAGATATATCACAATAGTCAACATCTGATTTGGCACACATTCTGCCCAGATTTGAATGCTGAGTCCACTGATACAGTATATTTACTATATCCTGCTGCCTATTGTTGGAGCTCTATCACTGTTAATGACCAATAGGCTAGATTTTAGCTCAAAATAGACCTCATGTAGTTGAGTAAGTACCCCCTTTTCTTCCCTACTTGGATCATGAGTCTAAATGCATAGGTGTAGCCAGGACTGCTGGTGCACTTATCTCTCTCGGGAGCTGTTGGGCAGGAAGTGTGTGCAGCCTTGGCAGTGATACATAGGGTTCTTCGATCCTATAATTTTTAGTCTCTGTGAGTCGGCATCAGGAAATAGATCAAAGGAATGTTTGTATCTCCTTCTGCTATATGGCTAGCATGGATAAGTCAAAATCAAGTGCTCTTAATTTCAAAGCTGGGTAAAGCAGTTGGGCCTGGCTCTGGGGCCCTGGATTGGGATGGGGATGGAGACAGGCAGGCAGCCCAGGTCCACAGGCCCAGACTGGGATGGGAATGGGGATGGGTAAGGTGGCCACCACCATGGGAGACCCAGCTTTGGAGTCCCAGGTGGGGCTGGGACTGGGTCTGGCTGCCACCACTTGGGGCAGTTGTGCTGACACTAGGGGGCACGTGCCCTCTGTGCCTGGTGCCAGTGACACTACTGGAGTCAAGTTCCTTTCATGTGTTCCTTTTGGCTATGTCTACACTAGCAAATTAATCTGGACTAAGCAAACTTAGTCCAGACTAATTTGAACCCTGTCTACACTAGCCTTTGGCTAGTTCAAACATTTTTTTTTTTTTTGCTTGAACTAGCCAAAGCTTAGTTCAACCTAGTTAGTTCGGCTGGTTAGCCGCTTTGGCTAGTTTGAACTAGCATGATGTAGATATAGCCTTAATGACTCCACCACCTCTTCTTGGTTTTCATCGGTCATGCTAAGTTTTCTGCAGAAGCCTAAAAATGGCTAAAACCAGAATAGTTGGTAGCCCACCCCAGTAACTGGCAGGGGCTTAGATACCTGTCTGATTGCTAACGTGGACCTATACAGCACTTATGCCTGGCCCTACTTACTGGACAGAGTGAGCTAGCAGGGGGCAGAGGGAATGCTGTCATTTGTTCCTGGTAAAGATCAGGAGTAAGGGAAGAAGAAGGAAATAGGGGAGGAAGAGTGACTCAAAGAGTGATCTTGAGTCTCATTGCCACCTGGTACTACTCCTGGGACAGAGCAATCTACACACGTGCGTGCACATACACACACACAACTTGCTCAGGGCTATGCCTAAAGGCAAAATCTAGCCCTTTGCTCGGTACATTGTATATTATTAAAAAAGAAAAATCTTATATGACAAAACTGAACGCTTGCTTTGCCTTGTATCTGTCATGTTAGCTTTTCAGTTTGAACAGTGTGCTCCATATACTCCAGCGGTCTGCTGTCCTACTGAAGTATTTTGCAGGGTTTATCAACCATCTCTAATGCAGGAGTCTTGAGGCAATCCAGCATGCCATTTGCTTACATTTCTTCTGCACTTTAAAAGTATGGAAGATATTATTAGTACAAGGTGATATTCCCTACTGCTTTGATCTGTACAATATTTCTGCTTATTTCAGCCTCTGAATCACAGCTGATGCCATGTTACATAACTGTTTTCATTATTGTTACATCTAGCCTTCAGTCCCAGCTCTCCTCCCATCATGTTACCTGACTTAACCTCTGCTGTGTCTAGCTCACATTGGATTGGAAAGGGAGGCATGTGGGAAGGGCTGTGCTGCTCAGAAGCCCTTGAGGAGCACTGACTGACTGAGAGTGGCCATAAACCTCCTGGGGCTCTTGGGCAGATTTTGCCTTTAAATTCAGCTGCTGAGCAAAAGGGTACTGTATAAACTGTGTCATCCCCACGGATAGCGCCCAAGTGGACTTGTGCCTCAGACACACATTTCTTCTCTTCTTCTCATTGCTCCAGGAGAGATGATCCAATCCAACAGCAAGATACAACACACCTGATGCTAGCCAGTTTTACTAGAAAGCATGGGAGGGAGAGGAGCCAAAACTTCGCACAATCTGTCACTCCCCATTCCCTTCCTCTGGGGTATGTGGAAGGAACAGCAGATGCACAGTGTTCACTTACACTTGCACACAGGCAGTGCTTTTTTTGTGATAGTACACAGGGGTATAGAGTACTGGCACCTTTTATTTGCTGGCACTGCTGCCCAGCTGCGGGGTTGGTCAGGGTCAGAAGGGGAAAGGAGAGTACCTGCACACTTTTTTCTTTTTAAACAAAAAAATGCACTGCACACATGAATCCGTGGTTCAGGTGGCCTGCACCTGAGCATAGGAGTGAAGCAGGGGTCTTACTCTCCCTTACATTTCTGTATAGATCTATAGTAAAAGTCATGACATTGTCTAGAGTGGCCATTTTAGCAACAGCTGACTAGTTCTCTGAGAACACAGTTCCCTGATCTATTATGTACAAGAGCATCCAGCAAGGCACAGTGTAAACTTGATTTAAACTCACTCCCTGATTGCAGGATTAACAGTGATTCAAATGCTGTAAAAGTTGGTATTGTAATATGGTATTTTTATTTACAAGTGGTTTATAATTTAAAGTAAATCATGAAGCTAAGAAATCATGCTACAGTTCTTTGTGGGCTTGTGCAAATCTTTGCACAAAGATTCATATTAGACAATATGCAAATATAATGAGATGCTGGCATGAGGCAGTCTACAGAGAGTCAATCATATAAAGAGATTGGATTTTGCTTGTTAATTAAATAAATCACTAAATAACTCAAAGACATTAGTAACCAAACTCCAAACTCCACAGCAGCTCAGTAAAAACTTCTCCTGGAGTAAGCTGCATGTAATATTTCTTTGGGGTTTGGGGGGGTTTCTGTTGTTGTTGTTGTTTCATTTCACTTTGTTGCATCTCTAATGACTGGGAAAGAGGAAAAAGCAAGTGATAGTATGTTCTTATAACTTGAGTGAATGCTGTATAATGCTTGCTTAAATCAGGCCTTGACAAAAGTATGTTTCTGGTCACCATGATGACCAGTTTTAGTAGCCTGTCACCTAGCTCCACTTCACACATATAATGTAGATGCTCCTTCTGGTGGCCAAAAGTAAACTTGCTGGTGCCTAGCTGTGAGCCAATTTTGTCTACCCCTGGTTTAAATAGTCCTTTAAGAGAAGAGAAGAAAGAGAGATTTAGAGAGGCAGTGTTCTAGTACACAGAGCCCTATACAGGGCTTAGGTCGGCTGGAAACTCTTCCTGATTCTGGAACTGACCCGGTCATGACCCTAGGCAAGTTACTTTGCTGATCTGTACCTCAGTTTCCTCATGTCTAAAATAGGGCTTATGTAACTGGCCTCCTTTGAAAAGCTCTTTGCAGTCTGTGGAGACATAGTGCTATAGAGGAAGTAGGGATGATTATTGCTATTTTATTATTATAGGATGTACATTTTCTCCTTACTATGTAATATATTGAGTGAAACAGGGAAATGAAGTTTGTTGACTGAGATTTGCCAATGACTGAAGTAACAGAGAAACCTTATCTAAGGAAGCTGAAGTCATGTCATGCAAGTTAAGGACTCTCCCAAGCTATTCTTTCATTTTGAATAATTCATTAGCTAACACTTTTCAACTGGAGAGTCCCAAATAGATCACAGGGAGGGTTTTGTGCTCCCTCAGTCATTGCTTCTCATGAAATGTATTAAGGTTTGTATAATGAAGGGATGCATGTATTTAAAGAGGCATTTTTACAGAACTTAAAAATTAGTCCACATTGTATAAATCTGTGATGAATGTGAACATTCATAGCAAGTAATAGAGTGAATTTGTAAGGAACAGCTAGAGGAAGCTGATCTGTTGATAGGAAAGTTAAAGAGTTCTCTCCTTCTCTGAAAACGCTCCAAAGCTTTTTACCTTTAATTCATATTATCAAAAGTTAATATTTCATCAGATAAAGCTAGGAAAGATCCACTATCAGCTCACTGTAATGCTCTAAGAAACATACATCAGCAAGTTTTCCACTGGTGTAAATTGATGTAGCTCTACTGAGGTCATTTGAATTCAGGTATTTACACCACTTGCAATCCTAGACCTATCAAAAGTCCCACTGACTTCAGTGCAAAAGGGATTGGTCTATATGCAAAAGAGAGAGGTGAATACAAGAAAATGTGCATTCTGAATACCCAGCCTGAGTAACATGTCAGATACAGGAACTACCCAAGAGCGAACTATATATTTAATATCATCAAAAAAAAGCTAAACAGCTAAAAATCACCATTTTTTCCACTGAAATCACATTGAACTTAAAATGGTCATAACATTAAATAAAGTTTAACAAATTGATCTTTTTAACTAAATTAATAAACTTCCTTTTATTTCTCAGCTAGCTAGGTTCATAGCCTATACTTAATGATGATGCACTTGATTAAATAAAATGAAAGAAAAATGAAAGTTCCTTCAGACATTAAAATGAATAATGAGTTTAGACTTAATCCAAAAGCAATTTAATTTTAAACATTCATATGAAATTAAATGAGCCATTGAATTTTCTATATAAGCAAGCATTAATCTTATGAAGCTATGAAGACTGGAATGTTATATAGTGACCCATTAATTTCAAAGCCTAATACAAGGTCTGTTTAATGCCTGCAGTCCATTAAAAAGTCTGATCCCACAATATAACTGCTTTTTCATAAAAGTTTAAACCCCAATTCATTTTTTTTATTGCTCTAATCATTTGATAATCTGCTCTGACAAGATTACGGCTGCAAATCTAAAACCAGTATATGTAATTTCTTCATGTGAAGCAAGTTTTGCATATGGATTTTTCTAAATTTGAGCCTTAGTCCAAAGAAAGGATTTATTAGAGACTTATGGAGTCAAATAGAGATTAAATTGCTACACTTGTGATAGTAAATATTCAGCCGCAACATTAAACTGATTCTCCCTTATGTTAAATGAGTGGACATTCTCAGGTTACTTATCCAGAAAATTTAACCTAATTCAGTAGAGAGAGGTGACTATATTTTATGGGCCAAAAAATACATTCCTTAATTTAAATACCTACAAAAGTCAGTGGGAGTTTTTCTTCAGTCACTAAGTATGTTGACCCATTCATTCTGTACTATGCATCATCCTTAGCGCTAAGCAAGATAAGATTTTTCCATCTTGTGAGAATTTTTTAGAGCTTGCAATTTTTTCTCATATCAGGAAAAGTCAACACCTTGAAAATTCGTAGGAAGTGGCAAACAAAAAGATATTTCAGTGTGGGTTAATTACACCATTTTCCTTTGATAATTGGAAATCTTTTGTTTCCTCTTTGACTTTTACTGTTTATTGCAAAGCATTTTAAAATATAAATTATGTTAAATTTCACAATGAAAAGGAATTTTGACAGCCAGAAATTTAACTGATCCTTTCCCATGAACAGTTCCAGTTTTGATGGATCAATATTTCTCAACAATACTGAAAGACCATAATTTAAAAATTCCTGAACAGCTCTTCCCAGAACTGCAGCTCTGCTGATTTTAGTGTCTCCATGATGACTTATGCCAGCTGAGGATGTAGTTTAGAAACTTTCTTTTCCAGGTTCTTATGAATAGTGCAACTCATGATGTGTTTCAAAAAGAAAAATAAATTAAAATAGAGCTCTTAAAACTGCCCTTTTAAATTAATGAGATGGTTTGATAATAACAAAGTTTGATGGCATATGTTCACCATTTTTTTATCTCCCATCTTGGAAGGTCAGGGTTTGAAATGCCTGTTGCTAATCAGTAGTTTCATCTACAAAAACCAATCAGAGGAAAGGTTGATATTTAAATATGTTTATCCTGCTAAACAGGTGTTTCTATTTGACATACTGTACCTAATTCTAAGTAATTTTCACAAATCTAAGGTCAATGAGAAATTACAGATCTTAAAATAAGACAAAAACAGTTGCAATGTAGTTGTTAAATGAAAAGGATAATACTTAACTTGTTAAAATTTGTGTTTTCTTTATTCCCTTTGCTTGAACTTTAGAAGTGGCTGCAATATTTGGAGAAACAATATACTTCCATTATTTCTGATGGTTTTTTGTGACACACGTTTTAAAATTCAGGGAAAAGCCAATCCAGTACTAATACAGACCTGTTAGAAATACAGCCCATTATTGCTCAAAATAATTCTGGCACCCTGACTGCATGTACGGTGTGTCATGGCAAAGGCAATGCCTACATTCAGAGCACTGATGGAACCCTACTGAGCACAGTGGTGGTGTTCCTGATTTACACTGCCATAGGTGAAAGCAAAATCCAGATTTGGTTAACTACATGGGATACATCTACACTTGAGCCTTAGGTCAGACTTAATCTTCCCTAAATTGACCTAAGGAAAGGTCCATCCACACTGGGAATTTATTAAGTTGACTTAAGCACTTCTTTAAGTTGACTTAAGTCAGTGTAGACAAGGCATAGCCCTTAAGTCAACTTCATAAGATTGATTTAAGCATTAAGTTGACCTAGCAGCTGCCCATGTGGTCATAGGCAGTCTACAGGAGTTTTGAACATGGACACTCTAAATTGACTTAACAGAGCCTCCAGTGTGGACATATCCAAGGGTGTGTGGTAGCAGAAATACTAATTCGTCCTTGCATGGCACCTTTCCTCAGGAGTAAACCCAAATTCATTGACTTTTTCTCAGTTACACCATTGTAGCTCCATGGGCTTCAATGGATTTGCTCCAGCAAACTCAGTCCAGACTTTGCACTGTCCCCAAAGCCAGGCTGTGCCTTAATGACCACATTAACTCTTATTCCACTAGAGATATTTTAGCACTCCTCCCTTCTGAGTCATTCTTCATTTGCTATCATATGACAAAAATATGACTCTCAGAACATTTCTTTCAGTAAAGGCTGAACATAAATAGGGTAGTTTCTAGTCATGCAGTTCAACTTCCTTTAGTGGTGTGACCCTGTTATGAACAGAGTGAGTAAATCTACAGTGTGTGTAGCTTCTAGGTATCATTACCATCAGCACACCTGCCAGAATTTCTTGCACCAGTGTAAGTCCATGAAGTTCAGTGGTATTTCTCCCAATTTATAGTGGTGAATCTGCTCCATATGCACAGTCACTCATGGAATTCCAAAATACAGCCATCTCTGAGGCAGAATGCACTAGCTTCTCTACACCATCAACACTACTTTCTAGAATTTAAGATATTCAGAATATAGACTGGAATATGGGCAGGACCTTGGGTTAAACATCCTACTTTGCAAAAGGTGCTTTACAATACATAAATCCTATGGGTTACTGAGCACCTTCATCGCCCGGGAAATCAATTGGAGTTAAAGGCACTAATCACTTCACAGCATCAGGGCCCAAAAGCTTGAGTGGTTTTATTTTCCTGTTTTATTTTTTCTTTGGGAATGGGCGACATCATGCTCCTCTGGTGAGGAGCCCCTCTACCTGCTAAATGCTGAAGCAGAATCAGTGTATAGTCACTTTTGTACTCCATGAACTTGGTACTGCTGAAAAACCTGTTGAGGCATAGGTCTTTGTGGTGCAGCATATTCATTGCAGCATGACCATTTCCAGCAAAAGTACTTCCAGAATGACATTAAAGCTGACAGTGCCCAAAGAAGATAAGCAGAAACAAAGGGCAAGAAAACATCCAATTGAACACCACTAGCATTTTCCAGAACCGCTTCTCATAGACTTGTTTGTTAAGGAGGGGTGAGCCTGTCTGGTCACCTAGTCCCTTTCCCAGTCCAAATAGAACTAGTCAAGAATTTTCTGATTAAATATTTTGTTTTGTTTTGTTTAATGAGTAAATGTTGAAATATCAAACCAGAAAATGCTTGTGAAATAATCTTAGTTTGATGAAACCTCTGACTCAAAAAATTTGGGGTTAAAAATGTTTTGAGTTTGCCATACAAGACTGTTTGATTAACGACTTTTCATTTGGAAATTGTGGCAAGTTTTCACATTAAAAATGTTTCTAAAAAAGAAAAAAGTCTAAATGAAAATGAAATGTTTAGAAATTACTGTTACAAAATATGTTGATTGACCTGAACTAAATTTCTTTTTTCAGATTATTAGTGAGTGAAAATTTTCAACATTTTGACATTTTGTCTTGATGCAGAACAGGAAAAAATCTCAAAATGTCACAAATTCTCTTGGCCTGGAAAAACCATTTCCCATCCAGCCCTCATTCCCATATTCCATGATCACACTGTGTCTGCCTTTCTTCGTTTAGGATGTAGAGCAAGATTGTGATCTGTGGCCATTATTAATGTGTTGCAGCATGGAAACTATGGTAAATTCATAAGTAGATTGTTAAAGTAATTCCCCAAGATATGCCAATAAAAGAAACCGATTTCTTTATATTACTACATCCTCAAAGCAACACCCTTGCTTTATAAAATCAAATTTCAAATACATGGCTGTTGAATCCCAAAATATACTGACACACATTGCAACACATTTGGTAACTGAATTTTGGGAATTCACTGTGCTAGGCAAACAAAATACACACACTTCAAAAAATTAGAAGAGGACCATTAGAGCACTAGCAAAATTGTAGGTTGTTGAAATAATTGATTTCTAATTTCAACTAACTATTGAGTTTCCTTAATAATTACTTTGAACTGAGGAGATGAGCTCAGATCAGTTACAGTAATGTCAGTTGGTAATATAAAGACACTAATGAAACATGGGTTTTCTAATAAGAAAGTGAGAATTATAAGCAATAAGACACAGCATGGGATGTGATTATCATGAGACAATAATATCCCTGGAGCACTTTTCTGCGTAAAAACTGGCTATTCCCAATACATGTGCATATTTCATAATAACCCCAATTCAAGAAGTTGCCTTATCGAAGTAGTTTTACAATACTACTTTCAGATTTAAACAGAGACATTATCCAAATAAATTGCTTTGGATGGCTTGAACTTTGAAGCTGGAAAATTGACAGAAATATATCCAAGAGAAACTAACTTCCTGATTTCTGATTGTTGATATTTGGACAAACACACCTCCGTTTTCCAGAAAAGTAAAATGGTGGTGAGCCTCACAGTATGTTCAAATGAATCTATCCCTTTTGGAGAGGGAGCAATCAATCAGACTTGGAATTACTCCCAGAATAGATGCTGGCTCTCATTTCTTATTTCATTAGTTATATTTACCATCATTGTGAATCAGTTTATTCTTCCCAAGAGCCTGCAAAGACAATGACATTTGTTTTCATCCTCATTTCCCAAATTATAACACATGAAAGGCCCTATGCATCCCCCAGTCTCGTGAACTGCACAGTGGGGAATTAGTGCTGTAAATGAGCAACACAACGTGGAATGTAAAATGGTTTCTTCTGTCTGTGGACACATTCTGCCCAGTGATGAGGAAAAAACACCCTATACCAGAAGAGAAAAAGTTAAGGAGAGACTTTAGGGCAGTGAGTCTCGTTCACTATTCCATCAGCTACACCTAAAGAGGAAATTAAAGGGCATAACTTGGCTAAATCAGGAAGGAGGCTGGAGTTCTGCCTTTCTTCCTGAAGGAGAGTATTGCATGCAGAGCTTCAAAAACAGATAAAAGCATTAAGCAATGTTTGCATCAGAAAATGTTTGGGAGCCACACCCAAAGAAGAAACAGAAGGATCATCCCCTAGGACATTGGGTAACAACCCAGTGCTGAGTTGTGTTTGCTTTCTGTTATAGAATATTTAAGGGACAGAGCCCTGAACTCTGTCCAGAAGAGTATAAGACTAAAAGGACAATAAGCCAGCGATCCAGAGATTGCCTCAGCGGACAAAAGAGAGAGATTCTTCTTTGCCCTTTGGGGAGGCCTGAGGTTGTGTCTGGGTGTCAGGAAGGTCCAGTCAAACCACTACATGCTCCTTTGTTACAGTCTCTTCTCTTGACTCTATCGGTGCTTCCACCTATCACTTGTGACTCTCCCACCATCACGTCCTCTCCTTCATGTTAGTCCAACTACTCCATGGCTCTTCTGTCTTCATCAGCTTAAGGACCTGGTAGCTACACTGTGAAGTCCAGACTATAGCATCCTATACCCATTATACAACAGGAAGGAAAAAGAAGGATTTTGCATGCCAGTTGCAATTCTTTCCAGAGTTCCCTTTGGGTCAGGAGGGCTCTGTACTTTCCCCAATATGGACCATTCTGTTCAGTACAGAATTTGGCTCCTGAAGCAGAGAGGATATGTTTATATTATTATGGCACGAGTCACCAGACAGTGCTGCCACACAGTCCTACAAGGTCCTTTCTTAGCATGGAAGTGATGTACAGTACGAAGAAATGCAACACGGTTATTTTGTGATGTAGTTTCTTTTGCAAGCAGCACAGGACTATGCACTCTGCCATAACCTGTGTGGCTAAGTCTACACCAAAAATCTTAGTTTGGACTTGATTAGTCCTAACTAAGTAGTTCAAAACTTATTTTTAACTAAACATGGTCTTTTTAGTTCGAACTAGCCACACTTTTTTAGTTAAAACTAAAAAAAAAACCCCACATTTAGTTCGAAGTAACCACTAGTTCGAACTTTTTAGTTCAAACTAGCAAGTATCCATTGGGCTAGTTCAAACTAAAACTGCAAATGAGTTTGTACTAAGCAGTTATTTCAGACTAACCAGCCAAACTAGCTAGTTCGAACTAACCTTAGATTCATTCAAACTAAATTTACTTTTTAGTTTGAACTAGACAAAGGCTAGTGTAGATAGGGTTCAAATTAGTCTGGACTAAGCTTGCTTATTCCAGACTAATTTGCTAGTGTAGACATAGCCTGTAAGTAGAATAAATTCTTAAGACAGAGTTGCTCCTTGCAGTCCAGACGTCAGTGCTTGTGCTGAGTTCTGAAAAAGCAGATTTCCTGAGTGCTGTTTGCGACCACCTTTGTTGCAGGATTGTTGAATACAGTGAAAAATAAATATGTTGCCTAATGCTCCATATCATTAATCTATTTTCCGATAGGAAGCTGACCTGCAAGGCTCTGCTACCACATAGTGCAGCAATTTTATACTGTAGTAAAGGACAGTATCTATTTTCTCATAATATTCCATGAGGCACATTCTGCTTTGAGTTATACCAATGTGTGTCTGCAGCTACTTCCCTGAAATCAGTGGAATGATTTTAAGGTTTAAATAAAATCAGACTCGGGCCCAATGGAGTCATTCTGGCTTCAGCAGGCAGTAACTGAGATCAATCATTCCAACAGAATTATTCCAGATCTAAATTGAGACTGGAAGTAGAACTTGGCTCACTGTATAATGGTATCAATGCAGTAGAACTTTTTGTTCTGTAATTCATGACTGTATTCTGATTTTTAACAGGAGTTAGCACCTTGTGACAAAGTAGAGACGAAAAATTACAGTTTGATTTGGGATGGGATTTTTGAAATCTGACTGTTAAAATATATATGATTTAAAAAAAAACAAACCTTTAAATTGTCTCTAATGCTTTTTTGTGGCTTCCATTATAATTTGTTACCCTGTCATTTTCTGAACTTTATGGCATTTCCAAGTCCAAACACAATACCTGCCAGATTAGATTGTTTCTGTCTGACCCTGATTTCAACCATCATCTCAGGCCTATAATCAGCGCAAAACTGAATCATGTACGGGATTACAATATGTCTCCAAGAATAATGGTGCTCATCTTAAATAGAGCAATACTTTTTCATTTATGTATAACTTATTAATGCTCAAGAATCTTTTCTTGTCCATGAGCTGATTGTGTAACTTCTACGGTGCAGCATACAGGTATGTTAATTTCTTCTGAAAGAACAAAATATAACGGAAGGATAAATTAAACAAAGGTTACATACAAAAATATCCCACTTCGCCACTTGAGAAAATATTCCATGTGTCAATTATATTAATACCATTGAAGCAACTATTTTCATGGATATGAGTGATAGTCAGAAGTGTCTTTGTGAAGTCTCTGCTTTAGCTGTAGGAAATTACATTTACACTCTGGGGTTTCTGCACTGATGAAATATGTTCATTTCTGACTCGAAAGAAAGTAAATAATTCTAAAGGGAAACAAAAAAAGTTCAGCTTTCAGGACAACACATATTTGTTCTGTCTCTGCATAGACAATCTATCAGGTTGGAAATTACACAGCTGTGAACAAAGCCGACCATTTCTCAACAGTGACAGTCTCCTATTGTCTCCCAGCAACTTACCCTGAGCATGCACTTTAAAATGAAGCCATAACATATTGCTCATATAGAGATTGTCTTCTTGTGATGATCTTTGCATCACAAGTAAAGGCAGAATATATATGTCAATATGCACAAATGATTGTCAATGACTTTCTTTGTATAAGATTAGCTTCTTTGTACTTGTTAGTGTTTTCTGCTATTCATTATTCTCAAACATGCCTCTCTTACCAGTTTGACTGTTAATCTAGGACCATCCCAGAGCTGGGTAAAAACCCAGAGCTGTAAGTATGTAAAGGCAATGTCAATAAAGCATGCCAAACTAGATGATCGCAGCAGTCATTTCTGGTTTTAGAATCTATGCAGTCAAATTGCACCAATCAAATGTAAATCATCAGTGAGCAGATTTCACCAATGTAGAATATATTTCTACTCAAGACAGGGTGTATCGAATCTGAAAATAAGTGGTAGAAAAGCAACCCTCATCAGCCCCCATGCATGTAATCCTTTATCCACTCCTCGCTGACGACACCCCTTTGTAAAATCAGCCCTGATGACATAATCAAGACCAATGATCCTACGGAAAGGAGAAAATAAGCCTTATGGTGCCCAAAGGCAACCTCCAGTGTGGTTCTGTTCCTCATGACACCTCCGTTGCCCAAAGGCATGCTTCGTTTTTGACTTCTTTACCATCCCACTCCCATCAGCCCATTAAAACCTCCAGATATGCTGTAGTCCGTGCTCAAAATACTAAGCACAGTAAGTGGACACAGTTCAAGTGGAAACCAGAAAGCATCCTGATAAAGTAAAGGAGCTTCCAGGAACCAGATTTGCTCATCAATACTCTGCATGTTCTTTGCACCGCCTTCGTATGTCAATACAGCAGTGACTGTGTTGACCACAATCTTCCTTAGCTGCTTTATGGTTTTAAACACTATTCATGGTTGCTGCAGTGACATGTGTAACCCTCTCCCTTTTCTCCCTGGATTACCTGGGAGCAGGCAACACTCACGTGTGCACAGGCACCTAAATTTGATGACAAAGAGATCCTGAGTTTCCCAGTGTTGATGTTGGGATTGTGAGAATCCTCTATCCACTCTTCTGCTGCAGTCCCTTTGCTTTACAGGAAATTAAACTTGGTGGTGGCTCCAACTGGCTGGGTCTGGTACATGCTCAGTGGCGTGCCTTGAGAGCCTCCAGGACTAAATCCATGCGACTAAGACCCATGTGGGATGGGTCTAATACTAATTATATATATAATATATTCATAGTGCTTAATTGCATGTAACAAACCTTTACTTAACAAAGAAACTTACCATAACAGGATGGAACTGAATATTACTATTAATTTAAATACACAGGGGCAAGTAAATAAATCAGTGAGCAGACGCAGAATACAGGTTAAAGGAAACTTGTCTAACTAGCATGTTCACAGCCGTTTTTGCAACTCCGAGGGCTCACTTCCCAGAGTTCAGAACCCCAACCCCCTGCTTGTGTGGGCGCGCTTGGAGGGTCAGTGAAGGAGACAAGGCAGCTCTCTGCTGGTCCAGTGTATTCGTTCAGAACCACGCTGAATATCTGGAGTGAGCCCAACCAGTAGTCTGTAGTCCTGGCCCTGGTTCAAAGGGACTGCCAATGTTCCCTCTAATTATTCGTAGGCTCTGTCTGCAAAACATTTCTTTGTGTGTGCAAAAAATTCCGTTGTGAGCACCAATATTAGCACTATTGAATTTTTTTGTGCACACTTTATTTTGTTGTGTGCGCAGGTTTCATGACCTGTGTGTGCACGCACATGCGCACAGCTTAGAGGGAACAGTGACTGCCATGCTGCCTCTCCTCAGGCCCAGTCAGTCTCTCAGCAGATTCGCTTGCTTTACAAGCCCTGCTCCAGATTGGAGGAGGGAGACAGACACTCACACCCACACTGCAGATCCAGCTCAGTCAGCTTTAGGCTCAGATGCTGTTTTTGAGCTGAGTAAGCCACCAACCTCTGAAGCTCCCTGCTTGAGTGAGCCTCCAGCAGTCTCAGGAACCCCAGGAATAGGGCTACCAGATACCAAAGCCTGGAAGGGAGGACAGGGAAGTACAAAAAGGAGGACATTGGAGGACACATGGAGAAAATGTAGTACTACTGTAATATTCTTCTGTTTTTAAGGGGCCCTGGAATGCTTTCCCCTAAAAATAAGGTATTCCAGCATACTTTTAACCCCTATAAGTAAAAAGCCAGACAAAATCATGTCTTTTTAAAATGCCTGCCAGATGGAGGACATGAAGGTAAAAAGGAGGACATGTCCTCCTTTTGCCTGACATCTGGTAATCCTACCCAGGAGTGGCTTCAGGAACCCCGGGAGCACTCACAGCAGCTTCCAGATTCAGACATGTCTCTCTCCCTCTGTGGAGACCCCTTTCATCCCCCTCTGCTTCCTCGAGTGGCAAGCAAGGTCCCTCAGTGGAAAACTTACAGCACATAGGAACTGCTTAAATGTTAACCTCCTACTTGATTTCAGAGGCCCCTAAAGTACAGGGTGCCTACACATGGAAGGACCTTCTTAAGCAACACAAACATTTTCTAGCCTCAGTCTTGGCATTTGTTTTTTGTTGTTGTTTTAGTTTCATTTTTTTCCCCCTGGTATTTATATAAGGAATATGTGCTTCTTCATAAAACTTCATTTAATGGCTCGCTCAATTCAGTAAAGGTTTGCAGCTAAACTGACTTAGCAGACTTTTCACATGTGGATAGGATTTGGCCAGACTTTAAATGACTGATCTAAAGCCCATTGAAATGAATTTGAAGACTCCCTTTAAGCCTAAAGAATGACACAATTGTGAATTTTACTGCAATCTGGGTACTTTTCAGGTGCCCAGTATTCATTTGACTCCCTGTTTTGCAAGTTTTTAAATTCCTTGCCAAGATTTTTTAGCTAAAATTAGCAGTACTTATCTGGTTGAAATCATACTTTGAAAATGTAGGCGTCCTTCTCATCTTGAAAAACAAGTATTTCAAGTATTGTCAAGTATTGTTGAACAAAAGCACTTTGTGTTAGATAGAAACAGGAGACCATCAACAAAAAGAAAAATTATGACTGTCAGCTACATTTTTCAAGTTATAATGACATTTGGGCACTATATAGTAGAAGAAAGGCTCAGCTTTTCAACATATTTAGAGCTATAAAAACAAGCTTATTGTTGTTTCATGGCACTATATTGCATCCAGAGCTTGAATTAGTGCTCCGTTAGTGGTAATAAAAACAAATTGTAAATCCAATTGGTTTTGGTAATATGAATTTTGCCTGTAAAGCACTTTTCTCCCATTAAAGCATTTAAAAAGACAAACAAAAGGAGAATGCTTTTCCAGAATGACAATATACAGGGACTGATTTTGACTTCACATACACTAGCTTTTCCAACAATATAGTTCTAGTGGGCCTGATTCTGATTTTACTTACCCTGCTTCCTCTTAAGCAAAACCCCATTAATTTCAATGGAGTTACTCCTATTTTACTCTAGTTTACATGAGTTCAGGACCAGGACTGAGGGTGAATTTGAGACTCAAGGGGCTGGATCCAAAGCCCAGGGAAGTCAGAGGGATTCTTGCCATTAACTTCAATGAATCCAAATTATTCTTAACTTGCTGGAGCTGATTTTGGTACCTGTTATACCAGTTGTCCTTTGGCTTTACTCCATTGACTGTGGCTAAACTATTGCTTTATGATAGAGTTTAGTTCAGGATTTTTCCTGTGAGACTAAGATTTGAAGTTCCCCAAGGGGAAAATAAGAATTTGAATATCAAATGGGATAAAGGATCATAAAGTTTTAGAACAGAATTCCCTATTGTTCTTCAAATCCAGCATTGGCTTATGTGTGATCATTTAATGCACTTCATGCAAACATTCAGCTTCCCCAGTGATGACAGCCGATTAAAACAGAGCAGAAGTGTAGTCTAGAGTAGAAACCCATCTATAAAGCTGATGACATAAAATGGCTGAAAGTTATTGGTGGGAATATGTACCCTGCCAAAAACACAGTAGTCAGCAAATTACAACATTTTTCATTTTTCTTATGGTTGTTTTAATTGTATTGCTTCTTACAAGATAAAACAGTGATTAAACTAAACTTATTATCTTAAAGGAACAGAATCTGGGCACAGAGTGCTGCTGGTTACAACAAAATGGCATGCTTTAGAGAGTGAAAGCACTATTCACTTACAATGTCAGCATCCAGTTTTGAGTATAGTATACTGATGGAAATGTGCTAAGGATACTAGATACACTAATACCACACAGCAATGAATTAATTATATTCAAAATAGCAACCATACGAGGGAAGAAGCCTGCTCTTCCATCAAAATTATACTCCATGGATCAGGAGTTTCAAACTCAAATCACCATGAGGGCCACAGGGGGACTAGTACGTTAGCCCAAGGGCTGCACTACTGAAACCTTTTCATACAATAATACAAAGTGTAGTCAAAATGAAAAAATGAAGAGTAACGTATATATACCAAGAGCAAGTAAGAAAGAATTACTTCTGTTCAAGATGGAGGTATCATGAGGAAGACAAAGTGTAAGTAAACACACTTAAAAATTTGCATTATCAATTATTTGAGAAAGTCTAGGTGTCTTTGGAGGCCACAGGAAATATCTGCAGGGGCCTCATGTGGCCCATGGGCCATAAGTTTGAGACCCTTGCCGTAGATTCAGCTGACTGCTGAGGAAAAATAGTTACAGATGTATTGCAAAATATTGACTGAAACATTTTAAAATGAAAGTGCTTTTCCACTAAAGGTGAAATTCTCCTGTATGTAAAGAAGCTGTGCAAGATGGCGGTAGTGGGCAGGGCCTTGCACATACTAAAGTCCATATTTAATCCAGATTGTGACAGCAACTGCTTTTAGCAAAGTCCTTTTATGTGAGGCCAAGCCCAAATACTACAGGGCCTGAGACAGGTGAAAAATAGAAATATAAAAGTACAAAAACAATTCACTAGAGGAAGCAAGGAGTCCTGTGGCACTTACAGACTAACGGATTTGTTTATCACATGAGCTTTCATGGGAGAAAATCCCACTTTGTCAGATGCTTTGATGATGGAGGAACTTACAGAATGGGATGAAAATAAATGCAATGGATGGCATCTTTTCCCATTACAACAGGTGATTTGACTTCACTCTCCTACATGTGCTGTTTCCCAGTGTTTGAATCTTAACGGCTGCTCTGATTTGCTGTTACTGTATGACTTGTTCCATGTCTTACACTCCCTTGCATTTATTTAATGGAATTAATTTAAAGAGAAATTATTTAAATTCAGTGCCAATATCAACATAAAAACAAATGGATATAAACCAAAAATCAGGAAGTTTGGGCTTGAAATTAGACATAGGTTTCTAACCATCAGAGGAGTGAAGTTCTAGAACAGCCCTCAACGGGAACAGTGGGGGGCAAAAAACTAGCTGGCTTCCCATTTATGGATTGGATGGTATGGTGGGACAGCCTAGTTTGGCGATTAACTGATCTTTGACTACTAGTGGTAAATATGCCAATGGTCTGTGATGGCATGGTAGATAGGGTGTGTTCTGAGGTGGCGCAGAGAATTCTTGTTTGGGTATCTGGCTGGTGAGTTTCGCCCATATGCTCAGGAATTAGCTGATTGCCATATAGGGCATCAGGAGGGGATTTCCACTCCCCAGAGCAGATTGGCAGGGACCCTGGGGGTTGTTCACCTTCTACTGTAGCATGATGTATAAGTTACTTGCTGGTGGTTTCTTTGTACCTTGAAGTCTTTAAACCATAATTTGGGGACTTCAGTGAGTCAGGCACAGCTTAGAGGTTTATTGCAGGAAAGGTTGGGAGGTTCTGTGGCCTGCATTGTGCAGGAGGAGGTCAGACTAGAGATGATCATAATGATCCCTTCTGGCCTTGAAATCTATGAATCTAAGAGGGAGGGAAATCTACAAATAGGGACCTTTGTAGCATATATTCTTGCTGCAGGCATAGCTTCAATTGACTTTGGAAGCTTTCCCTGAATAGAACTTGGGGATTTTATCCTATGAGATATAATGTAGTGTACTGAATGGTTAATTATACTATGAGTTGAATAATATATACTCAAATTTTTTAATTCCATATGTGTCATGCTGGTAAGTCAAGATTTACCTGGCACATAATTTAAAGAAATTATATTGCATTCAGTGATTCATTTAAGAATTCATTACTCTATATTTTATTTCTTAACAGGTTCTTCATCCACTCAAAGAAATACCAGGCAGTTTAGTTTGGAAAAATGATTCCACCAGTATATGTGAAGACGGATTCTGTACAATCGGGGATTCATAATCAGAGTTGAAATATATTAAGGGGTAGGTGTCATCTTCCTTGATGTTTGCAAAAAATGTCAGAAGCCAGCATGTATTATAGACTATCATGTAAGTTTCTTACATATCTTAGAAATAATGTTACTCTCTTTTGTTACATTATGAGCTTTTGATTCCCACAGTAATTTATGTGCATATAATTCCTGATGTCCTAAGTCAGGCAAGCTCTTGTTGATTTCTACAGCAGTTTTCTTAAAAAAAGACTTCCAGTTTTGGTCCCCTATATTTAACTGTAGCAAGCCCAAAAAGAAAAATTCCAGTAAACTAGCAACATTTTACAAAAAATAATTATTTTGGGGATTTAATATTGAAAGAACTGTTTTAGAACACTAAACACTAGAGGAATATAAAAGCAGAAGGTGGACGACAATATTAATATTAGTATAGCATTGCTATTTTGATATCCTGAGGAAATTAATAATACAGCTTTAATTTATTTTCTTCCCTATTCTTTGCATCTCCTGTAAGATTAAGCTTCTGTTGGAGAGCATTAATAAGGAGGGATATTTATTTTAATCTTAGGATAATATGATCCCTGGTGATGTGGGCTATGCCAAGGAAGGCTAGAGCCTCAGAGCCATATTTTTTAAGATATTTTGTTACCTGAAAGTTCATATAAATGACTAATTAGCTTTTCAAAAGAGCCCATTGCCTAATTTCTTTCAAAAATTCCACTATGTGCCTGTCTGCATATTTAGGTGCCTTTATTCCACTGCTTTCTTCCCTCCCACCCATAACCAGCTTTTTTAAGTCACTTGTAGATCAGAGTTTCATGGCAACCATTTTTGGCCATTTCAACTGGAGAAGGTAGGTAGGGTCAATGCCAAGTCACCTAACAATACAGGATATTAGAGAAAGAAACACAAATATAAGTATATACAAAGCTTCGTGGATACACCTCATGAAGGTTTGGAATCCCAGCTTACAATAACACTTGAATGAACTTTCCTCCTGTCTGTTGCACGTGGACTAGTACTGGGTCTTGTTTAAGGGTGTAATTGTTGATTAATGTTACTATGGAGCCTGATTCTTCTCTCAATTAACGTGTAACTCTGTTGGAAGTCAATGAACTACGCTAATGCACACCAGCTGACATTATGGTCCAGCTGTAGTTATGGCCCCATAACTACAAGAACCATGCAAACTTTGGAGTGGATTGAAGATCATCCCTCAGCAAAGCATCAGTCAAGCCTGCAATACACAGCCTGGCATTAATGTTGATGCACTATTACCAGGCCCGGGAAAACTCTGCCCATCCCTCCAAACTGAATCTACTGCTCCCCTGTGCCCAATCTGGCTGTAAACAGTTAAGTGTGGTCCCAGTGTATAAAAGTGTGTATAAAACAATCAGCTGTTATTTATTTAAAACAACAGACTTGAGATAGGAATAACATCACTACTATTCCCTTATTTTAATAAGACATTTATTTCTAGCTGTCATACAAAAAATTGTGTATCACCATTTATCAAGCCCGTGTATTGTCCAGAGTGCTGCACCATTTGAGCATAGGAAACTCAAGGGAAGTAATGCTTACAGCTAAGAGTAGTCCCTTCTCTGAACTTTTCCTGGTAGGAAGTTCTTGCAGAGCCAGATCCATATTTAATGACTGGGTCCCAAAGGCATTCAAAGTCCACAATACTACATCTGGATCTGATTCTTCTCTCACTTACACTGGCTCTGCTGGGATATAACTCAATATTTAAATGTAATTACTCTGATTTAGCATAAGTAATGGAAAGCCATGCCTTTTAACTATAGAGCTGACTTTCTCCAGAGGGATGGTATTTTTTTAGATCCCCAAACTGTCCTTATACTTACATAGATAATATGGATTTCCCAGCAGTGTAATTCATCTTTTTGCAATTATTAATGCAAATGATAGTAATTTACTTCTTTGTAAAGCAATACAGAAAAGGCACAAAATGGGTGCCGAAGAATTTCAGAGAATATGATTTTTTCAGTATGAGCCTCCCTTGTAGTCCCATCATGGGCTGATTTAGGACATGTCCAAAACATGTTTTATAAAGCTGCAGTCTTCATTTTCTACCTATGACAAGCGGATGACTTGTCTATTTTTATACTCAGTCAATTTATCAGGAGTAATAAATGTCCTGTGCGTAAGATTAAAACAGGATAAATGATATTTAATGATAATTGTAAAAGTTCTTCTGTTGGCACAGATTTTGTTCCAATCTGTTTCAGACCAGCCTCCAGAAAATTCTTCTCCTTCTGCCTTTGAATTTTTTTCTAAAAGAAGACTTGATCCTGCTTTTCATTTGCAGCAGTAAATTTGCATGCCCAGCATAAGTTCAATGAAAAGAATGGAAAGTCAGTTTCAGAAAGTCATTTAAAAATAGAAAGGGGGAAAGTATTCACAAATAATCCAATTCCTCAGCTCCTCTTAAATTCCCTTTGTTTAAACCCACCATAGGGGAGCAGTAGAGGGTATCTCAAGCACAGTTGAATCATGCGCTGATGTTGTTTGGCATAGAGAGCCAGATGCCAGTGCTTCTTCCATTTGCTTTAGCAAAGAGGGAATTCTGGCAGTAGATGAGTGAGAGGAGAGGCATCTCAGGGATTGATAGTCCAGTCATCCAAGAGAACAGAGTGGCCCATTTGGAACTGTTAGCCTTCAACAACTGCATAACCAGGGACAGAAAGGTAGCATAAAGCTATGTAAGCCCTACCAGCGAGAGGATAATGATCCCACTATGATTTCACCAGATTAACATGAGCAGGTTTTGATCTATCCTTGGTAAGAGACTGTTCTCATTTCTCATATACTATACCTACTTGTCATTATTCTGGTTTTATTAATGGCACATTCAGACACCAATAAACAGGACTTTGTCTTATTTTTCTAATGGCAACTATATAGTGAAAGAGCATCGGCAGTTACGAAAAGAAAGGAAAATGGTTTCCAAAGATAGTGCATATTAATATTGGTATAGTTGTCTAACCAAAGAGAAGAAGTCAATTGGTTTATAAGAGAAGAGTTCCTTAATATTTGTGCTCTCCCAGTAGTTTTTCCTGCTAAGAAGGTTGCTAACTGGAAAGGTAGTAGTTATAGGACTTGATCTTTACATGCCAGTTGTGCTTGGTACATTTGTGTACACATAGGGCATCAAGAGTTCCTATTTGGAACGGACAGTGTAAGAACCAGGCTGATTTCTGGCCTTTATGCAGACTGACTACAGCATGGTCTATTAATAAAGGATTCTTTTAATCCTAATGATGCTGTATAACCTTGCACAATTCATATCACTTTCATTCCCAACTCTTTGTCCAGTTAGATTGTAGTCTCTTCAAGGCAGTGACTGTCTCCTAACATGTTTATAAACCACCTAGCACAATACAAGTCTAAATTTCTTTGGCCCTGTCAGGCTGTTCTGCAAAACAAATATCATATATAATACCCAAGAACCAAATCCAAACTTGCTGTACAGACACCTCTTATTGAAATCAATAGACACTTTGTATAAGTAAGGACAGGAGGGTTATATTCTAAACAGAAATGTCATTCCAGAAATTAATATGCCAGGCCTTCCTATTTAGATTATTTGTTTATATTCTTTTTATGCTACAGAACTCTTCTAAGGGTCAGAGATGTGCCTAATGGCAGTTTTTCTCACTTGCCTTCCGTCTCCCTCTTCCACTGCCTTCAGGTTTTTGGGTACTAATCTCTTTTTTCATGGCTTATATGCAGCGGACTTGGCAAGGATCTTTAGAATATTGTACTGTTCTCCCAGAGCTATAACCTTGCTACATGAACTGACGTTTATATGAATTGTCACCAAAAGTTTAGGGCACATCTCTTCTCTTTCTTAATAACATGTCATACTGAGGGAACTTTATTTGTGTTTCATAAAGAAATGATTGATTAGAAAGGCTGAAATTAATTTAGATTGATATTCACTGGACTCTTTGTGGTGACTTTGAAGTATGACTTCCCTCTGCTTTGCATTTTAATTTGCTTCTTGATAAGCTTCATGGCTCCACAATCCCACTGACCCCAGCTTAGACTCACCTGTCAAATATTTCAGGAAGATATCTTCCAGTCATAGTGTTTTTCTCTGTCTTTATATTAGATACAGATTGGCCATATTTTTAAAGGGGCTTAAGAAATACACATGAAAATACCATGTTTGTGCTTATCTACCCAACAGACGTTTTCTGTTTCAAAGCAGGTAATTATTTGTGCAAGCACAATTAAGACCTTCCTTTGAAAATTTGTCTCAGTACCTCATTCTGCTTGTCCTCTGAGCTGTTTTCAGATCCCTTACTTTTCTCCATATCTAGTAGTAGCTACCTAACGGTTTAAATCTACACCAATACAGTTACTGTTGCCCTGATCCCTGAATCCATATGTAACAGGTTTGTGTCTTTTGCATCACGGTAAAAAGACGCCGATTTATTTTCAGTGTAACAATGAGGAAAGAAGAAAATATGAAGGCAGAAGTTTATCACAGCTGTAGTCCATCAGGCCTAGTGAATAGATCCAGAACCAAGAGTCAGAGCCAGAGTCAGTTGGTTTTGAATTGCTGAATGTGTTACTGAGAAATCAGTCTCTTAAAATACAGAGGCCTGGCTCTCCCAAAGAATACCCATCATCATCACAGACACCACTAGTGCTACAGACAGCAAGTGGGCAGAGGCAAGCAGTTATGTGGGCCCCTTCATGAATCCTTTTCCTTTATGATACGATGATCCTCTTATATGATGGCACAGCATCTGAAAAGCTGATGGAAACTGGTTTCACAGTGAATACTTTTTTTTCTCCCTCATAGTTGAGGAACATTCTGCCCCTCAGGTCATCACCATCACTCAGCCGTCTCCACTCCTCTGCCTTCCCACAGCCCTCCTGAAAGCCTGAAGCAGTCTCCATGTAGGTACCAAGTTGCCTTACGAAAGGGTTTTGTCTGTCAATTTGGAAGGAGTTAATAAATCATCCCCCTGTCTATGCTTCCTTAACCCTATGACTTGATGGAGGAATCTTCCTGATTTCTCATTTAAAGATACAGAAACAGGTTCCTAACTGCCAGAGTGGCACAGAGACCTACAAGTGATCCACTGGAATATGCTGACTGCTGTGGAGTCTTTTGTTATGTATGCCGATTCTTTGTATTTTGTAGATTTTTGAACAAATGCTAGAACGTAAGGAGCTCTTTCTGAAGTGCAGTTTGGAAAGGAGTGATTTTGTCTGAAAAAGTTACTAGAAGGGGTGCTAGCTGTGCAAGTCAATACTGGAAGGCAGAGCTAGGACCTGAGGATTGCACCCCTCAGCTACTTTCTAGCATCCTACAGTCAACAATAGCTCTTGCTGGGCACAGTTAGCATTTAAGATCACAGGGAGGTGGTCGTTTCATGTCAGGGACTATAGACTGGGTTTTCTTGGGATTGGAGCCAACTGATATGATGGGATCAGCTGATTGCTCCTGATTTACAATGTCCAGCAATGACCATTTCCCCCCTACCTGATGATATTACCATTCTCCTTGGTTTCATCTTGGTCCCAAGGGTTAAAAGGAAATCTCACTTTACTCATCAAAGAGTTGTTCCTTTGCATCAGGTAGGTATAGTCTAAAATTCTGCCATGGTGGGTGTGAATGAGAGAGCTTTAGACTGTCACAGGATGAGTTCTGAATAGACATGGCATTGAGGTGTCAGAGGTAAGAGTCTGTGATATGCTCTGTTAGGTAACTTCTTAATGGGAAGTTTTTAATTGGGCATTTCATATTCATCAGACCATAAAAAGTGCTTTAATTTGACACTGACTACTGAATATGATTGCTTGACAAGACATAAAAACAACAAATCCTGACATAAAACAAACCAGCAAAGCGCTAATTTTCATTTTCTAATTAAAGATGACACTGAAAACTCAGAACAAGAGACATATGGAAAGAAACACATTTTTCCGGAAACACTAAAGCAAAATTGCAAGAAAAAAATAATGCAAATCTTCTGAGATAAAATATGAACTTCTTTGGTTTCTGAAATGTCAGAAGAGGGAATCCTAAACTAATCATCTTCCCTTTAAAAAATCCTCTATCAGTCTGTATCACAAGGCACTGAGTAAGATGTGAGACATCTCAAGCTGTTCAGAACAACTGGGAATTGATTGTAAGTAACCTACGACGCAATTGTTTTTACCTGTTGAGGCCGTAAGACAGATGGCATGCATATATTTAAAGATGGGGACAAAGCTGATGTGACACTGAGTTCGTTTATTAAAACTAACAACGTGAGTCTTAAATATATTCTCTGGTGGATTTGGGCTAAATCACTCTGAAAAAAAAAAAACCTGGGTATCGGTACAATTTGTGGGCTAACGCCAAGTGTGGACCAGGAGAATAGTCTGCTATTCACACAACCCTGAGGCACCATCTGGAGGCCTGGTAACCAAATTCTTAAAACACCTTACTAAGATTTGAAACGGTATAAAATGAAGGTCTTTAAAAGTGTTCTATCTGGGTGCTAAGGGGCAGCTCTTGCAAGGGGTGCTAAAGGCAGCTGCTACAACTGTTGCTTGTAAAAGTTGGGTATTTGGGACTCTTACACAAATCTAATAGTGGCAAATACTGCATAGAAATGTCAGTGAAACAGAGGGAAAAATTGCTGAGGATTAAAAGATTCAAATTTTCTTGTACAGTTCTTCCAGTCTCAGGTTTTGCTAATGCAACTTCTATAGCCTGATTTGATTTTCATGGCTTTTTAGGCATAGATGTTAGTAATAGGCAAAGCAAGGCATTTTAGCATAAACGTATTACAGATCTTGAACCTTGGCACTACTCTAATAATGATACTGTATAGCTCCCTCTTTATTTGGTGTGGACTCTTTAGGTGGTTTGCTGTATCATTTCTTTTGCTGGGTAGGATGCAATTATGTTTTAAATCTAATGTCTTAATTCCTCCCTGTGATCACTCCCTTCTCTCTTTAAGACTTCTTTCACTGTACTAACTGATTAAGTTGCAGCTTTAATCATCAGTTTTCTCCAATTTAAATTTCATCCTATAAACAGAGAAACAAAAGCCCACCAAACTCCCATGAAAATGTCACAAATGGTCAGGAGAAGAGCCTGGCTATGTCTCATCTAGTGATAATGTAATGCCCTTAGTGCCATGCAGAAACAATGGATCAATATTAAAGCTGATTAGAAAATGGAATATCCCTCTTGTGGGAAATACTGATATTTGTTTTCACCCACATTATAGGATGCGCATGATGCACCATAGCAGCTCTGCCAGTCAGGGGACCATGGTGCAGTCTGTCCAGGGAGCAGTATTTTGAAAAACACATTTTCCATTTAAAAAATAAAAAGTCTGATGGAAAGTTTCTGATCAGCTTCATTTCAATGCTGATTCAGAATAAGGATGTTCACCACTTCCTGTAACCTCTGAATATTTCATAGGAGTGTCCATTATAAAAAGAATTATTGCTATTATTTAATTTTGTTAGCTGTTTATTCCTCCTCGTCATCCCTACACAAACCATGTGGCCCATACTGCAGTCACAGTTCATGCTTTAGAATCAAGGAAGATGTAAGGCTAACTGCTTGACATGGGCAAAGTTAAATTATTTGCATAACCTTAACTGTGTTCTTTTAGTTTGTTTGGGGATTTTTTAACAGAAACATTATTGAAGGCTTTTTTCAAAGAAAGCTAATGACATGTCTGTTCTACTTTAACTCCAGATTAACAATTTTTTTCCCTATAATACAATATGGCTCTTTCTGTAACTGCTTTCAAGGCTCAGAGCTGTGTATACAATGTCAGTGTTAACAGTGCTTCTTTGGGGATTACTTTTCCTTGCCTTGTTTTCAAAGAGTGACCCAATTATTCTGGGCTATTGGGTCCTTTGCCAAATTTTATCTTAGATATGCAAAGGGTCCTAAATGTGTGTGATGGGTGCTTTGGGAATTAATATAAGAAATCAAATGAATAGGGCCTGATTTCCAAAAGGACCTTGTCTCATATTCTTTCTTCACATGCACGTTTTGCACCCAGATTTAACTGAAGATGAAAATCCTACCAGTTAAATGCTTAAAGAGTTAAAAGTGGGGGCTATGACTGAATATCTGGCCCATATAGCTAAGCTTTATATCATAGGAGTTGTTTTCATAGTAAATAGACATTCAGTTTCAAAGCTAAGACATTCCAATGAGGTCAAACGTCTTTGTAGGAAGATGAAACTATCAGAATCATATACTACATTGTGATAGCCATATACTCTAATGAAATCTAATGGTTTGGGGAGTAATTATGGGAAGCCAGAATCTGGTTATAATTGTCTTGCAAACTTAGCTCTAGACTTAGAATCTCCTGGGTCTAGTGTCACCGAGTGTAAACCATGCTTTCCAGGTTTCCACATCTATCTGTCAGAGCAGTATGTATGATTCCATGATAAATGTCTTCTCAATAGCAACATCCTTTTCTATTGTCCTGAGAAAGATCATTCTTTGCCCCCCACATGCTCTCTTCTATTCAGGTTGGAACAAATCTAAGATATACTTTTGATTCTGCCAAAGGAAAGTCTGATAGTATGGCCAAATCACCACAGCTATCGCCATATAATTACTGAGTCTGCAGTCTGCTAACCCTTTCATCACAGAACTTCCACATTGCTTACACTATCTCTCCAATGAACTCCCAAGATTCTTCTTCATCTACGTGGGCGAAGTGCATTCCTACTGTGAACTTTGACTATGTGCCACGTTTCTGAAAGCATACAGTAGGTAATGGAAGTAAAATAACACTGTACAATCTCATTTTACTTTGTATACGTATCTTCTCACTCTTCTAGATGTTTGACAAATGAACCACTGATTCTTTCCTTTGCTTCATTAAAAAAAAAGGGGAGATATTGTACTTCCAAGATAGTCCACATCATTAGTTTTCATATTCTTCCCCAGCAATCACATATCTGCCAGCATTCTCCCTTATCTCCATGATCTTCATCTTCTGAGTACTAACATGAACTCCCACCTTCTGATTGCTTATAAGAAGTCTTTTCCCTCCATCCAAGTTGGTAGCCAGTATAAATTGTCCTTTGCAAAACCTCAGTTCCATAGCTTTTCTCTTGCACAGTGTTTTCAGAAGCAGACATTACCCGTCTCATCAGAAAGTCTATGACAGTGCAGATGAGAAGTGGAGATAGTATACAACCTTGCTTTACACCAGTAGCAGTCCTAAGTCATTCCATATCTCTGCTGTCTGTCCTGACATAACATAGAAATTTGTCGTACAACCTTTTATCAAGTTAACAATCTTTGCTAGAATTCCAGGGGCTCATATTCTTTCACAAGGCTTCTCTGTGGACACAATCAAATGTTTTCAGGAAATCTTGAATAGGATTGTAGCTGTCCAGCAAGCAATTACCACTGATGTAAGGGAATTCCCTGCTAACAGGATGTTGGTGTAGCAGGGTTTCCTGCTTCATCCCGTATAGGATGTGAATCAAGGGAGCACAGGAATATTGCCAAGTGGAGCTCCACTTTACCTATTCTCTACTGGCATAGGGTAACTTAGAACAGCCTAGCAGCAGTTTTATGTCTTGTCATGTTTGAAATTAGCATTTATAATCAGGGATTCGATCTCTCCACCCTTTTTCTAACTAAACAGAGCTCTGTAGGAGAGAGTCTGGCTCCACATATATATTTCCAATCTTTTGGAGGAAATAAATAATTGAATGTAATTAAGAACTCTATTATTTTCTTTATAGACTGATGCATATAGTAGATAACATATTAAATACAAAGATATTGCTGTCTTCTTGAATGTATGCTTATGATTGATTTTTGAAAGCAAAGAACAGCTCTGAATACAAAAAGCAAGTATTTCAATGAGAGTATTGAATGCTCTTGCAAACTTTGACCTCTACCATCAAAAGCCCATGAACAAGTTCACCAGTATTGGTTGCCATGTCAGAATATCCTACTGTACTGGCTAAGTTATAAAGCTCTTTTATCTCTCCAGTCAGTGCCCCCACTTCATTCATAAGGCATGATGACACAAGATAGTAATTCGCTATAGTCTTTTGTTCTATGACATGCTAACCTTGTTGCCTTGCTTCATCTGCTGTATCTGCCTCCAACTGTTACAATACCTACTCCGCAGTGTCGAGTTCTTTCTGTGATATGTGGAGAAATCCTTCATGCTGTCTAAATGTCAGGAAGCTGATTGACACCAATATGTTCTTTCATGGTCTAACTCTCATGGCCAAGGAAAGATGTGGCAATGCACAGTAGATAAAGCAAAACAACCAACCTTCAGTAAGTCTGTTTAAAATGCATGAGTTTTGACTTATCACTCTGTGATGTTGCATTATCTGGGGAAAAAAAATCACACCTGAACATGAAATTTCCATAAGTCATCATAATGGAGCAACAATATTAGATTTCCCAAGGGGACCCAGGGAACTGTTGAATCAATCCAACAACCAAAATAAATTAAAATATCAGGCCAAGGAATGAGAATGACTGATATTTCCTGTATATAACACTTTTCACACAAATATTTGAAATAACATCACAAACTGATAACATCATTAGCATGTTTACAGATTCACCTGATACCCAGCTAACATCAATGTGGTAATGCTAACTAGCATTAAACTGTTGTAATCTGAAGACTTTTTCTAACATGCTGTAAAATAGCCAGATACAATTTGCCTTGATCTGTGAACTTGTAGTTTTATAAGATAAGCAATCTCAGTCCTGCTCAAGTACTTGGGTAGGAAAATCTAGGCTCTGCACAAGTTGGTAGTGTTGGTGAGTCAGTAGATGATCCTCTTCTTCTGAAGCTAGTATTGGGTTGATAGCCTTGGTGTTGTTAGCGGGCTGCATTCTAAACCAGGGTTCCCAACCTTTTGAGAGTCACGACACACCTGGGAGGGTTCCCAGCTGCGCACAATACACCACCCCTGCCACCAAAGCTCACCGCACTTTCAGCCGCAGGTTCAATTGGTCCCCTCTGCCAAAAAAAAACTGCCTGCAAAGACAGGGCCAGCCCCTGCCACCACAAAAAGTCACTGTCACCCAATGCTTTCATCCAAACATTGCTGCTGAAAGAGCTGGAGGTGAAAGGTTGCTTTTCTCCTACTAGCCCTTTAAGGCTCACAGCCTTATAGGATCATCAGGAAAAAAGCAATTCCCCTCCACCCCAGCACTTTTGGCAGTAGCACTTTGCTAAAAGCCAGAGGGAGCACTTTCTTCCAAGTGGCCTTACAGCTTTAAAGAGCCAGGAGGAAAACAGTGGCCTGCCCAGTGCTTTTGGCCAAGTATTGTTAAAAGCACTCAGGGGACCACACTGTTTTCCTGCGGGCCCTTTAAAGCTGCAAGGCCATCAGGAATAAAGTGTCCCCCTGTGACAGTGCTTTCAGAGAAGCCAAAAGCATTGGGAGGGAAGTTGTTTTCTTCCTAATGGTCCTTAAGCTTCCAGCTTTAAAGGGCCAACAGGAAAAAAGTGCCCTGGAGAGCTTTCAATAGCAGCGCTTTGATGAAAGGACCCTTTCAAAAACCCTGGAGGCTGCTTTTCTGCACTGGCCCTCTAAAAGTTGTTGGAGCAGCAGCTTCTAAAGAGCCAGCAGCCATGTCAGCAGTGCTTTCCTTCAGAGACACATTCACTACTGTGCTGTGACACACTTTTGTGTCATGACACAGCAGTTGAGAACCTCTGCTCTTGGCCATATGTGGGAAATAAAAATGCCTTAGCAGTTTGACAAGGGTGGGGATGGTAGCTCCAGTGCCCTGTCATAGGTGAAAGAATATAATAGAATGCATAGCATATGAAATACCATGAATACCATGGTGGATAATTGCGTGCAAGGGTCAATGGTGAAGATGAGCATTCTAGAAGTGTCCAGAGCAGTCTGAGAGAGAGTGTGCTAAAACAAAAATTAAGTAGAAATTTATCCAGTACTTTTCTCATGTGCTACAGATGAGGTACTGTATCTTGCTCACCTAGTTAACCAGATGAGCTGAGCTCAGCTGATCAAATAAAAAGTTCATAGCCTGAGGTGGAATGACTGTAGCAGGGCGTTCTGTTACTACCTGCCAAAAATGGTCTTAATGACCTGGAATCCCAGAGAAAACAGTCTGCTCTCTTTTTTACTCCTTTTAGTTCTCAGCAATCCTAGGGTCAATGTTATATAATCTGATGGGTGGATAAGCATCCTTGAAAGAGTTTAATATATGTCATCTTCAGCCTGACTGGAATCAATCTCAGTCACGTCTTCCCAGGTTGCTATAGTAAAATTATTCTCTAAATCCAAGTCACATTTCTCCCTAACAGGTTTAAAGGAATAAGCTTTGTTTTCTAAAAAAAATTGTGGTGGCAAGAGAAAATGATTGCCCTCAAACTGATAATGGTAATAGTTTGATGGTTTTGGATGTTACTCCTAAAATGACAAATCTCTGGAAACAATTGGGTTAGGACTTTGAAGGTGGTTTCATAAGAGTAAGGTACTCAATGATGCTGGTTGGCTGGCTAGCTAGCTAGATAGGCTTACAAGATGAAGTCCCTTGGTACATCATCACGTTAATGTCATTACAGAAAATCAGCATTTACAGGGGGAGTGTCAGATGTATTAGAAATCACAGTGAGCATGTGAGAACAGCAGACATTAACATTTCCCTGTTAGTCTACATTAAATCCTGACAGAATCAGAAGAAAACAACACTATTTAATACATGACATAGCATTATACCTAAAAAGAGAAGCCAATACTAGATAATACGTAAAGGCCAGTATAAACATAGGGCAGAACAGATACAATCCTCAAGGACTTTTTTAACTAAGCAAATGTTTGACTATTTAGTCATGTGTAATGAATGAAAACATGAGCTATACTGCTTCCATTGCTTGTGTAAGATGAATTTTTGGTAGGCTTGAGTCTCATCCAAGAAAATTGACATTTATTGCCTTTCAAGAGATTTGTGTGGATGAACCACACTGAGTGAAGGTTTCTGAAAATATCCTGTTGGACAAGAACAGGGTGAATTGTTCTTGAGACTACTTCAAAGCAGAGAATCCAATCTGAAGGGCTCACAAATCATTCTGCAGGCCCCAATTTGGAGTGCATTCAGGTATCTGATTAACTTTGTGCATGTGCTTTGTGCATTGACTTTAATGGATATTAAGCACCCTTGAGCTCCTCTGAAGAGGGATAGGTTCCAGAGGGGCAGCCATGTCAGTCTAGTTCAGCAAAACAAACAGGGAATCTGGTGGCAATTTTAAAGACAACAAATTTATTTATCACATAAGCTTTTGTGTGAGAAAATCCCACTTTGACAGATGCATGAAGAGATGGAGAACTGCAGATGAATAGGGGTAGTTTCCTGAATCAGGCTTTAGATTTTATCTGTATCTATCAGATCATTCAATTTAAACTGTTAGCTAAATACATACCTTTAGAGACTAAGGAAGAGCTTTACATTTGGGATGCTGGTGCTGATTGTGGGAGGAAGAGGTGCAGGTAATCTTCTGTCCACAAACAGAAATGACCGAGTAATTTTAATTAATGCATTAGGTGCTTAGATGATAGATGAAAGGTGTAAGATAAGATGTTCCCTCCACTTTGTTGGGAGACAGAAGCTGAGGCGGCCTGGAAAGTCCTGAAGGCTGGTTTGGAACTGGAGAAGCTATTGAGAGATACTGAGAGTGCCAGGCCATAGACTAGGAATGGGCAAGTAATGGGAGTATTATGTGTGCAAAGTAGGAGACTGAATGGTACTGGTGATGGGATTTGAATTGGGAAATAGCATTGTGAGGAGCCTCCGACTAAGCTGAATCAAAGGTAAAGGAGAGGCATTTTTGTAAGTGTCTGTTGTTGAATATTGGCAGCTGGGGAGTGCATCACAAAAGCTCTGCTGTACTATTGCATATTAGGCTAAGCACCAAGGAGGTCAATATGCCTATCCTCAATTGTAGTCTATTAGTAAACGGCCACCAGCCAACACAAAACACCTAAGAAATGAATATTTTCAACAAGGTTGTGACCATTTATGATGTCTACCCCTTTGTACTATCTCTAAGTTTATTTTTATTGGATCCCTGGACCTTTTTTAGACTTCTTTCCTATAATTTTGAAATCACTGTACAGTTCCTTAGGCACTTCGGCAAGGATCTTCAGTATTGCAATTGCTACTTATGATAATGTTAGTCATGACTCCATAATTAAGGCTGAGTTGCATTTTGTACTTATTGCAGGGTTTCGACATCTTCATTTTATGTGGAAAATGCAAGGCAGAGTGGTTTTTTGAGTGCCTTTATTGTGCATTTTTTAGTTTAATATGGTCAGATTTATTTACATATAACCTTAACTCTGAAATTCATTGGCCTGCAAGGCTTGGTTTAAGGATAATTACATCATTCATGTCATATTTCTTACCCTTAAAGTATTGCCACTCATTCTCAGCCTTAAATCCATGTTCATATGTTTTTTTTCTTTTTCTGAGAATAAGTAACAGATTTATAAACTAGGACAAAAATCATCCTAAACATATTAGGATGAAAAATGTTTCATTAAATTGAATTAAATAGACATTTTGTTGTGAAATGTTTTTATTGAAAGATTTTTTTCTTTTCAAACTTTGTAATTCTGGGACAATTTCTTTGCCATTGGTTTTGTGCATGCAAAGACAATACTAAAGAAACAGAGTGAAAATCTTTTACTATTCAGCTTCTACAGTCATTCGTATTGTTACTCCAAACAGTGGTAACTTGTACCTCAACAAGACTGACATCTCATTACTGTCAACATTATAAACTTAAATGAGGCCCAGGGGTTCCAGCTGCAGTTTCTGACCATTTTGAGATCAGTCACTTTCTGTTTAACTTCTGTCAGTGTGTTTAACTACCACACAGGATACACATCAACATTGTGTTATTCTAGCCACGATCTTGTTTTACTTCAAACTTTTCATATCTTTAGTACAGATATTGCTCAAAAATTTGAAAGCAATGTAATTTATTCAATGACTGATGGGGGAAATAGCTTAATTATTTACTGGATATTACTGACACATCGGCTGAGTTGATCAAATAAAGAAAATATTTTTAGCAAATGATTTGATGTAAAATGCCAACAACCATCCATAACTGATTCACAGAAAATCTTCTTCAATGATTTTCTTCATAACTTGAGCACTCAGTGGGTTTTCTGATCCATAGCAGGAAAGATATTGTATAAACCATTTCAGTTCTTAGGAAGTATGCAGTAACAAACCTTTATAATTGTTTTTATTTCACTTGGATCTTCTCAAACAGCCGAAATTCAGTAGGTGCCAATCAACACAGCTTTATTGTTTCAACTGAGCTGATTAACTCTGACTGAGGATCTGGCATATGTCTTGAACCAGTGTTTCAATGCTTTTTTATATGCATATGTATATACCAGCCAAGGAGACAAGAGTTCATACACAGCAATAGCAATTTCATGATATTGCTCTGTCAGATATATTTGTTAGGAATCATTAGAAATAGCAGTGATAAATTCAACTCCCCCCCCCCCCCACACACACATTTTTTCCAATGTCTGTTTCATATGTGACTCTTAGATTTTTCTCACTCTCGTCCAGAACAAATATGTTGTAGACAGAGATCATTTCTAAATAGTCTTTTGAAATATCGTTTAGAAAGAGAGAATAATACCTTTGCATAATATTGCGTGAAACAAAGATTCCAGTGCCTGAGTGAGCCACTGCTATATTTAACACAAGTCAGACACAGTCATAGGAAGAGGTTATGTTTTTCACTATAACAATGTTGCAGTCTTGCCACATTTTGCTGTATCAAGTACACTTTACCATTCCACTTGTAGTTCTGTTTACTATGCATCTTCTTCACGAATCAGCCTTCTTTCACTTTTGTTGTTCACTGTTTGACTAGCCATTTTGTGTAACCAAAGTGCTTCTGCACAGTGTGAGATCAAAACCATCCACTGGTCCTAGAGACTTTAAAATTTAAAGGCATCTTGGGACTTCCTCGTAACGTGTGACCTACAGTGCCACCTGAGACCTGTTACAGCCAAATGCTCGTGAGATGGTTCTAGTGTGAGAGAAGCAGGGTTTCAGCATGCCCTCATGGAAGAAAGTGACTGAACTAGAAATGAAAAGAGGCTGCTGTGCTGACTTATCTAAAGCTTCACACACTGAGATTTTGTGCTTTGCCCATCATCAGTTTGTATAGAATTTCTCAGTGTTCAGCAAACCCCTTCTCTCCTTCTCACCTACACATCCTTTCTTTCTTCATCACTTCCTGCTGGATATCTGGGTTCACAAATTGCTTGCTGCCCCTTGAAGAAAAAGGCTCCATTTTCTACTGAGAGTTCCAAAGGAGCCAGTTTCACCTCATTTTCTTCCATTTAATTCATCTCTTTACTCTTTAGATGGCTGCAGAGTCAGTCTGTCTCTGTCTCTAGCTCAGTGGCAATGACTGTCCTTGGATACAAAACTTTTATAGATTCAGATTGCGAATCTGTTCTTCTGATTCTAATTCAAACTTGTATTCAGTCTTGCCCCAAATGAGACCAATCGTTAAGGTCTTGTGGTTTCCTTATTCATATCCTGATTTCTCCATTACTTCATATGCATGCTTCATACAAAGCATTAATCAAACTCCTTTTGTCCCCTACCCTCTGGGCCAGCTAGACCCATAAACCAGTGAGGCACTGGCTTGGGACATTGAAACTTAGGGGTGCCAGCACCACACCAGCACCCCTAAACTTCGGGGTGTGGCATCCCTGCTCTCTGCCAGCTTGCCCCGCACTCAAGATGGTGAACAGCCGGCCCAGGGGAGGGACAGGAGAGCGGAGCCTGGCCCGCTCCACCCCTGAGCTGGCTGTTCCCCACCCTGGAGGCAAGACGAGCTGGCCCAGACGGGAGGCCAGGTTCCACCCCCTACCCCAAGGGGAGGGCACCAAAACAAAAGCCAGCCCAGGGCGCCACAGCCCCTTGCGTCGGCCCTGCCTACCCTATGTCTGTTTGTCGTTTCATCCATCTGTTGTGTCTTGTCATAATCCTAGACTGGGAACTTCATGGGTCATGACTGTGAATGAGTTTGTCCAATCTGAGACCCGCAGGCCAGAATCAGGCCCACCAAGGGCTCTTATCCGGCCCGCGAAGCCACTGCATGCACTTGTGTGGACTGTGTGGGGCTAGGAATGTAAAAAGAATTTGCTCATGAGCCCCCCAAGTGAGAAAAGAATTGCATTGTGACTCCGCATCCAAAAAGGCTGGACGCCCTTAGCACAAAATGATCGTGCTCACTTGTGACGGCCTCTATATGATACCACAATATAAATAATATTATTTACTCTTTTATGGAAAGCCTTAGCTAATATCAGGGCCCACACTCTATTAGGCACTAGATGAAAACATGGTGAGACAGTGCCCTGCCATGAGCAGCATATAGTCTTAAGAGATGGTGGGAGGAGAATTGGAGGAAAAGAGATACAGTGACTTGTCAAAGGTCACACAGCAAGGGCATAGTCACTGTGAGCCCCCAGGTCTGCTGAATCCCAGACCAATGCCCTAATCACGTGACCATACTATCTCCCCTTATTAGTATTACCTTTATTCTGCACAACTACATACATGACCAAACTTCTTTTAACAAAAAAACTATAGTTATTTAATTGGGACTTTTGGTGACATTCCTGTTCCAACAATTATCTACAGCCTGTGTGAATACTTTCCGCCCTCAGCAAAAGAGAATGGGCCCATCCCCAAATTATTCCATTTGGCAGAGTCAGTACTTGCTGTAGTTCACACATGAATAACATCAATTTGCATGTAAATAGAGGCCTACATGCTTCTGTGAAGCTAAAAGCTGTATTTCAACATTTCACAGTAGAATTAGGCAGTGGGCACATCACTACATGATGGTTCAACCTTGTAGTGATGTGCCAGCTAAAATCCTTCTAAATACTCTTCTCTGTGTTTTCCAGTAGGATTATTTATTGAACTAGTGTGTAAGATTCTTCTGAGCTGTTCTATTGAAATGCTGCCAGCTCTCAGCCTCTTTCTGACATTGATGTTGTCAGTTGAGATTAAGCACCACCTTTAATGAATGCTGACAGTCATGTTTCTTAGGTATGGCCCTGTACCTCCTTTCAACCAAGCACCAAAATAGAAAGCTCAGATATGTAACAAGTATTTTTGTGGTAGGAATGCTTACCTATTTACTTGCACTTGCTTACATTTCTGTTTCCTTCCACTACAGCTAAAGTCTTAATAGCTATCACTTTCATATCAAAAGTTCTGAGCAAATTTTCCTGGATAAGTTTCAAACTATCAAGGCCTGTGGGTACAGTGTTTGCCAAACAGTGCTTTAAAAATGAGAGGAGAAACCCCCCTGGAAAATTATGAATCCAACTTGACTATTCAGAATAAAAATAGACTTTCCATGGTGTTCTCCCAACACACACCTTTAAAAAATAAATGATAATATTGCACTTCCCCGCCACTCCTTCAAAAAGTAATAGTTCTACAATTCCTTGGTTTACTTCTGAGCACTCTTCTAAATTACAAAGCTATGTCCACTGCTTTGACAACATCAACTGTCCTCCAAACTTAGTAAAACCTCCAAGATGCTTCTCAGTTCTTTCACATGTACCTGGTGTCTGACCTATAGGATTTGTCTACTTTTAAGTTATCTAAACTTCTTCGATCTAATTCTCCTGATGTCTGTATACTACATAGTGCTCTGTCTGTCACTGAATACATTAGAACAGTATAAACATAGTCATGCAATGCAATAAGGGGGTATTGTTATCTGCAGTAAAACCCCTTTCAACTGAAACTCCCTCTGAATAAAAATTCAATAGTGTCCTTATCATGATTCACTCACAAATTCTCCTGGATATCATAATACATATAAAGGGTCTACACTGTGATTAGGTCCTCCTCTTGGGTTTTGGAAAATGTGGTAAAGTGCCAGGACTCTTCCCCCCTCACAGAGGTGAGGGATAATTACAGTCTCTGTACACTGCATGATGGGAAATCATCCCAAAGAGCTTAGAAGGGAATAAAGAGAAGACATGATTGATATCCTGCCCCTCCCATGGACTGGCCAACAAAACTGGAAACAGAAGCACAGATGGAATCAGGCTGTATATACGATGGCGGGCTATCCCTTCCTGTCCATTCCCGAGGGAGGCCATGCCCCCTCACTATGGCACTGCTTTGACTGCAGGTTCAACAAAGGAGAATTAGCATTGGGGCAGGGGTCCTGGGCCCACCTGCTGATCACTGGGGTGTCAATGGTCTGTAGCCCCAGCCCTCTGGCAGGGGAGGGTGGGAAAGTCATCTACAGCCTACAGCATGGCAAGTCAGCAGTTTAGAGCCCCACTCTGTAGGCAGGATGGATAAACAAGCAGACTCTAGTCCTCCATGGGATGAGTCGGTGGTTTATAGTCCAGCCTTTACATAGGGCAGGGTGGCAAAGCAGTGTCTGGCCCACGATGGGGCAAAGAGAGCAGACAATCAGTTTACAGCCCTGAGCAAGGCTTTACAAGGTTAGATCAGATGACCACTCTTCTGGCGGTATGTGAAAGTGGAAGGAGGATGCAAGCCCTCCCAACTCCACTGCTTCACAGCCCGGGTCCCTATCAGTAACAGAGTAGCCACAACTCACTGACACGGTGGCAAGCTACAAAACCATTGGACTTCTCCTGGGCTACTTCCTGCCCTCCTCCATGGAGGACCTGATCCTCTGGGTCATCTCTAGTCTCCTGGAGGCACTCTACCAGGGGAAAGTTACACAGCCCTGCAACCTTGTCAGCTGGTGGCAGGTACAGAAGCTCCTCAGGGTTGTGAGCAGCTAGCCACTCCTCCAGGTCACATGCAGGTATCATCTCTTCCATGTTGTAGGCAGCAGGCCACCGCTCCCTGTCTGTGTCCAAGGGAGGCCATTCCCCTTTGCTACACTGTGCCATCCCAATGGATGGTGCAATGAGCTCACACTTTGGTACTTGCTGACTCAGGGAATGATAAACAAGAAGTCTGGTGGCACTTTTAAAAATGAATATATTTATTCATTGCATGAGCTTTCATGGGAGAAAATTGATCTTCAAGCATCTGACAAAGTGGGATTTTCTCCCACAAATGCTCATGCAATGAATTAATGTATTCATTTTTAAAAGTACCACCATACTCCTAGTTTGTTTTGCTGACCTAGAATAAAATGCCTACCCCTCTGGAACTTGTCATCAGGAAAAGATTGGACTGAGACACAACTCTTCCCTGAGCTCCATCTGTAAGGACAGGTGTTTCTACACTATCCCTATTTCAGAGCTGTGCCTCTGAGGCCTAATCCTGCCTATGCTGGAATCAATGAACATCAGCAATGGCAGGATCCAAAACTACAAAAGCAATCTAACTCCCAATATTTAGAGAACACCCATATAGGCTGCTACCTGGGACCTGTGTCAGTATACTGAAACAGGCCAGAGCCTCGTGAACATACTTTTAAATAGTTGCCTTTTAAGCAAAAGAAGTAGATATGGGTCATTATTTTTCCTGTATTTTCCAAAGCATTGTTGGCAACCTTGAATCATCACATTGGATGAATTAAAAAAGACTGCTTTCCAACTACAGTGTAGGGGGGTATGATGGCCAACCGAAAAGATTATTTTATCCATGCAACGCTGCTTTGTCCATGGTTAGTTGTGTGATTTGCAGTGGAGCATCAGTTAAGAAGAAGTAAAAAAGGCAGATACCAGGATTGCTGTGATGGAAAATTAGAGCTAAAGAACAATCAGGTTCTTGCTTCAATTTGACATTGAGGTGCCAGGTTGTTAGATTTTAGCCATTTCCATACTTCAGTGAAAGCAGCAGATCCAATTTATCAGAGTTCCTTTTCAGCCTTTCTTCCTCGTTTTGTATGTATGGGCAAAGAGACTGTCAGCTTGTTCTCTGGAAAAATGTGATATCTTTGTTTTGTTTTGTTTGTCGGATTCCCATCCCCTCCACACTCCCCCACCCTTTTAATCATTTTCTGACCATACCTGTCAAAATTTTAAAAAGCTAAATCTTTTCATGTTTGACAGGTTTTGTTTTGGTAAAGATTTATCAAAATCAATTTACTGCTAAGAGGAAAAAAGGGGTTGGTATTTTGGTGTGAAAGTAAATGGCAGCACATACACACAGGTATAGGGACAGATCCTGCTTTTATTACAGATTCTAAGCCAGGGTTGCTGGTCTCAGGGAAAGGTTGGCTCAGTCTCCCCCCAAACCTATGTAAGTTAGAGTAGGCTGTGTGCTGTTGGTTGAAGAGAGCAGATCCAGTAATCAGTGATTGCCAGAACACAACAATACACTGCCATGACTTCATTTACGTGCCTCTGTCCACTACACGGAAAGATGGCATACAGCTATGAAGCTGGCATATACCTACATAGGTGATGTAGAGCCATCACCACCAGTTCTGCATCACTCAACAATACCTTTATGCTATGGAAATCCATAAACAGCCAAGCAAGCAAGGAGTCCTGTGGAGAAGCACTGCTGGCCTGGGAAAAGATCCAGGGCTCAGGGTGCTGGGACTTGGGGCTCAAGTCCTGTAGGCATGCCGCCACTGCAGTCACTGCCACGGGCGGTCCAGCAGTGGACCCAAGGCTCGGGCACTGGGACTCAGGGCTCGAGCCCCATAAGGCCAGTGGCACCCCTGGTCCTCTGGCACTTAAAGACTAACAAGTTCTCTCAGCCTCTGAAGGCAGGGACCTGTGGGTTTGCACAAGATCAGCTTAAAAAAAGCTGAGATTCTCAAGTTGCAATGATAAAATAAACCTAGACATAGCATTATATTTTACTTTAATCTAATTGATGTGATGTATGTTTCTATCCATTTGCAGTAGCAACCGGTCAAAGGGAAAGAAAGCAACAATTTGCAATATTTGTTTGGCTATAGTTTAAGGCTGGAATTTTTATAAGGGCTTAACATTATTAGGCCCCAACAACTTCTGGCTCTTAATGGGTGCTGTACACCCAACTCCTTTCAGATCCCCTGAAAAACCCATCTTTCAAAGTTAGAAAAACTGCATATGACAAGACCATACATCTGAATCCATCTGCAGGCATTTCTTAGCAGAAATCCATTCAAGATTAACTACAGAAAAACTAAGAATCACCTTGAAACTTTGCCTATTTTTAGAAATGACTTTTCTTCCCTTTGAGAAGATCCCAACATTTGAGATTTAAAACTTTTCTTTATTGTTATCATTTTTGTACACTTCTCCATTTCTGGGTTCCAGGTGAAATAGCTTCCCACATCAGTTCACACTCTGGTGGCTGCATCTTCAGAAAGGAAAAGGAATAAACTTACTTCTTATTCTGGGAGGAAAGTTTGGAACTTGCAGAGCGCTGCAGGTAGCAACAAAAGCAGAGATGAGTTTGAAAAAACAAATGATTTCCCAGGATTTCATCAAACTGCATTTGAGTTTTAATAACTAATTTATGAGGTAAGTATATATGTTCTATATTTATTAAAGACAGCAAGGAAGGAAAGAAAGAAAGGTCTCAAATTGGTAATGGATATATCATTAATATCACACACAGGTAGCATATTTAAATATTTCTGAGATCCCATTTTTGCATAAGTATAAAAACCTAAAGTCAGCTTTCAGTAAACAGGTTTTGTAAAATATCCCAAATGGAATAGTGAGGGTATTTAATTTAAAAGACTTCTATGGCAATTTCCTCCTATCAACCAATATATTCCCAATGACCTATAGATTCAGTAGACCATTCCTAGCATAGGGTTATATTTTCAAATGATGGATAAAGATAAAGCAGGGCACATTGGCTGATCTGGGAACAGCATTGCGGAGGGGGCCACAAGTTCTCAGCCCCTCCACCCCGTTTCACTAACCCTTGCGATGCTCTTATTCGTAAAAACTCAGAGAGTATCTCTGTTTAAAGCAATTAAGTACTAGCAACGTGTGACTTCATATATTTTAGAACTAGCTAAACTCCCATCCCATAAACTACTCTCTGGTGGACTAGACACTAATTATGTTGATGGCTTCCGTAATAAATGAAGCTTCAAAAAACATTCACCTGTAGCCAGAATGTGACCCCACCCTTCTACATCTATCATTCAGTAAAAGCTCATGGAAATTCCCACTACGTGTGCAACTTTTTTTCTTCTCTTGCATCTGCAGTTAGTTCAGCTCCTAGGCTGGAGACCTGGTGAGTCATATATAACTGCCTGTCCTTAATCATGGCTTCTACCCACTATGAAAGTTGCTGAATTGTCACCGCCTTTAGTATGAATTCATGGATTCTTTCCTGTGGGCAGTGGTAGCCACATCCACAGATGTGTACAGAAAATATAGGTAATGCCATCAAATCCCTTTCTCCTTCCCACTGTTCCTCTCCTCCAGCCTTAAAACAAACATACAAGGCCATTACAGGGAGGTGTGCTACACAAGACGTTCCTATCAATAGGCAGATGACCCCCTAGACTGTCCTCATTATATTAGTTCATAATGACATTACCACTGATATAGAGTCATATTGTGTCGCCACCGATATACAGTATAGTCCACTTGTTTTCAAACTACGGGTTGGGACCCATGCCACCCCCTACTGCCTCCACCACAAGACTGGAATGCATTGCTTAAAGATGTAATTGTTGGGTTTCATACACCAATGATTTTTTTCAACTGGATCCCAAGAAAAAATTTTGAAAACCACTGGTCTAGTCACCTCTTTGAGAGTGGCCTGCAAAACAAATACTAGACCTGCAAATATCTGTTTCATTAAAAATGCCAGTTCCTTTAAGAGAAAAAAAGGTGGAGGGAAACCCTTATTTACACCTATCTTAGAGAGATGCTATCAAGCTTGAATATTAGCAAATTTCCTGCAAATACAGATGCAATTATTGACAGTCCTTTAGTACTTATCTGGCAGGCAAGCTGCAAGGCCTCACTTTGTTTTCTTTAAACATATCACACTAGTGCAGAGCCAGGCTATTTTCACAAAGAAAATGAGTTGTATCTTTATAGCAAGTGCTGCTAAAGAGGATTATAAATAGGCTTTAGACTACAAACTATAGCTTTTGCCTTACAGTTGAAAAAAAGAACATCAATCACCTGGCAGAGACTAAATCCTAACATCTCACCTTCCTAACAGATTTTAAAGGTCACATGTATAGAAATCTTCAGCTTAATTTTAAACGCATTGACTAGTCTGGCAAAAGCATTTTATGTTTGTTGTGAGGAGAGGAGGGCTGGTTATTTTTTTTTTTTTTTTACCAGCTATTTAAAATCTGAAATAAGGGTTACTTACTCTTTATACCTAAGAAAAAGCAGAGATTATCAGAGATTCATGCCTGGTTCTCAGAAAGGTCTGCTTCTCAGTCAACCTGATTCCTAATATTTGCAGATTATTCTGGCCCACCATTACCCACTCCCATCAGCCGAGTTATCAGCAATCAGCTGCATGCTGGGGACAGAGAACAACCACAAATGAATACATACCTAAAAATAGCCATTTTCAAATTAAAATCTTGAATTGGGAAGAATGGGCTGCAGCTGGGGCATCTTTTATTCATTTATGCCCAAAAAAGAGGAGAAGAAAAAAGTTCCCCTAAAAATCTCTTCTCCATTCTAAGTTTCGATTCTTCGTATAAAAAATGTTTTTATTGGCACTGATGTAATAGAAACACAAACTGTAATGCAAGCAGATTTCTAATATCTATCAGCACAATATGTTAGGGCCATACAATGCTCTCAGCAACTTAGACAAAGTGAGTAAAGTAGGTGAGGTATTTTAGATAGTAAGTGTCATGTTCTGGGGCATCCATTAAACAAATTAAAGTACACACAATAAATCTAAAATATTTCCATATTCCTGCCACACTTGCTATTTTGTCATTGTTTCTTTTCCCTCTCTACCTTCCTTTTTCTCCTATTATGTTTTAATTTAAACGTTACCCCCCAAAAACTAAATAAATAAAAAGAGCCCCCCCATCTCTGCTATTTGAGCAGTTTATTTATCAGCTCTATCCTTGAATAGCTTGTTTCTGTTGTGCCTTGTTGGACTTTGATATGTCTGAAGATGATCTTTCTTCCACTGAGTGAGGGCAGAATTCTGCAAATGCAAACTTCATGTAGGTAAAGTCAGTGTAAATGAGACGTAACCTTCGTCACAACCACATAACTTTGTTTTCATATTGTGGTTGGCTTTAGTTCTTACACAGTGTAAATTATAAGGAGATGGCTTTAAACAGTGCTTCTCAGTCTTTTCTCATTTGTGGACCACTTAAACAATTTGAATGGAGGTGCAGACCCCTTTGGAAATTTCAAATGAAAATATGGATCTTTTTGGAAATCTCTTGTCCGTGTGTGTGTGTGTGTGTGTGTGTACATATATGTATATATGTGTGTGCGTATACACACAAACATGCGCACATACAGTGCTTTTTTTAGTTAAAAAATGAGGTGTTGGTCCTTATATCTTGATAGGAAACTGCCTCTACCATCCACCTTCTTTCTGTGCCACCCCACTTCTTCAGCAGTGCAGTTCTTTTCCCTGCTGACCCTGACCCCCAGCTGGGCAGCGGGGCCAGCAAATGCTCCATACTCCTGCATACCATCACAAAAAAAGCACTCTGTGTGTGTGTGTGTTGTGTATTTGAATTCTGTTCTGTCAGTTTTCATCTTTTGCAGACACCTTAGATCAGGGGTCTCAAACTCATGGCCCAAGGGCCACATGTGGCCCCTAAAGTTATTTTTTGTGGCCTGCAATGACACTATCGCGATCAAATATTTGCAATATCGTTGTATGAAAAAGATTTCATGGTGTGGCCCTTGGGCTACCTCATGCGGCCTTCATGGTGACTTGAGTTTTAGACACCTGCCTTAGACATAGTTTGTGAAGCCTCTGGGGTCCATGGATGACCAGATGAGACCAGCTGGCTTAAAGAGTTTAGGCCCAGATTTTCAAAGATATTTAGGCATGTGGAGCTCAGTGTTGCAGTGCCTGATCTAGGAGTTTAAATCTCATTTTTAAAGGGGATTTTGGCACTTAGGATACGAGATTTAGGCTCCTAAATCAATTAGGCATAGAAATGTTGCACATGGCAATGCTTAAATAACTTAAAAAATCTGGGCCTGAATTCCTCGCCTCACAAGCACTGCAGGATTGAAAGCAGGTCGGACGTCTTTCTCTGCTGTAGTTCAACTGCAAATTATTGGCTTTAACAGGGTTCACTTACATCGTAGAGAAAAATAATTCTCTCCACTGCAGGATTTACTGGGTGAAAGTCTCCAGCCTGTGTTATACAGGAGGTCAGACTAGATGATCATAGCTTTATGATCTAGCTTCTTTTAAAGCTTCTAGCTTTTAAATCTATGAACTCAGCAGTGCTGACTCAGCCCTCCACTCTTTTGAATCAGTCTTGAGTTGCATGCAGTTTATTCGATGTGAGGATTGTTCAAATAAGACCTATAAAATTGAGGTCCCGTCTGCTTGCCATGGACTTTAAAGATCTCGTGGTGCTTACTTCGGTGCAGGGATTTATCCTGGTGTTCCAGTCCAATGTTTCACCTGTGGTTCCCCTGGTACACTTTAAAGATGTTAAAAAAAATGATGGAGGCATGTAAGTGGGGAAAATTGCTTATAACATAAATGAAAATACATACATCCAGATCTTCTTAGTTATGTAGGTATCTAACTCCCATTGAAGTGAAGGTGAGTTAGGCACCTATATATGGTAGTTAGGTTCCTAAATACCTCTGAAGATCTGGACCATAGATCACAAGTCTAGATTATGTTATGATTTTTTTTTCTCATTACAACAGATTTGACCTCACCTTCCTCTATATGCTGTCCCCTCTAGTTTGAATCTAAAGTACTGCTTTGACTTGCTGTAACAGTCTGACCTGATCCTATGATTTACATTTATGTCCTCCCATTCTGTAAGTTTCCCATCTTCAAAGCATCTGACGAAATGGGATTTTCTCCCATGAAGCTCATGCGATAAATGAATTTGTTGGTCTTTGAAAGAGCCACAGAGTTCCTTGTTTGTTTTGCAGAATATAGACAGCTGATAGGATCTATCAGAGCTGTCCCCATGGGCCTGGGGTCCTGGGACCAATTAGCCTGTGTGGGGCTCGACTCCCAGCCCCATGCTCGGGGGGTGCGGGCCAGGGCCAGCCCACACTCCCACTCCTCCCCTGAGCCGTCCTCTGCGCCTGGGGGCAGATCGGGCTGGCTCTCCTATCCCACCCTGCCTCTTGGCCAGCCCTCCCCGCCCCCTAGGGCAGAACAGCCGGCCCAGCGGAGGAGCGATAGAGCCAAGACCGGCCTCTGGGCTGGCCCGCTCTTCCCTTCGGCCAGCTGTTCCCCACCCTGGGGGTGAGGCTAGCTGGCCCGGAGCAGAGGCCAGCTCTGCGCTCCCATCCCTCCTCCCATTCCCCGCTACCTTCGGCTCTGCGCCAAAGGCAGCAGGGAGAGTGTGGAGGACAGAGCATCTGTGGGGGAGCATCAGTGTGGGCCCTGCACTACCCTGCTCACGGCAGGACAGCACAGGGCCCATGGAATTGTGGGGCCTGGGGTGATCACCCCTTTCACGCACACCCCCACCGCCACTCACGACGGCCCTGGTATCTATGTTTCTATGGATTTGTGATGAATGGCAGGGAAACAAATTCTATGGCTTTCTAAAGCTTGTCCCTTACACCAAAAACAAATGGGTCCTATAAAAGAGATTACCTCACGCACCTTGTCTATGTCATATCCTGGGACCAGCCTGGCTATGGCGACTGCAATCAGTCATCAAAGGGGCGTTCTCTTAAGTGGCCTGGATGGTTGAAAGGAGGAAGAAAACCAATATGAAGCTGTGTCACCCTGCATGCTAAGCCTGAGGAAAGCAATCATGGGGTAAAGTGATCTGTGGTAGTCTCACCCACAATAGCGCAACATTACTGTTTTTAGTCCCTGCATCTGCACTGGTGCTGACTCTGCCTGTGACGAGCAATATGGCTCTTTGGACATGTGTCCCAAGGTTCAGTGTGTTCTATGTCATTTGTAGAGATTTGTTGTTGAAGCTTCTTATGGTGTCCAAGAGATTGAGGCTGGTGTGGAAGTGTTCTACAGAGAGTTTGAAGTGAAAATCAGTGAGGCAGTTTAATTCTTCCCTCTAAAGCATGAAAATATCAGGTATATTGTTGATTTCATGGTGCATTTTTCCAAAAAATTCTTCCTCAAGGTGGCTCCTGCAGAGGCTGGCCAAATTATTGGGGCCAAACTATTACCCATGGCCAGTGCCTTGGTTTGAAGAAAGTGTCTGTTAAATGTGAAGTTGTTGTGGGTGAGGATGAAAAAGGATGAATTTGGCAATGTGTTCTGGGTGGATTTCCAAACATTTTACATTGGCTTGTAAGTATTTGAGAAAGGAAGCAAGGGTGATGGATTCTAATGTATAAGGAGGTGACATCCATGACGGCAAGGATGGTGTTTCTAGGGAGGTTGTTCATGTTGTTATGGAAATTCTGGAGGAAGAAAATGTTTCTGTTTTCTGATATTGTGTATTAGATTTAATATTTAATGTTGTATGATAGTAAAGGTTTGTGCAGTACTTCAGGAAGGTCAATGAAAGGGTACAGGATGCTTCCTCTGACTTAACCAGTTCATGTGTCTTGTGGCCATAATACTGTGCTTATGTCATTTTTATTGTTTACTCATTATAGATCATATTTGGTCCTCCTAGCCCCTGAGTTAATAAATAAAATAAAAAGCTATAGAGAAAAAGAGTGACCTCCTTTTCCATGTGTCCAGTGGCCTCTGATTAATGTTTCCACTTCAGACTGCTTGCGAGGAACATAATATCTACATCTCATAGCAAAACATAATTACTTGTACAACAGATGCATAATTGCATTTTTCTGATAGATGGCCTGAGTAAAATGTATCTGTTCTCAGTTCTTTTTCCATTGTACAGGTAGCCACCATACAAATAGCATAATTGCATTCTTCTGATAGATGGCCTGAGTAAAATGTATCTGTTCTCAGTTCTTTTTCCATTGTACAGGTGACCACTATACAAATACCATCCCAACACTAAGCACTGACTGACAAAAAGGTCAAGGGACTGAAGAGACATTGAGACAAACCCTCTTGGAGTTGATCCCATTCAGTCAATTTTACATAGGAGTTGATGTCAGTGACAAAAAAGCTATAGATTTTTTCGTCTCAGGTATCCTAACATGAAAACACAGTGAAAACCACATATTTGGTTTAGTTCTACGTGATGTAAACTACAAGTTAAACAGATTTGTAACCTCTCCAGGGGCTGATCGTATAAGTTTACCTGTCAATTAAATAAAAATACCTGCTCCTTACTGTGTTTTTTTCTTAGGACAGCTCACATGTGTTATTTAGCCCATGGTAAAATATATATCCTTTGACAAGGCCATATGGCTGATCTATACAAGAAAATTAGATCAATACTTCTATGTCACTCACAAGTGTGAAAAATCCATATCCCTGAGAGACTTAGCTCTGGTCTATACTACAAACTTGCATCAGGATAATTACATCAGTCAGGGGTGTGGAAAATACTAATCCCCAGTGTAGACAGAACTACAGGAGAAAGAGAAGTCCTCAGGTCAGCATAGCTATTGCCTCATGGGGAGGTGGATTATCTACCCCAACTGTAGCCAAGTCTTTAGTGAAGTCACCCTAAGTATCTGTGGACAGCATTAGCTATCAAATCTTGGTAAGGTGAATTTACTATAATGTTGGGAGAACTCTTCCTATCCTACCTGTGTAGTCAGTATCTACATTGAGGCACTATGCCTGTTTCTACACTAGGGGCTTAAGTCTAGTAAGCAAAGCCCTGGACATATTTCACGTTTATTAAGTTGACACAAGAGCTTCCTTAAGGCAACTTCATAACTCTCACTCTTTAAGTCAACTTCATTGATTTAATGAAATGTGGCCACCTAAGTTGACGTAAGGAACCCTATGTAATACCAGGTGCCTGCTTAGGTCAATTTAATACAGCCAACTTAAGCAACACGTGTTTCTGTTAGGACACTTTCTTAAGTTGACTTAACCAACTTTGTTAAGTCAACTTAAGAGAACTGTGAACTCACAGTCGACTTAATAAAGTCAACTTAAAGTAGACTTTATTAAGTTGACTTAATAGAGCCCATCTAGTGTAGACATAGCCTATGGTTGCATTGCTGCAGCTGTGCCACATAGTCATAGCTGCAACACAGAGGTGTCAACATAGCCATAGCTGTATAGTAGTCACGTGGTACAAGAAATAGGTGATGGAATATTCATATCTAGGGTGGTTTTTTGGGACACAGGAGTTTCTGTATTAGATCAGTCTAATGATTTGTCTAGTGCAGCACCCTTTCTCTAACAGCGTCAGAGAAAACATTAGTTGGTTTGCAACACACACAAAAAGCTCACTTCAGTTCATGCATCAGACAGGGAGCACCTCATTCTTAAACAGAGCGGTCAAGTCTCTACCATTAACAGCCCATTGAGATCAAAGTCACGTTGTCTTCATCAATGAACTCATTACTGAGTGAGGGAGGCTGTGCAATGACTTCAAAATCTTTTCTGAGTTCTCTTGTTAGATACTTATTTAAAAAAAAATAAGTTTCCTCTCTCAGCCACTTTAAGTTTAGCTCTTACTCTATTGTTTTTAATCAGAGATGGTCAAATAAATGTCAAAATTGTCCCAACCTTATAGTCTGATAGATTCTAAGGTCAGAAGGGACCAGTATAACCACCTAGTCCAGTGGTTCCCAACGTTTTCTCTGTCGTGGCACACTTTGCTACCTTTAATTAATTTGAGGCACACCACCATATAGTTTTCTAAATGAGCTCATGAATATTCATGAGCCAATGAGCCAATCCAGAGCTCTTTGAGTAGTTTGTCAAAAAATTTTGTGGCACATGTGCTCAGACCTGATGGTAAACCTATGTTCCGTGGCACACTGGTTGGGAAACACTGATCTAGTCTGACCTCCTGCACAATGCAGACTTCAAAACTTCACCCACTGACCCCACAAAATGCCGCTAACCTACAGAGGAAAGCAAAAAACCCTAGAGTCTTTGTAAGTCATGAAGAAGAATAATTTTACTTGTGAAGCAAAATCAAATACTATAATTTACAGGGTTTAAAGTATAATTTGGTGGGCCCTAGAACCCGCCTAAATTTCCTAGCCTCTTTCATGCACATCTGGGTCCCCTTCACACAGCTCAGCTACAGCATTCCCAAACACCTGCTCCCTACCACAAACCAGTCAATTTGCCAGACACTGCAACCTCTCTGCTGGCTACCTCCACTCCCCCGAGTCACTCCAAGTCCCCCGCCAGCTTCTTCTGCTCCCCCAGCCACCCCAACCCCCTGCTGGCTTCTCCTGTTTCCCAAACTCCTGCCTCCCACCCAAAACCAGTCAATTTGCCAGACACCCCCAACCCCCCTCACCAACTTCCTCTGCTCCCCTGAATCACTCCAAGGCCCCTGCCAGCTTCTCCTGCTCCCCTAGACACCCCAGGCCCCCTAACCCCCCTGTCCTGCCACTGGCCCCTGCTGTCCCCCAAGCGCTTCCCTAACCCTCTCCCCACCCTGCCACCAGCCTCCTCCTCCCCTTCACCCTTTCCTCATTGGGACAACTCACCTGTCCCTGAACATCCTCCCCCCAGAGCCCCCTTACCTGGCCATCATGTGGAGCAACCCCAGCACAGGCTGAGGCTCCCGCCCTTAGCCTGCTTTAACTGAGCATGCTCAGAGTCTCTGAGCATGCTTAGTATAAGCAGGCTCAAGGAGTGGGGTTTTAAAAACTCCTAGACCCGGCCTGGGGCAATTCCCTGCTGGCCAGAAGACTCTGTCTTCTGGCTGCAGCTGCCAGCTGTGGACAGCAAGCAGCATTCCTTGCATAGGGGAGCTACAGGGGCTGTGCCCCACGCATCTTAGATGGGAACGTTATCCAGGGTCCCTAAAAATATAAAATCTAGCTGGAACACTGTGTTCTAGGTGTCATTGTTTTAAATGGTGGGGCCCAGAATGCAGCATTACAGCTCCATTTTCTATCTTTAGAGGCCCTGGAATGCTGGCTCCCTAAAAATAGTGGGCCCCAGAATGCTGTTTTGACCCACTTTAACCTCTGATAATTTAAAAACATTGCTAAGACACATTCATAGACAAGAAGGATAGCCAAATGGGTTGGGTGCTAGTATGAGACCCAAGAGATATAAGTTCACTTCTCTTGATCTTCCACAAACTCCATGTGTAATGTCATGCCAAGTGAGGTTGCCTCTCTGTGCTTCAGTTTCTGTCTTTGAAATGTTGATAATAAGTTGTTTATTTCATCAGGTGTTTGGAGGATAAACACATTAGAAGATTGGGAGGTCATGTAAGTATCTAAGAGAGAATTATATGTGCAGACACCAATAGCAAGCCATCTTCATTCTGATCCTGTACAGAAAAGCCAACTAAGAAAATACTGACAACAGGATTTAAAATAAAGATTGAAGAGCATTCAGATTTCTTCTTATAGGGACCTCAAGTGTGGGCACCATCCTCTTTTTCTCCACTGATTCTCAGAAGGCACTCCCCAAAATACTTCTGTACAATGAGTGTTCCCATTCCCCTCTAGCAATCAAGATTAAGAGTCCACTCCTAAATGCCCATCTCTATTATTCTGGTGTGTATTTGTTTGAAGGAGACAATCCATTCTCTCACATAGGCTATGTCTACACATGCATTGTTATTTTGAAATAAGGATTTCGAAATGAGTTATTTCGAAATAAAATCCTTATTTCGAAATAAGTTAATTCGAATTAACAAAATGTTAATTCGAATTAAGGGAAAGCCTGCAATCCAAATGGCTGTTATTTTGAAACGGTTATTTTGAAATAAAGCCGTTTGGACATGTTGTTTCGAAACAGTTCTTTCGAAACAACAGGTCTACACAGTGTTGTTTCGAAAGAACAGGTCTAAACGGCGTTATTTCGAAATATCCATTCCGAAATAACGGCTGTTTCGAGAGGGGGGCCAGGTTTTACTTTTTTGAAATGACGATTCTTATTTCAAAAGGATGGGATCCATCCTTTCAAAATAAGAAAACGTTGTGTAGACCTAATTTCTTTTATTTTGAAATAACTAGTGTTATTTTGAAATAAAAGAGCCGTGTAGACATAATACTGGTAGTGTACAAGGGTCACTACAGTCCTGAAACGGGGAAGTTCCACATACTATGCAACTCCAGAGGAAAGAGGCAGATTGATTAAAAGATATTGACCTGCAAAATGAGGAGCTCATTTGCTCTTCTGTAGAAGCAGCCACTGAATAAGACTCTGTGTAATGTGAAAGCTTGTCTCCCTCTTACTGACAGAAGTTGCTCCACTAAAAGATATAATCTCACCCACTTTTGTCTTTCTAAGATCCTGAATAGGTCAGTTTATTGCAGAGCTTCCTGATATGCTCTGTTGCATAGGATTCACTGTTGATAATACTCTTCTATTGAGTGTTAACTGAGTGCATGAGTTACATATTCTTAATGTGTCAGAAGCAAGAAAAGGTTTAAGGTGGTATACAGGAACAGCTTTAAGGTGGTACCTTACTAATGAGCTATGCAGAAATAGATATAAAAAGAGTCTGGTTTCTTAGTTAAAGTGCATGGAACACAAATTAGTTTACTAATATTCTAGACACACAATCACTTTTGTAGCAGTAAAGATGAAATTGCTCCAATTTAAATAGATGCAAAAACTCCTATTGAGGGCGTCATGCTTGAATCAGGCCCCAAAAGAGTAGTGCTACATTGTTGTGTCCAGTCCTTACTTTTGTTACAATATTGTCATATTTATAAGGGAAGAATAATCTCATTTGTGCACTTCTAGGGTGGAACAGCTAAAGTTAATTCATCTATGAAAGTGAGTTTAGCGAATGTTATACCCTAACATTCAGGCTATGTGAGGTAAAACGTCCACTACATAAAAAGAAAACAAGAGTCCAGAATAGGAGTTTCTAGGCAAGCAGGGATAAAAGACTGACGCCTAAAATTATAATTCAGTGTATGCAGGTAAAGAGAGACCTCTAGCGTCCTTCAGCTGAATATTACATAACATAATACAGTTGTCATAAGATTAAAAGGTACTGGGAGTTACAGAATTACTATTTATTGTAGGTCATTTATCATTTTCATTTTTGATTTTTAGAACTATATGTATCTAGAATAGATATACATTTGTCATTGTTAGCCATACTGGCCTGAATTCTTATTTGCATGAATGCTCATTTGCACAATACAGCCGATAACAGAAAGGGGCCATTTCATGTTGTAAATTACATAACCCAGAACGGTGTAAAGTGGCCTTCATGTAAATGAGAATCAGCGCTCACTCTCCTCAGGGAATCCTTCATTCTTTTCAGGACCTTTATTGTTTTCATTCATATATTATATTCTTATGATTGCTTTTTTTTTTCTTTAGCAGTCAGTCAAATCACTGAAGTGTCTTGTTAGGGTTTTGGGATTTTTTTTTTAGTTCAAATAATTGAAATATTGTGGACAAGATAAGTTTTCTTTTAAAAAAGATTAACCTTGTTGATTTATAGCACAGCTGTTGTTTACATGGATAGACACCTTGCTTAGACCTACCCATCTAATTTGACTTGCTTACCCTTACCCACATGAGTTCATGTGCATCAGCCTATGACATACACCACAGATGCTATTGTAGTACTGGCTTGCAGAGGAAGCTACTCTACATAACATGTTTAGATTGAGCTTGTGTAAGGTAGGAGCCTGTCTTCTTGAAGAAAATGGAGGTATAGCCCAATCAGAAGCAGGTCATGTTCAGGGTTACAAGCATGATTTTCATAGTCTGTTGTGTTTGTGGTTAGTGAAATCATGAGAAAGGCATACTTATCCACCCTGAAAGAAATGATTGGCCTAGATTTTCCATTGTTACACTGTGTTGAATAGGGAAAGCAGTCTCTGAGCCATCCTGCCAGCAAGGGGTTCTGCAAGAAATTGAATTTTTTTAAAGGGGTGGTGTGACCCCATTCATACCAAAGGTATCAAGGTGCTAACTCCCACTGATTTCATTGATGTTCAATATATTCCAGTGTCAATTAGGATGCGAAATACCTTTAAGGATCTGAGTCATACTGCCTAATGTAGCACATCTGCAAGAAATGCCTGCGCCTAACCATGCCCCTAACCCCAGGAAAATCACCCGCTGTGAGCTGTAAGATATTTCATCATCTACTTGAGCTTAGCACTGCAAAGGACGCTAGGCTAATTTCCTGCATCGTATGGAAATTCTTTTCCCCTGCCCTTTTAGCTCCAGAATACAGTTCAATGTCATTCCCACTTTTTAAGGAGGTACAAATGTTTATATAAATTAATATTTGCCACCAAATGTGAGTGTAACATGCTCATGACAGACAATAACAATCTGGGAATTCTTTCCCCTCTAATGTTTTAGTGGCCTCTATTCCCTCAGAAACTCATAAGCAGTTCAGTCATTTGAGTGAAGGGCTTCAGTTAAAAGCAACGATAGACCTAACTCTCCCAGTGAATAGACTAGTGTGGTTGTTTTTGGAGATGGGGAAAATGTACTTGGGTAGATTGAATGAAACATGATGATGATAATGAATTGGGATTTGTGGATTATCAAAGCTCAGAAGTCAATGAAACTCAGGATAAAGGATGGATAATATACTACATGACAGCTTGAGCAGGATAAGAACTTCCTGCCACCTTCCACTTTGATTCTTCTTGTTGAATGGAAGTAATAAAACTCTTCAAATATCCATTCTGTTTATTATTTAATTACCCTTACATGTACTTACCACTCTTAGCCTTATTTTATACAGGGAAAGGAACCCCAGAACCCAGCCTGACTGATTAGGAGAGATTCAGGACTTTGTCAATAGATTAGGTTTGAGGGAAAGGATATCAAATCTTTTCCACAAAATGTTTCGTCATGTATTTTTCCAAGGCCAGTCTTCTGATCTTTAAATTTGTTCATTAACAAAACAGCAACACAAAGAAAAGAGTTTCTAGTGGTACTAAGAAAAATATAGTCACGGGCTATCTCCTTTATACTCTCTCATGTTCACGCTGGTGGGATAATAACTCCATCTACAGTTCATTGCTGAAATAAGTCCAACAAAATGTTCCCACTGATATTAAGGGACCTGGTCATAAATTTGTGTGTGAGGTAACAACCCAGGATTATTGTGACATGGAGTTCACATTTTGCTTACTTTATAAAAGCAGAAGTAAGCCACTATAGAAATATCTTTGTCTGCAATATTTTAAAGGTAAAAAATGTATTTTAATGTATTTTCTGAACTATCACTTTACATGATATGTCCTCAAGAGATGGCTCAGTGGTAATACCATAATGACTGGCATTAACCATGGAGACCAACATTTGAGCCAACCTGATTGATTGATTAGTCACACATTTTGTATGTTTTGTCGATAAGTTCTGGCAAATTTTACTTTCTATGACTGTGTCATCCTGTCTTCTAGATTTGGAGAAAGGGGAGGCAGGATTGCTAAAGGGGCATCTGTCCTAGAATAGAAGAATACATAAAAATAACTACTCCTGTAGATTCCACAGTTAGCCCACAGTGGAGGAGGATTGCCTGGATGAGGGAAGAACCAATAACTTTGGTTTCAGCTATGCATTTCAGGGGTAGAGCAATTCCCTATTAAAGAGTACATCAATTGACAAGGACTAGTCATTCCTCGTCCTGCCCCCCTCCCCCACTTATTGTTGTGAGATTGGAGTGTTGCTAAATAAAGTTTCAGCCAGCTAGGCAAGTTTTATAAAGCATGTTTGTATTTATCTATGTGTTCTTCTTTGCAATGACCCTGATAAATAAACATTTTTTTAATTGTCATCCACCATTAAAAAAGAGAGACATGGTAGTAATGAAACTGTAATAAGATTCCCACTAATTAATTACTAATGATTATTATTTTCAATTTTTCAAAGTCGGGTGCATCAATTTCATCACCTAAATCCACACCTAGTCACCTACATGACAATAGATTGATTTTCAGAGGTGCTCAGACTAGAGTCCTGCAACTCTGCAGGTATCCTCATTATATCTCTGGATATTTGCATCTGCGAATACAATGCAGATATCCACAGAACATGGATATATGTCCACATATTTTTATCTGTGCAGGGCTAGAGTCCTGCAAATATGTGGATATCCGTGGATATCTGCATTGTATCCTCATCTGCAAATACAATGCAGATATCTTGTGGACCATTTCTTACAGGTGCAGATAGGTTGCAGATCCACAAATTTGTATCCATGCAGGGCTCTAGCTCAGGCTCCACAGCTTCCTATCTCTTCCCTGAGAGATGTGGTTACTCTTAGTCAGATTCTCAAAGGTACATAGGCTCCTAGCTTCTGTAGTTCTGTGCTTTTGAAACAGACCACAGTTATTTGGTGGACTAAATATAGACTTAATAATCTAACTTTAGGTTCCCACATAAGAAAATTTGGCCTTAGCAGTTAACGTGACCAGAACATCGTCCATATATATTTTACATAGTTAGTCTACACAATGGAATTGTGAAGTCAGTAAAAATTAGGATTGTATGAAGGCAGAGATATGAAAATGACTTGCCTAAGGATGCAGAGCGAGTCAGCTGCAGAGCTAGGATCATCTATCTATCTATCGTACTTATATAGCCTCATTACCATAGTTTCTGAGCACCTTACTGACTCAACTATTTATTGTTGTAAAACCTTTGTGAACTAGCAAAATATTACCGTCCCCATATTACAGATGGGGACCTGAGTAACAAAGATAGCCTATGAGGGGAGGCAGGAATTAAATTTTGGTGTCCCAACCCCCATTTAAATGCCTTGACTACTGGATCCACCTTTCTTGTATTGATGATGATCATTCAGAGCCTTTAGAAGAACATTCTTATTTTCTCTGCTGCAGCTCATGTTGCTACTGGGAAACTTGGTAAGGCTCTCTAACAAAACATTTTAAATATGGCCTCAGAATTAAGGAATGTAGAATGAAGTAAATTTAAAATGGTTCTAAGCCACTATTGAAATAAAGATTTTTACAAACTTAAGTTTAGGATTTATTTTCATCACTACTTATGTTTGAAATCATAGCAGAGGGGTCAGGAACCTTTGCTGACTCCTGCGCCGGTCCCTCCTCCCTGACCCTCAGCTGGTGCCAGCAGCCTCCTCTGCTGAAAAAATGTGGCTCCCTGAAAATTCAGCAGTGGTCATGGCTGGAGCGGCAGCATTTCCCAGGCATGCCACAGAAAGAAGTTGCCCAGATTGGCTCATCTTGGTGGTATGCCTGGGGACAGGGGTCCTCAGGCATGCCAAGAAAAGTAAAGCGGCTCCTTTCAGGGGTTCCCAGGCATGCTGCAGAAAGAAGCTGCCTGCAGTGGCTTCTTTGGAGAGCATCACACTACAGAGAGGAGCCACTCTGGGTAGTTTTTTACTGCGTCTCATGGAGTTATAGGCATGGGGGGATCCCCAGTGTCCCAGCTGCACACGAAGGAAGCCTCCCAGAGTGGCTTTCGGTGCCAGGAGTGGCAATTTCTGTGATACTGCAGAGGGTGACTCGTGCCGCTTTCAACAGGCTCAGGTACCACTGTTGGCACACATGCTGGGGCTTGCCTACCTCTGTCATAGGAGATTATGTTCCAATGACATCTGTTAGCAGGGCTAATATTAACAGTGTAATCAGGAAAAAGAAACCTCTCATGGCAATTTAGGGTCCATGAAAGATGCCAGATTGAGAGCCCTGGAGAATTATGTCCTCTTCTTACCCACTGAAGTGGTAAAGCATGACCAATGGCGGCAGAAGCTTTCTCATACTGCCTGGAATGTGCTGCAGCACTGACTTGGAAATACCCGAGTATGAGAACAATCTGCATGGCCCACACATAGTCCTTGGACTAGCCTGTCATAGTCTACCAAGATTGTTAATGGGCATGCCTTCCCATGGGGTTATTTATGGTCACTTGTCCATTGATTGGACTGAGACCTCCAGACTGATACTAGAAAGGGCACTGAGCAAGCTATCTTATAGCAAAACTTCTGGTCATTCATTACCAAGCCAGAGTGGATTTCAAATGGTGACTTAGAATAAAAAGGCTGGTAATGGAATATAAAATCTTCTGTCCTCCACTCCCCTGGGGTGTTTTGTTTAATGCATAAACTTCCACTGACATGACAGAGCTAGAAGCATTATAATCTGCCATGTCAAAAATTCATACATTAGCAGTTCTAGTCAGCACAATACACTGTAATAGTTTTGAATTATGCTAATGATCCATGGATAATGGGTCAGAAGGAAATTTTTGAACCGTACCTTTAAACCAATGCCACGGTGCTTTTAGGATGTGTCAGAGTGCATGGAGGCTTGGCATTATGACACGCTTTAATGCCTCTTCAAACCACCTTATCTCTTATGCTGTGCTTTAATTGAGATTAAATAGCTTTGAAGGACCTAATGCAATTTCAAGGACAATGCAACATCTCATACTCTCAGAGAAAGGTTTTTAATGTATTTTTTAAAAAATAAAATCAAAATATTTGGTACAAATAGATTATGCCAAGCTAATGTTAAAGGTCTGATTTAAACCATAAATCCCATGCAATTAGAACTAAAAGCATATTAGTCCAACATATTGTGCCTGAACGTCCTGGGGTCGGAGAAAAGTGTATGATCTTGTGTTCCATTTTCAGTATTATGCTTAAACACAAGGGCACAAACTAGAGATAGAGGCTAAGATCCTAAGAGTATTCAGCTTTTATTGAAATCCATGCTGGATCTATGGTGGTCAGGTGAGACCTCTAAAAATATTTCCCAGGGGCTGTATCTACCAGCTTTGCATGCATTGTATATGATTAAAGCAGAATCAAGGCTACAATGATATTTTTTTCCACTGATCAATATATAACTGTGTCCTAAGATGACTAAAATATAAGCTGCATGGAGAAAGTATTAAGAAAAAATCTTTATGAACTTCAATTTAATAAACAACATTTCAGTTAGCTGCAAACCTGACCTCTCTGCCATTGTTCAATAATAATAAAAGGTCTTGGAAGATGGTGCAGTTGTATTCCAATAACAATAACGGAATAGTTTCATGACCCTACTGATTTTACATTTGAGGACTCATTGAAAAAGCTGCCACCGTCTCACAAAGGATGTGAAGTATAATACTGCCAGTTTCTGAATTATTCATTAGACAGAAGGAATAATAATAATAACGGGAGCAAGTCAGTCTCTGGCTGTTTTGTTTGTTTATTTATTTATTTATTTATTGTTTTACTGTTCTCCATATTTTTAAGAGACAGGAATACAATTCTTCCCCCACATCTGCAGCCATAGCTCAGAAAGAAAAGAAAATATGTACTCTTGAAAAGTTGGGATTTCTGGGAAAACATTTTCGTCTTTTAACTTGCATTTTAACGTACGGTAAAACATTTCTTTGACAAGGTAAGTAGAGTAAACAAAGATCAGTGAAAAAGCAGAAATTATTGAAGTACTGGAAAAAACGCTGCAGGCTACTTTTTCACACATTGCTGCTCAAGTCAGGATTATGCTATGGCAGTTCTAACTCTCCCGCTGACATCCTTATAGACTCTATTACATTATTTACTTCTTGTAAAATAACATTCTATTAGGCTGCTTCAAGTCCTGCTGCTATTCTAAGTTCAAGGGGAAGAGATTCTGCTGAACCATAATTCCTTGCTTCCAGCTCGTTAATGTGACTCTGAGGAGATCATTATTAAAAAGACTGATACGTGGCCTCTATTTCATGCCTCATTTTCTGTTGCAGCAAAGACTGTATTTCTAGGGTGTTGGTCTTCACTTACTTCAGCAGCACTGTACTGAATATATTAGCATGTGTCTTAGAGTATCAGATAGAGCAAGCCCCGCCCTGTCCTGAGCCTGTATTATGTAGTGTTACCACAGCAGTGTCAGTCCCAGCTTATTACAGAGTTAAAGTGGGTGAAGTAGTATCAGGCTAGTCTTCACTGATGGTGGCAAATTCACCACCATCACTTCAACTGCCCGGTTCAGTTGAAGAGTCTCTCTCTCAAAGACCCACTCACTCAATCAGAAAGCCGATCTGTTAATACCATCCCAACAACTGGGGTAGTGCTCAAGTTGAACAAAGGCCTTCTCTTTGACTCAGCACAGTAGACAGATAGGGTGTTAGGAAGTCAAACTGAGATATGAACATTAAGTAATTTGCAGATTTTCATTCAACTGCTGTCAAAAAGAGCAGGCAATGTATACCTGCACACCTTGTTTTGGACCAATTTCTTTTGGTGAGTGAGACAAGTTTGGAAGCTTACATAACTTCTTCTTCCAGACCTCAAACATTTGTCTCTCTCACTAACTGCAGTTGATCCAGGAAAAAAAAAAAAAAAATATTTCCTCACCTACATCATCACCCTGAAGACGTAATGTCATATTTTTGTCAGTAAGGGACATTCTCTTTCTTCTTTGTTACAAGAAAGAGAAAAGCCAGTCATACAAAGACAGATCATTTCAAAAGAAAAATAATCAGTTCTCAGAAGACATGACAGGAGCATTTATGGAGAAGAAGGATCAATAATAGAAAGATTACTTGAACCCTTCTGGAAGATTAGCTTGCATCTCTTTGAGTTGCAGGAAATCAGAGACATAGCTATGGGTGGGCCTGGCTGGCCCCAGCCCATTCTCTCTGCAAGCAGGCCAACCCAGTCGCTTAACTTGCAGTCACTTAACTTGCTTGAGCAATTAAAAGGTCTTGGAAGTCAGGAAGCTTTTGGCTGTTTGCCTGAATGTCCTCCTTCTGGCCATTTGACCAGAAGCTTGACATCTAGGAAGCAATAGGCCAAATGCTGCAGCTTCCAAACTTCCTGCTTTGGGTCACATGGCTCGGGCCCACCTGGCTGACTCATAAATCCAGCCTGAAAATCAGTTCTGGCTACATCCCTGCAGAAAATAGTCAAAACATATCAATGACTCCCTTCTCAAGAGTCTCTTGAATCTTGTTTGGTGGAATGCATGCTTATTCAGAGCTAGAAAGTGAATTTGCCTGCTGTCTCCAAATTCTCAAACTTTTCTTCGTTATAAGCACAATCTAAAACTTCCCTTTTGAAAGTAGTCCTCGATAGAAATCAGAATCTAAACAGCACTGAGATATTGGATATTGGATTCTTGGGATCCTTCCATTCTTCTTTATAGCTGACATTGCCTTAAAAATAAATAAATAAATAAATAAATAAATAAATAAATAAATAAATAAATAAAAGATTAGCCTCCAAATGTCAAAGGAACATGGTGCAATGTGCCTGCTCACTTCTCAGCAGATGGACATTTCTTCCTGTTTGGCCTGGAAATAATGACCGAAGGAATGTAATGGAATGATCAGCTTTACTATACTGTTTAGCCATTAGGTGAGTCTGAGTGTAAAATACATTATTTAAAGCTAGCCTTTAGCATACAGGAAGAATATTAAACAGTGTTATGATGAACACATCTGGTGTATATAGGCAAGTCCTGTAATCAATCCTGGCACAGAGGGACATGACATGGCATCATGAGTAAATTAAGAACAGAAGGAACAAAGAAACAAAGGTTGCAGACAGAAGGAACAAAGCAACAAAAGTTGCAGGATTTCTTGCTGCTCTTCAAAGCCTCAGAGAATATCAGCTTTGACAAACCTTCGCAATAGATAGACTGAAAGCAGTATTATGCAAGACCTCGAATTGCAAACAAACTCAAGAAAACTGGAGATATAGCAGTATTTTATTTAATTTATGCTATGGGAAAGCAAGCAGAGCATATCTTTAAATCCTTTCACTTTACTGAAGAGAGTTACAAGGATGATTACGAAAATATTCTGGTTACTGTATGTCTGATACTTACTTTGTACTTCAGAAAAATGTGGTTTATAAAAGATCATGTTTTCACCAGAGAATTCAAGAACCAGGGGATTGGGGGGAATACTGAATGCTGTACAAGAGCATGCATACATTGGCTTGAAAGTGTGATTTTTGGGAATGCAAAACCTAAAGATATCCAAGATAGGTTGGGTATTGGGTTAACAGGTAGAAACCTTTCACAGCGCATATAACCAAAGAGAGATTTAACCCTAGTCCCAGTGATACAGAAAGCAAAGCAGTCGGAGCTGATGAGAAAGCAATACGTAGAGCAACCTGACAAATCTGAAAAACCTGAAACCAGCTTAGAAACCGTGAACAGACACTTGAATGTTAAAAATCATTATCAGAAATCCACTGAGGCAAGAAGAGAGAATTTCCAGGCTAAGGATAAAAAGTCTCAGTGAATATGCATAGACTGAAAAAAGCCATGCCCCAAGAGACAGTGCATCTCCAGCCAGACACACACAGTGTAATAAAGGCATGAACTATGCACATTTTGCAACCATCTGAGACACCAAAGTAGTCAGAGAGTTGACTCATATTACAGAAAATAAAGAACCATTGTCTTGGAGATCACTGATGACAACACTGAACCTTCCTGGAGAGTGAAATTGAATATTCATGGCAACATTATTGATTTTAAAACTGACTCAGGAGCATACACCACAGTCATCTCAGAAAAGACTTACAGTCACCTTCAGTACTGCCCAGAATGGAAATCATTGACACATCTCTGACTAGCCCTGGAGATAATCTGAACTCCATGGGCTAGTTCACCACAAAACAACTAACAATCTCAAAAAGTTCTAAGATAGATGAGGGGCAGCTGACACAGGAATCTAAAGAACACCAAGGAAGTGGCAAGGGACTATTTTGCAGTGCATGCACAATTAATCAAGTCAAATGGACTCATGATTAAAGGCAACTGCATCAGAATGCCAAATGAAAGGAGAGGAGAAATCCTAAATCTTGTCCATGAAGAACATCAAGGATTAACTAAATGCCTTGAATGGGTCAACCAGGCAGAGTGTTGGCCAGGAATCAGCAAGGACATACAAAATAAAATATCTGCATGTGAGCATTGTAAAACTACCAGACGAATTCAATACAATGAACGTTCAATAGCAACACCCTTAGAAGAGAGATTTTGGAAGACAGTAGCTGCAGATTTATGCTGACCTGATTTACGTCAAAGGAAAGCACTACCTAGTCATTGTAAATTATTTTTCCAGGTATATATAAATAATATACGTATAAGACACAACAAGTCACAGTATTATTAAGAAAGTGCTCATTTTGGAATTCCAAAACAGCTAGTGATGGACAACAGACGAGAATTCACTGCAGCAGAATTATGTCATTCCAAACTAAATAAGTTCCAGAGGGGCAGCTGTGTTAGTCTCGTTCAGTAAAATAAACAAGGAGTCCTGTGGCACTTAAAGACTAAGGCTGTGTCTACACTAGAGAACTCAGTTAAGTCGACTTAACAAAGTCGCCTTTATCAAGTTGACTTGGAGGGTTCCCATTTGTTTAAGTTGAGTTTATAAAGTCGACTTAAGCCAAGGGACCCATTTAAAGCTGACTTTATTAAGTTGACTTTAAATGGGGCCCCTGCCTTACGTCAACTTTATTAAGTTGACTTTAATGGCCACATTTTGTTAAATCACTTTAATAAAGTCAACTTAACACTTAAAGTTGACTTTAAGGGTGAGAATTATTAAGTTGACTTATGCAACTCCAAATGTGGCCCTGGAATTGCTTAAATTAGATTAAACCTGCTTAAATTGACTTAAGCCTCCAGCATAGACATACCCTAACAAATTTATTTATTGCATTAGCTTTCATGGGAGAAAATCCCAATTCATCAAAGTGTCTGATGAAGTTGGACTTTCTCCCACAAAAGCTCATGCTATAAATAAATTTATTAGTCTCTAAGTGTCATAGGACTTCAAACTAAATAAGGTTTTGATTATCTCTCTACCAGCCTACATTACCCACAAATAAATGTAACAGCTGAGAGAGCTGTACAAATAGTCAAGAAAATCCTGTAGAAAAAAAGATCCTTTCTTTGCTCTTCTGAGTTGCAGTTCAATACCAATAGCAGCTAGTGGATACAGTCCAGCACAACTTCTGATGGGAACACAACTCAAAACTACTGCTCTAACTTTGGGAAGGAACCTATCTCAAAGTGGACAGATTTGAAGACAATAGTTAAACCCAGTAAAAAACCTAAAAGAACTTATGAACGCTTTTACAACAGAAGTCACTCAATTAGAGAACAGGCATGTCTAGAACCTGGTGATCACATTTATGTCAAATTGGATGATAAAAGATGATGGACAACTCAAGCTGTTGTAATGGAAAAGAATTCAATGCTGAAATTTTAGTTGATTAAGATCAACAGTTGAGATTTCAACTAAAACTCATGACATCTGAAGTTTGTTCCACAAAAGGAACAATCAGCAGAGCTTGCCTTTTGTCTTCAGTGGAGTCAGGATTTCACTCTATTTCTGCCACTTTCTTACTGCACACTTCAAAATAATTGAGTGAAAATTAAAAACAGTTCAGTGTGCCAAGGACCTGCTATCATGCGCTGGAGATTATCAAGTTCCACCTTCCATCCTCCAAAGAGTGGTCTGGAGTTCTGCTAGTTACATCATAAAAGCATTCTTTACTGAACCTGCTCATGGATCAGAGTGAAAGGAACAGTAAGATCTATCTTACAAACCAGTCAATGGACCTGGGTCCCCCTCTGTCACTGAGCTACACAAGATAGATGCTTGTTGCTGCTCCCAGAAAGAGACTTAGAGCCAGATCTCCACAGGTATTTAGGGTTCTAATTTCCAATTAAATCAATAAAAGTTAGGAGCTAAATAACCTTGTGGATCTGGGCCTTAAATATGTTGCATGGTTTCATGGTTTCCTGCTTAGTGGTTAGAACGAATAGGCAGATTCCCCTATATTATGGCACAAGCCCCAGCTCACTAAACAATATAATGTGCATCTTAGTATTGGAAAAGAAGTCCATGACAGTTTCCCTTGTGCTGCTGGTGCCACTGACTCCTACAACATTTCTCCTTTCTCTGGGCAGGAGTAACCTCTCAGGGTTACTGACTGAGGCAAGGGTTTTTTTTTTTGACTAAGGAGAGCCACGGCCTTTAAGAAGTCTCTATGAATGAGCGTTACACATGCAGGCCAGCCAGCACAATAACTCCATTACAGTCATTTAGTGAAAGTACTAGTTGCTTGTTCAGAAGTCAGTCTTTCTGACTCAATTTGCACTGGCAAACTAACTGGATGGTCATTTTGTATTTACCTGTCTGTCTGACTGCCAGCTTTATGGTTGTGTAAAGCCCCTATCACCAGACTGTATGAAGGTTATAGGTAGATAACATACATGATCACCTGGAAAGCAGATAACTTCATAGAGTTCAGAACCTAACTGATTATAACTAGAGCTATCTTTTGTTTATTGCAAAGGCTAGCGCATTCATCAACTTGCCTAATTAAAATTTACCAGTTAATGAACAGTGGCAAACCCCATACAAAGGTCAATAGCAACCTAAGCAAACTTATCAAAAATGCAAAAGGGTTCAGAGTTTTTAAAAAGTTCATTCTTTCCTTAATTAACAGATCTAATTACAATCCTGACATGACAAAATGCAAAATGTTCGCTTTAAAAGACAAGAAGTTGAAGGTTTAATGGCACAGATAACCACCTTCTTCAGTATTCAGTCCACTGACCAATGTGTAGAAGGGAACTTTACCAAGCAGTCAACTTTGTTGATGAGATGGCTCTGACAGAAATTAAAGCTAAGCAATACACAAGAATCCCAAAGCAACAAAGGAATTGAGAGGGAATAAAAACTATTTTGCACCTTGGGATCTGAACTAACACCAAGTCAAGGTTTTCAGTAATCTCTGTACTTAGCAAGATATCAATGTGTGTATTCTGTGACCTTTGCTAGTTAGTTTTGAATACACTTTCACATAATAAAGACTGCATATATGTAAATGTTAGCTCATTTAGCTAAAAGGCATGTTGCAAAAATCAGTTGCAACAGTGCATTCTCTTCTCTATTTAAAATGTATAAAGCTAGGTGTTTAAAATTCATGCAGCTATTTTCCAGCATTTTGGAGCTCAAGTCTGTTTTCAAGATCCTGTGCAAGGAGTAGGCATTCAATACATCTTCTAGAAGACTGCGAAAAGAAAATCCAAACATGCAGCATTGTGTAGTTAGGGTCAGAGCCATGCAAAAAGAAGGTGGAAATGATTATACTGTGTTCATATAAGAACCAGTGGAACATTCACAGTTGATTTTCCTAGACAAGGGTCATTACACCTGGGCAATATTAAGTATCTGAAAGAAAAAATAGATTACTTAAAAAATTAAAAATATATACCTGGGATGAACTGTTACCATTCATCTTTACACTGAATTAGCAGAAAGAACACCATACAGGAGGCAAGATCCCTCTAGGGCGGGATAGCCAGGACCAAATCTGTTGTTAGTCATCTTCTTACTCATCCAATAACAATGCAAACAAAGTCTATAGAACATAGGTACATAAAGTGAAACAATTGTATCTCAGTGATTCTGTTGGCTAGGGTTAAACACACACGAGTCATATTCCCCTTGCACTGGAAGAAAACTGCATTAGACCAAATGTTTTGGGCAAAGGACTCATTAAACCAGGGTTCGGGTTCTCAAACTCAAATCACCATGAGGGCCACATGAGGACTAGTACGTTAGCCTGAGGGCTGCACCACTGAAACCTTTTCATACAAATATTGCAAATATTTGTAACAATAGTGTCATTGCAGGCCGCAGGAAATAGCTTTAGGGGCTGCATTTGGCCCATTGCCTGCGTGTTTGAGATACCACCATTAAACAAACTGAAAATTGAGACACATTCCAAGCAATTTTTATGAGTGCCCTTTAGGTTTACAGCTACCCTGCCATGGCCTTAATTCATTTAAGATGCCATGAAAAGTTTCTATGAATTCTTGGAGTCAAAATATGAACCTAAGTGGCTTTAATTCAGACTGCTAAACATGTTAGGATATATGGGTTATTCCTTTATTTGCAAAGAATACAATGTTGTGATTTTAAATATCCTTCTTTGAGTATATGAGTGGTGGTCAACTACCTATGGTAAACCACGCTGTTATGCCATCAATCTGTTCCTATGTAATATATCTGAAAGCAGACATCATAGGAACATATATTTAAACAGAGCAAACTTATTAGCTGGTGTTATTCCTCCAGCCCCATATGTACCTAAGAAAGTTCATGACACCATTCTCATCCCACCCAAACCTGACCTCCTCAGGACCCAGGGCCTGGAAGCTGGTCTTTGCTGGCCCCTGTACCTTCTCTGTGCTCTGTTGTCATTTAAAAAAAAAAAAAAGCCATAACTTGGCCCATTGTATTGCTAAAAATGTACACCAAGTAGAATAAATATATCCAGTGTTATCATATCCCTTCTTTCAGTCATTTTTATTCATCTCTTCTATATAGGATTAAATTAAAGCAAAAGAAAGACTTAAGACTTCTCTGAAAAAGCATGGAATGTACTACTATAAAAATTCTCCTAAGCAGTCAGTCATTGGCCCAAGCCATTTCTAATTTGCTTCACACTTACATTTCTTTTTTTCCCTAAACTAAATTCTGAATCATTAACTCAGCTCTTGACATTTCCAAAGGGAAGCTTTCATAAATGAAACCCTTTTCCTGATGTTCAAAGCCACCCTGAAGATGTTAATCACTACTGCCGCAAATCCAAGACAACCAAAAGCCCCAGCAACCTGAATTTATTGAAGAGCTGGAAACAGCAAGATGTGACTTTTTGTTTTATTTTACAGCACTGAACAACATTCAAGCTTTAGACAATCTCCTTTATTAATAGCAATCCTAGCAAGCAGAGTTGTTAGTGATAATGTAGAGCCAAAAACACTGTATGGAAGGGCAATAAATCGGGCTAAGTGAAAAAGAAGAGCCAAAAAACAATTCTCCCTTACTGATCGGCCAGTTTTAAAGCTTAAATTTTGACGCACAGTTTAGGCAATAAAACATTAGTAAAATCTTAGGGCCGTGCTGGGGCAATCCTTTTAACAAAGAAGTAAGGCGCCTGAGTGTCTTTCAGCTCCTGCTATGAGCCTCATAGTTGGTTTTGTTGTTTTTTTTTTTCCATCAGAGAACTCTTTCTTTGTCACACAACAGAAGAAGATGAGACCACTCAAAATGTCCCTAAATTTTTTTTGGTTTTCAAAGAACATAGAGCTGTCATGCTCAGCCACCCCCCAAAAAAGGACTGGGAGTGGCATCAAACTTTTTTGTGCATATGGGCTTAAATTACAACAAGGGACATTTAGGTTAGACATTAGGAAAGAATACGTAACAGTCAGGGTGATTAACCACTGGAACAAGTTGCCTAGGCAGGTTGTGGAATCTCCATCATTGGCAGTTTTTAGGAGCAAGTTAGACAGGCACCTGTCAGTGATGTTTTAAGAGGGTACTAAATCCTGCCATGAGTGCAGGGGACTGGGCTCAGTGACCTCTCATGGTCCCTTCCAGTTTCGATGATTCTATATGGAGGCCTTCTGTTCAGGGATGCTTAACACCCCTCCATTTAATTCCTTTATAAATTGAAACACATACCCTGATTAATCGATCTACACTGCTTTGCTGAATTTTGCTTGCATATTGAAAAGCAGAGCTGACCTCTCAGGAGCTCTGTCTCACAAGCTCAGTATATCTCATACATTATTGCCCTCTAGTGTTGCTTTGAAATGCTTGTAAAAGACTCTGGGAAAAGTGCATATTTTGCCCTTGAAGGGCCAGATCCTGAAGAGCTGTCAGTTGTGATGCAGACAGGGTCGGCAAGCGCTCCCCTGGCCCTCATCCACCTTGCACTTGGTCAATTCCTTGAAGGCTGCACTGGGCTGATGGCTGGTTATTACAGTAGCTTTAATGTGTTTAGGCATGTAATTTTTTCATTAATCTTTTAGTGGAAGGATCAATTTCTTAGTGTTATATGTGGAAATAAGGCCAGAGTTTGAGAAATTAAAGTCAGGCCAGTCCCTCAATACTACTACTACTACTTCTTTCCAGGGGAGAAAACACTTTAAAAATTCAAGTTTACTGCAAAGCAGTAAGAAAAAGCTCCATCTTCAGACCCAAACCAGAAACCGGGATATGATCCCAGACTTTACTGCCAGGTTCAGATCAGCACTTCCCTAGAAATGGGGATAACACACCAAAAAAATAGCTAGGATTTTAGAAAATAGGCTAGTCACAATTTTAAGATGTGGGTGCTTGAAATTCGATACCTAAATCTGTAGTTAGGCAACTAAATAATCCTAATTTAAAGAAATACTGATCTGATGCAGCATCAAGCAATGTCAATGGGAGCTGATGTCTCATAAGATCTGGCCACTAAGCAGCCAACTATTCTGGTTACCAGAGAGATAATAAACTTGTCAGTATGTCTCCTCAGCTGTGCAGTAACTTGCTAAGCAGGATGCCCAAGCAGCTATGGTATTGACTGTAGACTCAGAAAGTGAGAGTTCAAGTCTTGACTTTACTGCATTTTTTTTTCAGTGTCATATTTGTTGCCTTAGTTTCCTCATTTGTTAGATATTGATGGCATTCTCTTTTGTAAAGTGCTCTGAGATTTTCTGATGAAAAGTGCTATCTAAGAACTAAATATTCTTTATTATTCATTTTAAATAATAATATATTATTTTTTTTCCCCACTCGCCACATCAGGAGTCCTAGAGAAATGGTTGCACAGATTTGGGGACAAAGGAAATAGTTACAGCACAGTAGCCCCAAGCATTTGTGAACAGATCATTTTGCCTTCCCAATGCGTGTTTCCAAAAAGAGTTTGAGTGTTAGAGTCACAGATATGAACATCACAAGACACTCTGAAGCCAGAGGACAATCTTCTGGAACTGACACCACAGAACGCAGAAAGCTGATCTTCAAAGCATCCGGTGAAGTGGGATTTTCTCCCATGAAAGCTCATGCAACAGATAAATTGATTAGTCTTTAAGTCCCACAGGACTCCTTGTTTGTTTTACTGAACTAGGCTAACACAGCTGCCCCTTAGGAACTGATTGACTAATGCTTTGATAAGTTGTTCTGGGCCTAAATCAGGGTGTCAAACCCAAGACCGTTTGAAACTGGGTTTGTGATTTTAGCCCTGAATCTTTTAATCTGAAAATGCTCATGCAGTTTAGTCAAAACCTGTACCAGGGCTATTTCTGTTTCCAAGTCACAGGCAGTGACAGTCTCACAAGAACGACTGCATCTATAGGATTTCCACCATTCAGGATTCCAATAAATTCTGTGAAACTATTGATCTTGTGAGATTTTCTGTCTTGAAAGCAGCTTGTTAGATTTTACTACCATTTTGTCCAAACCTTGTCCTGGATGAGCCTTGAACTTGAACTCTGTAAGTCAGCCACAGGGCTTGTCTGTACAGGTAAGCTGACTGGCAGAGCAACCACCTTTTTAGTCTGTTTGTCCAGTACCTAGCACAATGAAGTTCTTGTCCATCATTAGGGCTTTTACACAAATAATAGCAATGCAATATAAGTCCCTATGTGTAAAACAAACAAGGAGGCCTGTGGCACTTTTAAAGACTGACAAATTTATTTATTGCATGAGCTTTTGTGAGGGACTAACACAGCAACTCCTTTAGACCTCATCCCTGTATGTACAATCTTATGTGAAGTACGATCATTTTCATTCTGGCATAGAATTAGCCTTTATGTGTATGTCTACACTTGCAATTTAGGTTGACTTAAGGATGCTTTAGTCAACCTAAATTACTCCATGTCTACACCAGGCTTTCATTAAGTCAACTTAAGGGTGTCCTTAAGTCAACTTAATAACTGCTGGTAGTAAGGTCAACTTAACAGCTAAGTCGATTTGTTGAGTCAACCTAAAACCAGTGTGGATGTCCTAGGTTTACTTAATATCCTAATTCGACCTAGGGTGGGGACAAGGATGCCATGACTCCCTGGGATGAGGGAGCCTTCCCCCTGTGACTGCAGCTTCCTGACAGCAGGGAACTCCAGCTCCCTTTTTGCTGAGATTTGGTCTCTAGTAGAAGGTAAACAGGGCTTCCTTCTGCTGGGAAGCCATGGGTCCTGGGAGAGCTGCAACTTCCCAGGGAGACGGGAGCTGCATGGGGCTCCCCAGCCAGACCTCCAGCAGCGAGGGAATCCCCCGCTGCCCCAGCCAGGCCTCTAGCCATGTGGCTTCCTTGTGCCAGGGAGCCCCAGCAGCTCTCTTCTTCCCAGGAGCTCTGGCTCTCTGGCAAGAAGGGAGCTACAGTTCACTGCCATAAAGGGATCCACAGCTTCCCAGGGAGAAGGGAGTGCAGGCTTCCTTTTTTCTGGAACCTGTGGGGGTCCTGGCAGGAAGGAAGCCTGTACTCCCTTATCCCCAGGACCCATTGCTCTCTTCTCACCAGGACCCGTGGCTTCCCAGCAGCTCCTATCTGCCAAGAAGCTGTGGGTCCCAGCAAGAAGGGAGTCATGGGTCCTCTCTCAGCAGGGACCTGCAGATCCCAGCAACAAGAAAGCTGCGGACCCATCTCTTGGCTCAGCTGTGGCTCTCTGCCATGTCTACACTTGAAAAGTTAAGATGACTTGTTAAGTTGACTTAACAAGGTCTAAGTTGACTTAACATTTCAAGTGTAGACATACCCTATAAGTGCCACTAGACTCCTTGTTTGATCATATAGGAAAGGGCACTCACATAGCTATAGAAATGTAATTATACTATTATAATTCTGCTGGTAAACTTTCCATGTAGACAAACCCTATGCCTGGATAAGAATACTAGGTTAACCATTTTGTCAATCTAAGCACGTGAATATGTTTGTTAACCTTCATGAACGTGTTGAGCCAACCTGGGCAAGTTTATGGACACGTATCAAACTCTGTAATATTGTCTTTTGTGTTTGAAGCCAAAACTGAAAGCAAACCTCAAAAGGTACAAATCCAGAGACATCAATCCCAAGACAATGTTTATACACTCACCTCTTAAGCAAAACTGCCAGTTTTCTCCCAGATTTTATGGCATTCCTGTCTTCAGAAGCCCATGTTTCTGGGAAGAAATTTTTGAGCTTGCGCTCTCTATCAATTTATGCAGCACTAGGTAAATAGTTTATTGGGGAAACCCCCGAAAGGGTCAAGTTAGAGTCTTTGTCCTCATTTCTAATTGGAAAGCAAACTGTGCCTCAGTAGAAGCAAAATCATGATATGCAATTGTAGATATTCTGAAAGTAAGAAATTATGCTCTTACTTTTTCATATTATGTATAACCCTTTTAACCTCAAAGAAAGACGCTACTCTTAACTCTTATTAGTGTAAGTGAAATCAGAATCGGGTCATTTGATATTGCCCATGACTGTTTTTTGATCAATTCATCTGTTGCTTTAAATAGAATTACACTTGGGTAAAAATCGATCCATTCTGATTATTCTTCTGTGAAACAGTCACTGCAAGACACCGAGTCCTTCATAATTGCATTGTATAACTAGAAGAACAGACAATGACATCCAAACACCAAATGCATTATACGACACACTCAGAACATGCTTTGCCAACATTTTTACACATCTCCTTGACCTGTCTGTTAAAGGCTGACACGTCTCCCTCCAGACTGTAAAGGATGATTTAAAATTTGATCTTCAGCAGGATGTTATTCTTCCATAGGATTTCAAATGTCTCTAACATTTCATGCACTGAAGACCAATTTTAATGATACTCATAACTGGATTTTACTGTGAATCTTTATGATACGGGGAAATCAAATCACAAAATGATTTGTGTCCCCTCTGACTCTGGGCAGCACTTTATAGGAATCTCAGGATGTGTGCACTTTGGGTCACACAGACAGAGTGCTATAGGATTTATATCATTTAATTAAAGATAGTGAATGTAGTGCATGTTCCATAACTCTTCAGTATTTTTGAGGCTCAAAATGGCCCGCCTGTGAAAAACCTGAGAGAACTGGTTCTGTATAAAGGAGTTCCACAAGATCAGGGGAAAGAGAACTCAGCAGAACTACAGGATGTAAAACTGCTACATAGTCCCCAGGCTAGTGATTAGGCACAGTCATGAATTTACTGGGCAGATCTATGTGCATGCCCTAACCCCATCCATGTTAACGTGAATGGAAACCCCACGGATCTCTGAGATGCACAGGCTGCACACACATGCTTAGGTTACCCACTTTCTATGCTCTCAAACAGGAGAGCCATGCTTATTAGTATTTATGGAACTGCACAGTCTTCACCCATGAGCAAAGAAATTGGACCTTTTAGTTTCACACATATGTAATAGCGATAGCTGAATATTTCACCTCATGGCACTAGCTCAACATATTTGCCTTTTGACTTCCACCATGCAGGGCTCATGGGGTAGCATACTGTAGAAAAGGACCTGGGGGTTATGGTGATTGAGAGTCTGGATATGAGTAAACAGTGTGCTCTTGCTGCCAAAAAGGCCAATGGCATACTGGGCTGCATCAGTAGAAGTGTTGCCAGCAGATCAAGGGATGTGATTGTTTCCCCTCTATTTGGCACTGGTAAGGCTGCATCTGGAATACTGTGTCCAGTTTTGGGCTCCCCACTACAAAAAGGACGTGGACATTTTAGAAAGAGTCCAGTGGAGGGCAGCAAAAATGATGAAGGGGCTGGAGCAGAAGACCTATGAAGAGAGACTGAAGGAACTAGGCTTATTTAGCCTGCAGAAGAGAAGACCAAGGGGGGATTTGATAGCAACCTTTAGCTACTTGAAGGGATGCTCCAAGGAGGACGGAGCTCGGCTATTCTCAGTAGTAACAGAGGATAGAACAAGGAGCAATGGTTTCAAGTTGCGGCTGGGGAGGTTGAGGCTGAATATTAGGAAAAACTTTCTTACTAGGAAGGTGAAACATTGGAATGGGCTGCCTAGGGGAAGTGGTGGAATCTCCATCTTTGGAGATACTTAAGGCTCGGTTAGACAAAACCCTGGCTGGGACAATTTAGTGAGAGTGCTCCTGCTTTTTTGGCAGGGGGTTGGACTAAATGACCTCATGAGGTGCCTTCTAACCCTATGATTCTATGTCTACACTGGAAGCTCTGTTAAGTCAATTTAGAGTGTCCACATTCCAAACTCCTGTAGACTGGCCACATCCACACTTGCAGCTGCCAGGTCAACTTAAGGGCTACGTCCTATCTACACTGGCTTAAGCTATCTTAATAAGGTCAACCTTAAGAGGTGGTGTTATTAAGTCGACTTAAGGAAGCACTTAAGTTGACTTAATAAATTCCCATTATGGACAGAGCTTCACTTAGGTCAAATAAAGGAAGGTTAAGAGGACCTAAGGCTCTCAGTGTAGACATACACATGAGGACTAGATGAGCAAAGTGGGATAATGTGGGAACCCACTGAACATTTGCTCAGAATTGGAACTGAACCTAAATGGAAACTTTTCAGTATATTTGCTCAACTTTTTGTTTCATTTTGTATTTATTATTATTTCATTTCTGCCTCCCTCTTACTGTGGACTAGAATTGGGATTGAAAAGTGATGCAAGATAACCCACAGCCTTCAAAGAGCTCACAAGTGATTGCACAAAATAGTAAAGCAAAAGTTGTTCACTGAAGTGTTAATTGCTGGCATTCCTCACATTGTGTCTTCTGAATTATATCTGCTAACTTTAAGATACAAATGAGTTTTCACTACTTTATACTCCTGCTATCCCCTCATAATGAACACTGTTCCAGAGGTTCCAAACGGGTATCCATGTTTGTCTAGTTAGCGAAGCAAACAAGGAGTCTGGTGGCACTTTTAAAGACTAAGAAAATTATTTATTCCAAAGGGGTAGCCATGCTAGTCTAGTTGAGCAACACAAACAAGCTTCAAAGCATCTGATGAAGTGGAATTTTCTCTCACAAAAGCTCATGTGATAAATAAATTTGTTAAATTTATTTATAAAGACTAACACATTTATTTATAACGTGTTAGCATTTTAAAAGTGCCACCAGACTCCTTGTTTGTTTTACAGTTTTAGAAGAGTAAGATGGACGATGATCTGGCTCAGACACCAACAGCTGAATTTTAAGTAAACCTCACTGCAAAGGAGCGGTAATGAAATGCACAAGCCAGGAAAACACAGGTCTGACTGCCAAAGTTTGCAGGACTAGAAAAAAAATATGTCTTTACTTGTAAAGTGGGCAAATTTAATCTGTAAATCATTCAGAGACAATAATCTTAGACTACCACTATGACACTTCTACAGTCACTTTTCACAGTATAACAGCTTGTTAAAATTCTTAGATTAGTGCACCAGCAGCTCTTAAGCATCTTGCTGTAAACTCAGTTTTTACCTCTTTGAAGAATCAGCAACCAAGTTTATAACAAGACCTGTCCTCTTTTACTCAGCTCAAGAGACTTCTTTAATCACTTCACTGTTGCCTGTATGTGTCTAATTTTATGCAGCAAGACACAGAGGAGCATCTCCTTACTGACTTAGCAAGTTCAGAGATATTTTGCTTTGAAATTTACAAGCAGATAGGATATCCACGACTGGAATTACCAACAGAAAGAGGCATAACATGCTTGGAATTACATTTCTTTAAAATTTTTGCACTGCACCTTGTGACATACAGATAGTAGACTCAGTCATAGGGGCATAGGTGTCATTGGGTACTTACTGTGCAAGGTATAAAATCTGGTCCAACAGCTACAAATAGTTATTTTTAAATGGTATAGATTTATGAAGAAGCCTCAGCATCAGATACTTGTACTTTTAAAACTGAAAAGAAACAGAACATAAATGTAGAATAATCTCACTGTAGTCTATGGGATTGTTCTATTTTTATACTGGTGTTACCAAAATCCATGGAAACAGCAAACAACTAGGGTTGAAGAACAGGGAAGCATTATGGTAGTGTATAAACAATGAGAAGAGAATGGGGTCATTTGGTTTACATAGTTTCTGATCTCATATCTCTCCTACTGGCTTGCCACAACAGATAAACTTTTAAACTGTGCCTATTGCATATCACCAAAGACATTTACAATGCATTTCAGCCTTCGATATATGCAAAACATTTCTACCTTACATCTACAAAACAATGGAAGACTTCTACGGAAGGGGAAAAAAATAAGCAGAGAGAACTAGCTACTTAAACTCTTGATCTGCAGCTAGGATGGGATTTTCAAAAGCACCTCTGAGACTGAGAAGTACAAATCCCATTAAAAACTCTCACTCCTAGCAGGCAAGTGTCTTGTAACACCAAAACCATCATCACATTAGCTAGCTCATTTAAGACAAGGCATGGTGGATAAGATTTACATGGACAGGAAAGATGAGCCAACCTTTTTTTTCCCCTAGCACAGTGCCTTCCAAATTGGGATGAGGTATATGGGGAGGGGGATGAGGGAAATTATCTTGAGCACAAGTAGCTCATGCTGTTCCGGTTCTGCAGATAAGTAGAGAACTCAGCATCCTGGCATCTTTCCCAAGCACTGCTGTGTATTCGCTTTCAGTTTCACTCAGTTAGCAACAAAAGAATGTAAGATCCTGGACTTGGATGTGTCTCCTATTATCAGAATTCCCACCCTGGAGAAAAGTTTCCTTTCAAAGTACTAGTTGAAAGTCACTTTGAGCAATGTAGCTGTCACAGATTTGTGTGTGTGTGTGTGTGTGTGTTGAAGAAAGACAATACAGTGAAAACGAGCAAGAACCATTCTTTGACCTTGAACCACCTTCCTCAGCTATAGATGAGCATACAAAGGCCTAAAGTTGAAGGCTTTAACCAGCCAGCAGCTGCTTGTGATACAATTTTGCTGATCTATAGAAGCCCTTCTAGTCACAGTAATATTACTAGATCAAATTCATTAAATTCTTACAGATTTAAATTGGCCTAAACTAACATTTGTCTGGCTACCCTGTTTAATACCAAAAATCAAAGTATTTGCCATTCCTCTATGCCATGTTTCCAGGTATCTGGGTTCTAACCAAGTATTAAGAGAGAGAGAGAGAGGATTAATATTGTTACAAGAAGGGGAGGAAAGCTTACAGCTGTGTGTCCTAAGTACCTGGCTACAACTGAGCCAGCTGTGGACAATTAAGTCATTCCCTAAGCCTACTATAAGAAAGATGTCATGGGTAGTACTCTGGTTAGCTCATATAGGAACCAGACTTCTGTTTAGAGAGGACTGTTTACTCCAAAAATTCTTTAGAGAGGCTCTCTTATACTTTGCCTGAACATCTCTCTTTTTAGTTAAGTTGCTTTAGAAGCTAGACTAAAGGGAACTTTTTTCAAAACTCACTTTAAAATCTTGACTGTGAAAAATGTTATCATCTGTACCAGATTTTTGAAAAGACCCCAAGTTTACCTGCTCTTTTGTGCCCCAGCTTGCTGCTTTTGCTCTATCCTTTTAACAAAATAATTGATCTTGTGCAATAACAAAGCTGATGGGTCATCATGACTGTTGATTAGTGTGCCTGAGAGAGGAAGGGCACAGGATGTAAACAAAACTGGAACTGAGCAATGTGACTATTGATCCCTTTAATAGCTTAGGTCTGTAATTTCTGTCTCTTCAATAGGAAGCTGAATGGGGGAAGGATACAAAACTTTAAGCTTGAAGTCAAATTATGTAAAAATCTTCACCTTCAGAATTATGAGGAAGTCCAGTCAAGCAACTCTTTATTGGGTAAAAAACTGTTCTTCTTTAACTTCACCAGCTGGCCTTTATTTAACTTCTAAAAGCCAAGAATACTCTAACTTATTATTTAGTTAATTATCACAGTTTGCACAATCCTGCTAAAACCACAGAGAAACAGTGGTTTGCAAAATCCACACAACAGTTGCAGAGGGATGATTAACATAAGGATCAAACAAAGACTTGTTGATCATCTGGAGGGAAGAGGGATGTTTTATTAGTGCTATATAGTATCTCCTTTGGCACAGCAGTAATCTAATAAATTGTGCTTACCCATGGCTTGTTTGCTTCATGTACAGTGGTGCACATGGAACAGTAAAACCTATTGAAAGTATTTTCCTCATTAGATCAAGACAGTAGAAAATGAGTCCAGGTATGTTATTGTCAAGGCTCCAAAAACATTAAAATGACCTTTAGGAAAATTCTCTGTTACATACCTTTAACTCCATAGGTTACATAGCACCCACCAGGAGTCCAACTTTCTGCTTTGTCTCTGATGATAGCCCATGACTGTCTCAGTACACTACTGTGATTGTCCTAGAGATTATACATTCAGATAGTTGTCATACTGTTCCCAAAAGGGTAACATAAATGATCTGAAAGGGACAGCTGTAATTAAGCTAGTTGGGGAAAAAGAGGAAGACCCCTGGACTCTCAGATCTCTTATGTACCTGAAATTTTTCAGCAGCGAATAAGTCCTAAAAAAAACAAGGTTAATTTGCAGTTCAGTTGCAATTGATATGTATCTGCCTTACATGCTGAAAGTTCCAAATATTTCAATAGGTGCCCTAGAAATGCCTAAAGGAAATTGTTTCCTGGCTACCTTGTAATCCTATTCATTTGAAACCATCTCTCAGGATATATAGTTGAAATGATGATCCAATTTCATGTTAGTAAGCCAAAGAAATACCATTCTTAAAGTGCTTTATACACCTCAACCTCAGTTCTGAACAGGGACTCAAACTTAAATGGCATTTAATGTTGTATGTTTCATTCATGTTAGCATAGCTGTTGTTCTTTTGAATAATAAGGAAGGATAGATGGTCACCAGCAGGGAATGGGAAAGAAGAATGAAATGTAATGGGAATGGCAGACAAGAAATATTAAGAACCTCCTGGGTGGTTTTATGTTTCAGTAGCTATGTAAGTGGCAATAGTGAGACATTTTGCAATGAAGCAAATGACAAAAGACGAAGGAAACCACACTTCTAAGGTTGCACTATCCATTCTGCTAAGTAGTTCCTTCATGTCTGATTATTTTTGTTCATTTGCCAGCATGTAATTCTACTAAGTCCTAATGTGTTTAATGTCATGACAATGGTAGGGGAGACTCAGTAAAGAGTAACAAAATGATTAAAGGAAGCTTGCTCAAAGTTATGAAATGTAAAGCCGGTTTAGAAGCTGTCACACGTTGGACCCCAAACGTCAGGGAAGAATCAGGTTGGGGAAGCTTTTTAAAAAAATTTTCTATGAAAGGTGCTGGACTCAGAGCCCTGAAAGAATATTCTCTGTTGATCTACAGATCACATACAGCAGTGGCAAGCCACCTCACATCCTCCTCCTGGTACGATTAAAGTATATAGTAGCATAGAGTTTAAAGCCTGAAGGGACACCAGAAAAAAGCTAATCTAACCTCCTGCATGTCACAGGCCACAAAACTACATTCAGTTACTGGGTTGAACCAAATATCCTCACAGAGGTGGAGATCTTGCTCCAGGTTGGAGGCTGTTTCATTTCTAATACGTATGAAACTTTAGCTTTGTTGAACTGGTCGACAAGTGCCAGTTGTGATGTTAATGTAAAACTAGTGAGGACTGGACTCCAGATGACAAACATTTCATGTGAGCCATAGAATTAACAGTTGTTGGTAATGCAGTTTGGTTATTACTTAGCCAGCAGTGATGAGGGGGAAGGGCTTTGATTCCCATTCCAGTGAAGCACACACTAATGCAGACTAGAGAGACGATAAATGGTTTGTCTGTAAGGGGAGAGATGGATGTTTCACATATGTTAAGTAATTTGCTTATTTCAGCACTTTATGTCTATGAGATAGGGACTGTCTTTTTGTTCTACGTTTGTACAGCTCCTAACAAAATGGGGACCATCTTGGGACTCATAAGCATTATGATAGTACAAATGATAAATAATAGAATTAAGTATTTATGACTAGATTGCTTCTATGGGGAGTGTGGAGTTTGTGGGGAAGGGCAGCAGGAACAATCTCCTCTCAAACTTCGTGTCACTGCAGTGGAAATCACCCTGGCTTTCATCTCACCACTTCCATTGGCCTATGGAGCTGTCTGATCACAGTATGGGAGCAGTCTGGCTACAGTTTTTGAGTGCTCAGGGACCTATGGCACCCTCAGAGCAGGGTAGCTCTGCATAATCCTTACGGGAGCTGGTACTTAAATGTCACGACCTGGCCTTTATCCCTGAGGTGGAGGCAGAAAATAATGTTTATAATGTTCTGAGTGAAATGGGAGTTCTTTTTCAACTCCCAGCATAGTCAATTTCAGAAACAGCTCATAGTGTAAAGCAGGCATGGCTAAATTGAGGCTCGGGAGCCGCATGCGGCTCTTGAATGAAAAAGTGTGGCTCGTGGAAGAATGTCAACAAATCAATTTAATAAGTAAAAGTATATGGTCGTATGCCTTAGTGAGGCTCTTGAAGGTTTAGTAATCAACTTGTGTGGTTCTTGAGTTCCATAAATTTGGCCTCCCCTGTAATGAAAAGAAACTGGACTACACTGCATTTGGGAGAGGGTGGGAAGCATTTTCTAGAGGCCATTTGCTGTGGTGGTGGTGATATTTTTATCGGAATTGCTTTCAGAACAAAGCATAGATCCTCCTTTTGTCAGTAACATAAATGAGGCCCACCATGTGCCTCAGAATTACCACTCACGTGACTGTCAGATGGGTGCTGAAGAAGAAAAAGTAAATGATATTTTTTAATTGTCATGTAATATGTTTATTATAGGGTTGTTTGATATTCAGCTGAGAATGGGGACCCAATGGTGCTAGGCACCGTAGAAACACAGAAAAAATAGTTGGTCCATATCCTGGTCCATATCATCTAAATAAACAACAAGGCATAGGATGGCAGAAGGGGTGTAACATACCAGTGGAGTTAACAGTATGAGAGCCGCAAATGGTGTGTTAGTTCCTTGATTTTTTGGGTGAGGAAGTAGGTTTACTTAGGAGGGGATCAGCTTTCCCTTGCCTTCAGTGGATGGTGGTTCAGGCCTAATTTCAGCACTGGGATGCAAACTCTGCAATGCTGGCTCCCAGAGGAGCCCTCTACTGTGTCAGCTAATGCAAATTCTCCATTAGCAGAATCACAGAGCGGGAACTGTGATGGTTCTGCAAAGTAGCCCATCCACCAGAAGGTAGTGATGTGCACTACAAGTTAATACCTCTCCAAAGCACTGTGCATGAAACAGTCCATGCTCTGGTATCCATCATGCCAGGGTTTCTCTTCTGAAAAAAAAAAAATAGCATTACACTTCTCACTATATGCATGCACAAGATTATCCTGTTTCACTGAAATTTAACAGTCTTTGGTTAAAATTCAAGACTGAGTATTAGGACTGTGGTGCCTTTCTGGTGCTGCCACAGATATTACTCCTGGCTTTGGGCAAATCACATAATTTCTGAATCCACTCTTAGTTAGTATCTAAAATGAGAGTAATATTACTTCACTTGAGGGTACAGCATGCCTGTAGTGCTCTCACTAGGTTCTCATGGCAATGCACCAGACCAACGTGAGGCTGCCCATTTCAAAGGCACTCTCAAGTCATTAGCAACTTGAAATCCTTGAAATGTTCAGTTTATTTACTGTGCTGTCACTGCATTTCCAGTGGTAAGGGATATAATCTGGCAGGGATACAGAACAGTAAAATATCATGGTATATCTGCTATAAAACTGCAATCCCATTCACTCACACTGACAAAATCAAGGCAATTCAGAGCTACTGTATATGTGTATCTATAAGCCAATCTGCATATAACCCAGCCCTTGGCTGTTAACCCCCAGAAACCCGAAAAACCTCATGACCCACATATAAGCCAAGGTTCAAAATCAGGGCCAACTTGCCCCCCTTCATAACCCCCTACATCCTGCCAATGGCTCCCCTGGGCTGACCCCCCACCCAGGGTCCCCTTACTTGGCTGGTCCAGCAGCCATACCACACACTGGGGCTCCTGCCCTGAGCATGCTTAGGATGGGAGATTTCAAAACTCCCAGCCTGAGCTGGGGCTGCTCCCTGCTGCAATGTTCCACCAGATTTTTTCTGTTTCTGGCACGCTACGGCTTACTGGTACTCCTGGGTATGAAACTGACCTGTGCATAAGCCAAGCGCCTTTTTCAAAGGGGATTTCAAGGAAGAAAGTTCTAGGCTTATACATGAAAGGCTTATACAAGAAAATTCTAGGCTTATATAAGTCTTATATAAGATGTTTTGCCATAAAAATACTCTTGCGTCGTTACATAAAAGTACCAAAATTCTGAACCAAGTCACACCCCCAAGCCATAGTATTGCTTCAGTGAAAGTGCACATGCCTTCTGTGAGAAAGGAAACTAAATGCAAGTTGTTTTAAGAGAGAAATCTGTCAGGTCAGTCATTTGAATGCAGGCTTTGCTGGTTATCTTTGCTAAAACAGGAAGCCAAATGTTTTTCCCTTTGCAACAATAACATGGATTTTATTCACAGTTTGCTAGTCAGGTGGAAAGCAAGTTTCCTTTGATTTTTACTGGCTTTACAAAACTGGGATTCAATGTGACAGGCTAACTGGCTAAGGCAGGCAGTGTGTGATCCCCTCAGTGATGTGGGCTGAGGTAGAAGGTCTGGGTTCCATATGTCCTCAGGCAAATCATTTAGGGATGGATTATGGGTTTACCTTCATCCCTGAGCTAATTGCCAGTGTCTTGATGTGTTGCCCCAGGATGAGTTCTGCTCCACTCTTGCACCTGGGAAGTAACTTATTTCAGGGCACAATTCATTTCCCAAATCATTAGTCAATACACTGGGGGGTGGGGGGGACAGAGCCAGGAACCCATCCCTACCCTGCTCACCTGCTCCTTAGGGAAAGTATTGTTCTGCCCTTATGCAAGCTATGGGAAGGTCCTAAACAGTCACATGGTGTAGATAAGGCGTCTCAGTCAGTCAGATCAGGACATGATCCAGGGATTTAAAAGCCAGAAGGGACCATTAGACAATCTAGTTTGACTTCCAATATAACATAGGATGTAGAATTTCATCAGTTACCCCTTTTTTAAGTCCAGTAACTTGCTCAGTAATACATAAATGTCAGCCTCCAAATTTTCCCATCTATCTGCCTCACAGGAGAGAGGTACATTTAAATGAATTAATATTTTTGTAAGATGCTTTGAGATCACTCAGTAGAAGGAGCCCTGTAAATAAAGATTTCGAAATGAGTTATTTCGAAATAAAATCCTTATTTCGAAATAAGTTAATTCGAATTAAGGGAAAGCCTGAAATCCCAATAGCTGTTATTTCGGAAGGGATATTTCGAAATAAAGCTGTTTGGACCTGTTCTTTCGAAACAGCTCTTTCGAAACAACAGGTCTACACAGTGTTGTTTCGAAAGAACAGCTTTATTTCGAAATATCCCTTCCGAAATAACAGCCGTTTTGAGGGGGGGCAGGTTTTACTTTTTCGAAATGACGATTCTTATTTCGAAAGGACGAGGTCCGTCCTTTCGAAATAAGAAAACGTCATGTAGACCTAATTTCTTTTATTTTGAAATAACGAGTGTTATTTTGAAATAAAAGTGCTGTGTAGACGTGCCCTGAGTGTCACCATTAGACCTGATGGGAAAGGGAAAGTGTAGTCTGGTTGACAACACATGGTCATGGAAAAACTTTTAGCACAGTACATGTGCTCTACTGCTTTTCATGTTGCTGAAGTTGTAACTAGAGAGACAGAGTAGAAAAACTCTCCTTTTCAAAGCTACCTTGGTCTTTTTTCCCTTCTTTCAGCTCTTTCATCTTGGTTTGTCTCTTAATGTTGTTTACAGGTTTATTCAGGTGCAAGGTTAGAGAACAATGTGAAGAAAAGTGACAAAACCAAGAACTTTAAAAAAAGCAAAACAAAAGCAGTGATTACCATCAGTGAGAGACTGTTCTCAAGTACTTTCATTCTTTTGTTTTTAAACAACATGCACACTGGAACATGCTTTTTATCACATCATCGCCAACCGTGGGGGGGAGGTGGACTTTAGATTGATTGTGCTAAGCTATACTTACAGGGAGAAGCAGATGGGAGATAAACTGTTGGGTGAGATTTTCTGTCAGTCTAGCCATCAATTCATTTATCGCTTGTCTCCATATGTCTTTTCATGGCTTTGGTGATTACATCATGTGATTCGGTAAGTGCTGTTGTTAAATGTCAGAGATTGAATGTAGTGCCACAGTGTGCTATATTAGTCTGCTCCAATAACATGAAAAAATGTCACTTGATTATATTGAATTGTTTAAATTAATTTATACATGCGTTTACAAAGTGCTTCTATCACAAAATACATAGTGTTGCCCATAAATTTATGAAAGATGTTTTATGTACAGTGTAGTATATATCCTGAGAGGTTTTCTTGTCTTTCATGCTTTCTATTTTTATTTGTCTTATACACTTTAAATCCTTATGTTCAGTCTTCAATTTTCTTGGCTTCCATTGTTCCTTTCAAAATTGTTTCAAAAGAAATGATCAGTGAAATATTCACTGGGCTTCCAGCACTGGAAGCTGAAGTACTCAAGCCAAGATGTAACATGGTTCTGGGGACTGTAGTTATGAGTGAGGCATTCTTGTGTTCTAACCTTGCCTTTTGATACCAATACTCCAATCTTACATGTGTCACATCTTTCTCCCTCTGTTTCCAAAGCTGGAAAATAGAGATTGTAGTACTTTCTTTCCTCAGTAGGCATAGAGAAGGGTAGTTAATTTTATAAAGGTTATAAAGGACTTTGAAGATGTAAAGCACCACGTGGTTGCTGAGATCAAGCCGATCTGAGGGAAAAATATTATATGTGAGTGGCAATCTATTGCAAAAACTTGAAATTTCAAATCTCATTTGGAGATTTTGTTCTGAGGGACATCAGTTTTCACATCAAAATGGGACAGTCATCAGATTTTAGTGTGAGATGTGCACTTCCTAATAAAGCTATGTTTCACAGGAATGAAACCATCCAAAATGTCACTATTTTACAGAATCCTTCTCATTGCACAAACTAAACTTCCTCTCAGCAGACTGTGCTGCCCTATCCCTTTGGAGTGTCTAACAAGGGTAGAGAGATGGAGCTGATGATCAGAAGTTGAATTTTTAGAGATGTTGTGAATGTGAGAGGACTAAGCAGTGGGGGAAGTGGTCAGCTCTGTTGTCAAGAGGAGGTGGATGTTTTCAGAAGGAGGCTGGAGGTTGGAGGAAATTAACTTAGGGAATTCCTTCCACTGATGTTTTTATACAGAAGATCAGAATAAATAATCAAAACAATCCCATCTGGCTTTATAATTAATGAGGTCATCAGTTCAATTTACTGACTCCTAAGGTTTAAAAGTACAGCTAAACTCGATTTTTCTGTGGCCCAGAGCTATGATGATCATTCTCTTAGATATGTCTTCATTGTCTTTCTCTTTTTCATTGTTTTACTCATCTCTTTATCATTATGCACCTTGTTCACTGAGAGTGGTTATTTGGAGATAAATTAATCGATTCATAAGAAAACAGGAAACCACTCCAAACTTTTGCCAACCCATGAATCAGGTGTAAGCCATTTCTAAGATTTGTATTGCTTTGGAAAAGGAACCCTTCCTTTCCTCATTTTCCATACTTCCAACATCACTGCCCAACCTAGCAAATAGATCCCCACATATAGCCAGCCTTACTTGGCTCAATAGACTTAAATTCTTGTTTATTTCTTTTGACTTCCTCTAATCCCTCATAATCATTTCAGACATGGTGCTCTCAGCAGCTCTTGCTATGGTTCGTGCTCTAATAGGAAAAGCTTTTTTAAAGAATTGTCTTATCTCAGAAGCTTGAGAAACTGCTATTCTGTTACAAATTTTAAATCCCAACTATAGATTTAATCCTGCTATTTTTTACTCATGCAAGTAACCCTTCCTCATGCCAGTAGACTTTAATAGAAGTCACATGAGTAAGAACTATTTATACAAGTAGGGATTACAGGATTAAGTGCTTTCTCTGAGTAGCACCTTGATTACCTCCCCCCTCACCAAACATATTTTTTCCAGCTTCAGAGATGCTGAAAGTTCACCAGAAATGCATGATTGAATTCTCAGTCTAGTAGGTGAGAATGAAGCAAAAGGAATATACCATTGTAATTTTCCCATCCTCTGTAGAGAAAGCTATAGCTTTCTTGTGCCGCATTTTCTTTTGTTGGATGGATAATATGCATTAACTAGGAGTATAAATGCACCTATCTAAATCTTTCAAATTCTTCTATGCAATCAGCAGATACATGGTGTCAATGGCTTGCAGCCCCAAAGCTATAAAATCAATGTCACTTTTTGATTTTCAGACACTTCCATTTCACTAACCTCTGTGAAGTACCCATCCAGTTGAAATCTTGGGTTAATCATTTGCAGACTTCCCTCTTTGGCATGAGTTGTAAGGACCCTTAATGACACTGAGTTCATTGCCTTCAGCCTGCCTAACATCTTCCGAAGTTTCACTTTTAGCTCTCCTTTCTTTTACAGCAATTCCTTGGTTAGCTCAGTTTTTCCGAAACATCAGTAACTCCAGCCATGCCAGCAAGAGCAAATGAAAATGGCTCAGGTTCCCTTTCTTGAGCCATTGTTTCTGTGCTGCTCTGGCAATGTAAACAGGATAAATATAGCCTGTCTGTCCGTCTGAGCAATCCCTGTTGTGGGGAGCCCCACTTGTCATTGAAGTGGCTCCTTCACTACCATCCTTTTTGGTCCCTGGTTTACAGGGTACATAGATGGTACAGAGGAGGCATGGCTAAAGCATACTGAACTCTGGATATCCCCATTTGAGGGAGAAACACTTGGGCTACATCTACACTGGAGCCCTTAGGTTGACTTAAGAAAGTTAAGTCAACCTACAGATCCCCATGGCCACAGTGGGCTTTTTTTAAGTTGACTTAAGCCGTTTCTGAAGTCAATTTAATAACACCACCTCTTAAGGTCCACTTAAGCCAATGTAGACAGAAAAAAGCCCTTAAGACAATGTAATTGGCCTCCAGGCCCACCTCCCAGAGTTCCTGGCAACCAGGAAGCATCAACCTAGCACCTGCCAGTGTAGACGCAGGCAGTCGACAGGAGTTTTCAATGTGGACTTTCTAAGTCGACTTAACAAAGTCGACTTTAATTCGACTTATAGTTGACCTTGTTAAGTTGATTTAACAGAGCCTCCAGTGTAGACATACCCTCGGATACCACTGCCAGCTGGTTTGGAAGTGTGAGAGTCAGGTAGATATTCAGAGTTATAACCAGATCTACCTCCCATTTTCTTCACTGATGTGATCTCAGCTGGCCTCAAAGACCTGCACCAGAGTCTTCATTCAATAAGAATACCATGGTACTCATAGTCAATGTCCCTGATACTAACCACCATTAACTAGTTAGTATGGAGTGGCACCTGAAGTGCCCCAGTTGCTTTCTAGTTTAAGTACCATGGGGATAGCTGCAGTATCAGGAATGTCACTGTGGGGGTAGCAAACTTTTTTATGATAACTCTGTAGCAGAAAGTCACATCAGTAGTTAATCACGACCTACTGCAACCCATCACTCCAGAGTGCCGGTGCCATTCATAGATACAGGACAGTGTTTACTGTATGCAGATAACTGCTTGTTTTAACAGGATTGTAATTTCTGATTCCACATGTGATAATTGTGCATTTCCTCCCACTACTGGCTGAAGCACATTCCCTTTTTCTGGCCACCAGCATAACTTTTGAGGCCAGTCCCTAACCCTTTCCTCCATGGCTCAAGGTGTTGGATTATTTGTGTGTAAAAATCCTTGGGTCTGATCAAATGTCCTTACAATGTGACCCAATTATTTGACAGCCCCCATGCAGCCCCAGTGGTTCAGTTCTGCAGAAGGAAGAGAAGACCTCTAAAATGTCATGTATCCAAGACAGTTACCTGGCAACTAAGCACTTAGGTAAAGGGCTGATTAAGTTGTGACTTGGCACCAGACCACCCTAACAGATGGAAACAGGCAGTCGAGAGATCTGGTGTGTGCACTGTGCATGGAGTTTAGAAAGCATGATTCCCAGATGAGGACACAGAAACAGCTGTCTGTGTGCATCTTAAACACCTTAATTGGAAATGACTCTGCTACTCTAGATCTGTACCATATTAACTTTCAAAGATGCAGAATGTATTCTGCCATACTTGTATGGCAAGTCATTGGCCCCTTTGAGACAGGAGACATAATACTAATAGAGCAAAAGTTCCTATGGAATTTGCTAGGACAAGTTGATGGATGGTATGTGAAAAGGGAGGTTAGAGGTGTAAATATGTTCCACATTTTTTTCATGGTATGGGTATGGAATATTTATTCTAAAAAGAGACAAAACAGAAGTAAACTATTGTCTCACAGGGGCAAGCTGGCTTCTTAGTTCTAGTTGAGTGTTGATTACCACTTGGAATGCTACACATATGCAAAATCCACAGTTGCACTCACAGATTTTCTGGATGCAATTGCTCATTTACATGTGCAAATATGGGTACGTAGGCACCGCATGCATACATTTCTTGATCCTTCCCTGTATCGACACTTTCCGAGCCTTTTGTCCTAAATGGCTTGTGTAGTTTTTTTAATTCCACTATAATGGTTTTTGTTTCCAGCCAAAGCGTAAATTATGACCGCCTCTCCCATACAAAGCTTGCTTGTTAAGCTATGTGAATTGATTAGACAGATTCTTTGGAATATAGGATTTACTAATATATATAAAATAAATAAAATAATAACCTCTTGAAGTCTGAGAAGGATAGTGAACAGAGAAGAGACTGCTGTCAGATGAACTCAGAAGTAGATGGGCATGAAATGAAAATGGCATGGTGGAGTGATTCTGTTGTGAGTTTTCAGCACCTGATGGGCCATTTTTAATTGGATTCAGGAACAGACAGGGCATCACTGATGGTGGATCAGCTTTCTGCAAAAGGAATAACAATACTGCCAGATGCTGTATGATGCTCTTGGAAGTTTAGACAGAAGGGGCTAGGGCAGATCCCAGTCAGAGATCATGACAAAGTGTGAAATCCTAGTCCCGCTGAATTGAACAATGAGTTAAGTGAGCTAGAGTTAAGGCAAGGCCACGCTGGGTCACTGTTCCAGGTGAGTGATACGCTTGAGCATGAATTTTCTTGTTCCTATCCTCTGAACGTACTGCCTAGCTACCTTACTGCCTTGCCCTCTGTTCTCGTAGGTGTTTCCTTCCTACAGGGGGCACCAACTCCTGAGGATACTTCATGTTTACTCTCCTTTTCTTATGTAGAGATGGTCTCTAGTGGAGGCAGCTATGCTGGCTCATCTTCCTCACTTGCAGAGACTTTTAAAGGCTTTCCTTTAGCAATGGAGTGCCAAGGACAGCTGCACAAGCAACTGGGGAAATCAACACCATGTGACCTGTCATCTTTCTGCTGACAACCAGCAAGTGCTTTGCAGACTATAATTTGAGAACCATTGTCTTAATACATTTCACAGCCAGTTCTCAAAGGAAAAATAATTTTTTATTAACCATTTCTTATGTAATGTAATACCTGTTACTGTGCTTTAAAGTTTTTCCATATGTCACAAGGGTATCTCCAACCCATACTCTACCATCCCACTAAGGAGTCTGCCTCTGTTAGACAACACTTTCGTTCCAAAATTAAGACCACTAGGGGAGATGAATGAACAGAGTTGTTTTAGTTGAAGAGTGTAAAGTATCAAAGAGAATACGCAAACACCTCTTTTATGTTCTGGAGGAGCCGTGGGATGTTTTCACTTCTATGAATTTTCACAGTCTGCTGTATTGAAATCCCCCAAATTTATAAAACTGATGATTTTTCTTTTTAAAATCCAAATGAGTGAACTTTTTCCCACATCAAGGTAGACTCAGAAACATCTAGTAGCAATGGCAAGAAGACAGAAAAAGATCCCTCAGCTCTCAATAGTGTATTTCTGTTTGCTGTATGGTATCTGATATTATGAATACACACATACATACTGTTGCTGTCTGGCATTGTTAAATTAGTGGGTATATCTCTCCATTTCTCAGACAGGTCAAATGTCTACCACTCCACAAAGTGTCAGGCAGCCTCAGCTTCCCTACATTGTTTTCATTAGAACAATGAGTCATTCATTGCAAATAATTTATCCAATGAATTTAGGTGCTTGTTTCAACATGACTGTATTATTGCTTTCTACAAAGATCCACAAGCCACGATATCTCAGTTGCACAGCAGTTGCTGAAAACCAAACATACAAAAGGCCAAGCATGGTTGAAGTAAATTTGTCAAGAATTTCAAATGAATATTCATGGCAAAACAATGTGCTACAATCTTTCATCTCTCATTTTCACAGACTAACATAAAATCTACTAGCGATACAACCACACTCCTCTTTAGTATTCCAGGCTGCCAGCACATCAGCTTTGAACTTCCCACACATTTAATTCCATATGCCCAGGTCAGTGAGATTTATGCTTTCAACTACAGCACGGCTGCCATAGGATGACTTTGTACTAACATCATGAGGTGAACCATAGGCTGATTCACACTTGACCTCAGCAATTTATGCAGCAGTGCAAGTCTACTGCCCTTCTTGGAAGCTGTGCGGAACTGATTCCAATTAACAAATTAGGGTTAGAATCAACCAAATAATCCGCAAATAATCCAGTTTCCTTTTCATAAAAGACTCATGTTTTAATAGAAATGCTTTTGCAGCAAAAATATGCTTTGAGAGTGGAAATATCTGTTAGGAGCTTAGTACTACAAAGAAATGGTCTGTCTCATCCTGTGTCCTGTCTCCAGCAGCAGCAAGTACCAGAAAACTACAGAGGAAGGTGGAAGAAAATATCAGCTGCAGAGAGCTGTAAAATAATCCATCTTTTTTATCTCTTTTACTGGTTTATGCCCTGAAGCAAGAGGGGTTTCTGCTGAGCCCATGCTCCCGAGGGCATTCAGTCAGGCACCCACCTTCCAACTCCAGCGGACTAGATGTAATCTCCTTTAGCCAGTTGTTGCCACTGTTGGGTGTGTCAGAGGGACATAAACAACCCTTCACCATCATTGGCAGTGCTTCCATCCATTGCTTGACAAGAAGTTGTTCACACTTCCTCCTGGGAAGAGAGTGACAGGTTAGACACCTTCATTTTCTTGTAAGTAAATCAATAAAATTGTGACACTTAAGAGCCTGGCATTTGTTGTTGATTTTACTCCACTTTTTTTGGACCTTTGCGTAGAACATTTGAAGTGATGAGCCCCCAGGTTCCAGCCTATCACTTCCATGCTGTTTACCCATAGTGCTTCAAGCTGGCACCACAGCGTTGGGAACAAATGAAAGGGTAGCACAAAGACTACTCGCAGCACAGTAGGTGTGGATTCCATGCAATACTGACTTGTACGTTCTCCCTTGCCACACTGGGAAAACTTCCTGAGTGTGGGAAAGATGTTTTAAGGGCAGGAACCAGTGAGAATCAATCTCTATTGCCGTATTGGTTTGAGTAGTGTGATCCGAAGTCAATGGTGGGAAATTTGGTGACCCCTGTGGGTTTTAGAGGTTGAATACCCTTTAGGGTGGATAAATCCTGCTTGCCTCTTTCCCACAAATTTCTGGAGATGAATTCAGAGTCTCCAAAGCACAAGCATGGATTATGTTCAGGGACCATTTTAGTCCAAACTATTAATGGAAAAGAAATCATGAAATGGGAGCAGCTTTCATGTTTTTGGAGCTTTAAAGAAAATTTCTGCTAAATTCCAATTCTGGAAACCGATAATAATAAAGGCTGTTAAATAGCTAAGACGCAGCAAATGGGACAGGAGCTCAGAAACCACTGAGAAAAAGATGCACAAGTGAAGATGGGGAGAAGCACTGTGACTATTCAGACCCATTGTGCTTGAATTCTTTGTCACCAGCAGGACCCTGGGAGGGTAGGAAAGTCTGAAGAATGAGTCCTAATTAAAATCAGCTGATCCACATGAGAGCTGGCTTTCTCCTTGCACTTCTTTGTGCTGAGTGCATTTAATTAGGGGCAGAGCGCTGATGGTTCTCAGTGGGGTTACAATTAAAAGTGCATTGGCCGGCTATTTTTAGTACAGTAGTGCTATCCACTGGCTTAAGCCTTTCAAAACCTAAGGGCTAAAGAGAGGAAGATGCTGTACTTCCAGTGCTTTGAAAATGACTTTGGAGTCTGAGCAGTATTTCTCCAGAACCACTTTTTTGAAGCCATAAAACATCTAAATTAATTTCTACATGATCACAAGGTTTATTTATAATAATTTTATTAGCAGGGTGTAATATTTTGGTTATTGTGAACATAACCTTCCCTCAGTGGTATTTTTGTCAGAGGCTATGAATAGTGGTGAAACATTGGGGATCTTTAACTCTGCTTTTCTCTTAGATTCTGAGGAATTTTAGGCACATGCTGTTTTCCGCTACTTTTGTATTTAATATCAATTCTCTCTTTGGTTCACTGAGCATTTCTATACCGAAGGAGCCTATCTGACTTAAGTTTTTCATTTTCAACTAACAAATAGCCTTCTTAGCAAAAGTACTTTAGAAAGTAGTGAATGGTTTTTCCTACCTTATACTCTAAGACCAACTGCATGAGCAACAAACTGTAGACTCTGGGACGGCTGTATCTTAACAGCAGATTCTCTGAGTGCATATATGAGCATAAAGTTGCATGCTTTACAGAGATCTATGTGGTGTTCTTTCTTTCTTTCTTTCTTTCTTTACCAAGCAAGCTCACTTAAGATTTTGCAAACTCAAAAGCTCCAACGAGTGCATGAAAACTATTTGCTCATGTGAATTGGTTGTTCTGCTCCATTCTTTGCATAGAGATCACACCATGCTTCTCACCATGGTGTCTGGGCACCTATCAGTATTGCCTAAAGTGATATGACTACACAGATGTCACATGTTATTTGTTCTCTAATACTTTCCTGGGAGGAGGAGCATGCACAATAGAGATCTTGTTTTAGTTTTATTTGTTTAATCTATCTGTTGCTTTCTGTTTGTTACAGAATGCAGGTTAAAGAAATGGACCTTGCACTTGAAGTGGAAGACAGTGAGATTTCTGATAGCTTTTAATTCTTTGGGGAACTCATTACACAGTGTCACAGTACGTGAGGAAGTTCTGACTCCCAGATGATTTTTAATGTAACTGTAGAGTTCTATCATGTCCAGCTGTAGTTGTTCACCCCGTCTTCTTGCTGGTGCTTTGTGCCATCTTTTTTACATCCTGGACTTAGGCTTTGAAGCTGCTTAAAGACAAGAAGCAAGACTTTGAACTTGATTTGGTATCCTATTGGAAGCCAGCATAGGGAGTGGAGGACAACTTTGATCTGTTCAGTGTACTCTGTGTTTTTGAGGCAATGTGGTGCAATGTTTTGTACTAGTATTTAAACAGTGAAGACATTCTGGAGGAACTGAACTGCTGTAGTCCAGCAAAGAGCTGATGAATAACTGAGACCAAGTTATTGTCTTCCAGGATGGCATGGAATCTCCTAGCCAAATGGAAATGGTAGGAAGTATTACTCGTGAATGCTACTATGTAAGTGCTTAGCGTCTGTAAGGAATCTAGGAGGAATCCTAAACTACGAAGTGAATTGACCAATTGTGGGAGAGCATCTTCAACCCACAGAGAATGCACCATAGCTTAAAACTCTTCAAAAATGCATTCCTTTGGCCACCAGTGCCACCTCTGTCTTGCTCAGGTTCATCATCAACCAGCCGTTCTTCAGCCATGAGTTGGTGTTACCCCAGCCATCTCAGTGGTAGTGTTGTGGTCACAGGTAGTAATGGTTATGTCACACAGTATATCATCTACATATTGTTGTCTCTTTAGCCCATATCATCTGACCAGTTCACCAAGAGGTAGTATGTAGATGTTGAAAGGGACTTAGGAGAGAATCTAGGCCCCTCACGTGTAGACTCCCACAAGGATAGAGTGAGGTAGAGTTTTCCAGGGGTCTAGGATGAAGTTATAGTTTACCATGACTATTCCCTGGGTGGATCCCTCCAGGAAGCACTCAATTATTGTAGTGTATCACCCAGCACCCCAGACCAGCTCTGTTGGATGAGACAGCAGTAGCTTAGAATCATAGAAACTGTCAGGAACCATAAGAGGTCATCAAATCCAGTCCCTTGAACTGATGGCAGGACCAAGTACCCTCTTAAGCCATCCCTGACATGTTTGTCTAACCTGCTCTTAAAAGCTTCCAGTGATGGAGATTTCATACTCTGCGTAGGCTTATTCACCCTGACTGTTAAGTATTTTTTCCTAGTGTCCAACCTAAACCTCTCTTTCCATAATTAAAGCCCATCACTTCTTGTCCTATCATCGGCAGTTAGGGGGAACAATTTTTCTCCCTGCTCCTTATAACAACCTTTTAGGTACATGAAAACTTTTATTAAGACGCCTCTCAGTCTCCTCTTTTCAGACTAAACAAACCCAGTTCTCTCAATCTTCCCTCATGAGTCAAATGTTTCAGACCTTTAATCATTCTTGTTGCTCTTCTCTGGACTTTTTCCAGTTTGTCTGCATCTTTCCTGAAATGAAGCATGGACACAGTACTCCAGGCCTCCAGTTGAGGCTTAAGCAGCATGGAGTATAGCAGAAGAACTACTTCTCATGTCTTACTGACAATACTTCTCTTAATACATCCCAGAGAAGTGTTTTTTGCAACAGTGTTATATTGTTGACTAATATTTTTTAGCTTGCGGTCTACTATGACACCCAGATCCCTTTCTGTAGTGCTCTTTGCTCGGCAGTCATTGTCCATTTTGTAAGTGCGCAATGAATTGTTCTTTCCTAAGTGGAGTACTTTGGTTTACCATGTTAATTTACAGTGTTGGTTTACATTTAAGGTATGTCTACATTGGAGCCTTAGGTCAACTTAATCTCCTTAAGTCAACCTCAGGAATGCTCCAGCCACATTTGGAATTTATTAAGTCAACTTAAGCACTTCCTTAAGTTGACTTAATAATGCCACCTTGGAAGGTCAACTTAATACTTAAATTGACCTTATTAAGTTGACTTGAGCCAGTGTAGACCGGGAATAGCCCTTAAGTTGACTTAATAAAGTTGACTTAAGCATTAAGTTGATCTGGCAGCAGTCAGTGTGGATGTGGACAGTCCATAGGACTTTTGAATGTAGACACACTAAGTTGACTTAACAACTTAAAGTCAACCTTGTTAAGTCAACTTAACTGAGCCTCCATTGTAGACATATCCTTACAGTGTTGAATATTGCAAAGAAGTCCAAGAGGATTAGAATGTATGTCTGGTCTTTATTAACTGGCAGGAGGTGGTCCGCCATCAGTGATTGTACCAGGTCTAAAATGTTATCTTTCGGTGAGGTGAGCCTGGAGTTGGTGTTTTGCTGGCTTGTCTGTGACCTTGCTCAGAAAGGAAAGGTTTGTCATGGAAAGTAGTTGACTGGAACTGATGTATCCTTTGCAAGGAGTCTCATTACCTGATTTACATGAACTATTACAATTTTCACACACGTATTTGAGTTTTATGGTTGCAAAAATGTAAGCATGAAGAATATGCAGATGTACACATAGCATGCATGCAAATTCCCCAGGCCTATTTTGAAGGCCAGAGCAGGACCTCTTTCAAATTTTGGCCATATAACGTGCTATGGGAGTTAATTGACATCGTAGCTTAAATGCTGGGATAGGCACCTTAGAAAAAACTAAAATAAATAGACACATCTTTATTAATTACTGTTAATAATTTTGGAATCTAATAAACGCTCCATTAGGCTAAATGTCTAAAACTGTCTTGCTTATTAGAAAATAAATTGCTTGGGGGGAAAAACAGTCTGCGTTACTCATAAAGAAATTAGAAATCCTGTCTCTAAACATTAAAAAAAACAAAATAATTTCTGCTGTTTGTGGAGAAGATCACTGAAAAACATCCCTAATTATCTTTCTTTGTTTCTAGAGCAGTTCCAATTTTCCAAGCAAAAAAATTTATTGAAGGCCTTGCTGGGATCATATCTAAGCTTACCCACTAAGTGGCAGCCTAGGAACACAAATACTGTACTTTTCTACTGGCAAACTATATTGAGGTTTAACTTTGTGTCACATTGTGATCATACACTAGAGTGCAGTCTTGCTTCAAAAGCATCATATATATACAGGTGCAGATAATGCCGCCTACATTGATTGTCTCTTGCTGAGCATTAGTAATAGAGCCAAATCAATAGTTTAATCAAAAGAACATTTTGTGTTATCAAGGCTGGGGGAACATGTAGAAAGCAGATTTAAAATGAATCAACATGAATCCACAAACACATTGCAAAGGCTGATGGTTGGTGACCTGGCTTGCCTGATTTCCAGGATTCAGTGACGTATTCATGTGAACTATGGGCGAGGCAGAAAGTATCTGTATGTGTAGTGCACACGGACACTTATAATATCCAGCAAAAGTTTAGCAAGTAGCTTTCAAGACTGCACATTGGGGACCTGCATATGTATGGATGAACTCTGAAAAAATCAGAACTCACCCAGCCATTTTCCTGACACCCAGATGGAAAACGTCCTTCCATGAGCACAAAGCAGTTTGGTCATTACTGAGTATGAATCATTTTGGCTGGGCCCTTCTTGAGCACTAGATATTGGTCATAACTTTTCATTTTTGCCCCCTCTGCTGTAGATCAGAGTGCCAGCTTCCTGCTGCATTAGTCCTTTAAGACACAGCCCTCTCCTGAAAACATGTTCCCCAAAGAGAACAGGAGACAGAGTGTCTCAGGGAAGCACAATCACTCTCTGGTACACAGTCCAGACTACTACCCTATCTCCTCATGCCTGTGGGAATGCATGGAAGGAGAAATCCCTGTCATTCCATAGGATCAGAGATTGCAATGGCACGTGGTCCTTGCACAGATCCAGAAATAGGATTAGGAGAATCATCTCCATTCTCTTCCCTCATCTTCCTTCCCCACTCCTCCCAGCCGAAAGGCCAGTCACAACAAGAATCCATATGTGTAAAGAGGAGAGCCAGTGTTCTGGAAGAAAATGGTTTTGATGGTTATTTCCAGCCCTTCCAGAAGCAAGGAAGTCCCAAATACATGAAGCAAGCTCTAACTTGGTGGTGGTCTTGATTCTGACCTTAAACACATTGGTTTAACATGAATATAACCACACTGGCTTCATTGGCTTCATTCTTGATTTACAGAGATGTAACTGAGATAAGACTCAGACCCCAGAGGCTCAAGAGAGTTCAGATAGTCTTTGGATAAGCTTCTGAGATCCTTTCTGAATGGAGATCCTGGCTCATCAGGGAACTTGTATATGGGCTGAACTGTGAACCCAAATGGGACCCCATCAGCTTCAGTCCACTGACACAAGACCATAAAGGAGGAACACGGCCACATACACAGATACCCTCCTGCAGCCTCCCTGCATCTTTCTTGCAGATACAGGACAATTACAAGAGCTGTGCATCCTGCGCTATAGCCACATGCACTTGGAGAAGCAGGAGTGGGGAACATACCCTGGCTTGGCTCTTCCCCCTAACATGCTGGCTGGTACTGCTAAGCCTTGCATGGGGTTGGCAGTGGATAGTAATGTGCTACTGGTATGGGGCAAGGGGGAAGCAAAGAAGGAAGGCAACAATCTGTCTAGCATCTGTCAAGAATTTCTTGGGGTTTTTTGGATGGAAAATGCAGTTTCTTCAGAACTGAAATTTTCCAGTTGGCATTACGATTTAGTTGATAAGTTTTCAATTTTCCCTTTAAACACAATACACCATTGTGGAGCAGACTGACCCAGACTGAAGCATTTCAGTTTGTGAAACTGAATCCAGATGTTTCGTTTTGTGTCAGTTTAAGCTTAATCTGAACTGTGATGGTGCTTTGGTTCCTAGTAGAGGTTTGTTGTTATTGGTCCCATAGACTCAGCTCCCTACCAGGCCAGCCTCTCGCATGAGGCAGCTTAGTCTTCACTCTGCCTGAACCAGTGCAACATATCATGAAAGAAGTAGTTCAGGAAATTCTGATTTTTCAGCCAGCTCTAATTTATTTCCTGGCATGACCTGGCTACACACACCCCTCTCAGACACATACAGCTAAATGCATGATCTAGGCCAGGCATGGCCAAACTGCAGCTCGGGAGCCACATGTGGCTCTTGAATGAAAAAGTGTGACTCGCGGAAGAAGGTCAGCAAATCAATTTAGTGGGTAAAAGCATATGGCTATATGCCTCAGTGTGGCTCTTGAAGGTTTAATAATCAACTTGTGTGGCTCTTGAGTTCCACAAGTTTGGCCATCCCGATCTAGGTCTTTGGCTGCCATGAGCACTAATTTGCCTATTGCAAATGTAAGTCGAATGGTGATAAGTTTCAGGGTTGGTTTTTGTCTCTCCACCATATACATATGAAAGTCAGTAATTTTGGCTCAAAACATGCTGGATTGCTATGAAAAGTTAAAACATGATACTGGAGCCAATCAGACAGTACAAGCTACACCTGAGGGGAATTTTTCTCAGGGAATTCATAAAAATGTTCATACTGTCTCTTGATTAAATGTGACTGTTATGATTTAAAAGGGGGGGGAAGCATCTTGCTCATGGATTCCAATAGGAACGGCTGTTCCAAAACCATAACTTTTAATCAGCACAGTGCTTCTGTCAAAGCAGATGATTGCAAAACACTGCACTACTGATCTTACCCCCTTCAACAGTTTCAAGGGGTAAGGGAGGGAGGGAATGCACTGAGAAAGGGATATAAGTAAAAGAGAGATACAGAGTGAAGTGCCAAACAGTGACAAAGATTTAAGGACTGGACAACACATGGATTATTAACAGATCTCTTTTCAGCCAAATACTTTTTAAACCACTAGATGCAAAAAAAAGAAACTGCCTCCAATTCCATCTATTTAGAACATTACAATAACACAAAGAACAAAGATGTCCTAAAAACGGAAGTGCAGACTCTCCTTTCAGAAAATCCTTTTGGTGACTGAAGGGAGATGGCTGGGATCCAACAAGCAATGAGTGCAGAAAATTAATGAGAAAATTAAGAAAGGGGGGTGCACAACCATCAGCCCCGAAAATAACAATCTTCCCTAACTGCTCTGATTACAACCCTAGCAAAGCGCAATTGGGCCATCTAGAAACTTGTTGATGCAGCATCAATTAATATAATTGAGCATATTTAATATTAATTACAAAGCTGCAGCTGATGTCAGTATAACATTTATACCAGTGGAGGATCTGGCAGTCTCAGTATCTGCAATAAATTAGACAGTTAGTGTTTGAACATTTGACAATTAATTTAAAAAAAACATCTAAGATGATGCTCTTTCTGCTTATGAGTGATATTGGCTGCTGGAAAGGGTTCATCTGCTGATGCCTTCCATTACAATAAGTTGGAGACAGTCATATTAATTAAACATTAGTGCCTCTTAGTTTCTCCTGTACTCCATGTGTAGCATACCATTTAGGCTCCTGAAGGCTGTGCTAGTTTGGTCTCATTCTGGCTGTTGGGTTTAGTGGCAAGCTGGCAGGGTGGTGTTAGTGGCCTGTGATATATGAGATGTCACAGATGTCACATTAGATGATTTGGAAGTCCCTTCTGGCCTTAAACTTTATGATGCTATTGCTCACTATCAGCTTAGAATTACACTGTTAAAACTGTTACATTGAAAGGTAAAGTGTTTGAATGAATTCAGTTATTTGAGGAGGCAGGAATAATCTATGGCAAATGTCTTGTTGTGAGCCAGTGCTTTAGAAAGAGTACAATAGATCATTAATGCTGTAACTAGCCCAGGCAGGCTTGTTCCTTTGCGTAGAGCAGGAAGAAAGATAATAGGGCTTTTGTTTTTGTTTTTGTTTTAGGTTTGTTTTTTTTTAACTGACAATTGGTCTTTTAAAACCAAAATTGATGTCTTTGGCCTCTTAGCCTGGTTTTTCTGACAGAAAGGCAGTGAACCTTTTTTTTCAGTTGTGAAAAGCCAAGCGCAACTAAACACCAAACAAGGTTGTTTTTTGAAAATTGAAAATGGAAAAAGAAAAGAAAAAATTCCAACCAGCCCTAGGATGTGTCCAATATGAACAGAAAAAAATGTCATTCTCAATGGGTGATGATTCTGTAGTTTGTCTTTGCGCTGGATCGTACCTTAGATCTGCATCCAGGGAATAGGGACTGTATTTGTGATATCTCTCCCTCGTCCACAAAGAAGGAAAATTCTGCTGCTTCCATACCATTGTTCCTTGCAGAGATGACTCTTGACGTGGTCTCCTGCAATGCTGGAGAGCAGAGTGTGAGCAGACCACTGCTGTAGATCGAATGAACCACATTGTTATCTGGCAGGCCCTACGACCATTAGTCAGAGAAGCCAGAGGCCTTTCTGAACTCATGGTTCCTATATGACTTCAACAAATCCTTGCTAGCATAATTGCAACAGAGCTCATGTTGTGTACAGCTGATGTAGAAGCATCCATGTGCAGTGCATCCCTGGTTTGGGATGGAGCCTGCGACTTTTTTTGTTCAAGATCCCTCATCCAGCTGACAGAAGACATTGGGGAGGTCTCAGGGAAGGAGTCTTCATAGAAGCTTCCTCCCACCAAACTCTCTCCTGCTTGCTTTTCCCTGGGAGCAATGATTTGAGCTGCTCTGGCTGTTATAGAAAGCCCCAAAAACCATCTCCAAAGAAGCTTCTATGTTAGCTCTCCTATATTATTATGAGCAGATTAATGAATGTTGGCGCAACAAAACAAAATAAATTCATTCTCGGCTGCCTGAAGTTATTTAAATGATGCTGAGCGACTGTTAAATCCTGACAAGCAGACAAATTCCTTGTTAAAGTTGAAATATTGGGTGACAGTGGATTGACTTAATTCCGGAGGATCAGTCCAAATGTTGCGGCTTATCCAAATGGCTTTGCCTTTGTGGACATAATTCAGGCATTGAAACCGAGTCTCTTTGTGGTTGAATATTTTATCTATGTTCAGCTATACAAATCTGTAATATATCATTTCATTGCGTGAAATATTACATAGCTACTGCCGGAAAGATGGGCCTTATTTTTTCTGGCATATAAGGGGAAGGGTGGTCTTGATGTTAATCCTCTGTGCTGGGACTCGGGAGGTCTGAGGGTGCCCAACTGAGCCACACCACATACTGCCTGTATAACTTTAGGCTAGTCACTCATGCTCGCTGCACCTCATTCTGTATTCCATAAAAAGAAAATTTGACTACTTCCAGTGCACAGCTTGTCTATTTAGACTGTAAGCTGTTTGAAGCAGAACTTGTGTCTAGCCTAGTGGGGCAGTAAGTTTGATTGGGAATTCCAGGGGTCACTGCAATACAAATGAATAATGGCACATCTCAATGCCAACTGAATTTGGTATCATTTACAAGCTGGACTATTCTTCCATGAAGGTCCAGGAGACTTTCCTTTTCAATTACTTTTCTATCTACCCATTGCAACCTTAATAGGCTTTTTTGTCATTGTCAGAGAACAGCTAGAGGTACAGAATGACACTTTTATAGATGTGTTCTTTTTCCCATATGCATCGTTTGGCCAAACCACTAGGCTCATTTGTGGTTGTTCAATTACTTCAGTGAGGTTGTCTAGTTCTTTTATGGGAGGTGGTTTGCTAAACTATGTCTCACCATTTTGCTTATATTATTTTCTGTGAATCATTAAAACCTATTAAATTCGTATTTTCCTTTGTGCTTGAATTTAAGAATTATAGTTAAAGGCTGGTGTATAACACTTCCTCCTTAAGGAAATACCTTTACTTTTCCAGATAATGCAAAACTTTTTTGTCCTTGCTACCATTTTTGCATGTACTGTAATGGCGCCAAAACACTTTATTTCCTTGTTCCTGCTCTGAACACAGACCAATGCTGTATCACATCTTTAAGACTATAGTACCTATACCTGAACTGCAGTGTGAATTCTTAATATCTTTGACACTGTGGTTTTAATTGAGACTTTAACCTAATTTACACGTAGGCTTGGGTTTGGGGGCTTTAGAGAGAGAGATTTAAGATAAATGCACGCTATGGTTTGGAGGGATAAAAATTTATTTTCACTAGTTAAGAGTTAACCGCATAACTATTAAGTGGTGGAGGAAAGCAACCACAGGAGAGTTCTGGGATGGCCATTACTAATGATTGAAGTTGTCTAAACAGTTTATTCCAGTGTCTCATGTTGCCATTTTTATTTATACCATGATAATCTTTCAGTTGCATTATTTAAATCTAATTTAGTGTTTTACTTTTATGGGTGAGTGAGTTAAAGTAGCTTGAAGTTAAATGAAAGCAAGTCCAAACCTTAAAATGGCCTGCTGGGCCTGTCCCGTATTGCGACTGTCAATAGTTATTCTTGTGAGAAGCAAATAATGTTTGTAGCAAAACTTCTGAAAGAAGTGAAGGGCCAGGCCCGGTATCTCAACATTTACTAATAGTGATTAGAAGTTTAGAAAAGGAAACTGAGGACATCTGTGCATGGGGCAGCCGTTGTGTAGGAGGTGGGCAGGAAGGCAAAACTGATCTGGTTCTCATTCATGTAAGATTAGCTAGTGAAGTATTCAGGGCCTTGTTTCTAGCAGCTATATCTTCTTATTTTTATATGTCTTTTGATGAAACTGAAGCATCTGGTTAGGCCAAGAGCTCCTTGTAGTTCCCCATTTACTGTCAGGCTAACTCTCTGGATGTGCTTTGTTCATTAATTTCCATCACTGATAGTCATTATCTCTGTTTATGATTCAGCACCTAACTAGCACTCATAGCTAACTTTTTTAGGCTACGTCTACATTAGGAAAAGTTAGTTCGAATTTGTTAATTCAAACTAATGTGTGATGTTAGTTTGAACTCATCCCAAACTTATTACTTTGAATTAACAATGTAGACTAATGCAAACTAAAGTTAGTTTGAATTAGTTCACTTTGTTAATTCAAACTAACTGCCCTTAGTTCAGATTTATTAAGTTAGAACTAAGGTTTAGTCCTGGTCTACATCATCCTTAGTTCGAATTAATGATAGAAGTAACGGCTTAGTTCAAACTAATCAGCAGGTTTTACTAGTTCATACTGAGTGTTAATTAGTTCAAATGAAGGAATTCCGTAGCTTGGACTCAGAGAGCCTACTGTAGACAGGTAATAAGTTAGTTCAAATTAAGCCTCCTTAATTCAAACTAACTTGCCAGTTTCAAAGGGGCAACCGTGTTAGTCTAGTAAAGCAAAAAAAGCAGAGTCTTGTGGCACAAAACTTGCTTTTTTTTTCCTCCTTAACTTGCCAGTGTAGACATAGCCTTATTGTTTTGTCTCAGGCCTTTACTTATCCCCTTTCGTGCTCCCTTTCTCCTCTGCTGTCCTCTTAGCCCTTGGTAGTGTTATATATTACTTTCTAAAGTTAAAGACAGAGGTACGTTACTCTGTGGTTCAGGCTGTATATACTTTCAAATCTCTACTTAAAGCTCATTGATGTTGTGATGCCTACAAAATGCTCAACATTGTCCAGGCAGCTGGTGTGCTATAGGGCAGGGATTGTCAACGCAGGCTCAGTGACCCACCTGTGGCTCACTGAGCATCCAGTTCTGCCTCCCTGGAAGTCTCTTCCAGGGAGCCAGATATGCCCGGGGACTCCCTGCTCACCCCCCACCCCCAGCACAACCGCATGAGCCAGAACTGGCTTAGCAGTTGCACCGCGGCTCCGTAGCGCTGGCGGGGGCATGGGGTTCGGGCAGCAACTGTACTCTTCCAACGCTGGCGGGCGGAACGGTGCTGCTCCACCTGCCAGCCGGCCCTCGCTGCCAAAAGCGGCCGGTGGGGAGCTGGGCCTTGCTGAGGCGGGGCCCTGGAACGGCCCCTCTGCAGAGTTCAGGCCGCTTCTACCCGGCCACCCCAGGACTGAGTGGATCTCATCCAGGGATTAGAGTGGGCGCGTCAAAGCGGCCCGAACTCCGCGGAGAGGCCGTTCCAGGGCCCCGCCTCCACAAGGCCCAGCTCCCCACTGGCCCCTTTTAGGAGGGAGGGCTGCCTGATAGGCAGAGCAGCGCTGCTCCACCTGCCAGCAGATGGAGGAAGCACGCGCTGTCCGCACACCCCCCACCAGCAATAGGGAGCCGTGGCTCCAGCTCATGAGGTTGGGGGAGGCAGGAGGGGAGAATGGCTCTTCTCTCCTCCTGAGTTGCCTGCTATAGGAAGACCAGCTGTCCTGATTTTATAAGGACAGTTCAAGGCTTTGTCTTATGTGGTGCTTATTACCCCTACCCCCATCCCAGTTTTTCACACTTGCTATCTGATCACCCTAGGATGGAAGGTTTATTAGACAGGCATAATTATCTCATTTTCTTTGTACTCCTCTTGTCTCCTTTCCGCATCTCCTTAATTCTCATCATGTAATTGATTGTAAAGGTCAGGGACTGTCTTTGTCATTGTGTGTGTCTCAAGTACACTGTGGGTCCTCAAACGCTGATTGTCCAGCACCTATGGGCTACTATAATAGAACTACTAACAACAAAGATCACATAAGTTATTGTGTTGTTGCTTTTGAACAAGATTTACTTTAAACAAAGGAAATCAGCTAGCTGGATGATATTTCTGTAAAAACCACACACAGCAAAGTGCTCACCTGCCTCCAGCAATGCTTCCTGACTTCCAGGCATCTAAGGTAGTTGAGTCTGATTTCAACAATCAAGTCATTGATTAACTGTCTGTTCAGTTTCAGCAGTGTGATGAAATCAGACTACTGAAACACAGGAGCTCTTTTTCCCCACAAGCTACCCTTCTGCTTTGTAGAGTGGGCTTGGGAGCAACTAAGTGTAAGTCTATACTAACTTTGGCAAAATCACCACCATCAGCACGAGCTTCCAGGTGTGATTCAGTGGTCAGTATAAACCCACTGAATCACTCAAAAATCACCATAGCTATTCCAGTCCCAGAAGTGGAGTTGCTCTAAGCCGACTGCAAAGTATTTGCAGTCGGGCTACCCTAGTATGTAGGTGTCAGTCAGTCAGTCATTGGGAGATATGCAAGGTATTTTACGTACCTTGCGTATCTCCTGTCAACTGTCACTGAAAAAAGTGGAAAGTATAGACTGGGGCTAACTCTTTAAAAACTGCCAAACTTTGAGAATAAAAATATATCCACTAATTTGGGGTTTATCCAGCACCACATTTATGTAATATTTAGGTAATAATCCAACACTTTAATTCATTGGCAGCTGCCATTCTGTTTAATTCCGAATGGCTGTCCTAGAGTATAGCGCAATTCAGTATCCTCATTTTTGTAGCAACAGATTAACTGTAACTAGAAGCAGCAGCTCCTAAACCATGCTCAATGGAGCCATTGGTGGTGGATATTCAAGAGATATTCTAACTCTCCTTTATTGGGGACACGCTTAAAGTCGACATTATTAAGTCAACTTAAGTGGCTAACCCTGGCTTACATCAACTTAATAAAGTCAACTTAAAAAAATGTGGACTCTCCACATTGACTTAATAAAGTCAACTTAATTGAGCCATCTGGTGTAGACATAGCCAAAGTTCTCTATCGGCAGTTGTTGACTAGAACATTAGATGACAGTGAAGGGGCAGAGGATAGCCTATGTAACTTGGGAGGGGAAAAAGGTCCATGGGTGTCTACTCAGATAATGCCCACCCTAAGAAATGGTTTGGAAACCCCTGAATAGGAAAATTTCTAGTAACAATGAAAATATATAAATAGTGCCTCCCTCAACCCAAAAATGATTGTTACAGGAAAGCTTGGTGAGGCTTAGGTTCTTGTTGCCTCTGAGACGTTAACAAGGCAGCCCAAGAATAAATGGTGAGAACAAGCCAAAGCTAAAAGAGGAAAGAAAGCTTGCTGAGAAAACTGTAGTCTTTTCCAAACAGCAGCATGGACTTGAAAAAAACCCTTACCTCAGTGCTGCGCCTGATAGGCAAGCTGTGAACTTAGAGAATGCCACAGGGGTGAAACATCTCAGAAACATCTACCAGCAGCTTTTAGACTACAGTAGCCCCAAGATTATCGGAGGTATAGCCAGCAAATCTTTTGGTGCCTCCCCAAAAGCCCATGCCTTCTGGGGTACAATGATAATGTTCACCAGTATCTGCTTTTTGTGAGATGGATTGACAATGTAGCTGCTGTTGCCCCCCACCTTGCAAACAACAGAAGTACTGGAGCATTACACAAGTTCCACTGCATACAGAGACTAATGGTAATGACTGAAGAGGTACTACATGCAACAACATCTTCCATCAAAGTGTGCAGTTGTACTTCAGTGACATTTTATTTCTGTGTATGTAAACTGAGAGCATGCAGGTGCTGCTTCTGTCCCAACAAATGGAAGATCCTACTGAAAACTATTAAGCTGCTCTACAGCCAATGCAAGTAAAGCAGTGAGAGATTTTGCTTGATAGCAAATATATTATCTTACCTGGTGCAACCGCTAACTGATGAAGCAAATAGTCTAAGAAATGTAAGTGAACCAAGCGTGACCTCCTTAACATGGGAGGCTTTTTATGATTGTCTTGCCGTCATGTTAATAAAACCATGAAGCTGTATCCTTTTACACCTGAAATCTATACCAGTTCCATTCATTACATGGCAGTAATTGAAACAAGCTGCATCTGTCACCATAAACAATCAAATTGGCTAAAACATTGTGCTCTCTCAGTTGAGTAAAATATGGTACATTTCGGATGGCTCTACCAGGAAGTTGAACAGCATCCTTCTTTCCAGCATGGAGATGGGATCTGACATCTGGCCTAATTCATGGAAATTATAAATTCATCCTGCTGGGTTGAATTCCCACGATTGTGTCCTTACCGCAATTCTCTTAAGTTTACTTCTGAATCTGTGTAATCCATACTCACTATCCAGCAATATATATTGGCAGCTGACTGCTAGGTTGTTGCTTGTCCTGGATATACATAAAGGTGAAAAAAAATGTCCGTTTTCCCATGACACTCTTGTATGGTACTTAAGCAAACTCTATCTTAATATTGGGGGGGGAGGAGAAAGAAAAACAAGGAGTCCTGTGGCACTTAAAAGACTAGCAAATTTATTTATCTCTTGAGCTTTCATGGGCGAAAAATCCCACTTCATCAGATGCTTTGAAAATGGGGGAACTTACAGAATGGGATGAAAATAAAAGTTTCTCCATCTTCAAAGCACCTGACAAAGTGGGATTTTCTCCCACGAAAGCTCATGCAATAACTAAATCTGTTAGTCTTTTTAAGTGCCACAGGACTCCTTGCTTTTTGCTGGGCTAGACTAACATGGCTGCTGCCCCTTTGGACCTCTATTTTAGTATGTTTGTCACATACTTTGAAACCTCTCTCTCTTTATGGCACTTTTCATATATGTGAATTTATGTACATGGTACTCAGAATTAATGGAAATGCCTTACCTGGCGTCATGGGCACTGGGAAGAGGAACTGTTTCTAGCTTTCATCTTGGCAAAGGAAAGCTTGAAAATATAACTAAATATAACTGATCCAGTGGCATCCACCTGACTTTGCAGAGAGCTGTGAGAGAAGACAACTATGCCCCAGTCATCATAATGGGTTGTTAACATTCAAACCCACTGCTGTAGGAATCCGTCACACGCATCATCCTTTCACAAGACACTTGGGGACAAGGACCCTTTCTGCAGACACCCTACTGGGTCTCTGTTAGACTGGTGTTGGGAGGGAGACACTCCCAAGCCCACCCACAAAGTCTTGGACAAGCGAACTGGAGCTAGGGAGCAGAGCTGTGTGGAAGGGGAAGGCCTTAGCCTGGAGGGGTTGCTCCTCCTGCATGTGTTCAGTAGGTAGTCCTTGTGCGAGTGGCCTTTGCATCTAGCCTTGGGTAAATCCATAGCAGGGTGGCAGGCCCACAGCACAGGTGTGCAACTATGACATTCAGGAAGGGCCCTGGGTTTATCAACTGCAGATACCACATTGTCTTAGTTTATAACAGTCTGGGATTATTTGCATGAGTACAAGTAAACACATACACCATTTACCTTCCTCTGCCTCAATTTATAGCCTCCATAGTTTATTCAAGAATTTTACAATTCCAAATAGAGTGAAACAGTTAGAGTACTTTATTATAAAACTTATAAAATAATTAAATATTACACTTATATTTTTGCTTTTTTTACACTATAATCCATACTTTATGTGACACTGTCATTTTCTCTTCTGCACTGTTGCCACTTACTTAAGGAAGTAAGTGATGCAATATAAAGGAAAAGCTATGCATTAATAAATTAATTATTTTACATCAAATAGTAAAAGGACACAATTATAAAAAACAAAACAAAAAGTCTTGCAGTTTTCGAAGGGGAAAAAAGGTTATAATTATACAATGTCCAAAATCAAGACAGAGCCTAGTAGACTGAGAGATGTTTCCAATCAACATTTTTGAAGTATCAGAGAATACATGTTTTTCATTTAAATTGTTGCAAAAGGAACTGCTAATTTTAACTGACCACTGTCTGGCATTAGTGCTGAGATGGCTAATCCTAGTTTGAAATGATACTTTAAAAAGCAGTAAAACTGAGCTGCATTCATCAAAAGAAGTTGTGGGATGGGTGGAATTAGTTAAATATGTCCCTTATAGCCACTCCCCAGAAAATTACAGTAGGACACAGCCCTGTTTTAGTTACAACGGTTTTGGCAAATAGATTGGGTATTTTTTCCAATGAAGAAATATTTTAAATTGTACCATTCGCTATATGGCATCTACTGACTGCTGAATCCTGAATGACTACAAATACCATTGCAAGTGATATCAAATGTTTAAGGAGCCTGACCTAAAAGATTGTATTGGAGGATTACAAAAATGGCTAAAAATGTATTAGATTTGATTTTTATGATTAGATTACTATTTTTCCAGTTGATATTTCATGTATCATTAGTTAACCATTCAGAGAAATGTGTGTGTGAATTAACAGACTGTCGTATTCCTATTTTTTGTTAGCCAATTAATCAAAATTTGCAGAGAAAGTTGAGATAATAAAACAATGAGAGTCCTGTGACACCTTAAAGACTAACAAGTTTCTTTGGGCATAAGCTTTCATGTTATCCAACACCCTTGGAGCCCATGAAAGCTTATGCCCAAAGAAATTTTAGTCTGTAAGGTGCCACAGGACCCTCATTATTTTTCTGTACACAGACTAACATGGCTACCCCTCTGGAAATTGAGGTGGTAAGTTTTTCTTCTGCATATTGGCATCTAAACAATTTAGCTTCTGAAAAACATTTTGAAATTTCATTATTGAAAGAAAATCACGTTTCCACTTTTAAAATAACTTCTCTAATGTGCTCAGACTGCTGAAAACAACATAACAATTAGCTCAAATCTCTGAGTTCCTTGAGTTAGTCAGAATGTGAAATTCTATTTTATTTGTATTACACAGCAATGCTACAGGTCCAACATATTCTGCTGGCTGAATATCTCTGGAATACATTTGAATTTGCTAATTAACCACTTCTGAGTTTCTGTATGAAACAAAGTGAAAATTTTCAAAACACAAGAAGTTAGCTTGATGCCAAACTTGCTTTTCCAGCAGCAAGTATAATATAGAAGCACCATTTATCTGCATAGCGCACAATTTACTGTGGTCACAATACCTGTGAGATCTGTGACATTGCATGGTCTCAGCAACAGCCATATGGACTTCTCTTTCACAAGAACTGTGGTAAACCTCCTCCTTACTTTGAAAGGATATTATCAAAACAAATATTGAGAAGAAACAGTGGTGACAGACTATGATATATTCTACTGCCACACTAACCTCTGGCATGGGATTCTCTGTCTCCTTTGTTCACATTCTGATAAATTATTCTCATGAGCCTTGCGCACCTTATTTTCTTCCTTAACACACATGACAGTGCAAACTGACATACTTAAAGAGCAATGGGAAGAACTGCGTTTTGTTTGGTAGTATTCAAGTTGTCCACAGTACACTACTTCAGGGAAGTCAGCAAAAAAAGTCTCTTACATCACCATTTATTTAGCAATTAACGTACCCCAGGTAGTTCCTTAGAACACCACCACGTCTCTTCCGTCAGTGGTTTATATGGCACCAGGTCCTGCCTTAAAGTCAACAGAATTCCAATGTAAACCAAGAGAGAGAATCTTGTCACTGCACAGTTGCAATAAAATATTGCAATCAATTCTTCCTCGTGCATGATTTACAGCACTGCTTGCCATAAAATTTGTGGTTGCAGACCCCGTGCTGGGGGACCAGATGACACCAAGTGAAGAAGTCCACACAAGAGGGATCATCTGAAAGAGAAAAAAAATCCAGTCAATAATGTTTGACACATTTAGACAATTCTGCAAAATTGGTGGTACTTCATTTTATTGATTTCTGAACAACTGATGATGATGTAAATATAAAGGATGACTTCAGTTAAAGAAGGAGGGTGTGTACAATCTTTTATTTCAATATCAGTCTTTAACTTATTACTTCTACTTTTGATGTAAGACATCATGACATAATGAGAGGTAAAAGAACGCAGTTTATAACTCAACACTTGAAAAATAACCTTGGATGATATTCTTGGCTCACTGTAGTCAATGGGTATTTTAGCTTTGGCTTCACTGAAGTCAGGATTTCATTCTTAATTTCTCTGTTATTTTACAGATTACAACCGTTGCAATGAAATTTAAACAGACCCGTGAACCCTGTGCTAATCTATTTTACTCTATCCTTTACACTTTGTTTGATCTGCAAAATTAATAGTTCATGTTCTGCACATGTATATGTGTACACACTCTACAGAAATAGATCTAGATGTTCAGATCATAGGCTCTGAAAATGTGTGCACAATATTGCCTGTGTACACGTGTACACATGCTGTATGGGGATAGGAGAAGAGCTCATTTTCAATTATCTAAGCCTAAGTGCACAGAAGAGGTGAAAGGTGCACCCCTCCCCCAGCTAAATCTTTTGTGAAGTTCCTATTTTTTAAACTCCAAGTTTGTACCTTTAAATTGGAGAATCTATCAATTAGATGCATAATTCATTTTTAAATGCTGAATCCAAGGTCCACAATGCAATAATCAAGATCTTATTACATTATATGACATAGTAATTTAGGCTGTGATTTTTCAAAAAATGCTTAACATTAGTCTTGCTCTCCTCCCACTTCAGTGATGAAATTCTCATTGACTTTAGTGGGAGCAGAGTTAGGTCAGCAGTATGTTTTCAAAATCACACCTTTCATAAGACAATAAATTGCAGATAATTCTTTTACTTCATTTATTTTTGTATATGATTCATACAAACACACACACACACACACACACAGCCCAGCTGGCTTAAAAATGCTTTATGGCCATCCTGTTCCATGTTTTTGTAGTGGCTGCTTTATGCTTCTTGTAAAGTGGTTAGTGATGATTCATATGGAAGACTTACAAATGAATTCAAAATGCATGAAGAAGCATTTTAACTTTTAATGGAAGTTGAAAAACTGACAGCTAAACGGAACTGTTAAATGATCATGGGAAAATATTCTATTCTGCCTTTATAACTACTGTACACATGGCCAACAAAGGGAATTTACAAGGACTCTTATTTCAAAAAACTAGCTACTGTTATCTGCATTCTCAGATCAGCTACTAAAGTGGTGGCAGACAGAAAACTCTTTCACTTTCATACCATACATAGCCCTGCACATTTGTAACATCAGTTAGAGAGCCATATACCCCTGTCTTCTATCAGCAGCCCCTTCACAACACTGCTTCTTTTTAAAGAAAGATAAGGTATTGTATGAAACCCTTCAAAAGACAGCATAAAAGAAACCCAGAACGTGAAAAGAGACATCACGTTCTAATAACATGTACCTCCCCAGTAACACATTGCAAGCAACAGACTGCACTCTGGGAGGCGGCACATACCATGGTGCAGCCTTCTCCCTCCCTACACACCCCACTCCATCCCCAGTCTTGCAATCAAGTTCCACTTTGAACATCAAGTAGGAAGGAGACGGATGGTCCCAACTTTGCCCCTTCTGGCCCATTATCTACCACACAAAGACAAAGCCATCATACAATTTACCGAACCTGACAGTGGATGTGCAAGACCATACTATGACTTGAGGGGACGGCTTCCAAAGCGATGGCTGAGATGTGCAGAACTATGTTGGGGAAACTCACACAGCACATTCTCCATCACAGCAAAGCTCCTAAGTCACTTATGGTAAAATTTTAAAAGCAATGGGCTTATTTTCAGAAATGACCTAGACATTGAGTGCTCTGGGTCCTGTTATGTGCCATTGACTGTGAATGCTCCCAAGTCCCTTCTGATTTAGGCATGAGAGTCACTTAGGCACTTGAAAAAAAATTACTTAGAGAACTTAATTCAGAGACTGTTTAAAGCAATGGAAAAACTCCAAATGACTCTAGCCAGTTTGGTCTCTCACTTTCATGAATGTCATTTTTTTCCCCCCTGAAAATAAATACTGTTTTCCTTTCAAAGGTGCTCCAAATAGCTTGGATTTACAGGGTATGAGTCACAATACCTGTTGCTGTCTCTGCAGAGTGACACAAATGAGAAAAATTTGCTAGCAGGGAGACCCAACATGTCTAGGAGCATGATAACTCTCCCAGAAATGTTCATTTCTTCTCCATGATCTCTCCCTAATGACTCTGAGAGCTGGAATTGGGTGGCTGATAATTGAGGATGGTTTGTTTCCATGTGACTCTTGCCCCATCTCCATAAACTGGTTCAGATGGAGTGTTAGAGACAACTGATCTCCAGAGTCTGAAGAACCAGTTACAAAATGGGGAGAGAGCTTCCAACAGCTGTGGGAAGGGGAAGATGATATTCCAAGATCAAAATGAACAACAGACATCAGCCCCATCATGAAATATGGGGGAGGCAGGTGAAGATTTTGCTAGTGCATAACAGAAAGTGATTTCCTAAATTCACAAAACCAATCCTGAAGCAGAGCAGAACTTTCTGGATGATTTGGAATTCACGTCTCAGACTTTAGAACCATTTAGTCACTTTTCAAACTCGTTTAGTCGCTTACTTATCCCACTTAAGCCTAAGTCTTCCAGTCTTCCCATCCAGTCTGAGGATGGACCTTGCACCCAACAAATAAAGCGCCACTGCTATTATTTCTGTCCCTGTCTCGCTCCTTGGCACATGAAAAAATATTTCCCAAAGGCCTGGGAGATGGTGTATCAATGTGCATTTACAGGTTTTCCTGCACTGTAAAGCTTAATGAATCTATATGGGTGAGAAGGAATATTGTCTGATGCTTAGAGCAAAGGACAGGGAGTAAGGAAGTCTTGGTTCTGGTCCAAGTGCTGTTATTACCTTGTCTGAAGAAACTCAACTATAACCTGGCTCCACCTTTTTTTTTTTTTTCCTTCTAACCAAGGTACCACTTCTGTTTTCAGCTCTTATCTGTAAAATGGGAATAATAATGTTTCTATCCCTCACCAGGAGGATTTTGAGAGTGAATGTTTGTAAAGTACCCAGGGATGAACAGTATGACACCAGCCAAATCCTGACTGCAATGAAACTTTCATTCAGTTATGGAGTTTAAATTCTGCCTAGTCCTTACAGTGACTCACAGTGTGTGGGGGGAGTGGGGTTGGAGCAGAGGGGAGAAGATTCAAGAAACTTCCCCCTCTCTCTGTATGCCCCACATAAGGCCTAGAGAGAACTCCAACCCCTGCACTTAGAGGAGCACAGGGACTGCCTACACCCCACTCCACTAGAGCTCCAAAAAACACCCCAAAGTTAGCATGGAGGGACAGAGCTTAATTTCACGTCCATCCACCCACACACCAAGTACTAGCCAGCAGTGTAGCTGTGCCCTAGAGAAGACTATGTGCCTTGAGAGCGCCAGGTGGCAAGGGACAGAACGATGACATTGGAAAGGTTTGACTTCACACTGCCAGTCACCGTAAGCTAGACTGACAAGGCATAACTGAGGCATAAGAGACAGCTACAGGAAAGACTGCAAGGTACTATTCATCATGACTGAGGAGCCAAAGAGAGACAAATGAAGTCAAGAACAATTTGCTGCCACTCTAGAGAAAAGTCGCTATTTAACTTTATGCCGGTGACTGAATGGGGTACTCCTATCAACAGGATGCACTGTAATATGATGGAGGTTAAGGCTCTAAACAGTGCAGCCTGATCTTTTAATTGAAGACAGAAAAACAACTCAAACCTGAAATGCAAAAAGCAAATAAAAAAGAACATATCCTTTATTATTCACCATGGGCACCTGCTTTTAAAAATACCTATCCTCTATTGACTGTCTCAGACCTAGCAGTTAGCCCTTTGTCTGCTTTAACAGCACTCCTTGTGAAAAGATGGTGAGCTTATTAACATATTCAGCAGTGCAGTGGTGATACTGTAGAATGTGAGATTTACAGAGGAAGAGGCAAAAGAAAGAAACCACCCTCAACCTCTCTGCCCACAATTCTAACAATATACCTGGCAAAGGCAACATTTGCAGGTATAAGATTGTGACCAATCAAAACCATCATGGGATGTGATTCACCACACAGAGTTTATTATTTTACCTTTTTTCACTGGAGCCAGGCAGAAGTTAGTATTGCAAGCTCTCGACATTGCTGGTTTCTGATGTGGCAGACACCCAGCTGCTGGCCGCCCCTGCCGGAGGCACTGCACGCTCCGGGTTTGCACTCCTCCCCCACATGTTACTGTGCACTGCAAAAGGAAAGAGGAGAGGCCACATTCAATAACACAGATGGTTGTCTAAGGCTCCCAGAAGTCTATGGTAAGACTGTCAAGGGCTCTGGATGATGCCTATAAATTGTAAATAGCCCAAGGTCCAAATTTCTGAAAGATCTCAGAACTAGATGTCCCAGTGCTCAGCACTCAAAATCAGAGCCGGACTTTCAAGTGAGTTCAGGTCCTGTTGAGCCACTAAAGAGAGCATCACATTTTCCAGTAGAGCCCACTAACCAACTTGCACAAAACACCTCTGAAAATCTGGTTACTTATTTAGGTATCTGAAAGAGACTTTTAGAAAATCCAGCCCCAGTTATGTGTGCTAATCTGTTCTGAAACTTGATTCTGTAGGTCCAGTTGTGCTGTCTGAATGCAGGTGAAATTCCCAGTGGAGGTATAATTGTGGAAGGATCTAGGGGAAAAAAACAAGCATTTCCCAGAAGATCTCCAAAGTATTATAAAGCATGTGAGAGTTTTATTTGCATGTGTTTCATGAAAAGTATCTCCATAAGACGAATGTGGTTGGTATCATCTGATTGCGACTGTCAGGCATACATTGTTGTAACTATAAGATATTAAATGAGTATGTGTCTCACAGATATGTAACTCATAAGGTAGATAAATTCCAGAAATACAGAAGTTTGTTTGCAAGAACATAGAAATGAATACAGCCTGATCCAGTAACTAATCACAGTATTTAAGGAATTCCAGATAATCTGTGCAGATGTTCAAATATACTCTGCATATAGATACGTGATGGTTTATCCACAGTGTACTTTCAAGAAAAATGGAAAGATGAACTTTAGAAATGACCATTGAATGTAGTACAACAGAAGCAACATTATTATTAGGGGACATTCTTGAATTTTAGAGCAAAGGAAGCAGCTAAATCAATGCACAAGAATATGGAATCAGCTACATCATACCAAAATATTTGGATGGTTCATCATTTCCTATGGAATACTGCCGGAAGCTGGGACTGCATAATGGGCTGGATCACTCAATAATTGCCTTGTGCCATTCGGCAGTGGCATCAGCTGCTGCTGGAAGTCATGATGGGCTAGACAGACCACTGGTCTGACCCAGCATGCCAGGTGATACCTATGGGCTAACAGCACTAAGATGCAATGGTCCCATTGGTTGATTATACTATGTTCTAGTCCTCTCTTTGGAATGGCTACCTCATTCCACATGGTCTACTTGTGCAGTTTCCCTGGGTATTATCCCATAATTCAGAAGGGATTTCACCAAATATCCATGTTGCCTGGTGAAAGGAGAAACCACTCCAAATCCTCCAGGTGATATTTTTTCTCATACCTGCTGCCAGGGTGAGGAGTACCATCCAGACACCATGCTATATAATTTCTGCAAGGGACAAGCTCCTTTGTCACATGCCTCTTCTAGGTCTAAGTTGGGTTTCTTTATGTTCCGACATCTTCGCTGAGGGAAAGTGATCCATTTTCCATGAATACTTTTCTCACTGCACTTCATTTCCCGCTTTTTAATACCTGAGCCACAGGAAGCTGAGCACTACAAAAATGAAAGCATGCTTTTAAAATAGGAAATTTGTACATGTTCCATTAAAGACTGGCAAACTTTTGGGGAATATGAATGTATTAGGAAACTAAAATCAGAAAAGATTGTGGGAAAATGTCTCCATACTAATGTGAATCCTGCCATCCTGGAAACCCCTTTAAGCCAAGGGGAGTTTGTCATAAATTTTGAAAGCTGGATGCAGCCAAGTGTCTTTAGACAAGCAGAGCTAAATTTTCACAATTGATCTTCAGTGCCTCAATCTGCAGCAACTCAAATTGAAACACCTGTAAGGGGCCTGTTTTAAGAGGGAAGGTGCCAAACACAGTCTGAAAACTAGTTTTCTTCAGGTGTTTTTAAACAGGGTGCCTAAAAAGTAAGGTGGCACAAATTACTAATCATTTTTTTAAACTGTTAACTATACTAGTTGCAGACAAAAACTTTATAAATGACTGATCCAGAGTTTGTATTTTCATCAGACCATAACCCTTACTGATTCCACAGCACTGTTTTCCTCACGTGTGCTCTGTGCATGCTAGTATGTCAGTACTCTCATATGACTTCCGCAGAGAGAGAGAGAGACTGTCATTCACATTGCAGCAGCATACCTCACTCCAAGAAGAAATCACCCACTGGAGCCGATCATTTTTGGGGCATCGTTCTAGTACACAGGTCTGTTGCGATTCTGGCTTGTGATCTCTGCTGCACATACTTTCAGGTAAGATTTTCAGCTTGGAGAGGCTGGTGCTTTTACAGTAGACATCCCGCTTCTGAATGCCTCTCCCACAGGTCTTGGAACACTTTGGCAGAAAGAAATATCCATCTGAGTTTGGAGAGCTTGAAACTGATAATATTTACAGCGGAACACAGACGTCATAATGGATCTTATCTGTCATCACTATTATTAAATTAAACCTGAAATTCCATTGTGAAATATGTAATGTAATAAACATACTTTTCTGGCACTTTTCATTTTCAAACCTGGAGTTAAATGTTTTATTGTGTAGCCTTAACTAAGCCTCCAGGAAGGAAGATAAGCATTCTCCTTCTATACATAGAGAACTGAAAGAGGGAGTTTCTTTCAGCCCTCAGCAACACAAAGGCACTGAAATTACCCATCTAATAATTTCCCCAGTGCAAAGAGTTCTCACCAGCTAAGTCTACACTTACAAAATTAATTTAAAGTAGTTAATTTGAAATAACTATTTTGAATTAAATCAAAGTTATTATGTCAAATTAGCACTACTTTGAAGTTATGATTTCAAATTACGAGTCCAGTGAAGACTCTCTAATTCAAAATAAAGTGGGCTTTATTAATTCGAAGCAGAAAGTCTTCATTAGACTCTCTAATTCGAAATAGGGGAAGGTGGGCAAAAGAATAGGGAAGTTAGTTCAAATTAAGCCTATTCCACGGCTTAAAATGGCTTAATTCGACCTAATAATTTCAAAGTAAGTGATACTTTGAAGTAAACGGAGGTTTTCATTATATCGAATTAATGGTTCCTTATTTCGAATTAAGGAACCGCTTAATTCAATATAATAAAATGCCTCCTTGGCCAGGGAATAAGTTATTTCGAATTAAGCCTCCTTAATTCAAACTAACTTGTAAGTATACACATAACCACCCAATGTAAACCTAAACTAGCTGGCTCCTAAGCTACCCAAATCTACCCAGTCATAGAGGATGGGAGGAGGTAGATTGTAGCTTTACTCTGCCCATTCTCAATTAATGTATGACGCTGTAGGGCCACAGCCAGCTGCTGTAAATCACAATCAACTATAAATCTTCTGTCTCAGAATCAAAACAAAATAAAGTTTTAAATATGATTGTCATTAGATTATTCAGAGGGTGAAGAGCAATGTTATTTTTAAAATTAAGATAAATTACAAGTTTACAATATACATGTCCTGTCTCCTTACATAAAGCCTATCTGCTTAAAGGATTGAAAAAAGTAAAAAGTGTAATAGACCTGAGTGCAATAGAGCTACATCAGCATAAAACCAATGTATTGCAGGGAGAGGATGGAATCAGACCCCATATCTTTATATTTATCTGAAAAGCCAAACGGATCCAACATTGCAGTGTCATTCCACAGACACATCATACTGGATTAACCAAACTTGCTAATTGGGGAATCATGGACAAATTTCCTTCTTGACCTATTAAGGGACTTGGTATAAGTCCTGTAGGATATTTTATTGTCTAATTTTTGCTTCTGTAACTACAGATGTTGTTAATGTTGAAAACGTTGTCCATAGCCTTTACAATTCTAGCAATAATATCTGATTTCAGAAAATCCTGCAACAGTGAATTTCAAAGATTTACTTGTACCATGAAAAACAAATTTCCTTTTGATTGTTCTAATTCTAAAGTCCACTGAGTAGCTCTTTGTTCTTCTTGTATAATATAGCAGGGTAATGAGTTCTGTTCCCCTTAAAAAACATCAGGTCCTCTGTGACTGTGACCGCCTACATCGAGTCCTCTCTAACTCTTACAAAGAATATTAGCATCAAAAACAATAGTTTAAAAATAGATTTAGATCAGTATTGTAGCTCATTAAATGAAGATAGAAAAGCCTCAAATCTACTTTGCTTCTTTTTGACACAGGCCCACAGTGTCAGTTCTCCCCATTTACTATAAAAATTAACATTCGTCACATGCCAGCACTGGTGTTCTTGCAAAAATAACAGAGATGCGTTTTTAACTTACACATGTAGGGTGTTCATGCTTTTCATACATTTCTGGAAAAGGGTGTGTACACACAGAAATCTGCCTGGGGGCTCACTGCTACTGACTTATGCCACTAATAGCCATTTACTGCACAATGAAATTACTTACTTGGAATGAGCTACACTAACAAAAATATATACATGATTATTATATGTACCACGGAGTAAAAGAGATTGTTGTCCCCTTGCATTTCAAAAATGTGCATGCACATTAATGCGCCATTCTAACCCCATTCATTTTCCTTTAGCAGTACCTCTGCTCATATTCCTTCTCTGAGAAATATTCATATTGCTGTACAACTTAATGTCCAAAAAGGGGAAAGGGAGCTTTGACTTTAAGAGAACCACATAGAGTTTTGTCCCTTAGAAAACCAGAGAAAACCAGACAATCCTGTGGCTCTGTTTCTGCATACTAGGAAGCTCCTTCTTTTCCCTTTGCTGATTAAGGGCCAAATTCTGAATTAGAATAAGCAGATGCAAGTCCATGCATCCACTTATATGCACCCAGTTTTCTGATCCCTTTTATTAAGGTCACTCTATAAAAACAAATCGAATTGTCTATTATTTTCTGACACAGAGCTTCCAAGATACGCAAGATTTAACTGTATATATAAAATTATTCTGTACACAGTAATTCCAGCTACCTCTTTCATTGGAATCCATAGCAATATTTTTATTACTCAGGCAAAATAAAACCTTTGGACTATTTCTCTAAATTACCTGAGACCATGGTCCAGGGCTCCATTCAGGTGGGCAGTCTTGGTTATTACATGTCTGTATTTGGGCTGGAGTAGTTACTGGACAAAGAGAATGCGCCACCACGTCTTCCTTTTGAAAAGTCTTTTTCTGGACACATTGAATTGGGCGACTTTGTTGCCCTCCACCACAGGACTTGCTGCACACGTTCCATTCGCCTGTCGACCAACTTAAAGGAGAGAATGTGTTTATTTCTTACAAAGGCATGACTATAATGCACCCTATGCAATTGCTGTAGTAAGGAATAAGTTGGATTGCATAATCCAGAGATACTATTCAATACAATCGACTGATGTCGCATTTAGATAATTTGAAGATTCCTGTGCAATCCATCCACAAAGAACATTTTGGTATGAATGAAGAATAAATTTTGCAGCCCTTGTTCAGGAAAATCTCCCAGTAATCATTATTTTTATTTGCATTGTGGTGGCTTCCTTTAAGGTTCAAACAAGATTGGGGATCCCACTGTGCTTGATGCTGTACAAGCACATGGGAAGGCACATTCTCTGCCCCAAAGAGTGCATGACTGAATACAAAACACATCACAACAACTGAATGCACAAACAGTTGGAGAGAGGGGAGGAACAAAGAGCACAGTAAAATCTTATGCAGTTACAGAGGTTGAAACTGAGCAACTTAATGCTTCAACTCATCAGAAAAACTGTTTTAAAAAAATAAATAAATAAAACCAACTCTCCCTGCCAGCCACACAACTGGGCTATTGTTTGTTGACTGATTGGGTGCAAGTGTGAGAAAAATCAATGTCAGCATTGCTTGAACTTGAATTAAGACTACAGGATTTGGCCAAATATTTAAATCATATTGGTGCTTGTTCTGCTAAAGCACATCCACGTCAACCCATGAATGGACCTGGGCATAAGGAAAAGATTTTGAACTCCACAGGAAATCTACCACATTGTCTTTGAGCAGATAGGAAATTACTCAGAAAATCAACTAAGCTGGCTAACAAGTTCTCACTCCCCAGTCACCATCCTTTTTCTAGTCTTCGTTTTTAATTTATACTTATTGTTTGAATTTAAACCTACTAAAAACAGTGTTGGCTTTGGAGAGAAAAGATAAGGACTTTGGGTTTGCCCCTGTTCAGGTTTAGCTGATTGTCAAATTTCCAGTAGGAGTATCCAGAGACATGGACAGATAATGGTAGAGAGAAACAGATCAGAAGGGGCTGGATAAAGCAGAGCCAGAATAAGACATGCTAAGGCCCTAAGCTACGTCAAGGTTCAGAGGGCCACATACCATTAAAAAGAAAAAGAAAAAGGTGTATTACATTATAACAGAGACGGTAATGAAAAAATAAATGATAAACTGTTATATTTGCATATACACCTAGGCAAAGATGCAGCAAAAAACAACTAAATAAAATATACATCTTCCAAAAAGCCTTATTTACATTATTTCAATTATGATGAATCTTCATTATCTCCAAGAGAGTTAGAGGCCCCTCATAATGAGAGACCCTAAACCATGGCTTACTTGGCTTGTGCCTAAATCCGGCACTGAGGTAGAGATATTAGTTGAAGGTACAGAATGAGATTATTTGAGGAGGCTAGAAAGAAAATAGGAGGCCAAAGACAAAACTTTGTGAACTCTAAAGGAGTGCTGGAAAGGAAAGAAAGGACCCACCAGAACAGACTCTGAGGGAGATGCCAGTACGGCAGAAGGAGAACATTAAGGATTTAATTTTCTTTTGCATCTATTCAGCCTCCATGCATGCAACACAAGGGGAGGCTAGCACACATGGACCTATGTGTATTATTTTTCATGCCCAGTTCCAGTCTTCCTCTCAACTGTTATCTTATCTTTGCTCAGGATAATAAATCTGCTTATGCAGTTCTGTTGATCTTAAAAAAAAAAGGGGGGGGGGGCAAGAAAGAAATGGCTTGCTAAACTGAGCAACCATGTCATTAGATTTCAGAGGATTTAGATGATGTCCTGAGACAAATACTTTTGGCAGCTTAATTAGGCATATGATATGAACTCTAAATAAAACGATATCATGTTAACTACGGTTTACAACTTGGCAGATATATCCTCCAATCATCAACAAACTTCACCAATGCATGTTGTAACTAAAAATCATGCAGGTTCTTCAGATGTATCCATTTTACAAATGAGCATTGTTTATGAATTATGGTAGCACCTAGATTCTAGGGCCCCATTGTGCTAGGCATAAACAGGGAACAAAGAGCTTGCAGTTTAAAGCCATGTCTACACTGCCATCCGCACCACCGACAGTGCAGAATCGATTCTGTGACTTTGACTGAGCAAGGGGGTTGGACTCGATGATCTCACGAGGTCCCTTCCAGCCCTATGATTTGATTGATTGATTGATTGATTGAACAACAAAGAAGCACTCAATTGAACTCAGAAGAAGCTGAAGGTCGATCTATTAAGGCAACCCTGGCAATTTGCATAGTGTTGCGTTGACTGCAGGGCATTTCCTGTCAGTGCAGCACAGTGGGGATGCTGCAGTAAGTAGCCATTAGGATGTTGATGGGAGATATACAAATGACTGTATGTAGCTTGCGTATCTCCCGTCAATTGCTTCTGAAATCTGCAGCCAATGCAGAACAGGGCTAAGTAAAATATTATAGATATAAACAGATCCTGTGTCCATGAAAGAACCAAGAACTTATCTAATCAAAATAATGACTCTTTCAAACTTTCTCCCAGTACTGAGTACTGTATTTAAATGGAGCCCTTTAAAAAGGAATTCCTACAATTTTCATTATATGTGCGATGGAGATTGTTCCTTTTCATTCACAGCTGCACTGGATGCCAACTCTGCCATGTAAATTCACATCATAAGCCCTGTGGCAACCTGAGTAACTGCTTATATCAAAACATAATAATTGTAAGTAAGTATTTTTACTCTTGGAGCTATGTGAAAGATGAGCACCATTTGACTGAACCATATTTCAGATCTGTGAAATCAAAACTATCTGAAAGTTTTTAAAAATGTGTGAAGCATCTCTTAGAAGATTTCTTCCGGGAAGAGAAAAAATGCTGAATCTCAATGCAGAACTCTAAATGCCAAAAGCTGTGGGACGTTTAAAGCTACCAAATATAAGGACAAAAGAATTTTAACACACACTTTAGGCACTAAGGCATTCCATAAAATTTCTGGTGGTCTGCTGCTGTTTGACTAAATATGGAAATGGATTTGGAAAGCTTGGAAGGTTTTTCTAAGGAAGCAATAAAGAAGGATAGAGATTGCCTTTTAATTCTCTCTAGTGGAAATCTGAAAAACGTAAGAGACTTTCATTCTGTTAACAACTTGCCTTCATTCAGTCTCGATTTCTTTCTGCTTTTTGACAATAGCATTGTCAGGAAATAAATGTTCTTTTTTGGTGGTGGTTGTTTTTTTCCAAATTGGGAAAGTAATATAACACTTATTTCAAGTAAATCTGATCAAACCTAGGATTCAAGAACTGTGCCTTTGCAGCCTAACTTGGAATGCTTATGGAAAATTCCTGGTTCTAATCAATTCCTTAGATTTTAGTTATACCAATGGTACTGATCAGTTTGATAGAGAAAACAGCCAAAAAGAAACTTATAGTTTTAAGAGTATACATACTGTACTTGCTTAGAAGGTCACCTTTTCATATGGAAGCGTGCAATAAACCAGCTTTATGATCTCTTGTAAACTGTCATTTTCGAAGCATATCTTTAGAATTCAGACAAAATCAATGGCTATGTCTACACACACATTGTTATTTCGAAATAAGGACTTATTTTGAAATAAAGTCCTTATTTTGAAATAAGTTAATTCGAATTAACAAAATGTTAATGAAATAAAGCCGTTTGGACATGTTTCGAAACAATGGTGTTGTTTCAAAACAACATGTCCAAACAGCCTTATTTCAAAATAACCATTTCGAAATAACAGCCATTTCGAAACAATCGGGGTTTAACCTGTTTTGAAACATCAGTTCTTATTTCGAAAGGACGGGATCTGTCCTTTTGAAATAAGAAAACGTCATGTGGACCAAATATCTTCTATTTCGAAATAACCAGTGCTATTTTGAAATACAAGTGCTGTGTAGACATACCCCATAATGGTGACTAGATCTGGCAGCCCATTACTCGTCAGAATCAGAAGCTAATCTGTTAAGACCACCCTGGCAAATGGAGTACCGCTGAGTCAACGGGAGGCACCTCTCTTTAACTCAACCCAATGTATGTGCTGGGTGAAGGGCAGTCAAAGAGATACACGTGCTATTTTAAGTAACTTGCATATCTCCATTTGACTGCTGCTGAAAACGGCAAACGGTTTAGACCTGCCCTAAGATACATTTGTTTTTCTATCTTCCCTTTTAGGTCTACCATATTTTTCTGTTTTATTTGCTGGTTGCGACTTGTGATTATTTTCTCAGTGTCATGTACTACTGTAAATATCTGGGCTGTCACAGCATGAGCTGAGTGGAAGCTATTGCACTATAACATTATGGACTAGACCCTCAACTGATCCATGAGATCAGTGGATCTATTTTCACCAGATGAAGATAAGACCCTTATATGTAACCCAAATATGCATTTAGTGGATGTTAAATATTCTGAAATTTATGTTCTGTGTTATACTACAAAACAATGTTTTTCTGTTAAACATCAAGTGTCTGTCTTAAACTATTGATTCTGAGAGTAACAATTTAATGCAGCATGGACAAATTGTGCTGTATATCAAAAGATACTTTCATTCACCAAAACAAACAAGGGGCCTTATGGCACTTTTAAAGACTAACACATTTATTTATCATATGAGCTTCCATGGGAGAGATGCCACTTTGTCAGACACTTGAAAATGGAAAGAAAACAGTACTGGAAGGAGGGATACATGCATTGCAGTAAGTGTAATCACAGCATTTATTCCTCCTTGCTATACTGTCTTCTTTCCATTTTCAAGTGTCTGATGAAGTGGGATTTTCGCCCATGAAAGCTTATGTGATAAATACATTTGTTAGTCTTTAAAAGTGCCACAAAATTCCTCTTGTTTGTTTTGCTGAACTAAATGAACACAGCTACCCCTTTGGACCTTTTCATTCCCCATTAATTCTTAATAGCAGTACATATGATATACTAGCTTCAAAGAGCATGGACCATTCCCATTAACAGTAAGACAGTTGCATATGTGGCCTGTTGTGCGATTAAAATTAATGTTATATTTTTGAAACATACAAAGACAATGCCAAGACAAAATGAGCACAAATATAAACAACTAAAAAAGACTGCTGGAAATATCAGAGATTGCTTTTCTGTCTACAAGAAATTGAGCTCATTGGTTAAAAATACATTTGGCACAAGATAAGTCACATACAAACAGATTTTGTTTGGCTAGGAAGATTACTTAAAATTAGTATTCAGACAATAGTGTGGGTAAAGGCAATCCAAAAAACTGCTGAAGCAGGCATATGGGGCTCTCACGTGACACAGTACCACTATTTAAACCTTATCTCTATTTTTTTGTGGCTCTGCTGTATAATTTGCCATTTGGATTTAATGTTCTGTGTTGTAATTTTAAAATTTTGCAGGAAATTTCAAACTACAACTGGACCACTTTTAAGTGTAATAAAGTCTAGAGTTTGCAAGAAATTTAACTAAAACAAGACTGTTACACAGTATGCAAATCTTTTTTACTTATCCCACCAACATGGATGGGGAAACAAATTCCTCTAAATTTTACTAAATATGCTATGTTCATATAACAATCACGAGTGTGGGCTCAGGCATTTACCATTATTATAGATGGATAGTTCAACTATTACACAGATTGAAGCTGTAAAGGCAGAACAAAATAACAGATTATCTCAGTGTTGGGTTCATCTCATTTTATGTTCCTATTAAAGCCACTGTCGGCATTCTGTTTCCTTTTCTTGTGTGTATGTATTATGAGACAGTCTTTAGTTACATCGTAAACTGTGCAATTCAGTGTTTCCCAGTGGGGGCAGTATCGCCCCCTAGAAGGGCGCCATCTTGAAATTCAAGAGGGTGGTAGAAGCTAAGTGGGAGATGGGGGGCATCAGAAGATCAGAATTCATGCCCAATGTTAAAATTTTTTGAGGTGGGGTGGGCAGTAGAACAACAGTTTAACTGGAATGGGGCACTGCTGCAAAAAAAGGTTGGGAACCACTGTAAGACCACCAGAAGAGGTGGTCCTCTCTCTTTTGGGTCTTTGTTTGCTTCTCATTCCAGTTGTTTACATCTTTTAGATTGTGGCATCCTGGAATCATTGTCTTTTTATTTGTTTCTCGCACAACATAAGTGCAATGTTGGCACTTAAATCCCTTTGGTTTACATATGCTTCTTGCTGACGTAATAATAAAGATTTTTATAGCGCCAATGATCTCTTTGCTTAAAAACAATTATGCTCCAGAAAACCTGAGATGTAAGCATTGCTTTTACAGAAGGAGAATATCAGGCAGAGAAACACTGAGGACTGCTTTACACATATTGAGTAGAACCTTACCCATCAAAACAAAGAAGGAATCCTGTGGCACTTAAAGACTAACAAATTTATTTGTCACATGAGCTTTCATGAGAGGTAATCCCACTTTGTCAGATGCTCTGAAGATGGGAGGAAATAAATGCAGTGAAGTACAAGTCATGGGATCAGGTCACACTGTAACAGCAAATCAAAGCAGTTGTTAAGATTCAAACAGTGGGGAACAGCATATAGGGGAAGATGAGGTCAAATCACCTGTTCTAATGAGAAAAAAAAAAAAATCAAAAGTCCTTAGTTAGCCCTGAAGCCATACAGTCAAATTTGCAAATAAATTCAAACTCTACAGCTTCTCTTTGATGTCTGACTAAGTGGGATTTTCTCCCATGAAAGTTCATGAAATAAATAAATTTGTTAGCCTATAAATACCACAGGACTCCTCATCTGTTTTACTGAATTAGACTAAAACTGCAGCCCTTTTGGAACTCACCTGTTGAGTGCTTCGCTGAGTCACTATCCAAGGTTAATAAGGGTAGAGAAATATGACTGTAAATGACTTAGATGTGCCCAAGGTCATACATGTAATACAGAGCATAGTGACTACGCTGCGAATAGAACACACGTTGTGCCACATACACTAATCTAACCACTAGCCAACACTGCTTCCCTTTACTATTGTGCAAAAAGCTCATGCATCCTGAATTTTTATTCCATTTCCTTTGTTTTTAGAGAAAATTTATGGGTTGAAATTGGGTCTGAGTTATTTAGCAGGATATACAGCTGTACATGCTGTTCAGAAAGTATGGCAAACAAACACATGGTAAAAATGCTACAGGAATACACAGTACTTACTATGCTGGACAGGGATTAGTATTGCATAGTTTTGTTTCAGTTAAAGGCTTCATCCGTGGGCCACAAAGGGAGGAATTAACTCGTATCTGCTGATCTTGTAAACAAACAGCCTTTGCTGTAATGTGTCCTAAGGAGATATATAAAAAAAAATTGTTAAATTTTCTTCATAATATTTATACTTAAGGTCTTGCTGGAGAAGGTTAAATAACATAAACCAGACACATCCCTAGTACAACTGCACAGATATCAATAGAGTAACACTATGGAGGAATTGGGCCCTGTGGTTTAATGTTAATTCTCAGCAATATAGGTGTGACAGCTGTCACTGAAGTCAGATCTGATATTTTTAAGACAATGTATTTGCACAATTTTAAAGCTTAGCTAAATATCTGCAAAATGAAAGATTCAAACAATAATCTATTCTTTGAGTTCCAACTGCCTGCAGAAACTAATAGCAGTTTTTAAGCGATTTTCTTGAGTGCTGGGAAACTGTCCATCAAACCCCTTGTCATCTTTTGCTTCTACCTTTCTAGCTACCTTTACATCCTTTGAAGCTGCTGTTTCTGGTGCATATTTCTTTTGAACCATATTTGCTGGGAAAAGTCAGTGAGGAAGTTTGCCTATGAGTTCACCATATTAAGAGATAAGAATAGAAAAGATGTTTGAACCCAAACCATTTGGAATTTCAGGGCCTTCTGAACTGAAGCAATTCTGACATACATTATGACAAATGTGTTAAAAATCTGCAGGCTCTTGATTGGAAGTGCATTTCTTCTGAGCCAAACCCCTCTCACCCTACTTCACACAAATAATCCCATTGAAAGGTTCTGTGGGACATAACCTGTGCTCAGTGCACATGCAGATAGTCCACTGATTTCACTGGGGGCTGTAAATGTTTTAAAGGCTGTGTGTCCGTTTATAGATTTGCTTTTCTACTTTATAACTTACTTCACGAACAGTCTGTGGGCACAAGAAAGAGAAATCTGGGACATACACAGACATTTCCGGCTATTGCTATCACCTTCTTGATAATGCAATTTTTTATATTAAGATTTTCCTATATGCTACTCTCAGAGGATCAGATTCTGATATCCTTGTTCATGGTGAACAGAACTGTCCCTGAGTAATTCAAGTGCTTTGCTGGTAAATATGAAAAAGAATCTTACAAAGTATTCATGAGTCCCACTTAGACTTCCTTTCTACGTGTTCTTACATGCCTGGTACCTAGCTCTACTCTCCAGTCCAGAACAGGGTTTAATGACAGAATTTCCAAGATTTAGAAAAAAATGAAAAAATGATGCAAGTATAATAAAATGCTTCCAGGAAAACAAGAGAATAAGTCTGTCATTCAGCAACATGGACTTCCAGAGAGATACATTCATTAACTCAGATATTTGGAATTAAATTTACACATGCTCTAAATTGCCTCCTGAACATGATGTTTTAGACCTTTACAGAACCACTGGGATTTGAAGTGGAGTCTGTTTTTCAAAGAAAGGAAAAAGAGAAAGGATGGGAAGTAGGAGAGCTACCTACCCCCGCCACAGGAAGCTGAGCAGTCTGACTGCACTGTCACCCAGGAGTAGCTATGTCTCTTGGTGGATGTCTTGTTCTCACTGATGATCTTGGGGAATGTGTATTCCCAAGCAACACCTGGATTTTTGCCTTGCAACAGGATCTAGAGAGTTGGGGAAGAGGGGAATTAAAAAGAAAGGCAAATTCTGGAATTTCTCAAGGTAGCTGAGAATGTTAAAGATGTCTATATAGAGTATTTTTATACGTTACATTACTAAAAGACTATGCAGAAACTAACTCCTGTGGACATAAAGCACCTTGATAACACCTAAACATCGTGGTCCCAATGGAGATGTAATATGGTCAAACCCTCTCAGGCTGGCACTTCATGCAACAGGGAATCAAGTAGAATAGCACATGCAGTCAATATAAGTCATGACTCCAAGGAAATCAATGGCAGGAGCCAACTGAGTTCAGTGGGAGTTAGATTAGGTTCCAGAAATGGGAATACCTTCTGCTAACATGAGGTGGCATCAAGAGCACCATGACAAATACTGTCGCAGTGTGGTTTGTCCTTCCTTCCCCAGTTACTCAAAATAAATGCTTCTTTATAACGTGGATTCCTGAATTCACTGGGGATCTGTTCACGTACTGAACTCTTCATGTGCTGATCTATCTGGCTGAAATTCAGTGCCCTGTGTCATGTAGAAGGTTAATCCTTTCCAACATTGAAGATATTCAGCACTGAGGTAATGGGACTTAAATGCCTTGTTGAACTGGAGTCCAAGCAAGCAAAGGAGAAGCATGAGTGTGGGCTTGTAGAAGAAGTGATTGAAAGATGGCTCCCTTGCCCCAGAGTTCTGGGATCATAAAATATCCATTCAACTGAAACTCCTGCATAGTTATAGTAGCACAGTAAATCCACAGCAAATTCAGTTATTGGTGAGAAATTTGCAGGACAAGTAGTGGATGAAGTCAACGGTGGAATAACAATTTACATCGGTCAAAACTCTGCCACCATGTGTCAAGGATGGGGAACTTTGTATCTTTCCCTTGTGCATTGACATATCACCAGTCCTATCGTTAGTCTGGGAAGATTTGGCCCACAATAGAAATTTTATAGAAAGTGTATCTTTTTATCATATCATGGGATGGCTACTTCATTTAGGGGCTTTGGCTGTTAGAGGTGCTCCTCAGTGCGTAATTTCACTGTATGTAACACATTACTGGTGAATTACATTGCACCTTTCATGGGAGCAACTTCCTCAAGTTTACTGCATTCACACCAATAAAAAAAATACAAGCTTCATAAAAGCCTGACACATATTTGAACTCAAATTTGAATTTAAGCAGAAATTTCCATTTTAAAACATTTCTTTTAGATATGGAGTTTTGGCAGCTAAAATACACTAATGTCCCCATTGAATAGAAACTGTTCCTCACATAGAATACTTCTGAAATTACAGTGTTTTATTAAGTTTTGTTCCTTTAATAATATGATCTGGCCACTGCAAAGATACAGAGCAGGTGCAGTTAACTTCATTTCCTATGCACAGTTTTTGATAAGCATTAGAGTTTACAATACAATTGCAGTCTATACTAATGATTGACTTCAGGGACATTAATATATTGGGCATTCATTAACACCAAACGTGACATCTAACTTGTGTGCACAAGCAGACCCATGTTGGTAGGAGTCACTTCTAAACAAGGGGGTTTCAAAAATGAGCAGCAAAAGCATCTATTGTATCTATTTAAGAGATCAAGAGCCACATAATACATTTTTTAAATGCAGTCAAGGGGTTTAAACTATTCAAAAATGTACATATGGGGGGGCGGAGAAATGACCCATGACAGTGAAAATCTTAGAGGAAATATACATGAATGCCAGTGCAATAACTTTGAACAAATGAAGTATCTGGACACTGTGCTATTTACTTGTGTAACAAAAAAAAAAAAAAAAAGTTATATATTTTCCATTGCAACTTGCCAGGTATTTTATTTCAGTCTGTGAATCTTGATATTGATCCAAACTGGGAATATAGGAGTTCAAGGCTCTACAAGGCAAAAATATATTCTTCGAGTAGAATAACAGCATACTCTGGTTTATTACAAGATTTAGGTACAAAACACCTAATGGTCAGATGAGTTTAAACTTGGGTATTTTATGTAAAACCACCGGTGGAAACGTTCTTCAGGCTGCAAAGTCAAAACTCAAAAGTTGGGAAATACCAGAATTAAGGTTGTCTGTGTACCCTTAATTTGGCCTTTCTGTTGCATACGTATTAAGATACAGTCTTTAATTACATGACCACACAATTTTTCCCCAGGATCCCTGTCTCTTTTGGTACCCATGATGTTTGTTTTATAAGACATTATTTAATATTTAGTTTTATCCTTACTATTTGAAGTGTGGCTCCATGACTTACTTACTGCACAATGATCAAACCTTGCTCAGAAGGCAGAATTATTAATTTTGTCATTGACTCTTCCAGATCTATAACATGTAAGTGCATCTTGAACATTAATTAATTTTCTCAACACGCTTGAGAAATCCAGGAGGTGGTATTCTCCCCATTTGACCAAAGGGGAGCTGGTGCACAGAGAGATTTAGGTCAAAAGTGTCCATTAGTTTTTGGTGCCCAATCTGAGACACCAAAGATCTGACTTTTTAAAGGTAGGTATCACTATAAAGCACTTTATATGTTCAAAGCATAATACCAATTGACTTCAATTCCAGTGGAGAGCTTGGCACTCACAATTAGTGGCCACTTGTGAAATGCGTGGTGCAAGTGCTTTGCCCAAACTCTCTTAGGAGCTCTTTGACACAGGCAGGGATAGAATCTAATTCCTTTAAGGCAGCATTCTCCTAACTTTTATGTAAAACTATCCATTTTCTTCTTACGATTCCCTGTGTCATTCACTACACACCTTCCAGTTTCTGTAACAAATAAAGCAGGGGTCTTTTTTTTTGACCTATCAGATCCAGAATTCAATCTGATACCGTGTCCACTGGATTGACTATATAGTGCCCAGCACAGTAGGAGTTTGATGCTAAATGCAGCCTTCTGGTACCATCCATAATAATTATACATTATTTGTTTCTACAAATGTTTGCTTTGGCAAACAAGTCTAACTTTTTTTTTAGATGCAGCCATGGATTACTGATGGCTTTAAAAATAGGTGTTGGAAGGTGGAATAATCTAATGCATGAGACATCGGATTTACTGATCAGGCTGTCTGAATAAAGAACAAACCTCATTCTTTAATACTGTTGTGCCTGTAAAGACCCCTTGAATCAGGGCTAGGCGCTCTTTGTACGTATATATGTTGAAACAAAATAACAGCCAGTGACAATTTTTTTTTTCTTTTTAAGTCCAGCCATTACAGAGTTCCAAACAGCTGCTGAATGAGACAAACACAATGCACGAAACCGGGCCATAGCACAGAGCATTCATTTGATGTCGCACTGTGCTTACAGTAATTAATCGTTAGTAAGCAGCAGGATGGGAGCTATCTGGTGTCCAGGGGGATGCCTGCTAGATCTCTAACGCATGGGGGAGCATACAAATTCTTACACAGCATCTTTAAGGGGTGTGACATTTTCCTCCCCCTATGACTGATAAGCTCTGCTGGTCCACATATGGATGCGTGGAACCATAGCACTTCCCTTTGGGAGCCAGGTTTCCTACAGGGAGCATCACACAGGAGCCTTCAAGTGCAATAGCTGCCATTCTGGCTGGTCCTTTGCTGACCCTTTAGTTAAGGGGAGGTTCCTCACTTCCTCTGCTGACACTGTATAGCTGTCCAAGGGCTGGCCACAAGCAAGGCTCAGATAACTCAATCATAAATAAGTGGTGTGTGTTTTTTCATCTGATGAATCATCCATCATCATTTATGGGAGGGTGGGGAAAAGGTTAAACAAACACCTGTTGAGGATGGTCTTGGGGTATTTAAGCATGCCTCAGGACAGAGCCTGGACTACATGATCTCTTGAGGTCCCTTCCAGCCCTACACTTCCATGATTCGAAGATGACAGCACAGCTCATATAATGCCCAAACACAGTGTTATGACTTGCCTTGTAAACAGCACAGCTTTACTACTTTATCTTCACAGGAGATAAAAGTATAGACAGAGAAAGAAGCAAAGGCATTCTAACCAGAGTGAAGGAGAAGGCATATCCAAAAAAGGAAGGCTGAGAAGTTAAAAGGCTCATGACACCCAATGCCTTTCACTTCACTGAAGCACTAGGAGAATGGCACACTAGGAGGAACAGGAGGAAAAGGAGCAAGTCATCTCTCAGAAGCTGATAACATGGCAGTCCAGCGTAGATCACTTCAGCTATTAACCTGATGATGTTGAAAAGGAGATCAGTTTGCTGTTGTGGACCACGTCCTACCTGGGGCACAAGACACATTAAATACATTTGGGATGGGATTCCCACCTGAGTGCTGCTGAAAGGAGAGGAAATTACTGCAACAACTGAAAAGGTGCAAGTTAATTCTCTCGTCTATCCAAACGTGTTCTGCTACTGGACACTGGGAGAGCAAGGACTACATTCAGCATCAGATTTAGGGTGTGTTCACACGGCAGTCCTATTTCGAAACAACAGAGGTTGTTTCAAAATAAGAAACGCCACATTCACATGACATACTGTTGTTTCGAAACAACTTTTAAACCCCATTTGGTGATGAAACAACGTTGTTTCAAAATGATTGTTTCAAAACAATCCTGTCAGAACATGCTGTTTCGAAAAAACGGTGACTCGTTTAGAAATAACTGTTGTCCAAACATGCTATTTCACTTTGAGCTTTTTTCTTAATTCAAATTAACTTATTTTGAAATAAGGCGTTATTCTGATAAAAGTTGTTTTGAAACAACTTGTATCGAAATAACCCCGTGTGTGAACGTAGCCTTAGATACAGGATTTGGGCATGTTGGACAAGGGGTGGGAGGGAATGACTTAATGCCTCCTTACACCCCTGCTCAGCCTAATAAGAGGAAAGCTGTGTTAAAATATTGCAGCCCAGGTATTGTACAACTGAAAATTTCATAAATATAATTGATAACTGATGGCATCTGTGTTAAAAATGTCTAAAGGTCATGCAAGTTAGCATAAAGGATCCAAACCTACTGAAAAGTTGCAATTTGCTGAAGAAATAAACAAATAATGAGCACTTTTATCATATTTTTCAAACATTCTCTCGAAAGCCCTTCCTTAATAAGCCAATATTTAAGGTCTGCATATATAGCCAACTTGTTAGACCTACAAAACTGGAAAGACCTCCAACTTCAGTCTACTTAACTGGATCTATTCCAGAGACTTTTCAGCCAACTGGCATTTGCTCTCAAATTTACAGCTGGCAAACAACCTTCTTAAACATTTCCAGGTTCTCTGTAGAACTGTTTAATGTCTACCTTTTACACACCAACCACCTGACTTCAGACACAACACTCAGCAGCTCTGACCGCAGGGCGCAGAGTTATAAAATTTACAGCTTCTTGAGTTTGAAAACCACAAGCTCTATGGCTGGAATCTGCCAAATCTATTCTGAAGAAGGAGAACTGCAGCTTTTGCTTAGGGCATAAAATGTTAAAACAATGGATAAATTGAATTCTCTTGAGTAAATAAACCTTTTCTTTTGCTGCTAATTTTGATTTCAAAGCTAAAACAATAAATTTTCTAACCCAGCTGTGCATGTGCTTCTCTGTTTCGGCCCTTTTTTCATTGTTATCCAAGGTTTCCCATGTAATACCTACATTTGAGAGTCAAACCTTTTAAACGCCTATCAACACATCCTTTTTATGATTGGCTTTTTAACTTTTAAACTAGGTTTTCATGTAACCAGCATAAATTAAGCCACTGGTAATGTATTTATTAATTACATTGACTAAAGGTAAAAGCTTGGCAGTGCATGACATACAAGACAACTTACAAATGATGCTTGTAGCTGGTCAAGAATATGAATTTCTGGGAAGCTGTCATTAGAAATAAATGTATTTTAGAAAAAAAAAATCATAAAGCTATCTTGACAGTTATGGTCTCCCTGCCTTTCACAGAAATAATCACTCACTTTTTCAACTCTTCAGACCCACCAAATATCACTAAACATATTTGATATTTTCTTAAACTGCACTTGTTATCTTCAAAGATGGGCTTGAACCAAAAGTCTGAATCGCACTCACCCAAATTCTGAGAAGTTTTAGATATGGATCCAGATTTTGTGGGTCACTCCCATCTCTGGCACTGATTTGGTCATTGCTATAGGTGAGCTATCAGCAATAACAGCAGACCAGCAAGTCTGCAGGCTTCTGTGTGGGGGAAAAGTGGTATCTTGTTGAACAGGTGTCATTGGGAAGATCTTCATATGTGTCTCTAAATTTTCACTGGTTATCAACCAGTCTGACATTTAATAGATGGACATTCCTGGTAGGTTACAAATCTTATGCATTTCTTTGGAAACAATTTTTTTAATAAATAAAAAACACCTTTACTTCCTTTTAATTTTTCGGTATACTGCACCAGATTCTGATTTCAGTTACAGTGCTATAAACTTTGGTTGTTTCACTGATTTTTATAGAAATCTGTTTTATTGGTGTAACTGAGACAAGAATCTGATATACTGCATGCAGTGGGAGGCTGCCAAAAAACGCCTATTAGGAATACAGGAGCAACCCAGTTAGTTTCCAGTCTCTCAGAGTGGCTAATACCAGATGCAGAGGAAAGTACAAGATCCCTGACATGGACAAGTATAGAAAAAGAGTCTGTTTCTGCCACCTGTCCTGTGGTGGTTGGCTTCAGATCTGAAACACAAGGGCTTATATCTTTTTAAAGTTTCTAGAAAGGATTATAAAGTCTTACAATTAACCTATGAAAAATCAGAACTCTCTAGCCAAGTCCACCAAGGTCATTTGAAAACAAACAAACAGGTATCCTTGGAAAGTCCTGTATGATCTCCATTCCTTCTTGCAGCTGTTTCAAATTTTATCCTCTGTTGTATCTTTTTTACTGTTTGCATGATAAGTGCACAATTTTAAGGGATTCTATCCAGCCAATCTCTTTGCACTAAAGCAGAAACCTTTTATCCCTTATGAAGGATCTACATCTGTATCTTATAGGCACATCTCAATTCTCTTTCTTTTTAAGGGAAATCAATACAATGTATCATCTAGTAGCTAATAATTAATTGAAACCTGGCTGTCTCCCAGTGGCAGCTCGATCATCAGTTAAAGTCATTCCACCTGGCTTCCTTTCTCTTTTTTCCCCTGTTGACAAAGAGGAAGTGATTTACTGGTTTTAATCAGACATCTCTTTTCCTGCTTTGAAGCTACATTCACCTTCTCCTCCCGTGAATGTTCACCTCTTTGTAAACATCCCATCCGTTACCTATTGCTGTTGAGATAACCCCATCTTCTGCCACTGTATTTTCATTTTTCCTCGATTCAATATCTCAGCTACGTTTGCTGCCGTAACATCAGCTGTTTGCTTTAATGCTCCCATTGATTTTATGTCGTCTCATCCTGAGAAAGATGGTAGCATATTTCATGGATAAAACAGGTGCATGTGTTATCACATTATCTTGAATTCCAATCAATTTATCAATCCATGGTTGAGCTACTTTACTGCCTCTCACATCCAAGATAAATTCTCCACTAAATAATGACATTTATTTTAAACCCCTACCCACAGTTCTAGACAGTACTGGGGAGTGACTTAAGTGTTTTGAGCCACTGGAAGTCACAGTGACCACTGCAAGATGCTTTGTGAATCTGCACAGTTTTTGATGATCAACTTCTCTTTGCTGTTTTGCTTACTAATGCTAACCCAATATGAAGAATGTATTTTCAATGCTTAATTCCCACCATTGTCAGGCCTGATTTCTAAGGCTCTGGATGTGCAGTGTTGAACCCACAATAAGTTCTTTCTTGAGCTAAATCTCTTACTAAATTATTTGAAAAAAATGCTGACAACTTCTTTAAATTGAAACCAGGTGACCTTAAATTACCTATGTCTGAAACTCAGACAAATGTAATAATGTTGAGCACTGAACTGCATTAAAAAAAAAAAATACTAGTATGTCTCCACTTAAGATGACACAATTGCATTACTGAAACCATATGTTAAAAACCTAGTATTAATTTCCTGATCCCAGATTATCATTTAACTATCACATTTCTACCACCATAAAGTTTTGTCTACTTTTTCATCCAGCCAAGATCCAGCCATTTTGGGAACTAAGTTCTGAATCCACAGAGAATCTGGTCTTTTGTTGTTTCGGTATTCATTGGCTTCTGTAAACCCACAACCAGCAATCTAGAAATAATACTAAACTGTAACTTGAGGGCTTTGCAGTGATTCCAAGAAGCACTGACATACAGAGCAACTGCTGCACTTTACCACCTGAGTTTCCATGCGTTGCACTACATGGAAAAGTTCTGCTGGCTTTTAAACTCACATCCAGTTTTTGCACATCTAACAAACTGTGCAATGAAACATCATAGCCCTCACACATTTCATTCCTCATACCCTTCACGATTTTATTCTTCCCCACCAAAAATAGTTGGCCGTGGAAATTTGTATTTTTCCCCCCACAACCCAGCTAAATTATAGATTCACTCCTGTTTGTCTTCTTTGGTATGACTGACTCCCATAATTATATACATATTTGTAATATTCCAGTATAAATACAAAAGTGCTGCATCATGCTTTTCTTGCCTTTCATCAATTTTTAATAGTAGTTTAATGAATACTGTAAAGTTTGATTAAATGACATGCTCAGCTGAACTCTTTTAATGACTGGGTGGAAAACCAAAAACCGCTGGGGCTGTACAGCACCTTTCATGAGATATTTAGTGGAATCTTAGGGTAAGACTGTCACCATCTAACATATCCAGGCAGGCAAGTATGGGAGGTATAAGGGCCCTTCTTTGGCATGTTACGATGCAAAGAAAGAGAGCAGCATTCATATTTCTGCTACTCCTTACCTGAACAGGCTGGCTGGGGGCAATAAGTGGATGGAATTTTTCCTGGCCCCATAGTGCACAGCTGAGCAGGCACAAGTTAGATCACTTTAAAAAGGGCTGTGGACAGTTACTTCCCTGTTATGGACTGAGACTTTCTCCTTTGGTAAGCAGCAGAAGCCATGAGCTAAGAAGCAGAAAGTCACATCCTCACATTCCCCCTAAATTACTGCAAAACAATACAACAATGGGCTGTTAAGCAAGCACTCCTGTCTTAAAAGTACTCAACATCACCAGATAAAGGACGTTCCCTGTTAGTCAAGCTCAGCAAAACAAACAAGGATTCATGTGGCACTTTTGCAGGCTAACAAATTTATTTATTGCACGAGCTCTCATGGGAGAAAAACCCACTTCATCTCACTAAGTAGGAATTTCTCCCACACAAGTTTGTGCCATAAATAAATTTGTTAGTCTTTAAAAGTGCCACAGGACTCCTTGTTTGTTCAGATAAAGAAAGAGATCTTAAGATCTTTAAAGAAAACTTTGTTTGACGGCATTCTGTCTGGCAAGGAGTCACTTATCAACAATTGACTGTGAAATCTGCACTTCTCTTGTGCCTTTATGGTTCCCACTTCTCTCCTGTTTATCTCCACAGTTTGTTTCTGTCTGTTGCATGATAATTTTGCAAGATTTAAATCAGCTAATGTGGTTCAGCATGGTTAAAGATTGGTTAGAGAATTGTTTTGTAATGGGCTACTGTTCTATAGCACTTTAGTTTAAAATGACTGCTTAAGGTATAGCTAGTGTTACTACATATAAACTGGGATAAAAAAAGAAATTCTTTGGAACCTAACTGCAGGACACAGCCAAGATAAGAGATGCCAGATCTCCCCTGCTAACCATCAGTGCAGATGCTGGAGCCCTAGACAACCTCATTCTGACTGGTCATCATGAGCAAAAGTTTGCCTGCCTTCCTGGGAGTGCTTATACCTTGAGATGCAGGAACTGGATAAAGGTAGTGCCTTTCACCCAGATCCTTAAGTAGTGGGAAAGGCTAAGAGTGCTCAAATTAACTGGGTTATGTCTTGAGCTCATGGAAGGGTAAAGGCAGAATATGTGAATAACATCCCCTTTGAAGAAAGGGGGAGAATTATGGAGCAAACTGCACACGTATGAGATGTCCCTTATTGATAATATCTTGGACTTCATTGATTTTGAATGATTTGCTATCTCCTGAAAGGGGAAACAATACAATATCCACACATGACCAAAAAAAAAAAAATTCAAGGATCTTAAAAACTGCCAGCAAACAAGAAATGTAATACGAATTCATCTTATTTAAATCACTTGACATCTCTTAAAAACCACTTCACACTGTACAAACTGGATCTCTGAAAGAGTGCCAGAATGCATAGACAAAATAAGCTCAAGCAAAGTGGATCTATCATTCAGAGGATCACACTGGAAAGATGCAACCAGTACACTCATAAAACCTTGCATTGGTATGGACAGCTGTAGGAACATCACTCCTCCGGATATACCTATATTAACGCAATTTACACAGTCAAATGCCAGTTACACATGCAATGTGGGTTTTCCTCTCCAAAAATCTCCTCCAGAAAATAGTGATAGAATTTTTGTTGCATCCTGAAAGAATACTGACATAAATACAGATTCAGAGACACAAGATGGGTAAGGTAATATTTTCTTTTGGACCCACTAGAGAGCTTGGAGCACTCAGACCAGAAGAATGAGCTCTGTGTACGTCAGAAGCTCGTCTCTCTCTCTTACCCACAGAAGTTGGTCGAAACCAAGACGTTACGTCACCCACCTAGTCTCAGTATCCTGGGATCAACATGGCTACCACAACAGCACATATAAAGTATCATATGCATTTTAAAAAAAAGATCCAATGTTTTTAGACAAAAAATGTTGTCCACCTGATGCTGCAAACACTTACTTCATAAAAATAAAAACCACCCTTTTGAGACAAGTATTGGCAGGACTAGGCCCCTAAGATTGCTGTGCATGCTCTTCTTAAATAGTTCACAAGTTTAAAAACCAGCGTACTCAAATACGCCTTGTGATATGCTGTATGCCTATCTTAGATATTTATAGTTGAAGTGGGATCTGCTTCATCATTTGTACTGAAAATAGCAAATTATGTTACATTTTTAGAAGCATGCTCAGTTTCTAATAATGGATTTGTGCTTGTTTATATCTTGGATTGGCTTTTTCATAACTTAAAGTAATTGATGCAGCCAAAATAGTGTAGCTCTTTGAACACAACTTCACATTGCTCAATAATAAAGTACATTGAGTGTCACTTAAGTTGTAGAGGATAAAGAAAGAATATTAACAACAATCCACAGATTACCTAATCTTGGAAAACGTATTCTGACATGCACCACAATTTTTCTAGTCATTAAAATCACTGGTTACCAATGTTAGCAGTGTAGGTATTTCAATAAAAATACATGGGAAGTTTAAATAAGCCCTCATAGGAGCAATAGCCTGAAGTTAAATGTTAAGCCTAAGTGAAGCTCTTCAGCATAGTTTGATAGGATGAAAACAGACAAGTTATTTGGCATTAAAACCAGATTTTTAAAATCTGTTTTTGCAGAGTATTTGCATAATGTGCAATAAAACAAGTCATCTTCTGGGTCAATTCACTATTCCTATTTCAGGTTTGTAATAATATAGTCCAAATTACACTGCGCTATGGTAAATCAGCTTCTCAGGATTTCAGTGTAATATTTGTTAGTGTATGTACATATACTTGTAGATTTGGTAAAATACTATTTTGGAAATGACTGCACAGACTGGGCTTTGTGTCTGAAGTTTATCACTTGTAAGGTTAAAATGTTCGTGTCAATACAGATCCATACAGAGCATGAAATAAATCAGTAACCTTTTAAAAAAGCACAAGATATCAATATATGCTGTGACTTAAGAAAATTCTTTTGCTCCCCTTCAGAAGTCCCTCCCGAAGCAAAGCACTCAAGAACAGGCTTCATTTATGCACAGTCTTAATTTTTGAATTAGTGACATAAACAATAAATAAGACTTAATAGAATTATTAAATATTCCAGATTAAAATCTATACTAAATAAACGTAAAGGTGTGGCTAATATTGAAAGAAGCCAAAAAAGCAGAAATTTCACACTGTGGTCTAAAGTGACCATACTGTGGGTTCGTTTTTATTGCTCTGAGGAATGAAGGAAAGGTGAGATCTGATGCTCTAGATTTGTTAAATCATCTCTGCAAAATTTCAGTAGGATATCAGTTTTCAGATTGCAAGTATTTTCTATATAATGGGATGTAGGACCAGAAGTGGCCGCTTCAGAGAAGGATGTGTACGCTGAACTTCATCCTCCATCTGAACACTGAAGTGAAAATCATGTATTTGGGGTGGGAAAGAGTTGAATTCCTTGGGGGAAGACCTGCTTCCCTATTCTTAACAGCAATGGATGAGTCAAAACACGCCAAGTGGACAAGCTGAAGGTTCAAGAGACTTCCCAGAAATTTCCATGAATGAAGTAAAATAATGGAGCTAGGGCCCCCATAATTATCATCAACTAGTAGTTGCCCATCAGGTGTTCTGGAGCACATTAAAGGACAGTTTGATAAAGAAACTTGTTCGAGAAAGGATTTAAAACCAAACCAAATAAAAAATGATATAAGCACCAAGTTTACTTCCTGCTGCACTAAGTTTTGGCTCAGTACACATGGCAGATGGAGCAGAAGATTGACTTGATTTGTACAAAGCTTTTTTTTCCTCTGTTACACGTGGTGTTAATTGCAAAACTGCATTCATAGAAGTTGCACAGATGCCCACAAGTAGTATTTTGATAATCAATTACCCAAGCTGTGTGCACAAAAGTCTATACATGCACATCATTTCAGAGGTAATATTTGATAATGTGGCTTTTAAGCTTTACCATGCTGTTTGGTATTTAATTTGTACATCACTGAATTTTATTGACAACATTTATTGGATGAAGCTATCATCTCCATTACAACTGTGGGGCAACTGAGAAATAATGCTGTGCAGTGTGTTTTACACATTTTCCTTTTTACTACCCTTGTGACAGTTTACTAAATCCCAGACCTCGACAAACTGGTGAAAAGCTTTTCAGTCTAGCATGACTATACAATTAAGTCTGAATAATACCATGACTCAGTGCTATTCTTTAATCTGTCTGAGAGCTACAGCACTGAGCTAAAGCTGTCGTTGCTAATTCTGTAATAGACATCAACGATAGAATAAACAGAAGAAAGCTTACTTCAAAGACTAGCGTCTCATTAGTTGGCCCTGCTGCATATAGACTCTCTGGATGATTAAAAGAGCGTTGATAATCAAAAACTGTCCCAGCAAAGAAGAACTTTCCTGGCCAGTCAATTGTCCAGTCCCCTGTTAGATAATACTTCTTATTCAAGTTGCGCACTGCAAGATAGCTGGTGGAGACGTGCAATTCCTGGATTTCAATACTACGTGCTCTTGCTGGAATGGTGACCACTGGATAATAGTCTAAAATGAAAGAATTAAGCAATATTTTTCCCAACTGTAAGAAAATAAAGGTACCTATTTTGAGTTTTCTTTAGATTTATGATGGCGGAAGACCACTGATTTTAAAGGACCTACACCAAACCCTATAACTGAAGCAACTCAGTGAGTGAATCAGTCCCAGGAATACTATTATATTTTTGATTCTTGACTGAAGACAAGAAAAATCAAGTTTTTTAACACATTAAGAGCAATTAATCTATTTTGGTTGTTTTACCACACTTTTTTCTGTAATACTTATCATATAACAGCACCAGTATACTTTTGGGGAAAAAAATATAATAAAATGCAGAGAGTTTGTGCAAGGTCTTATACAGAACTCAATCTCCCTGTAATCTGTGATCTGCATTATATGCAGGCCATTTCCACTGGAATGAATTTCACTTTTGAGTACTTTACCGATACATACAATAAGGATTCACGTCAGTCCTCACCAAATTGAACCCATTCCGCAACCTGCTCAAGACATCACAAATCATTTGAACTACAAACTCCCAATCATTTATTGTTTTTGTAATTGCACAGGCTACTTGATTTAGATTTCATATTTTCACAATATAACATCTTAATGCTCTATATCTACATTTAAATACTGGCATGACCCCATCACTATGGTCTGATCACCTCCCAGTTTTAAATGTATTTGGCCTCCCAAAAAAACCTGTGAGCAAGGAAGTGCTATTATCCCCATGTTAGACATGGCAAAACTGAGGCTCAGGGAGATGAAATGACTTGTTCAAAGTCACAAAAGAAGTCTGTGGAAGAGCAAAGAACCAAACCGGGCCCTTACACTAAGATCTTAATCTCTGGCGTATCCTGCCTCTTTTGACTGAAGATGGCTCTCCTGAGACCTAGAGTTGCACCCTAAATACGGCCCATCCACAGAACCAGCTGGAAAGACTCCAGTCAAGATAAATCACAAAATATATATAATTTTTTTTCTGGTTCCTATGGACAAGAAGTACCTGAATGTTTGTCATTAGTCTGTGAACAACTTTTTATATCTTCCACAATCTCATTCAAGACAAAATAGTTTAGAGAGATATTTTTCACTTGCCTCTACCTTTAAGCCCTTTGACCTTTAAACCCTTCTTTGGAATTAAAAAACAAACAGGTAAGTATAGAAAGTGGTTTCAAGTAACAATAAGATACTTGTAAATTAACTAAGGAAGACTTATGGTCACAGAAAATGAACTCTTCTCTCTCTCCCCCAGTGACTTTCAGTTCACATCTGGACCTTGGGCCTCTGCCCTAATGAGCAAAGAGTCATATATATTACATGGGGATACAGCAGTGCAATGAGCTGAGGATCATGTAGAACAACTTTCCTTACCATTAGCTTTGTGCTGGATCAAGTACTGGCCTTTAAAGAACTTGCAGGTTGAATTATCTCCATTACAAACTCCACAAGCATCCAAAGCAGCTTTTGAACCAAGTCCATGATCACACCCTACTTGCTGAAAGCAAAAGACAGGAGTGAAGGACTCGGACACAAAGGAATTTAAGTAACAGCTGCATTTTCTATCAAGAAGTCAATTGTTCACTTAAAAATGACATTGTTACTGAAAGAAAATTCAGTTTATCTTACTTCACAAATTCCATCAATGCAAACATCAAAGTTGTTCTGGGAGCATGCGGTTCCATCTTTCACTTTGTTGGACATCGCGAAGAAAAAATCAAAGTCTTCAGCTGTGCAGTACAATTTACATCTGTCTTCCTCTGAAACATATGAAGAGATAAACAGATTAGAAAAGGGACAGATAATTATTAGGAAAGGGATAGAAAATAAAACAGTAAATATCATAATGCCGCTATATAAATCCATGGTATGCCCACACCTTCAGTATTTCTTGCAGTTCTCCCCATCTCAAAAAAGATATTAGAATTAGAAAAGATAGAGAAGAGCAACAAAAATGATTTTGCGTATGTAGTAGTTTCCCTATAAGGAGAGATTAACAAAACAGGACCCTTTTAAAATCAAAAGAAATGATGAGGGAATATGACAGAGGTTTATAAAATCATGAATGGTGTGGAGAAAGTGAATAAAGAAATATTATTTACGCCATCATGTAACACAAAAACTGAGAGCCATCCAAGGAAATTAATAGGCAGTAGGTTCAAAATGAACAAATGGAAGTACTTCTTCACACAATGCACAATCAACTAGTAGAAATCCTTGGTAGGGGATGTTCTGACGGGAAAACCCATAACTGGATTAAAAAAAACAAAACCAACTCAGATACGTTCCTGGAGCATAGGCCCATCAACAGCAATTAGCCAAGATGGCCAGTACGCAACCCTATCCTCTGGGTGTCTGTAGCTTCTGACTGCCAGGAGCTGGAAATCCGGAAGCATGGATCACTCAATGACTGCCCATTCTGTTCATTCCCTTTGAAGTACCTGGCATTGGCCTCTGTCAGAAGACAGGATACTAGGTTAGCAGTATTCCCGGATCAGTGGTGTATCTATGTACACATTTTATTAACTTTGCATGAGACGTGATCAGTAAGGGGAAATTATTATATGACTATGGTGGATCATTAAAATATCCTGTGTGACCATTTTGATCAAACTCATAGTGAGCTTAATGGAATGTTTATTATACTTGTATAATACTTGAATTCAAGAATATTCACCAGCAAGAAGACAATGGATGATAAGGACACCTCTGCACATCCTTGAAAGAAATGGATAAAACTATCATTTTCAAGAAACTTGCATCCTATCTTGTTCAAGTTGTAGGGAGAGCAGTAGGAAGGGGAGTCAAAAAAAACTAAGCAGCTCTTAAAGGATTCTCCCTCTGAGGATGGAGAGAGAAAGGTTTGTGAGCCAATGGTACGGACTATATCAGCCAGACCCTGTAACTCTCAGGTGGTCTATAGGAAGCTTAGTCCCTCCTGGATTCCCGTATGGAAGATGGTTAGATACCTAATAAGCTAGAGACAAGTATGATCTATTTACTGTTGTAAGATCTGCTATTCTCTGAAATATTTTCATTTTAATAAATAATAATTTATTTTAAAAGCTTGTCGGGTCACTGGGTCACTCATGGAAGGAACAGAATTGCAGGGAAGAAGAGATATAGCTCAGACCAGCTGAGGTAATCACAGCTGATAACCAGGGGATTGCAGCCACGTCCCAGTGTGAGAGCACACCATGAGTGAGGTGATGGCATGAGGCCTGAGACCTGAGCGGGATGCATGCCAGGAGACGAGGAGAGGTCAGAGGTGCAGTTATTCCAGTAACCATGACAACTTTTATTCCATCCTGCAGGCTCGGAGACAAATGAAACCACAAGCATCATGCTTGGGCAGTTCATTGTGTCTTTAGGACCCCACAAATGGATAGAAGAGATAACTAAGGTAGTTTAAATATTGTTGTTTTAAAATAACACATGAATTTGGCAGTCCAAAGAGATACATAATTAAAATCCAACGCTAGTAAGAAAAATATGTAAATTCCATTAGCTCTTCTTTACCCTCCACATCCTCTGTTGCTGAGACAGCCTCCAATTTCAGCTGCTTGTCCACAGTTTCAAGTTTCATTTTTTATTAAGAAAGATAGGGTGGGGATTTGGAATATTTTCATTTAATTTCTTCTAAATTAAAAACAAAGTATGTGAGATGTTACACGTGATCAGTCAATTTGGAAGCTAGGTCTGGAGGGCCAACACTTCTATTCAAAAGACATTTTTCCTCCAGAGCAATCCGCACAGCTAGCTGCCAATCTGACTCTTGCTTATACATAGATCTCACATTATGCCTACAAAGGGATTGATTGGTTCTATACTGGAGTTCAGTCCTCCACTTATTATAAGGATTGCTTTTCATAGAGTGGACAGTATTGTTTAGTCATTTTTTATCAATATTAAGTACCATGGCCAAGATTTCCAAAACAGGAGGCTACACTTAAGACTGCTAAATATATATTTAGGCTCCTAACTAAGGTTATGTCTACACCACAAAAAACCCACAACAGTGAGTCTGGGAGCCCAGCTCTCCAGAGTCAGACTCACAGGGCTCATGCTACAGTGGTAAAAATAATGTGTTAGATATTCTTGTTCAGTCTGGAACTTGGGCTCTGAAACTCAGTCAAGGGGATGAGCAGGGTCTCAGAAGCCAAGCTCCAGGTCACAGAGGAACATCTACACTGCTGTTTTTCGTGCTGTAATGTGAGCTTGAGTCTGCAGACCCAGACGCTTGCTGAGACAGGTGATTTTTTTGCAGTGTGGACCAATGTTCCCTCTAATTATTCATAGGCTGTGAGTGCAAAAAATTTCTTTGTGTGTGCAAAAAGATTTCTTTGTGGGCACCAATATTAGCACTATTGAATTTTTTTGTGCACACTTCATTTTGTTGTGTGCGTGGGTTTCATGACCTGTGTGCACGCACACTTATGCGCAGCTTAGAGGGAACAGTGGTATGGACATACCCTAAATATTCTAATTTTCAACAGTGCTTAGTAGCCAGAAGTTTCCACTGAAGGGAACAGCTGCCCAGCTGTTCTGAAAGTCAGTCCAAATGCTTATAAATCTAATTATAGACTTAGGGAGAAGACTTTGGAAAGCACCTATGGGGCTTTAGGTATGTAAGGCGTATTTATTTTCAACAGCACTTGAAATCCGTCTAGTGCTTTTGAAAATTATTTCCTTAGTGTCTAACAGTAGGCTCTGATTTTTGGAAATCTTGGCCCATCTGTTTAAAATAAATGTCACAATGATAGTTAATACTTAACATAATTCATCATTCAAAGGACTGAATGCAACAGACTTCACCACTTAGTTGTGAGACCCACTCCAAATAGATAGCTGCTCTTTAGATCTATGCAATCCTCCCATTCAGAAAGGTGATATCAGAACAAGGACTTCAACAAGTTCCAAAGGAAAACTTATTATATGTCTGTATAAATAAAGATGGGTAAAATCATTCTATTCCCAGCTAATACTTACCATCCTTTAAAGACTATGTAAACAAACTAAAAGTGAAAACAAATATACGTATAAAAGTATGTTCTCGCAAGGTACCTAAAGGCAACTTGTGACAACTCTAGATAAAGAAGCCACAATATGACATAACACGATCAAAGTCCTGTGGGACCTTAGGCTATGCCTACATTTAGGCTGTTAAATTGAATTAACTTATCGAACTAATAATCATTAAATCCAATTAAAATAAATTGAATTAACATGGCTCCACTAGAAAACCAAATCAAACTAGCATATCCATGGACAAGACTTGCTAGTTTGATTTCAGAGAGGGGCACCGTGGGAGTTTGATTTAGGAGAGGGGCACTATGGTAACATGGCCCCCAAGAAGGGCCATGCCCCTACCTAATATATAGAAACAAGAAGGCACCCTGGGAGGACGAAGGGCAAAAAGTGTTAATTCAAACTAATGGTTAGTTCAAGTAAACACAGCTACACTGGGTTAAATCAAACTGATCAGTTCAATGCAACTGTTGTTTTGAATTTAAGGGAGATTTTATCATTTCAAAATGACCTTTCCATATTTCAAATTGAGGGAGGCCTTTATTTCAAGGAAATAAGGAAAGCTAGTGTGGCCATGAAATACTGGAAATCAAATTAATCATCATTAATTCGATTCAAAGTGTAAGTGTAGGCATTGCCTTACAGACTAACAAATTTCTTCAGGCATAAGCTTTCATCAGCTGCAACCCACTTCATCAGATGCATCTGACAAAGTGGGTTGCAGCCCATGAAAGCTTATGCTCAAAGAAATTTGTTATTCTGCAAGGTGCCACAGGACTTCCATTGTTTTTTGCTATATGCAGACAAATACAACTGCCCTTTCTGAACAATATGATATATACACCACTTTCTTGTAAGAAATAGTCATCACAAATATTCAGTATGCTTTGAAGCTCTAGGGACATATTGGTAGCTATTAACTACCCAATAAAATGCAAATGACACCGGATGTTTATAAAGTTGAGGCATAGGCAGGAAAAATAAACTTAAACTTGAGGAACAGAGAGAGAATATTTACTGAGCCATGAGTCTTATAAAGTCCCAGCTATAATTCTCATGAGAATGTATCAGTAGGAAACTTTAAAGGGTTGATTTACTGTTACATTTAGAAATCTGAGAACACTCCAGATGAATGAAGATTATGACATGTTATTGTAGGAGTTGGTGGTTCCCATATAGAGAAATTCATGGGAAAGGGTGGTTTGTTTTGGGGGGTTTTTTTTCCATTTTTTTTTTTTTTTAACAACAAGAAAAAAGCAATATAAAATGAAAGTGAGAGACAGAATAATTGGGGGGCATAGCACAGAGATGTAAATTCACAAGCAAAACACACTTCTTCGTAGATTTTTATACATGACATTACACCAAAGACTAAATTCAACCCTGCTAGAAAGCATGTGCAGCTCCGAAGAAGTTTCCCTGGCTTTCCATATGCACACAGAGGGCTGCATTTGGTCAAGGGAAGAGCAATGAATTACTGCAAGGTAACCTCTCTCATGCAAGTTATTTCGTCAATAAGAATCATGGCCAAATTACCTTCAACTTTAGTATAGGGCTTCCAATTGTAGTACCACCCACGGAAAGGCTTGCTGTTATATTCTGCACACTGCTGAGCACGGAAATCCAGACTATTTGGTGGACATGACTGAATATTGCAAAGCTGATAAATACGACTGGAGCCCATGCAGAACTTGCCACCATACTGTGGCCTACAAAGAAAAAAAATGTTTTGTAAAACCAAAAGTAGATTGACAGTTCATTAAGCAGCACAATCTTACTGACTTTTGTTAAGCTACATAGCAACATTTAATAACCCATAAGGTCACTATTTCTCACAGGAAACAGTGATTTTTAATTATCATCAAAACCAAGCAGAGTTGTCAAATATGCTACCTGTTTGGCTCATTATCATCTATCAATTTAACCATCTGACCATCTAAAAATAAATAACGTCTTCACTGAATTAAAGTCTTGCCAGTCAGGATGTTTTTATTGGTGTGCACCATCTGTGTGGTCAACATGATTACAGAGCTCCGAATAACTGGTCTAAGAAAGTAAAAAATATCAATGTACTGGTCTTTCTATCTGCCAGTTTTCAGTCTACCATGATCCAGGTAGTCTTATGTATGCAACAATATTATTTACATTATGGCACTTAATAAAGGAAAAATTCATAAATAACATAGAACTAACCAAACATACATCAAATGAACAACTGCATTCTGGTACTGTGAAAACTACAACATGTAAAGATACACTTTTAAATAGTTACCCAGCAGCAAAAACCTTACTGAATAGCAAGGGATTGTGCACAATTGTTCTGATTTAGAAAAACTTTTAAGCACATATTTAACTTTAAACAAATTTAAGGCATAGATTTCAGTGAACCTTAATTGTGTACGAGAACAGACAGTGACGGTTCATGATCTGAACAGTGATGGTGCCTGCATGTGGGTTAGTACAAAGATAATATGGATACAAGCAAGCTGGAAAAAATACTTCAATTATAGAATATAACCAGAATTTTAAACTGCTAGTTTATATAAATGAATTAACAATGTTAACCTTCTTTTATTCAGACTGTCCAAGAGATCTCATGACCAGCTGATCACTATATTATTCTCCTCTTTATTCCACATCGATCTATGTAGAAATCCTCAATTCTTAGGGGTTTCACTGTACAATATTGCAATTTTCCAATATACCAGTGTACCCAAAACTATATGATCTTATTGATCTTACTAATGAAAAGCCCCACACCTCTGGGAAGCACTTACATGGGCTATCCAAGACGACTGGGGTGCTAACGCTAGCCACAGTCTGACCCTTAGTTGTTACTATGTAGAAGGGGGAACCTTCATCAAAAAAGAAGACTGGCTCTATTGTCCTATGGATGATTGGCGGGAGAGATGCTAAGCACTGAGTTATCCGTGAAAATCTCGATGTAGTATTCAAAGGATATTATTGTTGTGGTTGAATTACCAGAACAAACAGCATGCTCCACACCTCATAATACAGACAGCAGTGCACAGTTTCTGTCCCAAAGAGCTTACAACTGAAGGTCCTGATCCACACGCACACATTCATACCTTTAAACATAGGAGTAACGTTACTCATGTGTCCAAGGGCTTTCTGGATTCAAGGGTAACCAAATTACTAAGTTTTTAAGTAGCAGCCAGAAAGAACAGACTTCAAAGACAAATGATTTATAAACCAGTTCAAAGAGCCCAAGGACAAAGACTCCAAAACATTTAATAATAAATATTTAACAAATGAGCTAAAAGTAGTGAAATACTGCTAGCAGGACATAAATGAATTCCTCATCTGCAATACACATAGCAAAACTAATGCCACTACTCCCGAACTATTTTAAGCAGCCCTCATGGCATATATTAGTTATCATATGCATATTCTATGATTATTGTAGTACCAAAATACTTGATTATGAAGTCTCATCATTTGTAAAACACAAAAACAAGTCGACATGTATTTTAGATCTTATTGGAGAAAATGGGACAACAGTTAAAAGATCTGGGATGTCTACTATCAGTATAGATGATAGATGGAATATAAAATAATACACTGCAATGATCTGTGATCTTTATAGCGATGATATTCAATGCATTACAGTTCATAATTTGTACCACAAAGCTCTGGTTCCAAACTCCTTCCAATTTGGTACAGTTTACATCTAGAAATGCACACTTTAGTTTTGGCCCAAATCCTAATAATAGTATTATAAAGCTAGACTACCATTTTTTTTTCCTATCTGACATCTATAATCTACAGAATTCTTTCATGGTCCTCATAAAATTTAAATAGTTATTGTTTAAAACTGCATCATTACTTTACATCTTCAGAGTCTGTGATCATTCTTAAAGTAACTGAATAAAACAACTCTAGTTGTTTTGGTTTATATAAAATTATTTTAGCCTTTACACTAATCCCTAATACTGTATTCTAATATTGTAGAGAATAGTGAACCATTATGAAGGGGGCAGGATGCAATCCCACAGATATGACTTAGCTATTAACATAAATCTCATGGGCACTATTCAGGCTCTTTACCAGTTGAACTATGAAATTATGTAATCATTTATTTCTCAGGAAACTATCTCAATTGTAAAATGTTGTGATGTATGAAAACCAGATCCATGAAATTATGTTGTGGCAAGTTATACAAGCATAATGAGTTTAGCAAAGCTCTCAGTGTACTATAGATGACCTCAGTAGGTGTTTGGTACTGTAAATTCACACACAACTCACAGTCATTCAGACTGTGTTTCAGAAGACTCTAGTGCAAGACCACAGTGACAGTCTTACCAGTGTCAACAAAAAGGAAATTGAATTGGTTGGGTATCATTTCCAGGAAGAGACTCATCCTCACACACAATGTGTATGTGCACTCACGCACACACACAGGACAAGATTTTCAAGAGCAGGAATCCAAAATCAGACTACTTACTTCATATCTGAGCTCGTACACTCACCCAACATTCAATAATTCCCCCTGAAGTTACTGGAAAGTCAGTGCCTTTGAAAATCAGGCCACTGATTTAGAAGCCCTGAATCATGCTGCCCCTCTGTACAGGTTGAATTTCACCCACAGTTAAGGCTAAATTAGTTGACACCATCTGTCTCACCTAAAACCTTACAGAAATCAAACTGGAAGAAACAAATTTAGTTTTCCATACACATTTTGGATTGGGGAAAAAAAGAATGAATTTCAGGAATTTTGAACATTGAAGTCAATCATTAGGATTTTGAGCGTGTGTGCATGAACAGAATACAGTGACAATTTTTTTACTGTGTTTTCACACTGTAACTAGCTAAACACTTAAATAAATGTGAACACATTGGAAAGTAAAGTACTATTAGTCAGGGATGTGAAATACAGCTTTACGTATATTTGTTTATCTTGGAATAGGGTGTTCTGTAGCCAGTGTGAAATAGAGTTGCCATTTCACAAGCCTAATTCTGATATTTAGAGTTACTCCTCTCGGCTCGAAATAAATTATCACTTTCATAATTAATTAGAGTAGGCAGAGACAAGATCAAGTCATGTTGATAGCAGAGTCCATAACATGCATTTCATTCTGATGGTTTAAACACAATATACTGCAGTCACACACACAGTTCTTATTGGAAGGATTTATGTTATAACACTGGCTAAAACGTTAGTCATAATACTCGAGCTTGTTGAAACAGTCCAATTAGTAGAAATTCCCCTTCTATGTTCTCTGCTATGCAAGGATGGTCACACCAGAATTTGAGATAAGAAAATTGAGTGGTGTATGCAGACACAGATCCCAGGGAAACACATCTATCTACCAACATTAAAACTGCAACCCAAATGGACCAATATTTAAAAAAAAAATCAAATGTCTGTGACTCTCCACTGAGAGCCCTTTTTTGCATGTGTAGAAATTGCAGAGAATTTATATATACCATTAATCCTGTGTCTATCCAATAACACTGAGATTTAACAGAAAAAGGTGAGCAAGTGCCCTGCTGCAGATTTTTAAGGATTAGCTCCATTAATTGATGGGCAACAGAGACTGTTACAACTAGCCCATACGTTCCCATAACAAAATGTGAAGAGTGGACATTATTACCATAACATTACAAAGTAGATATGCATACTATTTCATATACAATCCACAATATTTTGTCTAGCTTTTTTATTGGCCATTATTTAAGGCACTTTATTTTATGCATGGGTGTGTTCACACAGCAGTCTTATTTCGAAACAACAGAGGTTGTTTCGAAATAAGAAAGGCCATGTTCACATGACGCACCGTTGTTTTGAAACGACTTAAACCCCACGTGGGGACGAAACAACGTTGTTTCAAAAGAATGCCGTCCAAACATGTTGTTTCGAAACAACAGTGACTCGTTTTGAAATAACTGTTGTCTGAACATGCTATTTCGCTTTGAGCTTTTTTCCTTAAATAGAATTAACAACCTCTTAATTCGAATTAACTTATTTCAAAATAAGGCATTATTTCAATACAACTTGTATTGAAACAACTTGTATCAAAATAACCCCGTGTGTGAACACAGCCTGTGTGTCTATGCCTGTCCAGAGATGTGGGCAGAATAAACCAGTGAACCTTCTTCTCCTGCAGTATAAAGTGAAGTGAATACTTGGGAAAGATATGGGATTGACAACCCTCTATTCTGCATCTGAACTAGTAATTTAAAGCACTGGGAGTTGAATGTAGGCAGGATATGCAGGGATTGCTGTTTGACAGAGGTTGGGAACGGCTGATGGGATGGATCACATGATGATTACCTTTTCTAGTCATTCCCTCTGAACCAGTTGGCATGGGTCACTTTCAGAAGAGACAATACTGGACTAGCTGGACCACTGGTAGGAGTCAGTGTGGCTGTTCTTATATAATCTTTGCCTTACGGGCAGAGATGCAAATTAAGGTACCGATTAGTGAAAGCTGGGAAGGCTGTGTAGGATCATGTACATACTATGGGTATTAGAGTGAAATCTATAGATTAAAAATAAACATTGGAGGTACTATAAAACTGGAGCTGGTCCAAAAAAATGGATTTTTTTTGCCAAAATGTTATCCTTTTTTTATTCTAAACATTTTTATAAGTTTCAACCAGTTTTCTATTTAAAACTCATTCAGGATTGATCTAAAAGTCACTGATGTCAACGGGTGTTCGATCACTTATTTCAGTGGACTTTGGCCAGACCCTTCGTTCCTGATATCGGAATATTATCCATTTTAGAGCTCTCCATCCTCCTGATTTTTAACTGACTACTCACAGTGTACTGTGGAGCTCTCTGAACATAGTCTCAGGAGCCATCCCCCCATGTGAATTTGAAGCTAAATATACTCCTTCCCCTTTTTTGTTATAATACTGGAAATAATTATTATAAAAATTATACCTTTCCACATCAAAGCCTTACTTTGGATTGTTGCAGTGTCTCTCTTGATAGGTTACTCCACCTCCACAGGTCCGAGAACACTTGGACCACTCGGACCATGCAGACCACTGGCCATTAACTGGCTTGGGTCCGTGATCTCCATATCGGACACACTGGCCTCTTCGACACCACTGTCAAAATAATGTCAGCAAACAGCCCATCAATGCCAGTACTATCTACTAAGCTACTGAGAAGATGACCAAAGTGCCAATCCTAAATAAGAATTCATTCAACTCTGTGCATATTGGCAGTTCTATTGAATTCAGTGAGCAGGATTGGAGGAATGGGGTCCTGGATAATAAAAGAGAAAAAAGATGACATGTGCAAAGTAACATGCTAGCATTTTTCTAGCTTTGAGTTTCTGTCTTGGTTGCAATAATTGAGGACCAGATTTTCAAAAGTGGCCTCTAATTTTGGGAGCCTCAACTTTGACAGTCAATGCCAGATACCTTATGGCTAATTTTTAGATGTGCTGAGTACCAAACACTCCAGCTTCTTCTGGGTGCACAGGAACTCTAAATCAGCCCTAGACGTTCCAAATTAGGCATATAATAATTAGAGGACATTTTCCCCGATAGCTATTAATTTGCTTTTCCTGCAATAAGAGAAAGGGAGAAATGAAGGGAAAAAAAAACCCACCACACAGGCTCTTGAAAATTAAGTGATATCTGACACAAATGACAGATTGCAGAAAAATACAATATCAGTGATTACTCAATCACATGTGCAAAGAGCAATGACTATTATTATCTCTCATACTTCAAATTACAGTGTCATGGTAAAGCAAATGATTGTATCTTCAGACTCCATTTAATAGTCTGATTAACAAAGATAATACATCTATAGACTGGTGGCCAAATTCATTCCTGGCTAATTCAGCAAGTGGGACACTAAAATAGATGCTGCTTCTGTCATGCCTCAATTTACAGCCTTGATCTAACTTTCATTCAGAGCATTGTTTTTTTCACCAACTTCAATAATAATTGGTTCAGACCTTTGGTCCACTGTATTCTAATATTACAGCAGTTCTCAACCACTGTGTTGGGACACATTACTGCGTCGCCACCCAATGGGAAGTGTGTTGCAGAGAACTGTGGAGACGGCTCGATTCAGCCTGGGTGGGTGGGCTGGTGTGTCCTGTAGGGTTGCGATATGCCACCAAGCATGTCATGTCCTGCAAGAAGTTGAAAACCACTGAGTTAGACTATAGTACCTCCACTAATTAAGTAACTTACCATACTTATGCCACAAGCAGTCCCTTCCGCTGCTGGCATGAACTTTGTCTCACATCTGTGACCTACTTTGTGACACCAGAGAGACTTGCATATATCCTGGGGGGAAAAGATCAGAGAATTCCCCCATTACTTTCTGATGTCTAGAAGTTCTTATGAATGACACTTCATCAAAACTTTCGCTATCACAAAAGCCTAGGAATTAGTTCCATTTGTGAACAAAGATGAACTAGTTCTGAAGATTTATAGCCTAATGATACATGCTGGTCTACAGACTTCACTTTTTTAAAAAAACATGTTTAAGATTAGTTCCCTGCATTTTTATTTTTTCTTTTCAAGATGAGACTAAAAAAGAATGACATATCAATTAAAACTCCTAGGTCAGAACATGAGCAGGTCTACAAGCCTTTTAAAAAATGTGGAGAGCTGCAAGTCTCTGAAGCACACATGAAACATTTGTCTCATTGTCTGTCTGTACAGTCCCACTTCTCTGTTTATTAGCTATGTAGAAAAACAATGGTGTTCCTGGAACAATGCTGGTTAACATAAAATGATCCCAAATACTGCGGAAGAGCAGGAAGAAGAAGATGATGATGATACTGGCAACACTTGTCTTCAGAATGACCCTATTGTGATTTTAACAGAACATCCTCCTTAATAAAATCAAAGGGGCTGGAATACCCCCTACATAAATAATGGGTTAATATCACTACATCCTCCATAAAATCCTATGGATGGAAAGCTTTTTAATACTCTGAAATAATCATTTCATGATGAGCTGGATTGTGCCAGGCTGTTTTGCAAATACATAAGGAACAAACGGGCACATAAAATCTTCTTTGCCTTTTACTCTCTGTCTAAGTGACACAACGAGGGCACTTATTAGTCTCCCAGAGAAGTAGCTACACTCGGTCACTGGAGAGTAGACCATGTTGAAGCACCTAATGAAAGGTGTAGTTCATGCATTCAACTAGCACCTCTTGTAGACCCTGGGCCTTCTGCATCGCAGAGACACAATCCCTTCTGAGACTCTGCTCAGGACTGTGCTGCTCCCCAACACTGTGTCTACAAAGCAAGTGATAAGCATGCCAAGCAACTTCCCACAGAAATTAGAAATCAGCCAGACCTTGTTGCCTATTGTCCTGCTTTCCCTCATTTATAGAACATTTCAGTTTTCTCATGTCAGGTCTAACACTGTCAAAAAGATTTTAGCAGGTACCTTAACAAAACTGAGGTTGCACAGTTTTGCTTTAATTCCAAATTGCCATTTGCACTGAGTATCAGCATCATAGATCTGCCCTGGAAGTTTATCAGGGTATTTGTACTGTCCTGTTTGTTTAGGTTCATCAATCAGGCAAGCAGCTTGAGCTGTACTGTAATGAAAATGTATATTTATTAATCATGATGTTGATTTTTCATCAAAGATTTATTTGCTACAGAACAGAAAAACACACAGTATCATATAGTTTCAGTAGCTTTGTAGGCATGCACTGAGTGAAAATATTCACTACAGGAGCCAAGAGTTCTTGACTTCTTACTGGTAGCTTAATTTGCAAAGTTTTATGGAGCAGGAACTTCCAGGCTCTAACTTTATGGTAAAATTAGCTATAAATGTTGTCAATTTCCTATTTTCCCTTCCTTATGGGAGTGTAGCCAAGAGCTAGGAGATATATTTTACTTCCCTCCCTTAGTCTACACTTCCCATAAGCAGAACATAGGATCTGATGCAGAATCAGCAGATGCAGTGCCTCATTTCTGCATTATCTTCATGTGAAAGGACATACAAAAAAGGCCACAGAGCTTTAGCTGATAGACCAATTAACATTGTGTTTTTTTACATGTTAAGAGCAAAATTGCATATTATTATCCATCACTCTTCCTCCTTTCTGCTTGTGGTTCCATGAGTATGTAAGTTCAATCACCTTAACAATTTGCCTCCTGACTGTGTGTCTGTTATACATACTGAATGCTTGAATGCCCCAAAGTGGATTAATAATTTTCCTGTATAAATAGTTTACTGTGGCAATATTACCAGAAAACTCTTATCTTTCCTTTTCTTTCATCTGGCATACCAGTTTGGTACCGAAGTATCCACTTCTATAGTCAATGGTGATGGATGCATATTATGCCGTTGTGGAGATTGTGTCATAAAACCAAAAATTTATTTTGAAGAGATTGCAATTCTGGTGATCCTAAATGCTAGAACCAGAGGCTGCTCCTTTAAAGAACCCATGGTTTGTACCAGTGCATTAGGAAAATAATGGCATGCCCTTTTCTTCCATGAGCTCTGTAGGGAAATGTCAAATGTGCTTCCTGAAGACAAGACAATCAACTACAGCTAGGTCAGGAAAAAAAAATCCACATTCATTCATTCATTCCCAATGTGTCAGCTCTCCTTTTATATTCACTTTCCACTAAGACTGTAATAAACTTGTCTCAGAAGAACTTTTGGGGAAGAATGAAATGCAAGGGAATATTGCAGCATAATAGTAGAGGAGCCAGCACAAAAGTCCACTGAAGTCCCTTAGTACCACTTAAGTCTGACAGAAGCCAAAGTCTGTGGCCTCACCTGGTACATTGATTTTGTATTGGCCTTATTCACAGAGACAAAATTCCTATCTCTGAAGTAAAATTCTAATTTTAATCACGAGTATTTACACCAGAAAACCAATTCTAAGAATGCCGCTCCCCTAAGGAAGGTCCTGACTTGGGTCTGACCTACCTGAGGAATTTGTTGAGATACTGCCTGCTGCATACGGACCAGGAAAACACCCCATTGTTTCCTGTAAGCGTGGGAGACATAATATTACCTTCAGCTTTTCTACAGGGATTTCCTTCTCCATCGTGAATCATACCAAAGCTAGAAAGAGAACCACAAATGAGAGGAGCAACCGAAACAAAGTACAAGAGACAGCTTCTTGAGGGAAAGAAATGCTGTTAACTTTATAACAGTAGTTCTATCAAAAACTCCACAAAAGGATGAAAACATGTGCGAGTCACATATCAATGAACACAACAATGGTCACTTGTTGGTAGTGGTTGTCAGGGGTTGAAATGTATTATTTGTCTACACAATACATGGAACTGGCCAAAAAGGGTGGCACTTCAGGGGGAAACTAGTTTGGTGAGGCCTCAGACTTAGCAACGTAACTCAAAACCCCAGGATGCCAGTACACAAATACCAAAACATCAGCATATAACATGCTCAGAAAGCTCAAATTCTCTTTCCTGCAATTCACTTTGCTAATGAAACAATTCTCATCTATCAGCTGTTCGGTGTCCCAGGTGAAATAAGACGGTGGGCTTATTCCCCCCCTCAGAAATTACTTTTGCCCTCACATCACAGAATCCACTGTTACATTTGCCACCCTTGTTAATTATCACAGCAGAGGTCAAGAACTAAACTGTTCTGAAGATAACTACCCTTCTGCTCAGTAGTAACAGTCCGCCCTGCAGAAATATATTTTTTTTTAAATGGTTTGTGTGTCTAGGTGAAATTGTCATGTAACAACATTTGCTGATAAAAATCTAATCCTTCCATGCCTACTCATAACCCACTGCAAATGCTAAGCCATATACACTCCTAATAAATGTGACACAGTTGAGGTGAACTGAGTTATGCAAGTGTGAATCTAAGGCCCAGTCTACATTGCTGGGAAAATTCAGTGGCAGTCAACTGGAGTTACACAAGCTATGTAGAGCAGCACCATTGACTCCCTAATTCCCCTTCAGGGCGCCACGTTTCTTGTGCTGCACCGCTCGAGTGAATGGTTTTGCTAAGCTGATTTCCAGATCAACTTAGCATGTCTTAAATGACTGCTAAATCAATTCAGAAAGGTCCATGTGGTGATGGAGACTTTGCCACCATTAGCATAGAGTTGGCCTAACTCTCATTCACAATTAGAAGTAGACATGCTACATCTGCAAAACAAAGCACATTGGTGCAGTACTTGCCCTACTAAATTGAATGGCAAACTCCCACCAACTGGGCCAGAATTTCACCCCATATCTCTGTTTTCAGTTTACAAGACTGAATCTTCATAGTCTATATAACAGGCATGGCCAAACTGTGGCTCGGGAGCCGCACGTGGCTCTTGAACGAAAAAGTTGTGGCTCCCTGAAGAACATCAGCAAATCAATTTAGTATGTAAAAGTATATGGCTATCTGCCTCAGGGTGGCTCTTGAAGGCTTAATAATCAACTTGTGTGGCTCTTGAGTTCCATAATTTTGGCCACCCCTGCATAAATAACTTGCATCCTCCTACACTAACCTGAGATGGTGCAACCTAAACATGTTAGCAACAGTCCATGATGAAGCAGCATGCAATGGAGACAGTGTCTCCAGGTGATAGAGTACTGGACTGAGAGTCAGGAGACCTGTGTTCAGTTCAGGCATGTCTACACTACATTGTAAATCTGGATCTGTGGACTTGGTGTTTTCAGGTGGATGCTTGCATGTTCACACTGCATTATAAACTTAGGCATACGACTTCTGGACCTAGATCTCATGGATGTACCAATATATCCATACTGCAAAATGGCAGGGCTTGGATCTGAGTCACAGCAGAACTAGGGCTCTGACTCACCCCTCCAGCAGGTTCCTAGCGTCCAGCTCCTAAGTGTTTGCTGTCTTAGTCAAACTGATTTGTGTGTGAGCAGAAGGGAGGCTTAGGCTCAAACCTGAGTCACAGTCCAGGCTTGGAGTACAGTGCAGACATACTGTTCCTGGCTCTTCCATTGATCCAGTCTGGGACTTTGGACAAGTCCTTTCACCTTTCCTTGTCCTGCTTTCCCATTCCTCCCATTGTACATCTCATGTATTTAGACTTTAGTTCTTTGGTGAAGGGAGTCTCTGTTACTAGATGTTCTGCAGTCATGTCCTGATCTGAACAGGGTAGGTACTACCATAATTTAAGCAATAATAAAATTCCCATTAAAATGCTAAATATGTAATTTATGGCTACACAAAGGTTAATAATTTGAGATTTTTGTTTCTCTGTTTTGTATTTACTTTATACATCGTAGATCTGAGAATTTCAGGGTATTCTGAATAGAAATGTCATGGTCTCTTTCTTCAGTTTGGGCATTGATGGTTTTAAGTATGCAATGTGGGGAGGGGGAAGAAAAGTGGGTCCTCTGCTGTTATAAATTAGTGCAGGCCCATCAAAGTCATCATAGTGCATCCACCAGCTGAGGCTCTGGCCTTACTGAGAAATATCATTCACAGCAAATGAACCAAAACCAAACAAACAAACAAACAAAAAAAATCCCAGTTGAACAAATATTTTGTTAATATTTTGTGGGATAAAAATTCAGTTCACTTGCTTTGCAGCCAATGAATCCACAGATTTAATGCTCAATGACACAATAGACTATAGACTCCCCAAAGAGCTATTAGCTCTCAGGTAAAAACAAACTATAAAGAAGATCATAAAATGTATAGCCACTCTCTAGGAACCAAATATATAAACACACATGGTAAGAAGTCCTTAGTTTAGTATTTTCATAATAAACCGTAACAACTCCAGAGCAACTGCATCAGTTTATCAGATATACACTGCATGTTTTAATGAATCCAGTATTTATGTTTGGGATCATTAGAGATTAGACAAACAGTAGGTTTTGGACAGACTTTCCCTGACTCTGAAGGTTCAGTGGAAAGAGAGAAGCAAATATGTATTCCACACCTATATCTGTACCTTCCCCTAACTTCAATGGGACTGTGATAAGGGAAGTCAAGTCAGATAACAAATGACTTGAAAAGACACTGAGTGCATAAGGGACTGTGCCAGCTGCTATGAATATGTACTGGGCTGTCAGGTGAGCAATACTTTGTCTGTAAGTTCAGGGAATTTCATTCTCAAAGGGCACTATTTTCTTTTTTTGCCCTTGGTAGATTTTAGTAATGGCTGTTTAGGTATAAAACCTGTGTTAAAATAAATGCTTAAAACCATTGTAACTGGGGATTACAAGGCCTGATCCTCATTTATATTTGTGCTTTGTGCTTGTCTAGTGGCACATACCTGCTCTAAAGCTGATGAATCCTGCTATAAGAATATTCTCCCTGAATAGGGCAGGGGAGTTCTACTCCATTGATCAATTACGTGTAAAGGGCCGCATTCTGTTCTTACATACATCTCATTCAACCCTGTTTCCCAGAGCGATATAGGCCCCTAGTTCCTATAACACACAGTGCAATGCATGACCTGTAAGTAAAACGAACCATGGTACACTTTCATTTATGGATGATTTTCATACCTGTGAATCACCATTTCAGAAATGCAAATCTTTAGAGTGTAGCTGGTGCCATTACTTAAACTGAAATTGAATTAGTAGTAACTTTAATTTTTAAAACAATATACTACTGCCTAAAAATAAAGTCCATTTGATTTAAATGAGGAAATCTCGCATTTGTTTCAAACGCATATTTCCACCCAGTCTTACTACTGGATTCTTAATAAGATCATCAGGCAATAATTCTCAGGGTTGTCTGCTTCCAGGCACTACTGCTGTCAAATTCCACTTTTTCCCCCCACACAAAGCTCTTTCAGAAACACAAGCCTGGATGAATGACAGCAGAGGAACTTTCTACCTGATATTGCAGAGTAAAAACGGCAATCTTTCAAGGATGCTATATTTTGTTTGGAAGGACATCCTTCCTGCCAGGATGCAGATATACAGACGTAAATCAGAAAGAAGCCGAAGAATATAAGGATTAGAAAAGCAGAGATGAGAAGCAAAACTCACAGAGCTACAAATATATTATTTATAAGAGAATGAAGAAAACTAACAAGAAGAGAAGAGAATTCAGATACAAGAAGAATAATCGTAGAACAACATGCCCTGGGCCAAAATCTCCTCTCACCTTTGAGGCGTAACTCCACTGAAATAAATTGTGCTGATGTAAGTCAGGAGAATCAGGCCCTATGTACTTTATTTATTTGGTCCCATTGAAATCACTGGCAAAACTCCCACCGACTTCATTAAGAGCCGGATTATTCCCTAATTCCTTTTTTCCTTTCAAATGCACGGAAACTTGTGAAAGTGCCGCTCATGTAGACATTAGGTCATAGTGTATGCTGTAAAGTATATTTACACAATGAAAATAGAATAGCCCCAGTTCAGTCATGCAGAATCAGAGGAATTCATGTAACAACTAAACAAGAGAAACCAGCAGCACTACCATTGACAAAGGAGAAATTCTGAATACATGCTCTGTGTCAACACTGGAGAGAAGAGAGTATCAATGGCAGGCACCTAATATTAGTGGCAGAAAAATCAGCAGATCTTAGGCAAATGGGGAGATTTCTACTCTAGACATCAAAGGTCAGTAGGAATACTTGTAAGAAAGAGTCATTAGAGAGGTTTCCAGGCCACTTGCCAATCTTCCACCAAATCATTCCTCCAAGGGGATGGGACAGGGGACAAAGGAGGGTGGTGGGGATATAGTTTCTAAACTCAACGGTTTCTAAGTTCTGCTGGGAAAGACCACCTAGTCACATACACAAAAGGGCTGTTCCTCCACACCGCTATCTGCTGTGTCAATTCCTTCTATGGCAAGAATCAGCCAGTCAATCATATACCAGGACAAGATCTCCTTTCCTGGGGGGATTTTGGTTACTTCAGGCAAGTTTCACTTTGATAGAGCTACCAACAAGATACCCACAACAAGAAGGGAGAACAGTGCCTTAAACAGCAGTTGGTTCACTTAACACTCCAGGACAACTCCCTCACAGTCTCTGGAGCCCCAATTCCTATTCAGCAGAGGAACTGCCATTGAATCCCTTAGAGGGCATTCATACCTCTTTGTGTTTCACCGGCAAGATGTGCCAGAGCAAGGCCTCCTCAACTCACGGCAACTAAATGGATGACCATGACTTAGACTTGGTTACCAAATGTGACACATCCATTGTATTCAGACAGGATTCGCACATAAAAATCAGACTAAACCCAGGGGTTCTAATGGTCCCATGTTCTAGCCACATGGACCACTCTCTGTAAATGATCTGTAGAAGTTTTCCATGGGATTTTCATAACTCTAGCAGATTTTAATTTTCTAAACATAGCTATATTACAGGCAATAAATCAATAGAAGGGACAGCTTGAGACTGCAGAAGAGAAGACTGAGGGGGGATGTGATAGCTTGAACTGCCTGAAAGGGGGTTCCAGGGAGGATGGAGCTACGCTGTTTTAAGTTGTGATAGAGGACAGAACAAGGAGTGATAGTCTCAAGTTGCAATGGGAAAGAAAGTTGGATATTAGGAAAAACTTCTTAACTTGGAGGGTGGTGGAGCACTGGAATGGGCTACCTAGGGAGGTGGTAGAGTCTTCAATTTTAGTTGATTTTAAAACCCAGCTTGACAAGCCCTAGCTGAGATGATTTAGTCAGTGCTGGTTTTGCTTTGGGCAGGGGTTTGGACTAGATGACCTCCTGAGGTCCCTTGTAACCCTAATCTTCTATGATCTACACTATAGATAAACACACACATCTATAACATATATGGGGAAGGGCTCATGAGAAAAATAGCTTACTTGTGTCCAGATTCATGGGCAATAGTAAAAGCCAAGCCAAGCCCTGTATCTTCATTGATGGTACAGCTACGATACTTACTGCACATGCCGCTAATAGGAGCAAAGCCTGAGGGAGGAAAAAGGAAGAAGGGATGTTATTTCAAACACTGTAAGATAGATGTTTCTCACCGTGTTGGATTCAACATGCTTTCACGAGCACAGGCGCATTTTGGTGCGTGGGGAAAGTTTAGTTCATGGTCATTTTTGCGACATCACGACTTGTAGGCAGAGTTACCTTTAACAATAATAGGAGCCATCTATAGAGAAGGTCTGAAGGTCCATGTGGCCCAGATGTATTTTTGAAATTTAAAATGAGATCAGTGGTGGAAAAGATTCCCTGAACGCAGTGGAGATGCTAAAAGCTATCCTTGGAAGCTCTCTTTGGCCATCTTTTGTCGGTGCCAAAATATTAGCAAATTGATTTTAAAAAAAATCATAAAAGAAAAAAGTAACATTGTAATAATACATAGCTCTTATATAGTGCTTTCTCAGTATATCTCAAAGCATATCACAGTCTTTAATGTGTTTACCTCACAGACGTGCTGTGTGAATAGTGAAGTGCATTTAGCCTCTCTGTGCCCAGGTTCCCAAGCCACAAAATGAGAACTCTATACATTTTAAAGCTGGGAAACTTGGACATAGAGAGACTAAATGATACACCTAAGGCACACAAGAAATCTGTATAGCAGGGCAGGGAACTGAACTTGGCTCTCCCAAGGTCCAAACTAGTTCTCTAATAACTGGCCCATCCTTCCTCTCATTAACATGCTACTTTCCACCTTGACTTATCCATTATTGCCTCTTCAAACCCACTCATTAGCCACAACAGTAGGATTTCTCTTTTTATTAGTCAAGATGCTGCCGAGTGACATTTATCGCTTTTGCAGAGCACATTTTCTTACCATACCTAAAGTGTCACAGGGTTCATTCTTCCAAGAGCAGATATCAAGTCCTGTAAGCAAGATGGCATGGTCGTGACGCTTTCCATTCTTTCCAACCAGAGCAGATTGCCACTGACAAAAGCTATTCAATGACTGGTCCGCATGATGGTTGATCATTAATCCACCCTAAGATATTTCATAGACACAGAAATAAGATGCTTCCACCAGCAGCTAAGGAAGGTGACTGAAGAAAGAAGAACCGGGTTTGGGGTTGGGGGAATTATTTTAGTTAAATGACCAAATGTGAGGAAATATCACCTATGCATTTCCTCTGTCACAATGTCCTTGACACACCTGTCTGAAATGACTAGTTCAAATCACCCAATCAATCAATCATAATTATAAAATGAAGCTGAACAAACCCAAGCCCAGGGGTATTTTCTCAGGTAGCGATGGAGGTTAGGTGCCTAATTCTCACTAACTTTCAAATGGACTTGGACACCTAACTTTGCCTTTGAAAATCCCTCAACAGTATTTCAATAGCAAGAGGTGATGCATAACTCTTTTATACTTTAATTGCAAGATGAACGATTTCAGGGCATGGCCTCCCACTCTGGAAATCATTTCACTTCTGAATTTGTGCCCTTTCAGTTTTCAGTGGGTAATTAAGAAAGAGGTACAAGCATCTTTAGTTCTCTTGATTTGGTTTTCTTGATAAAAATACACCGTAGATGAGGGACTACTGAAGGCAACAGCCCCTATAAAATACTTGGCGATTCCAGTGTAATAGTCATAAACATTGCAATTTAAAGGGTGGAGAGAGGGGACTAATTGAACATGCGGTTCTGTTGTTTAAAAACCTAGTGGAAAACGCAACATCACATATTCCAGTGATGTCATAAAATCTTGCACTTGAATCTTGTTGTTTAATGTCATGACAAGCCCACCATAGAAATTCATTTTTATAACGTGGGTTTGTCCATGTTATTTCCTGTGAATCATGTCAGATACATTCTGCGACATAAGAATAATGACACCACTTACAGGCTCTTGCTCCAAAAGAAGAAGGCTCACAATGATGATGTTTATATCGCTTCCAATTGTTCCATCTTTGAAGAGACTAGAAACCTGCATGAGTATGTAGGAGGGGGTAATAAATAAATATATCTGTAATAAATAAATAGACTCAATTTAGGGACCCAAATTTCAATGATAGTCAACAGGAACTCAGCATCTTGCAGGATTAGCCCGCTGGACAGTTCAATCTAGCTGGAGTGAGTCTGAGAAAAAACCCATTGAAATTATTTGAAAAAACATTCACATGGACTTCAGTGGGTATGTCTACACTGGAGACTTAAGTCGACTTAAGCAGGCTTAAGTCAAATTAAGCAACTCCCTGGTCACATTTGGAGTTCATTAAGTCAACTTAACTCCTGCCCTTAAAGCTGACTGTAAGAATTAAGTTGACTTAACACAATATGACCATTAAAGTTGACTTCATAAAGTTGACTTAGTGCATTAGAGCCATTAAAGTCAACTTTATAAAGTCAGCTTAAGCCAGGGACCCATTTAAAGTCGACTTTATTAAATGTGTCCCATGACTTGAGTCGACTTTATAAAGTCAACTTAAACAAATGGGACCTCACTAAGTTGACTTTATAAAGTCAGCTTTAAGTCGACCTTATTAAGTCAACTTACCTGAGCCCTGTAGTATAGACATAGCCAATGAGCTTTGGATCAGGCCCCAGCTCTTCAAGATCAAAGCCACAGCAGGTAAATTGGTTAAATTTATTTATTAGTTGAATTTATATAACAAGAAGAAGTAAACATCAAGTAAACAGAGCATGAAGTTTAACAATATTTATTCAAGTCTCTCTGACAAAAGCCAAATATGAGAGAGGCTACAGTGGGAACTGGTATCTTCTTATCTCAAACTATTCTCAAAATCCTCTAGTGCCTGCCAAGAAGAAAACCTCCTGCATCCAGCAAAGGGAAACAATGAAAATAAAGCAAGGTTTTTGTGACGGGGCACCCTTTCCTTCTGGCAAAGGGAGCTGGTGATCTACTCTGCACACTTAGGGCTAGAGTCTCATGACCTTTATGCAGCCATGAAGGGAAATAAGTGGAAGTGAGGCACCCTTTAGTGCCCAGCTTGACCCTGCTTCAACTGCATCTCCAGTCACACTACCCATCTATTTACTGCCCACAGCGGACAAGTGACTAGGGAATAAAAAGAGTATGGGAAGCTCTGGCTTCACCCTATGTAATCAGCCAGAGTAGGAATAAAGTTATTTATTCCCACATCTCCTTCATGGGGAGTAAGGGAGAGACTGTGATGCTCTGAGTTGTAACTCCCCAGTCTACCCCTGCCAGTTTTGCATCATCCCGTATTCAAAGCATACTGTAAAGCTACAAGCTGACCTTTGGAGACCTGATGAGCAATATATAACCCCACTTATTCTAAAAGAGATTGCATTAGCAAAATTGAGGAAAACATTCAGAATAATTATAAATCCCAACTCCACCCACACCCCCAAATAAGGGTAGGATTTCTGGATTGGCACATGGGAATTTGCAGAAATTAATTGAATGGGGAGAGTTTTTAGTATTGCCAATTCTCATAACTTTATTGCGAGTCTCATCAAGTTGGGTGTTTTCTTAAGGCCCCAGCACCTGGACTCAAGAGGTTGCAAAAGACACTGAGCGGTCACTTTCAGAGAAATACGTTTCTAGCTCTTGCTGTTGTGGAGAAAGGCTTGAAAACATTAAGTCCACTTTAAATTGCTAAGCAACCAGATGATGAATAAAAAGAAACTAACACGTATTCCTTAAACTACCCTATAAGTAAGCCAAATGCAAGATTTTTGGGGCTTGACACATGATTCTTTAAACTTTTAGCAATTGCAATACTGAAATGTAATACACACTAATGCCAAAGGAGATGCTTTCTGAAAGGGAATGCTGGTTTCAGTATGTCTCTCTCCTTTCCTCAGGTCTACACAAGAAAATGTTACTTTTAAACATCTTCCACAGATGTAGAGGAGTACAAGTCAATCACGTGTCAGTTACACCAGCTCTTACCATGTTCATAACTGTTAAGATATATGTGGTTATGTTCTCCTTGCCATGTTTCTCCAGCATTTTTCTATCTGCCACAACCAGCGTTTCAACATTCAGACTTCCACTTTTATGGGTTTTAACGGCTGATCTTTTGAACCTTGCTGAACTTTCATATTCATCCAAAAGAATGTACGTATCCTCTGTGGGTGGCTTAGGTGCGTCTAAAGAGAAACAGAACACAATATTGGAAAGGGTTCAGAACAGGCCATTTTTATGACTAGTTTGGTTAGATAGTAAATTGTCAAGAGACTACAGCCCTGAATGAACTTACAGTCTTGTGCCAGAGCCAGATACAGATTAATATGGCCTGTTAGATGGTGAGTTCTCCTAATACATTATTAATTAAGATCTGATTCATTCTTCTTTGGGAAAAAAAAAACTGAACACAATGAGCAATTCAGAGGCAAGAGTTAATCTAGCAAAACAAGCTTCATGCACTGTAGGGAAAAATACTTAGTATTTCTGCCTGGATAGCCATATCCTATTTGACCATTTTGTCACATTCCTGCACATTACTGCATCGACTGCAAACACAGCACATGGCCCATATTCTTCCTCCCTTAATAAATCCCTCCAAATAGGTAGAGAAACTAGATATGCTGTGTGCCTGTATTTTGACTGGCAACAGTTCTCCATGTAGACTCTCCACAGAGATTATTCCTGTTTGCAGCACATTTATTCAGAGGATGGGAATTAATGACCATTGCTGGGTCAGAAGCAAGTGTGCATAAACATGTCGCCCATGCTCACGAAGAAATAAAGCTTGTCATGCCTTCTGCTTGTACAGCAAGGGACTGCAGAAATGACCCTCTCTCTGGGTTGTGAGGAAGCCAGAATTATGGCAGAAAACCTTTGCCCCATGCTCCTACATATGGCTTTTCTTCCATGATCTTATAAGCCTTTGGCATCCAGAAATTAACCCACTCGTCACTGTTGGAACATCCTAGGTAGACATTAATGGGAGTTGTCCTTATAGTTCTTTATTGCAAAAGGGATGAAACATGATATGAATGATAATGCTCAGGTAATTCAAAAATGTAACAGCCATCATGCTCCAGCAGTCCTGCTTGAGACTATATCTGACAGTTACTCCAATGACAGAGCTAAGTTAGCATCCATATCCATCTGTGTCCCATTCAGACACCAGATATCCTGGGGAAACAAGATGAAAAGTAGGGAAGTTCATTTGCATCAGTTGTCTACACCACTGGTTCTCAATCTTTTACAGGTCACAACACACTTTGTGGCAAATTGCAACCCTATAGGACACACCAGCCCACCCCCACAGGGCAAAACCAGCCATCTCCCTGGCTCTCTGAGACACATTTATTGCTGCAAGGCAACAATGTAATGTGTCCTGACACAGTGGTTGAGAACCGCTGGTCTACACCAAAACCAGAGTCATTTAGGGGTCTTTTAAGGTAGGCCATCTCAAAGCTGAAAGAGTTAAGCCCAAGTGGAGTTCTGATCTACAGTCTTCTAGGGTTTGTGGTGTTTAGAACATTATGCTGTTTAATTGCTCCTTAAACTTTAAGTTTTTGGGAGCAGGGTGTTTCTGTGGTTTGCATTTGTACAGCAGCTAGTACCATGGGCTGAAGGTCCATGACTGAGGCTCCTAGGCACTAGAGATACTACAAAATGTAAGTAACAGTAATGAGTGCCAGACTGGTCCTTAATATTCTACCAGAATCAATGTGCTAGCATTTAGGAGCTACAAGTCACAGCAAAGCAATATTCCTAGTTATTTACTTCTGGGAATTCATTCATCCAGAACTGTATTTCAGAGCAGGAATGAATGTACTAAAGATGTTAAGTATAAGTGATGATATAGATCAAGAACTATTATCCTGTTAACTATTTAGAGATGATTCCTCTTTCGAAACTGCATAAACACATCACCTACCATGAAATGCCTAGTTTATTTCCAATGTACAGCAATTCCTTGTTTAGGAGGCACCACAGTGGCTTGCTCTTGAACCACAAAAGATCTCAAAAGACTGCTGGTACTGAAAATTTAATTTTATGCGCTTAACAGAAGGGTCCCCAACCTGGGAGGGCAAAGCAGGTGTCAAGTAGCTATGGCTAGCCTGCCCTTCCTATATTGTTAAACAGAAAGGACCTGTTGATATTTCCAAGTTAGATGGGAAAAGTAGAGAAACTACTGCTTTAACAAACAAGAGAAAGGCCAATAAGACCTGTACAGAAATATCACCAACTACATACCTGCAAAGTGTAAACAACCCCCCTACAGTCCCACTTTTCCTCTTTCGGTACCACGTCTGCATACAGAATCAGTAAAGCATAGTTTTTAATTTCAAAATCCTGTTAACTATAATTGCAAGAACATTAGTCACAAGTCAATATTAGTCCTACTGTGCGTCCCCTTGTATGTCCTCTCTGTCCCCTACATGAAGGAAGAACAGCCTCCAGTTAGCATTTTAGCCTAGGAATTGGGAGACCTGCTCCAGATTCCCTCTGTGACCTGAAACAAGTCATTTAGCGTCTACACCTTCTGTAAAACGAGGATAACAGCACTCTTCTACCTCAAATGGGTGCTGTGAGGATAAATATAATGAGTGTTGTGAGGTGCTCTGGTACTACAGTAACAAGGACCCTAGATAAAAGGACAAGTGTAGAAGAGTCACTATCCCTATCAAAAGCCATCGACGTCATACAGGCTTTATAATTAGTGAGCAGCCTTTAACAAAACAAAAAAACCCTAACAGCTATGGAAGATGAAGAGCTAATGAAATATGCCTCACTTCCCCCTTTGAAGAACCCCTACCAGCAGTGGCTACCATCCCTCTTAGTTATTGTACAGCAGTTTGGGGGGGGGGGAACCCTCAAGAATACTGAAATAGGATGACCTTGGATTCGTGCAAGAACTATGGACTAGTTCTTCTTAGAATAAGGGAGATTTGGCAGGAGGGATGAAGACAATAGCGGAGATCTCCAACACTGGAGAAAAACATGAAGTGATTGAACACATAAAGGCTCCTTAATCTTTAAAAAGGTAATTCTCAACCAGATCAATATTTTCCTGCAAAACACTCAGACTTTCACCCGTCCCTCTTTCACTTTTCTCCTCCCATTTTCTCTTCTTCTTTTCTGTTTATTCCTCTTTCCATTCCTCAACCCCTCTTTATTTTCCCTTTCAAAAAGGAACCCTGTGAACTCAAGTAGAAAGCTGTAAAGGGCATACTTTGGCTAATGCAACTTTTTCAGTTCAGCTCTAGTAATGAAGGTCAAATGAGAGGCAGATGAGGTTTCAACCAAATCAAGACAATATAAAAAGTATAGCTAGCAGATCCATGAATGGCTCTAAAATATTCTCTAAATCGAGGGCCTAATGAAGATCTCAGAAGCAGCCTTGGTAAGATAACATAATTTTTAAGTGCTACTCCAGAATTTTATTTAAACAGTTTACCTTGGAGGTTGTAGTTGAATCATCTCAGTTGTGGAGAACTTCATTATCAACTGGTGGATTCTGAAAGAACTATTCCCTTTATTTCCCAAATCAATGGTTCTTAATGCCTTCTTTCATCTTCCCGACTAATTGTATATCTCAAACTAAGAGAAGGCACTGGGCACTAGTAACTGTGCACAAGAGGCAGGCTTAAAGCACCACCAGAAAATGGAATGGCCTATTAAAAGATAAAACAGTCTCAAGAAAACCAGAGCAAAGGATCATCTAAGTTGAGCAGCACATGCCTAAGGAAGTCACTCATTGCCTTACAGTAGAATTGTAAAAGTAGCCAACAACAGATAACGCCATAAATTTAAGTGCACAATCCAGCTCTTTGTATCTGCCCAACATTTTGGCCATTTCCCCTGTTAGCTGTACTATTTAAAATATCCAGCCCCCAGCAGAACAGTGGTAACAAACCACACTAAAGCGGCACCTACAATCTCTAAAAACTATTATCTCAAACAAAGAGAGAAAGTTTCCTTACATACATTTCTTTCGACGTCCACAAAAATGCTGCTTTTGAAACCTTCCATGGTGGTAATCATTCGCCTGATCATGATACTTGTGGTATGTGTGATTTCTGTGATGACCAGGGGAAAAGTGATTGGAACTGGAATCTACTTTGTACCGGTGCACTTTCTCCTCTGCTGTCCGCTTGTACAACACATGAGGGTGATGTCCAACAGGTGATGTGTAGTTGTGTTCCTGTGCTAGGTGCTGAGGTAATGGAGATATAAAGAATTCGTTCCCCTGCATCCTTATCAAACCTGACTAAAAAAAAAAAATAAAAATAAAAATAAATTACAAAAAAAAAAAAATCCATTGTTTTGCAGTTTGACAACAAATATAGCTACGTCCTCTTGTCAGCATCAGATTCCTCCTATTGTCCTCACTGTAGAACCACTTACACAAGGAGAAGACATTTAGCACACTGTCAGGCTTGCAAACTGGTTTTCAGTCTAATCCAGTCATTATTAGCAGCAGAAGAGATTCTTCTGCATAGTCATGAAGGAAACAAAGATGGTTTTATGAAGCACAGCATTCTTTTAAAAATATAACAGGACTTAGAATACTGTTTGTCAGCAAATTACTCCATTTGCTTTCTTAAAAGAAATGTATAAAAGTATCATTCCCATAGGAAACGGCTCTCTGTGATGTCAGATATATGTAAATTAAACCTCTGATCTCCTTATTCTGATGGACAGCAACAGATCTCCTTAGCAGCTAGTCTTCCATTTGACTTACTGAATTCCTACTAAGCAGGGAATTCCCTGCCCCAGGAACTCGTGTCCCAGAAGACTCATCCCATCCTGTGATTGCTCTCAAAGAGCCGCTCAGAATTTTCCTCTCTAATGGCAGAACTTAAGTCACTAGGGTGGATCAGAGAGGAGAATTTTGGCTGTAAAATATAAAAAGTCTCTCCCACTAATTGGAACTGGCATCTTCCTCCTCCCCCCCACCTCAACCCAGCACAGAAACCAAGGACTGAAGGGTGATAGCCAATGAACACCCTCTTCATCGTAAATGCTGTTCCTTTAAAATAGAGTAGGCATATTAGTGGGTAGATCTTGCTTTGTGGCATACCTAGAACATTGGTTCACAACCAGAGCTCTTCCAGGGGTACATCAACTCATCTAGGTATTTGGTTAGTTGTAGAACAGGCTACATAAAAAGCACTTGCAAAGTCAGCACAAACTAAAATTTCATACAGACAAGTTGTTTAAACTGCTTTCTAGATTGATTGATTGAAATGAAAAAATATTTATATTTATTTTATAATTGTAAGGTTAACAATGAGAAAGCAAACTATGTTTTCAGTAATAGTGTGCTGTTAAACCTTTTTATTTTCATGTCTAATTTTGTAAGCAAGTGGTTTCTAAGTGAAGTGAAACATGGAGGTATGCAGGACAAATTAGACTCCTGAAAGTGGTACAGTGGTCAGGAAAAATTACAAGTCACTGGTTTAGAAAATTTCAGGATGCAGGTTGTCAGCGCAATACCTTTAACTATACTATTAACATCACATTAAATATTGACCATGATCAATACAAAATGTATATATATGTATTTTCCAATGTAAGAATAAGGCCTACGTTAAAATGTTGTTCAGCTTGAGGATACATATTAGTAATTTAGGAGTAAAATATTTTAGAGGGATTTGCAATTATTTCAAAGTACTACAAACCCATGAAATTCCTCTTTAAAGCAATCCAAGCATAAGTTATGCTCAAAAGTTATGAAAATGGAAAGGCAAAGCAGTTAAATAATCTTAACACTATCCTGCAGAATTGCTAATCAACAACAGATTTATTATGATTAAGTATTTCAGAGTGTGGCCTCAAAGATGAAAATTATTTTTACTGACCTATTTTGTTTTTAGCACCTTTTTCCTCTTTCATTGTCACCAGAGGACAGAGATAAAGTTGGAGAGAAATACACTGTATTTTTCATACATTAATTATAAATAAAGCTACACATATGATTAAGTGTTTCCAGGATCAGAAGCAGCATCAGAAATGTGGAAGCAATGAAGAAGTATTTACATTCTGCTTATAAATAAATGGCACTGTTCATGCCTCTGTTTTGTAAAAGTTGTTGGAATAACCACTATTTCTCCCCAAATGTAAACACAAGGGAAGGATGTAGCAAATATCCGTGTGTAGCCAAGTGGGAAAAGAAAAGTCTGATTAGGTGAGTATATATTATATAATGCTATCTACAGAATTTATTGTGGATCATTGAGGATCATCACTGGATCCTATCAAGGACATTCTGCCAAAAGTGGCACCCCCTGAGGGCCACCCATCTCTATGAACAGATTCACAGAAGTATATAAAGATAAGCAAGTGGCTACTGTGACCATTTTGCATGATGTATTAGACCTCTCAGCCTATGTTAGCAACTCTCCTTGCACAGAATGCTTTCTCGTGTTACATGGTAGAGCCATGCTTCCAGCAGTGCACTTTGGATATGTATCATCTTGAACCCATCTTGAAATGCAATTTTTTTTTCTTACATGGGTTCCCATGTACAAACTGGTTAGGACTCAAGGATGTGGAGGAAACAAGACACCAACTGACACTTGATTTCAGCATGGTATTTCTTTGAGATCTGTAGATTTTTCTGCACATTCAGAGCTCCAACCCAGGAGCAAAATTTTTCAGAAAACAGGGAGTTGTAAATGTAATCCTCGTGGTATTAATTGTAGGTAAGTTAATGTCAATATATCTGCAAAGAACAGATTTATCAGGAATTTCCGGTACACAGGTTCTTAACTGGTCAGCAGTCAGACACCAATCCTCTGGTTGACAGTCATTACTGTGCTTTTCATATAGGAAGAATTAGGCATTTTGATAGTGTCCCAAAATAAATCTTTTCCTCTTTGTGATCAATTTACCAAAGACCACAGATCGAAAACTCAAGCTGGATTTTAACAACATCTTCCCTAGAATGCTAATCATGAGGATCCTCTACTTTCCAACAACTGCTGTGAACATAAACAAAAATCAACTTGTCATGCACATTTTTCCTCATTCTTTAACTCATCATAAAATTCAACAAACATTCAGATGATATTTGTTCAACATATTATAAGGGAGAGAAAATACCGTGGCTGTCAATGAAAGACTGTGGCTAGCTTACTTGCCCAACTCAAAGGATTGACAATCTTCAATCTTCAGATCGTAATGGGCCAAGACAAAGCACTTCCCTATACAGGAGAGGACTGATATTTTTAAAATACCTTAATCCTTATGATTTATATAATCAGACATTTATTTAAAACTGACAATTCAAATACAGTTTTGGACAAGAAGAGACCTTCCACATAAACATCTGTTGTTCAGCACTGATAACTAGACATCTGCTAACTGATTTTTACAACCTTCTACTAGAAAACAGAAACATAGTAAATCTGGTTTTTATTTCCCCATTTAAAAGTTTTCCTTGTCTGAAATTACCTCTACAGGATTCATTTAATAAATTATTTAAACCATCTGGAATAAAGGATTTTCTATATTTTCCTCATAAGAGCCTGTCTCCGATGTACACCAAGTTTTAGTCCCAAATGGAACGTCTACATTTACCAGCAAAGGAGTGAACTGAGAATTCCAGAAATGTGTGATGAATTGAATTCTTTTGCTGCACAATTTTTCTGTGCTATAACTAGCTAGCGAGTGACCTAAAAATCTTGTTCAGTGAGCACTTGTGATTTTTAATCCAGCAGAGACCCCAGCTGAATCCTGAAAGAAGATGTACTCTCTTTAGAACTTTAAAGTAAATCTGAAAGGATTATTCCAACTGGAAAGTGTTATGAAAAATGAATGATGTCTACTTTTTCTTCTCCTGATACATCTAGTTCTATGCAGTCCTCCAGCACAGATCAGTCTTTGTAAGCTAGGCTGCACATGTAATTTTTCATTTCTACAATTTGTGAGCAAGTTTCAAATATTCACATTTAACTGCTCACTACCACAGTACCAGCCTCTCTCTCTCCTGCTTCAAGAGCCATGAAATGGAGCCAGGGTGGTCTGGTAGAAATAACTGCATCTCACTGAAATAGCATGCACAACATCTTAAATTCCTCTCTGTACTTAGAATATGAATCAGCTCCCACTTAAGTCAATGGTAGCTGCACTGCGCCCCTCATGCCTGACCCTTCAAGGTACGGAAAACTTCCTGCAGGTTATAAACATCCTCCTCTTCCATTGTGACATCAGTGGGAGTGGAGTGTGGTGAGCATCTCACAGATGCCTTAGGCTACAGTATGGCAGTTCTGTCGTAACACAAAAACAGCATTACCGCTGAGTAGTGTAGATATTTACTGCATTGAGAGAAGGGAGGTTTTGTCAATGTAGCTAACTCACCATCCGAAAGGTGGAAGCTAGGATGGAACTCCTCCATTGACCTAACTGAGTCTACAGTGAAAGTTAGGTCATCCTAACTATGTCACTTAGGGAATGAAATTTTTCACAGCTGAGAGCCACACAGCTAGGCCATCAAATGTTTAGGTGCAGGGCAGGCCCTAGAAATATTCACTGAAGTGGCATCTTAAAGACTCATCATCCTGGGGTGGACATCTCAGAATCGTTGGTTTCTTGTCTGTATTTGACAACTCAGATTTTGAGATGGAAAGCCATTGTGGCTATGGATTTCATATTTGCATACTGTTATCTTCATTATGTATTAATAAAATTATAGGAAACAGCTCATCCATATGCATTAAGAATTACATGACATTCATAATCCAGAGACAGATAATACAGTAAAAAAAAAAAAGTAACGTGAAATTCAAAACAAAGGACACAGAGGACAATCAAACATATGAGCTGCAGTGTCTGCCAAACATACAGAACTACCTCGCACAGATTTATGCCAAGTGAAATTACTGTTTATATGAGAAAAGGAGCACCCTGACTCTATCAGCATACTAAACTATAAGCACAAAAACCTTCAAAGCAACATTAAATATTTCCTACAATACTGAACAAACCTATGTTCCTGCATGTACATCTGAAGCAATTAAAAAGTCAATAATCACTGTTTTAGTTTTTAGTAAATCCTGATTGGTTAACAGCCAGCACCATAGTTAGCAAATTAATAAACAAACATTGCACAGGAATAGATCTGCATGAAGACTCTTTCTTAAGGAAGTGTTAAATATTAGCTGCTTTGAACCCATTAAATATTCTCAACCATTACACTCGATATTTCAAAAACAACTGGCAGCCAGCTGAAGTCAATTTAAAGACATCGATTGCCTTTTGTTGTGTTTTTTCCCCCACAACGGACAGTTTCTACAAAACAGTATTGAATCAAACAGAGTTTAACCACAACAAGAGGTTAGCATACAACAGAAACACTCTGAACTTTAAAGTATAACTTTCCGTTGTACTTGCAGCAAAAGGAAAAGATAAAATGAAGAACTTCCTTCCCTGCAATAGAAACCACCCGAGAGGAAAGATGATCTAAGAAATATAATTTTTCTTATCCACGATGATCAGAAATCTAGTTAGGAAGACACACGTTCCTCCAATTCCCATCACAATACTATCTAGCCACTGACATGTCACAGAACGCTAACCTGCTTTCTCACTCAGACTGGGGGAAAAGCTCAGGGAATGCTCTTGGCTGCGATTCATCCTGGTGTCACTCAGGTTGTATGTTTTGGGCCTGACTGTCTCAGTTTCTGGCCTTTGACATGTTCAGAAGGCACAAAGGGCCAAACTGCCTATCAGAGAATAATCTTGTCAAAGGCCAACTCCAGAAGCACCGCTGGCCCAATAAAAGGCCTGAGACTCGGTGCGCTGGGACTCGGGGCTCAAACCCTGTAAGCCCGGTGCCAGCAACGCCCCAGCGAACTCCCTACTGGCTCAGATAGGATAGCTCTGGGTCCTCTGTCTGCTCTTCTGGAAGCAGGAGGAAGAACGGGGACGGGGTGGAGCTCCACAGGACCCTAAGCCAGTTGCACAAATTAAAGCTACTTGTCAGCAACCTTAACTAGCCTTGGCTATGTCTACACTACAGGGCTCAGGTAAGTCGACTTAATAAGGTTGACTTTATTAAGTCGACTTCGTGAGGCCATTTGTCTAAGTCGATTTTATAAAGTCAACTTAAGCCAGGGGACCCATTTAAAGTCAACTTAATAAAGTCAACTTTAAATTGGTCCCCTAGCTTAAGTCAACTTTATACAGTCGACTTAAATGCCTCTAATGCACTAAGTTGACTTTATTAAGTTGACTTTAATGGGCACATTGTGTTAAGTTGACTCAATAAAATCAACTTAACCCTTAAAGTCGACTTTAAGGGCAGGAATTATTAAGTCAACTTAGACTTCATGAACTCCAGCTGTGGCCAGGGAGTTGCTTACACTGACTTAAGCCTGCTGGCCCCTCGACCACATACTGTTGTGTGTGCAAGGAGAAAAAGAGTTCTGCAAAACAATACACGTACCTCTGTGCAGGGCTCAGCCACACTGGGAAAGGGAGTAGAGCCACTACTTCAACTTAAGAGCCAGAGTGTTATTCCGGCCATCCTGGACAAGGAAGGACCGAGAACGCACTGCATTGTGCATGCATTTAGGGCCTGAAAAGCTCATGAAGTCAGTGGAAAGACTCACAGTGACATCAATGGATTTTGGATCGACACCTTACAAGATGAAGCGGTTGCTGCAGCATACGCTCTCCCAAGAAGCTCCAGGGAGGTTCCAAGTCCCGCTGAGTTACCCAGCACTCCTCTTCCAGCTGTTCCATCCTAATCCAAGACTTTCTAAAGCTGCCACCACCAGACGGATAGTCCATTTAACAAACTCTCATCCCTTCCAAGAGCACATGATCAAGCGGACTCATGCTCCCTCCCATATGCTTTAGACAGGCTGAACTCACAGTCAGAAAATGATGCAAGACTGAAAGCATGCTTCAAATGTAAGCTAAATCATTCAAGACATTTCAATACAAAAATATATTTCAAGCTGATCTGGAATCCCATGTGTGTAATACCCTAAAGTGACATTACAAGAGCTCGAGTGCCAAGCACCTGTCAGGTTTGAGCCTGCATTTGGAAGCATAATCAAATCAGCAAATTTTGGTGTGAAATTAGTGAGAAGCAATGTTATCTGGCAAAGCAGAAAGCAGGAACCTAACCTGCTGAAAGTGTAGACAAAGGGAAGCATGTTTTAAGGCTGGTCGACACTGGCATCTACGGGAGACACAAACTACATAACATAACTTGCATATCATCTTCCATCAACATACTCACATTGACAAACTGTGGTGTCTTCATGAAACTACATCGACCAGAGATGCCCTCCCACTGTCCTGCCCTCTGCCTTTTGGGGGCATGGACTTACTGAGTCAACTGGAAAACTGAGAGAGCTCTCCAATTGACTGAGCAGATCGACACAGACCCAATCTCTCCCACCAAAGAAGTGCAGACATAGCCTTCGCCAGCAAAAGCAGCCTGAACAAAGTAGTGGTGGTGGCTCACTAAAGTTGATAACAAGGGGTCATTGCTCCTGAACTTTGCAATTAAGTGAAAAGGTAATGAAAGGTAAACTTCAGCAGGCTTTGAAATAGAGTAAAAAAATTAAATTTTAGGGTCACAATCTATGATTTTCAAAATAGGGGACTAAAGTGAGGCTCCCAAATCCATATGTAAACTTCAAAATGGGTGATCTACTTTTAAAAGTACCAAGCATCCATTAAAGTCAGACTGGTCCATATATTTCATTTTTCAGAATGTATACAAGCCACTTTACTGCAGAGATCAAGCTAGGAGTTTACTAAGGGTGGACTCTCATGAGACTTTCAAGAATATACTTGTCTTACTCAAATCAGAGATGCTACGCATGAAACTCATAGGATTTTCATCTTGATCCCATACCTAACCAGGTAGTACGAAGGCATGCGGGCATTGAAAAAAACACAGAAACAAAGAGTGCAAGTTAAATAAACTTTGTCTGTATTTCGATGTTATGCAAACAAATTCACTCATCTCTCAGACTAAGTGTAGAGATTTTTGCATAGAGTATAGCATTTCAAACAAGGAGTCTGGTGGCACTTCTAAAGACTAACAAATATATTCATTGCATGAGCTTTTGTGGGAGAAAATCCCACGTAGCATTTGCTGCTGCTGACAACAACAGAATGCGTCTATTAAAATTCTTTCTTGGGCCAGATCCTCAGCAGACGAAAAACTCAGTGGAGTTGTGGCAATTTCCAGTAGGCCTGGTGGATCTGCTACCCTCACATTCTGAATATTTAGGTTTTAACATAATGTCCAATGTGCTTCATTAAAATACTTGTAACATGAAAGTAAAAATATGAGAGTCATTGACCACCAGTTCTGAACTGTGAATTAACCACAGTCAAGTTTTCTTTCAGATCGAGGTGAATCATACAAATGCTGAATTCTGTCTTCAAGTATAACATAGCTATCTTACCGTCTCTCTTTGAATGTTAAGATTTTTTTTTTTAAACAACATAGTGTTTTACTACCCTCAATCAGTGAGCCTCAGAGAGTAGGTTCCTTAAACATCCATTCTGGGTTCATCATGAAAGACCACTCTGTTCATTTAAACTGCACAAAACAAGTATTATGCTGAATGTTAAGCAATTGTTGAACCAAGGTAACAAAACTGCTTTCCTTTAATTATTCGTATATGAACAAAGGCAAAGTTATCTCTGAATAGTGCCTTTGTATTTTTGCAGCTGACTGAACTTGTTTAAGACATCTTTGTGCCATCCTGCTTCTATCAACATATAACAAACACTGAAACAGTCTCATTTGCTTTTCGGGTCTAGGTAATTGAACAGCCTCAACAGTGTTTAAATATATCACGCTGACATTTATTGCAAGATAATGATGATATATTCTAGAAATACTACTAAGACTAATACTTTCAGCAAATGTAATTTAGAATTGCTGTTCTTAGCCATCTGCACCCTCTATGCCTTACAAGCAAAGACTAAACATTATAGATTACATATATGATAAAAATTGTACAGTAAATGCCTGACAAGTGGCATCCTAGATTATATGGAGCAATAGCGATTCTATCACTGTGAGCCCAACACAGCAATCTGAACACAAGCAAATTCAACAACTGAAACCCGTATTTCTCTTGCATGTTCTAATCCCATAGATCCAGAAGTCAATTAAGCTCTGAGCAACAGATCCAAGTTAGACTTGACAGTTATACAGGTGGTTGGGGGCAGACTAGCCACGGGGTCGATAATAAAAATCTGGATATTCTATTAGTTATGACACCTCTGAAAGCCATCAAGAAACGAACAGGAAGCAGTGGAATTATTATATGAATGTATTAATGCTTCACTCACGTTTTCTGAAAAAAGGCAGTGCAAAAATCTGTCGTGTGTTGTCTTATAACTGACTAAATGCTTGTTAGGCATCAAGAAAACAAAGGCCATACAATGACAGGGACCACACGTATACCTGAAATCGCTGTGTAGTGTCTATATTGGGGGTACCCAAGACACAGCATGTTTACTTACCAACTGTACAAGGGGAGTCACTTTCATCTCCTTTGTTTTCCTGTAATCACCCATGTAAACTAACATAGCACTCTAGCTCCATCGGAATCTATTTTGATTTTAAATCATGATAAAGCAATAAAATTGCATTTGTTTGGAAATTGTACTAAATCTGAACTGTGGAGCAGCACTATTCTGCTGAAGATCAACTGGTTTAAAATAAAACAAGCAAAGAGTCCTGCGGTACTTTAAAAAACTAACAAATGTATTTATCCCATGAGCTTTTATGGTCAGATTTTCTCCCACAAAAGCTTATGAGATAAATAAATTTTAGTCTTTAAAAGTGCCAAAGGACTCCTTATTTGTTTTGCTGAACTAGACTAACACAGCTTGGAACTGGCATAAAATAAGATTTCATCTGTCTAGTGCCATCTCACATTGAAACCTGTAAAATGACAGGGATTATTTGTTTAACTGAACTTAACTTCCATCTTGAATTGATGTCACGAAAAAGCCTCACTTTTGAAAGAGCAACTTGCTGTTAAAATAAGCCTTCATAATTGTATGTGAGCAAAACAAATTATGGATACAAAGAAGAGTTCTTGCACCTCTATCTTATTTTTACCTAGAAATGAGCAGCTAGCACTGGCTACCTTTCAGATGAACTGCCCCAGTTTAAACACGAGTGCAAAATTGACACTTCAGGTCAGTCACTGAAAAAAATTGGCCCACAATAATTGAAATGCAAGTTGACATGGCTAAATATATGTCTGACATGAGTTTGCAGCTATCAACTGCACTACACCAAGAGTAAATCTGGCCTCTTCTAAAATGCATTTATGATTGACCTTTGTGTGCCTTAAAGCTCTAAGAAATAAGTTGCAAAATCATGCCCAACACAGCAACTTCTTTAGTAGATACAAGTGTGATCAACCATGACAGCTGTCCAAGAACTTACAACTGCTTAGTACCACACTGCAACTTGTTTGTTATCAGAACTACATTATTAGATTTAATGTTGGGCCCAGGTTCTCAGATGGTGAGAATCAAGGTTGTTTCATTGAAATCAGCTGACCTACAGAGTCTGCCTTGCTGAGAATCTGGCCCAGCGTATCTAAAGATACGCTGAAACCACATCTAACTCCATCTATGGATTCCTAGCACTCAAAGTTCACAGGTTTCAGCCATGTGGTTGCAAATCAGACCCATAAGATAGCCTATTTGTCTACCATGCCCCTAAAACGAAGATGGTAAAAAAAAAAAAAAAAAAAAAAAAAAAAAAAAGGTACATTGTATTGCATAGAATACAGTAAGCCTGTTACACTGCATGGCATTTACAACATGATGTTTGCCAGGACTGTTGTTGTGAAAAGTGTGATAACCTCCGTGGGTATGTCTAGGCTTAGAACCTATTTTGAAATAAGGAGGCTTATTTCAAAAACTTTTCTCCTGTCCATGCATGCAGTTTGTTATTTCAGATTAAGCATTTCTTTATTTCAAAATAAGGAAATGCTATCTTGAAATAGCAATTAAATTGAAATTATTTTGAAATAAGCCATTCTAAGCCACAGAATAGGCTTATTTTGAAATAATGTCCCTATTCTTTTCCCTGCCTTCCCCTATTTTGAATTAGAGAGTCTAGTGAAGACTCTACTTTGAAATAACAACTCCTACCTTATTTCAAATGAAAGAGTCTTCCCCGGACTCCTAATTCAAAATAATAAATTCAAAGTAGTGCTAATTTGAAATAATTACTTTGCATTAAAATGAAAAGTAGTTATTTCAAAATAAATTACTTTGAATTAATTTTGTAAGTGTAGACATAGCCTGTGGGAGCATTTATGTATTTCCTTTCACTGAGTTGAAGACATAAGCCGTAATGATCTGAAGATGGGAGTAACAGGTAAGATGGACAAGAAGCTGAGTGGAGAAGATAAAAGTCCCCTTTTCTGCAAAGGTCTACAAGGCAGGTCAAGGAGGGAGTCTTTAGTGCGCACTGTATCTGGCAAACTTTTGTTAAATTGTTTGGTGTACTATGTAAACTGTATTTCTTAATAAAAGCATTTACACAATAAAGTGTTTCTAAATGTATTGCCTGGCATGGGAACCCAAGACATGGCCCACCAATGATCTCAGGAACCTGAAATGGTGCAGGAGACTCCCACTATATAGAGTGAATTACATGGAAAAAGTTGGGAATTAGTATTTTTTCCAAGGAAATCTCTCTCTCATAGGAAGAGATGGTCTCAACTTTTTCCTCCCAAAACTAATGCAGATTTAATAAAACTGAAAAGGTTTCCAGATTGTTTCAACTTCAATAAACTCTTCATTTATGAGGAAAAAAAATCCCTAAAAATTCAGAAAAAAACCCAGAAAATTTAGTTTCAATGCTCTTGAAATGAAACATTGAGTATGTTTATTTAAAAAAAAATTAAATTTTCATTTAATTTTGTTTTTAAACATTTAAAATGTTACCTACACAAAATCAAAATGTTTCACTCAGGGCTAGAGCAAAACATTTTGTTCAACTCAAACTTGAACCTTTCAGACTTTTTGATTTGCAAAAATGTTTTTGTTTTGTTTAACTCAATTAATTGTTTTTAGCAGTTTTTAAGAAATGTCAGCTAACCGGACAAATTCATTACTTGCCCAACTCTAATAACTGGTTGGTCCACAGAAACAGGAATTTGGAGATGAACTGCCATGCTATTAAGCTTAACACATAAGCATAGTCGTTTATGCTGAAAACTGGAAGGGTTTCTAACTTCAGTGAATTTATATATGGAGGTCTCACTATCTATACCTTGCATGGAATTTGTGGACAGTTTAACACTACAAAGACCAGTGTAATAAATAGAGAGAGCTAAAGGTAAAATAGTTAAATCGGGAGAAGGACCAAGATTTCAAACCCCTACAGTCTTGAGGGTCTGATTCTATTATTTGAACTATTGTGACACAGGTTCAGTTATAGAACTTATTTAAAATTCAGTGAATGTTTGACGTCCAAGATGGGGGTTCAGACTTATTTCTCATTATCTGGAGCCCCATTCTAAAGGTCTCATTTGTTGTTTAGCATCACAAATCTTAAACTGCATCTTGATAGCACTATTTAACATAAAGGAGAAGAGGGAAAATGTGGATTCATTATGTAACTTTACCTCTGTCTTACCAATCTACAAAGAGATTCCACTTTTCACTTTCACCATATCTTCCTCATCCATAAAAATAACTTAAAAGTGCATCTTTACAGAACACTTGATAATTAAAAATCTTCAGCAGAAACACTCAGGAGACCAAATTTCCTAAGCATCTAAGTTTCCATCTGCTGAACGTCATAGGTCAGGAGAAGGGGGAAGGCACTCTACACCTGGGAATGTGGGTCACGGAGGCAAGGTCTGGAAACCTCTGGAGCAGAGTGAAGCCTATAGGCTGTTGCAGGGCCTAGCTGCATGCCTGTGAATCATGGTCTAGTGGTGTGCTAGCAAGGAAAAATTTCAGCGTGCCAGCCCAGCACACTCCAGTTACTTTATGAATGAGAGAGAAAATGTTCATGCACAATGTTGTATGGGTAGGATAAAAGGTGAAAAAGGCTGATCATTTGAGTGATGTAATGCACAGCTTTTCATGTGCAAAAAATCACTTGCGCAACAACATATTTGCATCCTTCCTATGCAGGTTCCAACATCTGCACAGATTAAGACTCCATCCCATATATCAAGATACCCACATCTGCACAACTAGCTCCTCCAGTGCCAACTCCCAATGTAGAAGTGCTGCAGCAGTGTGAAATAAGGCTTTCACTAGTGTAGTTCACTCTGGTTTCAAACTGAAGTGTAAGAAACCCCGTTCAGACAGGGGGCCAAGACTGGCACATATACCTTAAGTACACCCATAACAAGTGTGTATGCAAGCATTAACATTTCTAATCCCAGAACCCATTGCCACCCAGGGGGGTTTACAGGTGTCAATCCAACAGTTTTATGTGTGCAAGTGCTAAAACATTTAAAGTGCACAAGAATTTAGCTTTTGGTGTATGCATAATTGTGCATATATGAGGACCTGGGGGAGGCCTAGCTATCCAATTATCACAGCATTTTTATTTGTCCATCCTTCTTTGGATGTTACTTAATACTACATAATTTTACCCTGAAATACTTATTTTAATAATGTGTTCATAGTAATAGCCTGGGCTTAGGGTACTTAAATCCTGCAGTTCCAAAGGTCAGCCTAGTCTAGTTCAGCAAAACAAATAAGGAGTCTGGTGGCACTTTTAAAGACTAACAAATTTATTTATCATGTGAGCTTTCATGGGAGAAAATCCCACTTCATCAGATGCTTGAAGATGGGAAACTTATAGAATGGCATAATAAATCCCTCAGTACCTTTGAAAATACCAGACTAGATGCCTGTGCCACACTGCTGAGATAACCAAACATGTCAAGTCTCCTACTGTAGTTCAACAGAGACCAGAGCCACTGTGGGCAAAATCCTGTATGACTTACTCACACAGGCAGCCCTATTACTTCACTGGCTCCGTGAGTCAGGATTGAAGGCCCAGTGTCGATAGTACAAGTCTCTGCACTGACCTAACATGTATCAAGGGAGGTGGGCTGGGAGCAAGGCAAAACGAGAGGCTCCATATCCACGTTTTCACAGATCCAGTGGCCCTTATGCACTACAAGAGCGATACAAGGAAGCTACAACTGCTTCTCCTTTGGAGTGGTCCAAGTTGGTGGGTGGATGGATTTCATTTTATCAGCCTAACACCGCAGGCCACCCACATAAAAGGAGATTACTCAGTCTTTGTCTGGCTAAAGTGAACTCCATTCTCATTCATTTCAATGGACTGCCAGCATGAGAGAGGGAAAGCAATGTTTGTCCTTGTATGTTTTGTTCTGTGATCTCTGGCCACGCTGCTAGAAGTTAAAGTGTGATTCTGTTCCATCGTGTCCCTCACAGCATGAATTTGCTCAGTTTAATGTGTCATGACTAAAGAGGTTCATGCAGTCCATATGGAGCAGCAGTCATTTATTCCACCTTTTTTTTTTTTGTTTGTTTCCAGGTGGTAACAAAAACAGAGGAAAATCCAGAAGGACCACTTGCCGAGAAACATTTCCCTTCTTCACAGCATATTCTCCTCCCACAGTACAAAATCAGCAACGTGAAAGTTGTATGGAAGTAAATTAGTCACAAATAGCACCCAGGGGAACTGAAATGCTTTGAATTATACTATATAATCAGGAAATGCCCACCCTCCTTATCTGTCAGGAACAAGGAAATTAAAAGCAGTGTAATTTCAAACTGCACTTCAGTTGTTATGAATCAATCAGAAATTTCCCTGTGGAGAACCATCATGCAGTAGGAGGAGAGTGAGAGAAGACAGAATTTAAACTACACTCCCCATCCTGCTGAAAGTTTCCCCTGAGATACCATATTCAACTGTTGCCAGTGTTTCTATTTGTATTTAAACACTGATTTCACTGAATAGATGGGGGGGAGGGAGGGAGGGCACAAAATCCCATTACTTTAAAAAATTAGTTCAATCATTATGACTTTACATGCACGTGCCATCCCTAAATAGATTTGAAATTCTCACAAATTCCATTAACTGTGTTACAAGCCAAATTCATTCATTCCAAATAGATAGGTGTGTTAGTCTAGTTCAGCAAAAACAACAAGACACTTAAGTCGACCTACACACCCCCCAGCCACACTGGGCTTTAAGTCAACTTAACCACTTCCTTAAGTCAACTTAATAACACCACCTCTTGAAGGTCAACTTAACCCTTAAGTGGACCTTGTTAAGTTGACTTAAGCCACAATAGATGGAGAATAGCCCATAAGTCACCTTAAGTGACCTCCAAGGCCCCTCCGACAGCTTCTGGCCACCAGGAACAGTCAACCTAGCACCTGCCAGTGTGGACACTCTAGTCAACTTAAAGCTGACCTTGTTAAGTCAACTTAACAGAGCCTCCAATGTAGACATACCCTGGGAGCGCTGACTTCCATGGGACTAGAACAAAAGCTAGGCATAATCAGACCTTGTAATCTATTACAGTGGTTCCCAGCATTTTCTCTGCCATGGCACACCTTGCTACCTTTAATTAATTTGAGGCACACCACCAGATAGTTTCCAAATGAACTCATGAATATTCATGAGCCAATCCAGAGCTCTTTCAGTAGTTTTCCAAAAAATTTTGTGGCTCACTCATTCAAACCCGATGGCACACCTGTGTACTATGGCACACTGGTTGGGAAACACTGATCTATTACAAAAAAAGCAAGGAGTCTTGTGACACTTAAGACTAAACAGATTTATTTACAACATGAGCTTTCGTAGGAGAATATCCCACTTCATCAGATGCTTTGAAGAGGGAGAACTTAAAAAATAAATGCAGGGGAGTTTAAGATATAGGATCAGGTCATACTGCAACAGCAAATCAGAGCATTTGTAAAGATTCAAACTCCAGAAAACAGCAGACAGAGGGAGGGTGAAGCCAAATTACCTGTTATAATGTGAAAAGAATCCACAGGCATGATTCAGCCCTGCTTTCACACAATTTAAAATTTGCACAATAGTTCGATTTCTGCTGTTTCTCTTTGAAGTCTTGATGTCCCATTGATTTTCTTGACGACCTCTTTGGCTTCACATCCTTGGGTTGCTGCCAGTTCTCAGTGCATTTCCTTTTCCACCCCGTCTCACTATACCTTCACTGCAGCATCTGTGCACTCGACAGTTATGCACAGAAGTGTATCTAGCAGAGATAGGCACCAATGCTGAGCATTTCAGTGCACTCTACCAACAGCAAAAGCAGCTTATTCTTAGGGTGGCTGGCTGACCACCTGTCTGGTTTCACATATTGCTGCTTCCAGTCAGTAAGAATGGGCCATGAGAACAGGATGGATTCAGTCTGCTAATGGGTTTTCCTAGCCTACTGTAGGACATTTTCCTGTGTCTCACATCTGATTCAGTGACATTTGAGAATCAGGGTTATTTGCTGGTCAGCCCTTGTATGGAAGGCCAGCATGCTGCACTTTCTTGATGATTCAGCAATCATTTCAGCTGTCCACATTGTCTCTTTGCTAAGCCAAACAATGAGGATCACCTGTACTACAAAAAACATACATCTCTTGCTTCAAAGTGTAACATGATCACAGCAGGGTGAGATGAAAATTTCTCCTTGTATAAGACCTGATCCAAAATAATGATATCAACAAGAGTCTCTCTCCTGACTTGAATCAGGTACCTCACAGCAATAAATATTTGCCTTGAAATCAGTGATAGCTGTAGATCACAGCATGTCTAGAAATCTGGCCATTTACTCAAGTATCTACCCTAGTCTTTGAAAATGATGCACTTTGATTTGATTTTTGTTTTTCATTTCCTTTCTCTGTTGTGATCAGTACTGGATATTACTGCTGGAGACAGGATATTTGAATTTACTGGACAAATGGTCTAAAAGCTGCATTGACTGGTACAACGATTTATGTTACCTGAGGATCTGGCCCATGTGTGTTCCTGTGTGTGGAATTTGGCTGGGCTGTAGTTACCTTTGACTGAATATTCCCAATGCACTTTCCCCGACTAGTGTTGATTTCACACTATATAATCTGACTTGCACATGTATTTAGTACTGATATTTTTACAACTGTGACTGGTATCTACTCAAGAAAAACAGAATTCTGAAAAATGAGATCTAGAAGAGACAGTCTTACAGACTCTAAGGACCAATATGATCATGTAGTCTGACCTCCTGCACAATGCAGGCCAAACAACCTCACCCACCAATTCCTGTAATAAACCTCAAATCATGATTTAAAAACTTTAAAGTACAAGAAACATCATCTCCACCTTACACAATGAGAACTGAGCCAAGCTAGGGTTTGATTTCTGGAGCATGTCCGTGGATCACTGACGTCAGTTGAACTGGTAGATGTTCAGCACCTAAAAGGCAGGCTTTTACCCAAGGTCACTCATCATGTTTATGATTGAGATAGGAATAGAACTCACATCTTCTGATATCTTATATCATGACCCGGCTGCTGGACCAAGATGCATTATGGCACATCTTTCAAGCAGGAAGTATGATTACTGATACGTTTAGTAGTCCTAATTCTGGGATCTTCTGCAGCCCATTATTAGCTCTGGGAGCATTCAGGAACCATAAAACCAGCAGTCATCTACAGTGGGCAATATCCCTGATTATATAGGGACACCAGAACACACCCATATTGTCCTCCTAACAGGAAGCCAGGTGGGAGAGAAGGATGTGCTGCTTTTAGAAGGCGATGTAGCTGAAGTACAATAGCTACAGGAGCATTGCATAGGAAGCCTCTGCAGACAGTGCAAGATAGAGCAACTCCTGAGGAAAGAGCCCCTTTAAAGCCTAGAAACTGCAAAGAAGGTACATAATCCCCTCTACTAGTCCCAGGAGGCTGTGAAAGCTTAGTTCCACCATATTCCTGAAGTGGGACTTTGTATTCATATTCACTGGAACCACCGAACACCAGTTAACTCCTAAATGTCAGAAGTGAACAACAGGTATTGCGAACCTAAATTTTCTTCTTTAAATCAGAAACTTTCCTACCGTTCTGCTTTCTCAAAGTTTTGCATCATTCAAATGTTTGCTTCACTATGACCATTTTCATTTTTACCTGCAGTATTACATTTCCGATTATAATACTAACTTTCAAGGTTTCCTTTGGTTTTGCCTCGATTAATTTAAAACTTGTGTAGTTTACAGTCCAATAATGGTTTGCTATATAAAAAGCAAAACAAAACAAAAACAGCAATAGAGATGTGGTGTGTAAGACAAGCCAGTTCCAGAAAGTTATTATTAAATGCCTAGAACTCATACTTTTGCTCTCTCATATAATTATAGCTGTAGAGCAAAAATGTTTTTGATTTTTTTTTAAATTTAAATTTAATTTCAGTGTTAAACAATTCTCTCCCATGGCACAAAGAACATGTTTGAGGAGTGATTTGTGTATCTGCATGCCACAAAATGTAATATTACTGCTCTAAATGAGCTGTGTATGGTTTACAAAAGGAAAGCATTAGTGCAGGTCTAGTGTGTTTTGTGTAAATCCATTGAAAAGGCTTATAAATAGATTTCTAAGAATATTAATAATCAGCTGAAATGTGGGAAGGTCTTCATTAAGGGAAAACCAGAAGCACTAAAATAGTCCCATAGTGAAAAGAGCACTCAAAGGATAAAGACACACATGCTGCAATTGTGTGCGTATAAGTAAGCAATAAAGGGCCTGATGTGCCAGCTTCTGGTTACTCCAATAATGGCCAGTCCAGAGAGCCAAGTGCCACCAGACTAGTTTTTAATTTACACTGGAGTGATGTACACTCTATTTCAGGCACTACACAACTTGCTGTATTCCACTGATTTTACAAATAAGTAGACACCCGCTTCCACAGAAGTAAATACTAATAATATTTCTCAACCTCTAATACACTCCTTGGTCAACATTTCCCTTCAGGGAGAAGAAATATTATTATAACATGTACAAAACCATAAGTGGTAAACTAAAATCTCCATCTGAGCATATGAACTGCTGAGATTTCCCTGATTTCTAAATAAGATATTATACAAGATAAAGTAACTTAGAGGGTAAGAAAAAAATATTCGTGAATCACATGACAGGGCAATAATTGTCTTCACTGTTTTCAGTTGCAGCTATTCAAGATTTCCTTCTCTGAATATATGATCTGATTGGCTGGCATTTCTCCAACCCTCAATATTAATGACTTCCACAGAGATAAATTACAAGTTGCTAACTTGTTACATATGTGTTCCAACTACTTATGCTAAATAATCTGTTCCACCATCTATTTAACTGTGGTGCTCTGTGTATATTTCTCAGACCAGAAGAAGAGCCTGGTGGGGCTCAAATGCTCATCTCTTTCACCAAAAGGAGCTGATTCATTAAAAGGTATTACCTCATCACCTTATCTCTAATATCCCGGAACCAACATAACTACATCAAACACTGCATACATATAACATAACTTTTTCCAAGCAGCTTAGAAAGTCTGGATTACTTTTTTAGTTAACAGATTTAATTCAGCCCCCTACTGAGGCTTATTTAATTAATGCTTGTAAATGGCTTTGAGATTCCCGTGTAACAAACACTCACTATTTATGCAAGGTTCATTATGTTTCTACATCTACATTTTCAGTTAGGCTCAACTGTTTGAAATAAAAATAATAGTCCTTTCATCAGCCCATCCTATAGCTGGTCAAATCACTGTCAGTACAAATCAATGTGAAATGCCTTTAGCACATTGTAATTTATGGGAGACCTGCTGCAACAGAATTTGGATTGAAACAGGATGAGAAAAGGCAAGAAAGAACCAAAGCATCTGCTCCTAGTGATATAATCAGAAAGACAGAAGAAAACCCTGCTCATAATGTAGTTTAACAAAAAACTAAACACCCACAACTCAGATTCAGGATTTTATGTAAAGGGGTCTTGTCAACTAGTCAGCTCTGCCCCAAAACAGAATATAATGGGCCATATCCTCAGATGATGGCAACTGGTATACCTATACAAAGCTCATCTGCACTCCAGAGTCATCTCACATTACCTACATTTGAGTTAATTCCTCTTTGTTTAGCCTAGCTGAGGTAAGAAAAGCTTCATGCGAGCTCCACAGATTGTAACAAGTCATGCCAATTTGAGCCTAAGTCTATGCCGACTGATGGATCAGCCTATGCAAGTTCGAAGTTCCACTTCAGTCAAGTTCAAGGTCATTGTGTGGATGGCCCTCAAGGTGGAGAAACACTCAAGTTAGCTGTGTAGGGAAGATGAGCCGATTGACTTCAGTGGAGTTATATCAATTTGCACTACAATAAGAAATTTTTTCTTGCAAGCATGGAAAAACAAAATTAAAAATAGTTTTGTTTTTAAATTTAAGCAATCCCCTTAAAAGCTGTGAATGGAAGTGCCAGCAACATTGAGCTTACTCAGGAGGACCAGAATGCGAAATTAAATATAAACAGTGTTCAAAACTACTTAGCATCGTGTTTACTTTTGCTACTAAGTGCTGTGAAAACAGTCAACAATGAACCCTAAACCAGGGAAAATCAATCAAGTGTTTTAAAAATGTCAGCTTGACTAGTCAGATGTGCGATCACCAGTACAGATAAGGAAACCAACAGCTCCACTGAAGTCAGTGGGACTATGCTGATTTACATCTTAGGGATCTGTCCCAGACTATCATGATAATGTCCAGAACTGCAGTTTTCAATTAGAGCTTAAGAATAATTTTCTTTTAATATTTGTATTGAGATATCAGAGCCCCAATGTGGTTAGCATTCTACCTCTCAAAAAGAAAAAAAAAAAAAAAAAAAAAAAAAAAGACAGTTCCTGTCCCAAAAAGCTTCCCAACAGCATACCACTTTCAATATTCTATCCAAAGATTTGACAGCAACAGGAACCGTTCCTTAAATGTAAACTATGACAAGACAACAAGAAATAAGTTCCAGAAGACCTGGATGACTCAGGGAGTTGGTAATGAACTGTCCATTACAACACAATCTAGACGGGCTTATAAAACCAAGTCATGTTCTCAGTCCAATTTAAATGACCAAAGCACACAAAACTTAGAGAGGCACCAGTGTGTCATTTACACAACCCCTGAGATGGCATACGGTGGCAGGGAGAATTTACTAATCTTTCCCAGGCTGTCATTGTGCTTTGGGTAAATAAAGAGTTAATCTTTGGTCCTGCTAATCTGCACCTTCAGCAAGCACCAATTCCACTGTTTGAACGTGGAAATTATGAGATGCTGAACAGGTCAATTATTGGTGTGAGCTATAGAAATTGCCACTTAAAAAAAAAAAGGAGTTGTGTTTGAAATCTCGTACAATGAGAGCATACAGAAACAGCTCCCAACTCTCAGTAGCAGTGAATAATAAGCGTTATAGTCTCAGTCAAAATAACTTATCTTACAATAAAAATTTTTATTTACATCAAAGACATCTCATCACTAGGAGGTCACATCTCTGTTCAGATAGATCATCCTTTCTTGACCTTTATTATGGCATTTGGGTGTAATATCCCTTAGAACTAGCTAGGAAAACTGTGGGAACAAAAATTTAATGGGAAGTCTTTGATACAGCTAGCAAAACACTGCTGTTCTGTGGCTAGTCAGAGAAAACTCCCTTTCCATATTCTGTATTAATTATAACCGAAAACAGTGCCAGACTCTTGAAGGCAAAGATGGTGAACAAAAATTGACTCACCCTCTGATCCCAGGGCTGGTTATAATTCGCCCCTGGTGTAAGTCAGGGCAGCCTGAGAGTGATTCATTGCCCTGGTTATCCCAAATGGCTCATACGCCAGTCAGCAATAGCTGACAGCTCGGTGTACTCCAGCTGTGGCTTCTCCCAGCCCCAGCATTCCTGCTGCATTTGGAAAGGTGAAGAAAAATTAGCACAGAAGTTGGCTGTCTGTTCTACACCCACTGTGGACATGCCTGGGGTGAGAAGCCACAGCTGATTTCCTTCTTTGGGTCATCTGTGCAATGCACAGATAGCAAGAAACAGGCTAAATTGTTCCGATAGACCAGGGCTAGACAAAATTGGCGCCCAGTTGGGCATCAGCAGTATTATTTTTGGTCACCAGAGGTTCATTTCTGCAGTGGAACTAGAAACCAGGCTATACTCTGGTCATCATGGCAACCTGGTGCCCAGCTTCTGTCAAGCCCTGCTATAGGCACCAGTTCTGACTTTTGCCACATACACAGATGCCCACGTACAGCCCCATGCAGAGCCTGCAACTACTCACTGGGAACTTCATGGAGCCTTGCACTGTATCCACGTACAATGCCCAGGAACCCAGCCACTGTGCCCCGAACCTGAAGAAGGCACAATAAATGTTTCCCCCCCCTGCCACTGACTACCCCAACTTATGTCTCAAGTGCTTTTGTTACAAGCATTGTGAAAGCAGTAGAAAGGTCAGAGTGTCTGAGCCTGGCCTGGACCACTGAAATCAGTGGGCTCAGGATTGAACACACACAGATGGAAGAGAGTCAGACAGAGACAGACATCCAGCTCAGCCCCTCAATACATAATCTAGTGACCTGCCCAATGCAATTTTAAACACCTTCAGTGATGTGGCTTCCTACTCAAGGCCAGGAAATTTTCCCTGAAATGAGAATTTTTCTTCCTCTTTCATGCTATTACAGTATGGGGTGAATTCAGGGAGTAGATATACATTTCAGGTACAATTCAAACTACTCACATTGCTCTGGTATGACAAAGCAATAATTATAGTATCTGTGCTGATTCATGGAGAGATTAACACCACCACCGTGAAGAAGTCAAATTCTCAGTTCCTTGTCATCCAAAATTCCTAGCGGGCCAAATTCTGTCCTTTTGCATCCTTGTAAACCTAAAGCAACTTCCTGCAAAAAGGTATTTTCATTGTACACCAATGTAAGTGAGAGCAAAATTTGGGCCATCAATTGGATTGGCAGCTTGCCCAAGTTAAGTACCACGGGATTTGTCTCAATATATTTATTTGAACTTAAAATGTAAGCTTTTCTAACAATAGGTGTTTTTGAGTCACTTCAGTTATGCTAATATGAGATGCAAGTGAATGATGGGGAAGAACAGAGTTCATGAGTCTTCTCTTCCTGCCGCTTTGGTGGCCAAATTGCACTGAGGCGCTTTAATTTTGTGGCTTCTTTGATACTGTGAACTAAGCCCTGCCCTTGAACTTGCACACACAACTCCCAGCAAATACATACATCTCTAATTTGTCTCTCACTGCTTCAACCAAACCTTCTTTTATTCACAGACTCCTCTGACAGCTCAGTGATTGTAACATGATTCATCATTTCCGCCTTGTTCTCTTCCCTTGACTAGACACCAGCAAACACAACAGAACTTGAAACAAGAGAGAGGCCCCCTCATAATGAAGATTCAATTGCATCTTACCACAAACACAAAGGAGGGCACTGGCTAATGCCTGAAGCTGGCTCTTCACCAGCCTCACCGAGATACATAAATAAAAAGAGAGAAAGGCATACGTTCAGCCCTGGCGTAAGAGGGTACACCTCCTCTGGCCTCAGTGATGTTCCACTTGCTTGGGACTGAACTTGGCTCAAATACAGGAGCCCGATCTAAAGTCCACTGAAGTCAAAGGCAGTCTTTTCACTGATTTACACTGGCTGTCCATATGCCCAAAATAACCAATTGCGGGACAATGCCTGTTAGTCAGACAGCAATATAATCTCTCTTTCTTTCTAGGTTTCTCTTCCAGGGGCATTTACTTTGCATTTGTTACATAGTATTTCCCAACACAACAGTAACATCCACACAAATGACAGGGGATTACAAATGAATAATCCATTCATAACCTCCCCTACTTTCTACACCTCATGTACTGGACAGCTTTCTATGGCGGTTTGGCTTGATTGGGCAAATGAGTCTTGCCTAGTTGGGGAATCTTTAGTACTCTGTAAAACCCTACATGACCAATACAGAGGATTACCACGTATGACAAGACCACATGACTAGGAATTACACTCGGATGCTCTTCTATTCTGCACTGACAGTGTAATCTCTGATGAATCACTTACACCCCCTCTCTTTCAAACAGTGCAGACAATTCCTGCCCTAAAACAGCTTGCAAACAAGTACACACAATATTTACATACAGAGAGGAGAGTAAAGGGGGGGAATTAAAGATAGTGTGAGATCACTGGAGGGCAGAGCAAAATAAGATTATTTTACAAACTGCAATGTGTCTGATTGATAGATCAATCTGGGTCTCAAGGAGGTCACAGAGGAAGTTAGGAATTTCCATTTCTTTTCAAACAAAGGTTATGGGCCAAGTTCTGCCCTCTATTACATTCTTGTACCTGTGTTAATTTTACTACTGCAGAAAAATTTGATCACACAGTCTAGAAACATTAAAAAAAGGGCCTAGTATTTTCTTGCTTATGTCACACTAAGCTATATTCCAAGGTTTCATTGAGTTCAATGTAAACTTATTTTACCAAATCTACAACAAAGCTATAGATCCTTGCTCCTTTTTACAGTTACAGTAAGGTCACTCAACCTAACTGTCCATATTTTTTTCTTTTTACTCTGCAAGCAATTGCAGCTTACAGACAACTGAAAGATTGACTACTCTAGGTCACTCAAAAAATTAGATCAAAGAGTCCCTCTAGTCTATTGAAAAGCAATTGCTTCCAAATCACATTGTGGTGTTCCAGGCTTGAAAGACTGGGTCACTGCAGTTTTATTGTAGGGAAGCTACTGCTAATGAAAGGAACAATGGAAAGATTAGTGCTACCAACCATACAGAAGAAACACCACTTTCGGTTTAATTGCAATGAACAAAGCAAATAGGAAAGAAGGGCAACCAAGTGACAAAAGTAGTTGGTGCAAAGAGGATATAGAGGCTACTCATGAGGTACTCTTGATCACATCACAGCATTCAACTCAACATATGATTACTGAATTTGGATCGTAATCATGGTGTTGTCATTAGATAGATGATGGGCTAGTTCTAAACAAAGCAGCCTAGCAAACTCATGAACTAAGAATTTTGTCGATGGTTCTTGCTATTCATAAGTTATTAGATAATTGGAAAAAAAAGAACAGTTATAGAAGGATTGCAGTTTTTATAACAGGAATGGGTTACACATGAAGATGAATGATGATTATTTAAAATATCTTTTAATTATTAGAGAACATCTAGTGAACCTTGTAATTAAAAAAAATGTAATGGGCAGGATTGAAAACAACCTGATAGTGAAAAGCACTCCATGCTCTGCCAAAACAAACTCATTCAATCGAAATATCACTACCTTCTGCTCAAATTATGGGTCTCTCCTAAGCAAAGGCTGCCAGGCATGACAATTCATGCAGCAAGACGGTGGTACAAAACCAAAAGGGACATTTCAGGCTAAATTAAAAGATTGATAAACCTCAGTTTCCTTGTGACCTAAGGCTGATTTAAAGCCTGATTCTCCAGGTAAGAATCAACACATTGCAATACTAATAATGTGTTTATTAAATACAAAAACCAACATGATCATCCAAAAACGTAATAACTGGCAGTAGATATGGCATCTAATGGAAGTGTAAGTGGCTTACAAACAAGTATGAAGACAGTGTGATCACAGAAATACTCTTAACAGAACTAAAACATCCTAGTAACCATTCATACCACCACCTCTACAAATAAAATAAAAAACAAAGAACATTTCATTCCAACCCCCAGCACCTGCCGCAAAAGACCCTATTCCAACTGCTTGGATGACATAACTGATGCTAACTCTTCTTCATAGTTGTCACTAAGAAAGAAAAAGAACATAACATCCAAAATATAATCCAGTCCATTTCAACATCCTACAGCTCTTCCTGACGGACCAAACTATTTCCAGAGAGTTGAATTTTATCCAATGCAAAAAGTATTTATTTTAAATGAAACATTGAATTTTGCAGTGCACCTTGCCTCTGTTTTGTCACGCAGGCATGGTCACATATCCAAGTATCCTTGCAATGAAAGAAATTGGAGATACGCTCAACATCTCATCAGGATTTCAAATCTTGACCACCTAAATCCCATAACGCCTAACAGACTAATAGAAGCTCAGAGTTACGACCTCTTCAGGAACAGAGTTGTTCATAACTACAAAATATTTGCAACTCTGAACAAAGTGTTCTGGTTGTTCTGTCAAAAGTTTATAGCTGAATGTTAATATAATACAGCTTTGAAACCAGTATGCTGAAAAAAATGCTGATTTTCACCATCTTAGTTTAACTTTCCCTTTACTTTTCAGTAGTTTTCATTTAACACAGTACTGAACTACTCCCCAACCCCTTTTTTCTTGGTCATTGCCGCTGCCTGATGGCATACTTTGGTTTCAAATGAGTTACGTGACTGATTGGTCAGTTAGTAACTCTGGTGTTCATAACTATGAGGTTCTACTGTATTCTAATGCTATGAACATTATTGGTATGGGGCACATGAGCCTTTTTTTTTCCTGGAAGATTTGCAAAAGCTTTATCCTAGGGCCCAACAAAAGCAACTTAATTCTGTGATTTTTTTTTACATTATAGTGATGAAGACTCTTAGCCATAAAACTATTAAAAAAAAAAGTTGGTTAGTAAGTTTTATTTCCTATTTTGGAAAACACAGTGGTAAACGGCAAATACTGCAAGTAAAATACAGCCAGGATTGGTTTCAACCAAGTGAGACTGTTTAATCAATGAAAGTTGGAAATTTCAAAAGACCATCAGGAAGCACCTAATTGGACTTTAGTAAAAGCTGGATATCAGAATCAACCCTTAGGCGTCTGACAACACTAGACGTAATGATTATTTTTTCCTCAAATTTTATAGCTGGAACAGGCAAATTTTACTAAATAGGTAGTCCATGCACAGAAGAATGAATAAGGACTACTCACAAATGCTGGAAGGACATTTACCTGTTCAAACAATTGGACACGGCATACAGCTATCATGAATGCTGAGAATGAATGAAAATTCTCTTGGATTTATTACACAACTGTCAAATTGCTTTCTTCTTCAAAATTTTCACACACACACACACACACACACACACACACACACACACACACACACACACACACACACACAACCCCCACCCCACCAGTTGTGTGATAGAGTTTATCATCTATAATCAAAGTTCTCTTGTTAAACATGATAATGCTAGTTCAGTTAATGTCAGGAAAATCTGCAAAATATTCCCTGCCATCAAAATATCCATATGTTTCAGGAATCTTAACTTAACCAAAGTATGTTCATATGTTTTCTGCATATGAAAACACTAAATTTGTTTTAAAGAAACACTTACCAAGCCTACACATGTAGATATTGCTACTGAAGACCTGCTGTGGTTCCTTATAAATCCTTGATAGAAACACTGTTCAACTTCATGTTCTTGAGAATCTGTGACTCCATCTTTCCCAAGTACCTGGACAACAAAGTTGCTGCTAAATATGGTAGAAGGTTTAAGTTCTAAGTGAAGTTCCTGTCCAAATGCTGAAAATTTGTAGTGCAAGGAACTCTTTGAACTTTGAGCTGATCTCTTTTTCCTAACGCTGTGCAAAACATCATGCGAGACGTACAATCCACTGAAATCCACTTTGACAGGAGTCACAAATACGTAATCTGTAAAGACAAAATGTTGACCATCAGCCTTTATACTCAACATACTCATTTTTCAATGTAGTTAGCAGTCATTTAGGCAGCAGACTTTCGCTAAGACATGAAGAGTTTCCTCATTAAGGGCATGGCACCAAATACCTACAGGCTACATGTATATAAAGCATGCATAAATTCCTCTAATGCAACTCCCGGCCGTTCCATGCAAGTCACACAGACTCTAAAACAGTGTTTGTTTCCTTTCTGCCCCACTGAGAGAGACAGATTATCATAGCTGTGAACTTTCCCACAGTCACTCTTGTGAAGACATTTGTCATCACCAGCAGTTTTATAGATTTTTCTTCTCCCCTGTATTCATTGCTGTCACATGGGAAGACTGGGTGTTTTGTTTGTAGATTGTTAATTTTCACACACACACACACACACACACACACACACACACACACCCTGGAATATAGCAAATGCTGTAACCTTCACATTGGTTTAACAGAGATGCTGCAAAAGTTTTCCATTTGTTCAACTGGATTAAAGGATTAATTTATTAATTCCTTAAAGACAGGCCTCATCTCTTCGTAGAGGCTTGATTAGTCTGGGTTTCAAATCATAACCGACCTTCAGCAGAAAGAGATTACATCCTACCTCATAACCTCTATTCAGCCACTGCTAGCTGAACGTCACTGTGGTTTTTTGTTTTGGCTAAAATATGTGAAAGACATTCTGTGCATGTTTGGGAGAAGAAAAAAAACTCAAAATATCTGGGAGAAGAAAAAGAAACTCAATATCAGGGGAGCAGTGAATACAGGGCTTGATTTAGTAAGGTGTTTAAGCATGTGTCTAACTTGAAACACAAGCAGTCCCACTAATCTACTCACGCAATGACGACTTCTTACATTCTTGAAGTTAGGTACATACTTAAACTCTTTGCTGAATTGGGACCACAGGTCTCTAACTCCTACAAATGACAGCAGGGTTTATATTAAGACCTACGTATTAAGTAACCTACTTCCTAATGCTGCTTAACTTCTGATGTGTATCCTGGTCAGAATGCCTAAAGCTGTCCATATATTTGATGATAAAACAGATGTCTTTCATTCTTAAACTGAAATATGTCCTTATGAAGAAAAAGTGTTCTTATCTCGTAGCAGATGTTGCATACTATTAATCTCCTTGCCTTGAACACATTTTAATGGCCACATATTACATTGAAAATGCAGCCAGCGATTTGCCGTGGTAGACAGTGCAAACAATATATCAAGGGCTTTCACTTTCCTTAAGTGATGTTAATCAATGGCAGAGGTTCAGGACACTAAAGCAGGCTGGTGGCCAAAAATGCAAGCAGCTGCTGGAAGAAGGGAATCCCCCAGCAAACAGACACAAGCAGCACTTGGGATTTTCCCTTCCTGATCCCTGTGCATACTGCATTGTACTTCAGAACTAACAATTTATCGCATGAGCTTTCGTGGGAGAAAATACCACTTTGTGAGCCGCCTGAAGATGGGGAAGTTGTAGATGAGTTTCAAAGGGGCTGCCCTGCTAGTCTAGACCAACAAAACAAACAAACACACCCACCCACCAAGGAGTCCTGTGGCATTTAAAGACTAAGGTTTATTTTTTGCATGAGCTCTCATGGGAGGAAAATCCCATTTTGTCAGATGCTTCTAACGAAGTGGGATTTTCCTCCCATGAAAGTTCATGCAAAAAATAAATCTGTTAGTTTTTCAGTGCCACACGACTTCTTGCTGTGTGTGTGTGTGTTTTGTTGGTCTAGACTAGCACGGCAGCCCCTTTGAAACTCATCTACAACTTCCCCATCTTCAGGCGTCTCACAAAGTGGCATTTTCTCCCACAAAACCTCATGCAAAAAAATAAATCTGTTAGTCTTTCAGTGCCACAGGACTCCTTGCTGTGTGCGTGTGTTTTGTTGGTCTAGAGTAGCACGGCAGCCCCTTTGAAACTCATCTACAACTTCCCCATCTTCAGGCGTCTCATGAAGCGGCATTTTCTCCCACGAAACCTCATGCAAAAAAACAAACCTGTTAGTCTTTCAGTGCCCCACGACTCCTTGTTTTTTTTCGCTCGACGCGTTTCCCACCTTCAAATCATCTGCCTAAGTGGGATTTTCTCCCACAAAAGCCGATGCCACAGATGACCCGGTCAGCCTTTAGAAGCGCCACTGGACACCCCATTTGTTTGACTGAACTGGCCTAACCCGCCTCCCCCTTTGAAACTCCCACACCCAGCCAGCTTCCACACTCCAAAAACCATCCCTTGCACCCAGCAAAAAAGCCAAGCGCCCTGTTGCAACAATTTCCCCCTACCTTCCTTCAGCCTGCGCTGCTTGTCTTCCTCCCCCCTAATTTCCTAGCATTTTTCTTTCTCCCCCCCTTGCATTCAGCCCCAATTTTCCTTGCCTTTGCAGCTCATTCCCCCCCAGCTTTTGCTGCATTGATTGCACACGCCAGCCTGCAGCCTTTTTTTGCACTTTAAAAGCTGCCCCGTGCATGCATTATTCCCAGCCCGGATACAAACCGCTGCCGGCGGCGTGCACGGCTGCAAAGGGCCCGCAGGAGAGGCAGCACAGCCGCAGGCTCTGCAAAAAGAGGAGAAAAGGCGAGTCAAGGCGGGCGCGCGCGCGCGCGCGGCGGGGGAGGCGCGCGCAGGGCAGCGCTCGCGACCTGCCTGGAGCCCCACGAGGGCGAGGAGCCGTCCCGCGCCGCCGCCGCCCAGGAGCGCCGCAGGGAGAGTCCACGCCAGCAGCGGGAGGCGCCCCATGGTCACCTCGCCGGCACGCTACCTGCTCCCGCGAGTGGCCGGCCGGCGCGCCCCCCGCCTGCTCACATGGACGCGTCCGCCCCCCGCGCGCCCCATGGAGCGTCTGGCAGGTAGCGCGCGGCGTTTAAATCGTGGCTGACAGGCGCCTCCCCCCGGGGCGGCGCGGACCAATCAGGAGGCGCGAGCGAGCTCCTCCCCCTCGCGGCGGGAGGGGAGGGCGCCGCTGCAGCGCCCCCTGCAGGCGCAGCCCTGCCTCGGTCCTCCTCAGTGGGGCCCAAAGGCCACTGCAGCCAGCGCTCGCCCTGCCCCGGCGGCAAAAACCAGCCACGCGCTCGCCCCGGTGAGGGGCTTCGCAACCTCGTCTGGCTCCCCTTCGGGAAGTTGAGGCGCGCCACCAAAGGCGGCCAATCCGTGCACCGTTCCCGCCGAGCTGGGCGCGTGTGCCCGCGCGCAAGGGTCACGAAACCTGCGCCCACCGAAAAAAGGAGTGTGCGCCCAAAAATGCAATAGTGCGACTAGTGGTGCTCACAAAGAAATGTTTTTGCACACCCAAAGACATCGTTCGCGCACACGGTCTATGAGGAATTAGAGGGAACGTTGATGCAGAGCTCTTCAAGTCGTTTTTTACCCCCAAAATTGAGGCACGCCTGCTCAGCTATGTTCCCGCTAAGGTGTGCGCACGCACGCAGGTTGTGAAGCCTGCCGCGCACACAGCAAAAGAAAGGGTGCAGGAAAAAATCAACAGTGCTGATATTTTAATGCTCCTTTAAGAAAGCTGCTTCAAGGAGCATGTTTCAGAGAAGGGTTTGTACTTTATCATATCATTTCCAGCACTATAGCGAAATAAAGTTAATGTATTACTTGCATCCTACACACTTGGTTCATTGGGCGCACAAGTTGGACCACGCTCACTGGAGGCCACACAAATTTGCGCACCGGCTCCGAAAATTTGCACAAAAGAAATTTTTTCTGCACACAGCCTATAAAATTTAGAGGGAACATTGCTGCTCAGGCCTGATGGTGCACCTGTGTCTGATCCAGCAAACAAATAAGGTGTCCGGTGGCACTTTTAGGGGATGTCTACGCTGGCGATTTAATTCGGATGAATGAGGATTAAATTAGCACGGGGCTACACTGGCTTTCAGTCATCCAAACTAAGGAATTCATATTAATGAAAGACCTCATAGGAGCCAACTCTAATTTGTGTGAGGATTAGAATTGAATCGAATCACAGGGTTGGAAGGGACCTCAAGAGATCATCTGACGTTCTAATATATCAATGAAAGCCTCCTTCAAAGTTATAAAACCTCGCTTAACGTCAGCGTAAGGGTTCATTCAAACATATTGGTTCAAATTAACCCAACGTAGCACTGTTAATTCGAATTGACCATTAATTCAAATTAACGCTTTTTGACCTTCTTCCTCCCGGGGTGCCTTCCTCCTTCTCTATACTAGGTGGGGGCATGGCTCTTCTTGGGGGCCATCTTGCCACACCTCCCATGGTGCCCTTCTCCTAATTCGAACTAGCAAGTCCTGTGGACTTGCATGGACATGCTAGTTTGAATTAGTTTTGAACTAATCGTTATTAGTTCAAATTAAGTTAATTCAAATTAACCTACTAAGTATAGACGTAGCCTTAAAGACTAACAAATTTATTTGCTGTATGAGCTTTCATGGGAGAGAATCCCACTTTGCCAGACGCTTGACGATGCCTCTGACGAAGTGGGATTCTCTCCCGTGAAAGGACGTGATAAATTTGTTAGTCTTTAAAAGTGGCACCGGACTCCTTGTTCATTCTTCATCCTTACATCCCTGGTTATACTGCGTCCGTCTTTTTGGTCTGTGTTTGTACAGCACCGAGCACAATGGGGGTCTCAGGTCCTAGGATAATACAAGTAATAAGGCAGAGAAGGTTGTCACAAAGCTACTCTTTGTCAGCATTGGTACAAATATTTGTAATTATTTCCAGATTTTAAAACAAAAGGGTTGGGAGGAGGTCACTGAGCTGGGATTGTGCAGAAGCAGCCAGTTGACCTGACTGGGTTAGGAGAATCAGCGCGGCTTCTGCAAAGTTCAGTCTTTGCTATAAAATAGTCAGATTTGGGAGACGGGATACAGTCCAGTAACAACAACCCAGCTTCCTGAGTCTCATTCATTTGGAGAGAGAATACCCTTATATTTCATTAATTTGTCAGGCACCATAAAATATGTTAATTGATGGGGGGGGAACAGAGTTGGGAGAGCCATGGCAATGATATTGAATTGTGATTCCCATAAATTTTGTATTTGATACAAAACTTGTTTATGATGTATTTGGCTGCACTTTGAGAAGTCTCTCATGTCATGATCTTCAGTTTACTGCTGGACAGTTTTCCAATGTGAGTCCCTGTGCGATGTCCAAAATTTCAACCATTCCTTGTTCAATAGATATATATTTCACCACAGAATTTGGGATGAGTGTTTGTGGTACACCAATACATAGTAAGGAGAAAGGTCACATCTAAAACATGCCTTTTATCTATTTCTTCACCAGAGGTTTCTTTCTAACTGGTTAGGAGCAGAAGGTCGGACACAGAGACCAGGGATATTTTCCCCCTTTAAACTGTTTCCTGTCTATAAACATTACATAACTCCCCAGTCACAGAATGTAATTTCCCTTTCACCTCTTTGCATTTCCCAGTGGTTTGCATTATCACCTTGCTAAATATATTACAACACAGTCTTTTCTTCTGTCTGAAGCTTCAGGATCTTTCTGTGATTCCCACTGGGAATGTTCAAAAGAAGTCACTGGATGCAAGTTGCCCCTGGTCCCAGTTCAGCAAATCACTTTAAAACACATATTTAAACTCCTTGCTAAATTGGAGCCAATAGAAGATAGACATTTGACCAATTATGTACAGATGTCACTTTACCTACAGTGTCTTCTGGCTGTACAGGTGCATTTCATTGTTTTTAGTAAGTGATGTCACTGTGAATTTCATTCATTTTATTGACAGAATTAAAATAAAATACCATTTTTGCAGCAGTCAGAGGAATTGATACAAAACCTATAACCACTAGCTGTAAGATCTTTGCCCCCATTGAAGTTTTGCTGTTAATTTAAACAGTGACAGAATTTCACTGTAGGGATTTAGCACTTTCAGTTTGTGACGATGATAAAAGAAGGGAACTGGTTCAGTCCATCTGTGACTGTATATAAAATATGCCCAAACATAGTTACAGTGTAAGATAGAGAACAAAAACTTGACACACAGACACAATCTAGCAAAATGATGCACCTTGTTAACCCTACACCTTTTCTGGGTTAATAAAATTAAGGACACATCCCAGTTTCATTTTGGAAAGGGACTGCTCAATGCACATGAATCATAGGCTGTGTTCACACAGCCTCCTTATTTCGAAACAACGGAGGTTGTTTCGAAATAAGGTTTTGGCTGTTCACATGACGCATGGTTGTTTCGAAACAAGTTAAACCTAGTCTGTGGGCGAAACAACGGTGAGTCGTTTCGAAATAACTGTTGTCCGGAATCGCTATTTCGATTCCGGCTTTTTTTCCTTATTTCAAATTAACATTTTGTTAATTCAAAATAAGTTGTTTCGAAATAAGCGTTATTTCGATATACGGTTGTTTCGAAACAACCGTATCGAAATAACCCACTGTGTGGGAACACAGCCATATTTATTTACAGTACTGCAGGTTGGGGACGTGATGCTTTATTGAACTACAAATATCCACTATCGAAACAGGAAGTTCAAGTAAGAGAAGGATAGACCTTAATAATCACTTTACTACATTTTGAAGTGGCTATTCAGTAATTTCCAACTCGTATCCTCAATTCAAGTCCTCTGCCCATCTGAGCTGTATGAGTTGTATTACGATAGAATTGCTGATTGGACTTGTTACTCTGGGTAGGCAGCTGGTGTGCCATTAACACTGCTTTTCATGCTGACCAGGTTTGTCTCTTATTACCCTGCTTCCTCCCCATCTTTCTGTTGTCTTCACCTATTGTCCCCTTGTCTTTTATTCAAATTGTAAGGACTTTGTGGCCAGAACTGTGTCTGCTTGCTGCTGAGTACAGTACCCAACACAACGGGTAATGATCTATGACTGGCATATCTGTGCACTACAACAATACGAATAACAGTGTCCTCCTAGGGGTAAATTTTGCCACAAGAACACAGTCCATAATGAGGGTTGTTGGAACGTACCCATGACTCAGTGGTCCTGGCGAACAGCAGTTTAGTGCTGGCCTATGCCAGCCGTCACTGCTACCATACTCCCAACTCAGCTCCTCCAGCCAACAACTGGTGGAAATAAAACCAAGGTCCCACCAGTGCTCTATGGTTTGTCCATCTGTCTGCTCTGGTCAGGATGCTGATGGATACACAACCATGTGAACTAGAGATACCGGAAAATGGATTTTCCATATGAAAAAATCCATTAAAAATTGAGAATTCAAGGAAAACAGTCGTCCTAAATTAAGCTGAAATTAAAACAAGTGCAAAAAAATTTAAAAGAAATAATTTTGTGTCAATCAAAACATTTCATTTCAATAAATTTGAGATGTTTCCCTTTGACTGTCTTAGTTATTTTCTAATTTTATATGTATAGATGCACATAAATAAACATCAACACGATATGTCATTTCAAATTAGGAACTTCTAATTGAAACTATCAAAACAGGTCATTTTGACATTTTCCAAAAATCCACTTTTTTGTTCTAAACACAATTTAATTAGAATCAACACCATTTCATGAAAAATGTCTGTTTGGGCAACATGGAATTTTACCACAGAAAACTGTTTTGATGAAAACGTTCCAACTAGCTCTTCTGTCTCCTCTTGCACACCCACACCAAATACCTTGGGTAGCCACTACAGGGACGTGAGGGGATACTTACTCCTAAATATTTCCTTGTATACAAAAGCAGTTCAAGTCCTGGTCTAGGCTAGCCCATTTGATTAGTTCGTTTGTTTTAAATGACTGACTCCTTTTCCCTCATTTTTTAATATTCCTTTTTCTTGACTTTCTGCTTATTTAATGCTTTTCCTAAGAATCCGTGAGTGGTAGCAGCAGTGTAATAGTAACAGGCTGTAAACACATGCAGAACTCCCATTAACAGAAACAGAACAGACAAGCATGCAGAACAAATATGTCCTGACTATAAATGCTGCTGTGTTTGCTTTGGCTTCTTTGTTAGAGCAAATTCTTTGCCATATAACACATTTGTTACCGCTGAGTGGAGGCTCAGTGATAATTCATAGTTCTCCATTATTTGATAGCCATAACCTCTTCCTCTTTCAGCCGTTTATCCAGGAGCTTGATTTTTTTCGTATGTTTATTTGATGTCCAAAATCTGTCTGGATTACTTGTCCCAGTAATTTTTGTTCTTGTTTGGGATTAGCTTGATGGGATGAAATGTGAAAGTGGGGGAATGACAGCTACTTGTGATTGGATGTATGAGTCACATGGTATTGTTTCTCTTGCCTGAGTAGAGAAGTGTAATTATTAGCATCAGACCAACGACTGGTATTTGCTCATTCAGCATTTGTTACAATCAGCTGTTTCCATGATAATTTCCTAGTAGGAAACACATTGGCTGGAATATTCATGGTAGTCAAACACAAACAGGGCACCAGCAATGCTGAAGCAAGTGGGTTTTTTTACTCAGCAGGACGATAAGCCTGGAGAATTTTTTGAGGTATTCTCTCAGCTATATCTCTAAGTGCTCTTTGGGCTTGGTTCTGAAGGGAATGGTTCACTTTTGTGCAGTGCTGAGCACTCCTGGGCTTCAGCCAGCCGCTTGCAGAATCAAGTCCTTTGTGCAGAGCAGCATGTTAGTCAAGATCCTGGTAGACATTGTGGAAAACTCATAGACTCTAAGGTCAGACAGGACCAATGTGATCATCTAGTGAGTCCGACCTCCTGCACACTGCAGGCCACAGAACCTTACCCACCCACTCCTGCAATAAACCTCTATCCTATGACTGAGTTATTAAAGTCTTCAAATCATTACTTAAAGACTTTAAGATACAGAGAATCCATCAACAAGTGAGCCATGCCCCACGCTACAGAGGAAGACTAAATAGCCCCAGAGCTTTAGTCAATATGCCCCAGGGGGAAATTCTCTCCCTACCACAACCTCAATATGGCAATCAATTAAATCCTGAGCAGGTGGGCAAGTCTCGCCAGAGGTCACCCAAGAAAGAATTCTCTGTAATAATTCAGAATCCACCCCGTCCAACCTCCCTTCTTGGGCCACTGGCATATCCACCACCAGCATGCAGAATTTGAAAATTATTGTTTTTATAATCCTGCAAAGATGAAAAGGTTTTAAGGCCAGAGGGGGCTGTTCTGATCATCGACTCAGACCTTCTGCATAACACAGACATAGCATTTCGCTCAGGAATAGGAGATGTTTATGATGGTTGCTGCCGGTGCCCTACACTGGGAACTGCTGTGAAAAGAAAAAGTGAGTGTGAGTGTACAATACCCACGTGGAACAGAGAAGGGTGAATGAGAGTCTGTGAGCTCAATCAGTGCCATCCTGCTTCATCTGCAAAGGAACAAACAGCTAGGTTGAGAAAAGGCTGTGAGGGAGAGCAGATTTCTTTGTCCTAGCTGACTGAAGAAAGGCCTGGTTGGGGCCAGGACCCTCCAAAGACTGCTAGATGTCAGATCTGCCCTGAGGAAAGATGACACCACTGTGATAACTTTGTCACCTGAGACTATGGAGTTCCTTTTTCTACCCAGGGCCTGATGATGGTCTGAATAGTTTCCCTCCCCTGCCCTGTTCTCTCTCCTCCCCTGCCCCAAAATTGCCAACTGTCCTCAATAAAATCTCTGCTGGGCTGCCCCTGCTGAAGACCATGTAGTGCTTCCTCATGAGCTTGGAAGAGACGTGAGAATCACAGTCAGACACCCTACAGCTAATCACTCTCCTTTGCCCGTCTGTCACACCCTCCATCCAAGAATCTCAAGGCCATTTGTAAAGTTTATGTAGAAGGCAGGTAAATGTTGTTTGACTCCAGCAAGAGATAAATAAACTGAAGCGCACAAAGGTGAAAAAGAAGCTACATGGTGATTTAGCACCAGTTAGTGTTGTCTAATGCCACACCGTAAAGACAGGAGTCCAGATCCTCAGCTGAGGTAAATCAGTGTGGCTCCACCCATGGCTGGCCTGTGTCAGCTGATTTTGGTTTCTGGGAATCTAGCTGTGGGGTTATTTAACTGCAGTATAGACAATCTGGCTCAGGCTATAGCCCAAACCCTGGGATCCTCCCACTTCACAAGGTCCTGGAGCCTGGGATCTAACCCAAACCCAGCCATCTACATTACAATTAAACAAGCCCACAGTTCAAAGCCTGAGTCAGCTAGAAGGGTCAGCCATGCGTTTTTAACTTTCAGTGCAAACATATCCTAGGAGGCTTTGGACATCACCAGCCAAAATCAGATTTAACACTAAGGTTGCTCTAACCTCTGCCTGGCAGGCTGAAATGGTCCCCAAATGATGGAAAAATATAGGAGTTACAGGAGACCCCCCCCACCCTTGGTTCTACCGCTCTTTGTTAAGAGCACATCTGCTCCCTAGTCTGTATTTCCACACTGAATTGTACAAGAGATGGACTTGTTAGAGAGAGAGAGATGCTTTATTTGTTTGGTTCCTTCTATGGAGTCTGAATCCATCTATGAAAGTCTTGCGAAAGGGAAAAGCAAGCCTGACATATTAACAAAAGCACAAAGAAACCATATTTCAAGATACTGTACTGTTTATAATCTGAGCCACTAGCTTAGCGTTGTTTTTGCATTATGGCAGTTTACATTGTTTAGTGACACATGGCATGAGCTACATTATGTCACTGGCTATTGTGGGTATGGATAACTATATTTCAGCTGACATGGAAACTGGATAAGTAACAAAACATCTACCGGTTGAATCGGTGTGGTTCCTTCATTAATTCACATGCCTGATGGGCCAGCAGGGTCCTAAAATAAAATTCCATCATTTCCCCAGTCTCTGTATTAAATTCTACGTTCTGTAGAAGCCTCAAGAAGGTGGTGTTACAAGTGAACTTATTTCCTCAAATGAGCTCAAAACCCACAGTTCTGGGATTGCATCCTATGAATCCTGGCAAACCCCAAGCAACAAAGAGCAGTCTTTGTGGAATAGGATTTTGCCACCATTTCCAGTAGCATTTTCTGTAAATACATCCCTAAATTAATTTTGCAAAGGTTTTTAGTCATGGCAGCTGGAAAAGGGTCTTGATTCCACATTCCCACCGCATCCAGAACTCCCGGTGGAATCAGATATGGTGTTTATATTTTTCATTCATCTGACTAGCACGTAGCACTCGACTGTTACTGTCCAGAATAAAAGCTTGTGATTACAAATATTAGAAGCAATTTTCTGCTTCCCTGAATTGCTCTGTATTGCACAGCATGTCCATCCTAATTTGATTAGTTCTACACATTTATTTGTGCTTGTCGAACATCCTACTTTCTGGCATTGAGAGAGAAGCTCCAGTCGTCCTGCTGCTTCGGATACTTTAGTATTGTGTTTGCTATGCCCTGCTGCAGAGAAGATCTAAGTCAAGGGTCTGCAGCCTGCAGCTCCAGAGCCACATGAGACTCTTTGGCTGCCCCCTTGCGGCTTCGTTCCCCCCCCATGGGACCTGTGGCCAGCCCGCTCCAGGCTCTGGGCTCCCGCCACCGTTGGGTGACCCACTGCTCGTTGTGGGCTCCTACCACCCCAGCAGGGACCCTGCAGCAGACACCTGGCTCAGCTCCTCCCATCCCCACCAGGAGGGTACACCCATTGTGCTTCTCAAAACACTTGGCTATTGAAGGAATTTTTAAAAATGACTCTTCTTATCTTTTGGGTTGCCAACCCCTGATCGAACAGAACCTCCGAATCTTTGCAAAGCAATTGTCTTCAGTTTTCTTTCAGAGATTGCTGAAGGCTAATGCTTAGATTTCAGAAGAGATTAACTGACTTGTGTTTCCAGTATCACCACCTTACTTTTTTTTTTTTTTTTTTTTTAGGGGAATTCCGAAAGAAGCAAGCAAAAAAAGACAACCTAGAAAGTGGGCACATACCATTCATTTGGACTGGTGCCAAATATCACAAGTTGCTGTTCTAGCCTACTGACACGTCCCATGGATAGAAAAGAAATGGGGAAAAGCTACGCCTCAGTACACGCGGGCTCTGTCACACGTACAGATAAAAATTAAATCAAAATGTCCATCACTAATAGGAGGAAAATAAAAGCTGTCATTGTGGGTGGCCCGTGTCAGGCTTTGCAAGCAGTACATTTTAGCAGAGCTTTCCTGGAAGCTTGCCAAGTGTAATTAAAGAGCAGGTACCTCCAAACTATAGAACTCTAATAAAAACAATTATATGGTTTATAGTGTAGTGCGCATGCCAAAATCCGTATTTATGCAGCGGATCAGAATGGCACAAGAGAAACCATGAGGTCCAGCAGGTTCAAAGATCCACTCTGAAAATACCTTTCATAAATTCTGATCTGCACCATACACTGAAGGCTTCTCAGCCTCAGGAGTCACCAAGATACAGCTCAAACATTGCAATTGACTTACATGATTATTGGTGTCATTTCCAAAAATGCTTCAGAATAATGTGGCTATGAAGAAGGCACACTGTCTCAGTTATACTCACCCAATATCCATCCTCGCATAAACCCTGGAAAAGCATATTCCAGGCAGAAAACCTAAGGGGTGCTTTCTGAAATACAAAGTTATACCAACCTCCCAAATTAGTGATACTAGGCAGGCATGGCTATTGTTTTTGAATGGGCTTCACTGGAAGCCCTGCTCGTATGTACTTGCTTTCTACAAGCAGAAGCTCAAGTTGATTCTTTTTCTCCCACACTCTTGCCAGTCTTTCTGATCCTTCTTGCTCATGGTTGAGCTGTTATCTTGCTGTTCAGTCCCATGCACTGCTACAAATTGGGGACTGACTGGCTAAGCAACAGTTTTGCAGAAAAGGACTTGGACAGTGCAAGCAGCTGGGTGTAAGGCAGTAGTGTGCCCTTGCTGCTAAGATGGCTAACAGCAGGTTGGACTGCATTAGTAGGAGCAATGACAGTAGATCGAGGGAAGTAATATTTCCTCCTTCTTCAGCACTCTTGAGCAAGGGAGGATTTTGGAGTTTGCTCTGGGGAAGGCAGCTCCAAACAACTAGCCCCCTCCAACCCTCCTGCCCAGGTGGGGCTGGGGCTGGATCCTGTTGCTGGTGGCAGCTCCAGCTCCCCAACCGGGGCTGGATATCACCATTGGAGGTGGCTGCTGTCTGTATCCCCGCTAAGGCAGAAGCAGGCCCCAGCAAGGACTCAGGGCCACTGTGGCCGGGGCCCATTCTTGCCTCAGCAGGGAGGCAGAGATTGCTCAGTCAGGGGGAGGTATTGCTTCTGATAAACTCCCATGAGGCCACTTTTGAAGAATCACGTCCACCCTCCCTGGCTTCTTCCATTCCAGGAAGAATATGGACAAATAGGAGGCAGTCCAGCAGAGAGCAATGAAAATGATTAGGGGTCTTGAGCATATGACTTGTGAGAAGAGGCCAAGGGAACTGGGCATATTTAGTTTACAGATGAGACAGGTGAGGTGGGGGATTTGATAGAGGCCTTCAGTAACGTAAAGGGGGGTTCCTGGAAGGGTGGAGGTAGGTTGTTCTCAGTGGTGGCAGCTGACAGGACAAGGAGCCATGGTCTCATGTTGAAGTAGGGGGGGATAATAAGAAACAATTGTAGAATGTTTTAATTAGGATACTAGGTTGGATATTAGGAAACGCTTTTTCATTAGGAAAGTGGCAAAGTACTGCAATGAGTTACCTAGGGAGGTGGTAGAATCTCCATTCCTGCTGTTTTTTAAGATCCAGCTTGAGAAAGCCCTGGCTGGGGTGTTTTAGTTGTGGTTGGTCCTGCTATGAGCAGGGGGGCTCCCTTCTAACCCAGAATTTCTGTGGTTCTGTGATTTCATTTCTGGACTGGAAAGTCCATTATTTCCTGACCTGAGCTGTCCAGAGTTTATACAGTCCCAATCTACTTGTAATAGCCAAGTGGTCTAGTATCACTTAATAGTGGAGTTGTAGAATTGTATCAGAAGGCCTGATGTGCTCTCTTGCATGCTCTTATCTATTGAGAAGAGGTGAGCGTGTCTGATTTCCGGGGTGAAAAGTTCAGTGCACTGATCTGGCTTGATTTTCGGGAATACTGCAAAGCAATAGGAGCTGCAGCTGTGCAGCACCTCTGAATATTAGTCCCTGAGTTCTTTCGAACAACATGCTGTCTCAAGGACATTGTTGGACAGGTTTACTGTCCAAACAGTTTTACACATGGTCTTTCTTTTATTTGGTACTAATTTGCAAGCTAGGCAAAGAAGAAAATTAGTTTCTCTATCTCCTCTGAATTTTATTATTTACAGATTGTTTTAATACATAATTATGTTTTTTTGGCTGGCTCCTGAGATTCATCTATTAAAAATTGCCTTGTCTTTCACACAGAATCATAGGGTTGGAAGGGACCTCATGAGGTTATCTAGTCCAATCTTTGCTGCTTCCAGACTTCTCACTGGGAACATCGATTACAAAGACATTCATCAGCCTGTTTAGTCCAACCAAAACACCTGTTAGTGGCTGTAACCACAGATAATCTGTAATATCCTTCTTCAATTAAGTAGCAGTCTGTTTCCTACAGGAATATGAAGTTACTGCTGCTGCCTGAAATGTTCTCAGTGTGTCTTTTTCAGTAGATGGTTTTGATGGCACACACTCCATTCTCCTTCCTTATTCAGGAAAAACTACTAGTCCTTTCAAGAAAGTTAACTGAGGATTATGAGCCAAAATCTGGTCTCTCAGTAAATATATAGGGAATTTCCATAAAGAGCAGGGGAATGAATAATTGTGCAGAGCTGTTCTCCATCTGCTACTAAACCACATGAGTTACAGCAAATTACATGGATTCTAGATCCCCTTTTTTTGGGGTACAACCGCGTAGGTGTTCCATTGATCGCATGATGAAACAGTCAAACACTTTCAATATTATGATGAAAAGGAACTTGCATAGAACACTGGAAAAACAGAGTTGTTTTGAATTGAAGACTGAGTTTCCTTTACACGAACGCCCCTTTGCACCACCATACATTCATTTTAGGGCCCAACTGTAAATGTGAATCAATCTCTAAAAATTTAGGTTGGTTCTTTTCCAGCAAAATAATAATGATATGTGACCTTACATTAACTCAGGCTCATTTTTTAGTCTCTGTAAGAGAGAGAGGAGATTTTTCTTGCCAGAGTTTGCTTGCCATGAATGCATTATTTGCATTCCTGTAGTATCTAGGAGTCCAAGTCAAGGACCAGAATCTGCCCAAGATAGGCACTGTGGAAACACTGAGCAAAGAGATGGACCCTGCCCCAAAGAGCTTCTAATTTATCACAGCATTTCTTTGAATTCCAAATTTGAAAATAAAACTAACTTAACTGTGCAGTGCTGATTTCCAATGTAAAATATTTAGCGTGTTGATGACTGCAGCAGTTATCCTCTTAACTCAGTGTTGCAACAGCAGTATTTAGTCATTTCTTAGTGCATGGACATTCAGTGCTAAATTTATTTCAGCAAGTCTGAGAGCTTAGTATTCCTAAGATGAAGAGGGTAGAAGAATAAGAAATAAAATCAATTTTGGCCATTAAAAGCCAGTCCCACAACACTGTAATTAACATTGGTCCTCCACATGAGGTCACTGGGAGAAGAATTGAGTCTTACAGTGATGGTTCTGTATCTTGCATAATAAGTTCTCCTTTCATCACTTATCTTTTAAAAGTGCTTAAAGGAGCATTTATTTTCCCCCCATTCCGTAATTTCCCTCATCTTCAAAGTGCCTGACAAAGTGGGATTTTCTGCCATGAAAGCTCATGCAATAAATAAATTTGTTAGTCTTTAAGTGCCACAGGACTTCTTGTTTGTTTTACTGAACTAGACTAACATGGCTACCCCCTTTGGATCTTGGTACAAATGAGTTCCTTTAGGCTCCCTGGAAAATCCCAGCTTCATAGGACAAGACCAGATTGTGCCAATACTAATAATACAGGTGGTTAAATTTAACAAGCAAACAAGGAGTCCTGTGGCCCTTCAAGACTAACAAATATATTTATTGCATATAACATAATAAATATATTTGTTAGTCTTTAAGGGTGACAAGACTACTTGTTTGTTTGTTCTACTGGACTAGACTAACATGCTGCTCCTTTGGATCTTGGTTAAATTTAAGTGTTTCCCTCTCCCTCTCCTTTGCAAAACGTGGAAGACCCAAAAAGCAAGGGAACCACTACTTTTCTATTCTGTTGATGAATTGTGTACCTGCCTACTATTAATAGAAGTGGTTTCATTATCTTTTCAATCATTTTATTTTTAACAGACAAGATAAAATCTAAATGGAAATCTTTTCTGTACAGCATTAATAACAGAAGCATTGTAGCTTTGGGAGGCTCCTAAAAACCAGAAATGGAAACCAAACAGATGCAACCACGAAACTGATTAGCCTAATTTCATTGTTCAAAGGGGCTATAATACAGCAAAAGATAAAGACTACAAAGGTAGAACATGAATTAGATTGTAAAAATATTTTGATTTTTAATAATTTGTGGTGGTAACAAAATTAGAGACACTTGTTTCTAAAAAATCTATTACTTTTTAAACATTGTCTCTTCAATTATATATTTTTTCCTATGAACTGCAACTCTTCTGTAATCTCCGAGCATTAAGTGTATATCGTTAAGTGTCAACATTAAGTCAATGTTAAGTGTAAGTGTATCAGGTATAACAAGTTATAAATACTGTAATCATGTGTAAACAATACCATTCCCAGCTACACTACAAGCTGCACAAAGAAAGCATCATGTTCAGTATTTCTTTTCCAGATGCATTCTTTCTCAGCGCTGCCTCATCACAGTATACAGATGATGCGATCTGAAAGCATATTATTTTGGATGGGGGCCAGCCATCTGGGAATCCTTTACAAGTACCTGAAAGAGAACTAAAATTGGGCATATCGAGGTGAGCAGCTTCCAGATTCTACCTGAAAGCTCTCTAGGTGGCCTAAGGCCACTTGAATCTAATCCAAAATAGGCACCTGGCTCTGGGTTGGATGTCTGCCAATTTTATAGCATATTCCATCCCTGAATTATGGCGTCTGGACTCATTTCATGGCTTATTGTTGCATGTCTTTTTAAACTAATTCCTTACTGAAAGATGTTTGAAATCCAAAGCTTTCTTCAGTTTCCCACTTTATTTTGGAGCTGCAGACACTTGCCCTGTTACGCTCAGGGAAAACCTGGTAGAACAATTCACGATGCACAGCTTAACTCTTTATGAGTATGTGCGTTCAGTTGCTCTTCAGGGTTGGGGGGAGGGTTATAACTGTTTTGTTGCTGACAAACCCGTCAGGATACATTTTCTGTCAATTCAAAGATTTCATAAAGTGTCTGTTACACTAAACATTTAAGGCAACCATCTTTATAGATGTAAAGGGAGCAACTCAATTGTAATGGCTAAAACTTGCTTGTTCTGTTAACTAAAAAAAGTGACTTGTATATGCTAGCCCCTGAATTATCACAGTGCCTTTATTAAGGCTCAGGCTGTCGTATTTTAGTCAGATTACTCTAACCTATTGCTTATGGACTGCCCAGAATCTAAACTGTAACAGGACTTCAAGACTTCTGGCCTTTATGGAATACTTTGTCAGATACTTTGGTACTTATACACCAAAGCTTTGAATGAAAAAAGAGAGTGAGAGAGAGAAAGAGAGAGATCTAAGCCTAAAGTCACTATTTATTGCTCATAGAAATTTTTTAAAGTAAAATTTTAACTACATGTGCTACAGGTAAATACAGGAACTTTCCAGAGAGCCAAATTCCTTTCAAGTAAAGTATTCAAGTGGAAGACATTACTGATTTTCTTAACACTACAAGAGCAATTCAACTGGTACTATATTTGTTCTTCTTCCCTCTCATCAGATCCATTGGAAGGGGTTTGTATCTCCATGGTTTTGTCTCAATGGCATCAAAATGGGTAGTGTTTTACCAGTAATAATGCCTGCCAGATGCTTTGATTTTATGTGTCAATGTTGCATATCCTTAATTACATTAATAATACTTAGTGCAATGATGATCACAAAATGCAGCACATTTATAAAACTTTCTTTGAGGCTTATAGGCTCACTGTGGCTGTGCACATTGTATGATTAAAACAGACCAGAAAAGAATGAAGGGACCCATATTTATTGCAACATACAATAAAAGAAAATTTCCTTTGGATAGATTCTCTCACAGGTGGTGGTCTGAAACTGCTGAACAATGGGTAGATTCATTTGTTTTAAATATCGTATGTGTAAAGCTTTCAAGTAACACATACCAAAGCAAATTTTCTACAAAAGGTGAAAGAGTGTTAGAGTGGGAAATCTGTGCCCAATTTTGAGAACGTTACTTGCAATAGGTTGTCGGATAAAAGGACCCTACACTGAAATGAAGACATTTTTGTTGACTCATCCTCACAGCCAGAACAAGTGGACTCAATTAGTTCCCACCCCCAAGTATAAGAAGGCTTGGAGTGATTCAGAACAAACTAGAGACAATGGGGTACTTTAGGGAAAGTGATGCTAATAGCAAAATTCAGGAGGAACTTTAGCTGGAGACTTAGGTATTGTTTTTAAACTAAGAATAAAGGAAAACCCAAGAAGGACTGAACATACGAAACATTAGTCCAGTATAACAAGCAAGGAGTCCTGTGGCACTTAAAGACTAACAGATTTATTTATCACATGAGCTTTCATGGAAGAAAATCCCACTTGTGATAAATAAATTTGTTAATCTTTAAGTGCCACGAGTATCCTTGCTTGTTTTGCTGAACTAGAGTAACACAGCTGCCCCTTTGGAAATAATCTAATATGTGAGTATTGCTTTAAGACTAGAATGGGGACTCCACCCATTTACTAAGGGCAGGTCCACACAGCCCACGATTTTCAGTTATGGTCAAAGGGAGATACGCAAATTATCTAAAATAACGTGCATATCTTCCTCCAATTTTCCTATACTTAGAATGTCCACCAGGGTGAGTCAAAGGGGCCCTTCCTTTTGCTACTTATTGGAGTGGTCTTCAGGGATCAACCTCCCAATCGACTGATTCCAAAGGGACAGCCGTGAAAACTCACGCGATAAATAAATCTGTTAGTCTTTAAGTGCCACAGGACTCCTTGCTTCCAATCGACTGAGCAGGTCTTCACAGACCCAATCCGTCAATCAGGATGATAGCTATGGCTGTAGAGATTTTGCTGCGGTCAGTGGAGACTAGCCCTAAGGAGCATTAGTCAGTATTATTAATTTTAGCTAGCATCATCACAGTACCATGATATCCATGGAAATGCTGAAGCTAATGGTCTTGCCTGATCAGAATAAAGGGCTTTAGTCCACATGGTCTCCAATGTCCAAAGTCCCTTTTATGTCAAGGGAATGGAAGCTCTGTGCAGAGGAATTACAAGGATGCACCCATTTCCTTCATGTGTGTTGGGGCCAGAAGGTGGTGAAAAATCAAAAATAAAGGTCCTTATTATTTCTGAACTGGGAAATAGAGCCATGCAAAAGGAGAGGGAAGGTGAGGACATGGCCCCTTCTCAAAAAATCTGTGTCTTTCTGCATCCCAGGGAGGGAGGAAGCAGAAGGATGACTGGCAGCCAGCTGAGCTCCTCCAACCCCTCCAGCTGCCTCCTGCTCCTGCCTTTCCTTCTTTGATGCTGGAATAGTCCCATGTGCTGCCTCTGCCTCCACCCCAGACTCACCTCAGTGAGCAATTTGAAACCAGGCAGCCGTGCTGGGACACTAGCAGCTGGGAAGGAGACGCATCAGCTGTAGCCGTGAGGGGAGAAGGAATTCAGCTGGCAACTAGCTGCCCTGTTGCTTCCTCCCTCCTCAGACTGCAAGGGCATGAAGAGTGCCTGTGTCTTTGCTACTGGCCATCCCCACCAGAGATGCCTGGAGAAGTCTTGGGAGTGGGGAATGGGCTCACACGAACCCTTCATTCGTGTGCGTTCCATATGCCCCTCCAAAGGCAGTCACATTTACATTCTGTGTTAGTCTGCATACAGCAAAAACAATGAGTCCTGTGGCACCTGAAAAACTAACACATTTCTTTGGGCATAAGCTTTCATGAGCTGCAACCCACTTCATCAAATGCAACTGAACTCTTTGGTACTTTGAGACATCTCTAGTCATTGCACAACTGCCACCCACAAAAAGTGAGTTGTAAAACAGGAGGTACAATCAAATGACACAGGGACTCTACACTCATGAGTGTGCCGTTGCTGTAATAACAGGGATAAGTTAAAGGAAAGAATTGTATTTGTAATACTCCATGTGTGGCTGTAAGATGCCATCAACAATTAATATAAATATTGACTTTGTTATACTCCAATTATAATGGTCATGAGACCATTAGCCATGGTGTGCAGATGAGGTGATGCTCTTTAAAAATCTTTCACATACACACCACAGCACAGAGTAGCACAGAAGCCACCACATGATTGGAAGTATGTTTTTCTGACTGGCCCAATGTGATATATTCTCTCCCTCTTAAAACAGAGTGGAAATATTTTCTGCTGAACGGTCCAAACCATACAGGGTAGTCTCAGCAATTTAGAGAACCAGAATCACTACCGTGTGACTTCTGTGACCATGCAAAACCAGTCAAACGCATCACTTCATTTGCACACTATAGTTTCACAAACTTAATGGCTGACAGCAGGGAAAGAACTGACAACCATCCACCCAGACAGCTCAGGCGACACTTCACATACAGGATACACTCGAGTACACGCCACTGTACTAGGATGTCTACCTATCTAGGTTTCAGCCATTAGAGGGTGACAAACTCACACACTTGAGCAGATGTGAAATCCCATCTGGTGACCCTTGCACACTAATCTTTATGTTACACATTGTTGGTTGTTCTGTCTTTATTTTTAAGGCGCTCAACTTCATTTAACTTGTACAAGAGGCAGAAAACAAAAAATGTGATGGACGTATAAGAAAAAAATTCAAAAGTGAAATGGCTCTATGGAAAGATTAATAAATATTCAGCTGCAAGGGTGATTATGTAGAAGACCTTTTGTCCTTTTAATTGGCTGTCTTCCAACTTCAAACTCTCAAGCCTCAGGATGCTATTTGAAACCACTGTCTCAGCTTGTAGCATTTACTTCGTATGTCTTGTTTTCTTAGTTCTGCTGATAGATTCAGTCCTGGTTCAGCTTTGTAGGTTTTCATGCTGGTAGAAGATTGCTCTGATCATGGAAGCTCTATTTGCTTCATTTAAACATGGCACTAGAGTCTTCCCCATAACAAAGCAATTGAGGACTCAGTTTTGAAGATGGTCCAAATCTGGAACTCCTCTTGAAGTCAGCATGAAATTTGGCACATGCAATATGGCCAATCCCAAGCATTCAAAACTAATGAGGCAGACTCTCAAAATCGAGAGAGAGTTTGTTTTTAAATCTCAGGATTTTTTGAACCAAACAGCACCCTCCTCCCCCATGCACATACATTTGAGGTTCTTTTTATTTACCTCCTGATTTCTGAGCTTTTGACGTGTACTTGGGTCACATCATCAAGCTTATTTTTGCAATCATAAAAACCAGGAACTTTTTCTAATTTAAAGGAATCAAAACTGAAAGTCTCATGAAATAACATGACTCCAGGAGCTGGGTCTTTAAGAAGAACTCCAGATGTGAGATTTGCACATAGGAGTTAGCAATAGTGCATGTAACCAAATAGTCCAAGGACTATTAACCTCCTCTTGCTGCAATCAGACGACAGCTGTCGATATGAATAGGATTGTATAAATGAATGAAGAGGATGTAGTTGTTACGTAGCTTCCTTGTGCAAGAGAATTTTTGTGACTTACGTTTTGTTGACCCACCTGCCTGACTGCTCTCACCAGATGTTCATGGCAGGGCTGAGCATCATCTAACAGAAACCATAGGGTGGGCAGCCCTATCAATAAGAAGTAACCCTAATTCTAAATGAGTCATCATTCCTTGATGAGTTTTTGCCATAGTCTCTGCTGGTTTGACCTGGTACAGCCAACCTGAAGCTATGGTTCACCACCACTAGCATTTTCAATGCAATTCCAGTGGTTCACTGGAATTTTAGTCCTGCTCGAGCATTTGATGAATCAGTGGAACTGGGAGCAATATAAATTGGCAAATATTAGCCATGGATTGCAAAGAGCTTCAAAGGGAGATTCAATTCCATCCCAGGTATTGTATTGACTGCACCCCTAAACAATCTAGCATCTGCAAGCTAGCAGCTCCAGAGAGCAAAAAGCTTTCTGCTCCCTCTAATGGTGAAAAGGAAAAAGTGCTGCCGTAAGGAGCTGCATTTGCAGAGGCTGTCTACCCACACTTCCACTAGTGACACAGAGGAGGTCACCATAATAACTTGGGGTGGGGGATGCTCCCAAAGAGTCATGGAGAAGAGTAAGAGCTTGTAGCACAAGACATTATTAACTAATGCATCCATTTTGTGCTGTGATACACTGTAGTAAATAGCTAACAGAATCTCTCAACTGTGCTTGTGAAAATGAACAAATCAAAATTAAAGATGCAAGACCTTTGATTATTTTAATGGCTTGTTCAGTCCTCTTCCTTTGATATCAGTGGAAGTTTTACCATTGATTTCAGAGGTGAAGAGCTTAGGATTGTATTTACAAAAGCATCTAAGGCAAAGACCCATTGGAAAATCCCAGTCAAAAAAGCAGATTTCTCAGTCAGTTTCTGGCATCTTTGCACCATGCAAAAAGCACAAAACTGAGACATGCTGCAATTTGCAAAGACAGAATTATTTTGTCAGAGGGAAACTCCAGGCCAGAGCAGAGGTGCTAGGAGCCAAGGACACCATCCATTTCCTCCCAGTGCAGTGGGCCTGTTAGAGGAGGGAAAAGGTACCAAGACAGGTGGGATGTGGCAAAGCTCTGCTCTACCACAGCAATCCTGAAGTGCTTTAGGGACCATTCCTGGACTCAAAGACAAATTAAAGCTGCCTTAAATGGCATCTGAGCCAGAACTGGCCTCAGCGATCAAGGTGGAGCCTGCTATATGAGCCCCTTTCAGCCAACCTCAGTTATTTTCAAAACCTAGCAATCCACAATCACAAGTCAATGAGGATTTGCATGTAGCTTCTTTTCTTTCTGAGTCTCCTAGGAACCAGTAACATTATTTGTCAAGTTCTTTGATGTGCCGTGTGGGCAAAATTAATGAGCTCTGAATGGGTGCACTCTGTAAGTAAGAACATTGATTCCTTTTACCGCTAAGGAAATAATTGTCAATAACCATCTCAAAATTCTTTGAAACATCTATTTGAATCTCTTTATTGCTGGTATACATTTATACTTGTTACCGCCTTTGTACAGTGCCCTTAATATCAAAGACACTTGGTAATTTAGTTCTTTTTAAGTTTTCTCCTTTGGAATTGTAATCTGCAATTAGTTTACAACTCTTTATGTTAAACTTATAATTTTAATTCAAGCAAACCTAAAACTGCCTGGATAAATTATAATGTACTTAGAATAGTGATCTTTGTCCAAGACAAATAATGTCTGTTATTATCAACAGTGCCAATGTTAACTAGGAAGCTTTACAAATCAGCATGAAAATTTTTTAAAAAGAAAAACAAAAATCTCCAAAGGCAAGGGCGTTTGAGCACTCACTTAAATTAAATCTTCATGGTTGGATTTATTTCCATAAACATCCACTTGTAATTAACTACTGGGACCACTGGGCTTAATGATTTTAATAAATATTTTGCACACTCTTGAGAGAAATAAGTGGCTTCTGTGGTGGTTTGAGGTTTTCTTCAGTCTAATGAAATATAAATGAAGGGTAGAAATTAATAACTGAAAATAAATGGAAAGAAGTGATGGACATGTTTTCTCTCCCAGGGCCCCATCCAACACCCTGGAAACAGAGTTGATAGACGGATTGGTATTTGAACTGGATCCTAAGCATTATAACTAAGGGAATAACTCTGAAACTTTGAGCCAGCTCCTGAAGCAGCCTGTGAAATGGCAGGCCAAGCCAGTTGAAGACATACATTAGGGAAATCTGCATCTTACACAATAAAGAGGACACTAAGGCAACTCTCGTCATTGGGTGGAGGACTCAAGAGTACTGTATATTGGAGGCCTGACCAGTTGTCATCCTTCCTGGGGGACAAACATCAGGAGCTAGATGAAGTCTTAAGAACTAAGCCCTTTTTTGCTTGCAAATCCCTTTGAGAAAGCAAATACAGGGAACCCATCTACACTATCTAAGCGGAATTGTTAGGATCCATGATTAAGTAATTTATTTATTCAGTTGTAATAGCTAACCCTGAAATAGCCAACACTCTTTCTAGTTCCTTTATGTACAATAAATGTTTCTGAGGTACCTTAGGAAAATTCATCTATTGGTTGCAAAGTTTTTCTGAGCTACTGACTTAGGCAAAGATGCAAGCATTAGGTTAAAAGAGAACGAAACATTTCCATGTAGGAGACATTTTGGTGCTAGGACTTTTTCATATTATTACATACTACGAATCCATGCTGTCCATGACTGACATTCATTGCTGTGCGAAGAGCTAGCATAAGGTCTAAGGCACATTCATCTTCCACTTACATTATTATCCACTTATGCCAAACATTCAAAAATCAGAAATTCAGCCCTAAAAGTCAAAAGATTTTTTAAATACATTTTTCTGCTTTCAGCCTGTCAGAATCACGTTTTCAGGCTTTTCTCCACAACTGCAAGAACTAGAAACTTTTTAAAAATGCTATTGTTGAGTGAAGGAAAAGATTTTCACTTAATCACTTGACTTCAGTGGAGCCAGGATTTCCCCACCATTCTCTGTATAGCTCGACATCATCTCTGCGGTACATGAATGAGCCCCTAAAATTTGGATGGAAGGGCTGACATTGGAACTGACTGACTCCTATTAGATCATAAAAACTGATTTTTCTCATGTAGAGCATGAAATCAGTCTTCATGCAAAACAAATAACATCCCTAATAATTGTTAGAGATGCCAGCTCTAAATTTTGAGTATAAAGCTTAAAAGTCTCTGGAGGAAGTTTTATTTTGATGGGTTATTTTTTTCTTCTAAAACTGTCGAGTCTATTCCCATCAACAGAGTACTCAGGAGCTAAGAGTTTGTGAACAGTGTATTTCAGTCATTACATCTAAAGAAAACTAGCCTGGGTTCTATAATACAGGTTAATAAAAAAGAAATTGTAACTGCAAACAAGGCAAGCTATGCAGAAACATGTTGGACATTTCACAAATAAATCTTCAAAAATCAAAGCATATGAAAATATAGTCTCATGTGCTCAAGTGGAAAAATGTGGTCTCAAACCAAATGTTTATTTTTCAAATAAAAGAAAAAGAAGCAACCAGTCCATTTTATTCTAGTGTCTTCACTGTGGTCTAATTAATCAAATCAAAATGAATAAAAAATGGTGATCATTTGCCAAGTACAGGAAAACGATGTCTAATCCTGATGATTAAATAAACATCTTCCCCAAACAGACAGTCATTTCTAAAGAAAAAAAATCATTTCTAAAGAAAAAAGGTTTTCTTTTAGTTTGTTTTCTCCAGATTTAGAACTTTCTGAATTTTTTCCCACAACACGATGTTTTGGAAAGACTAAATATAAATTTAGTATTTAGAAAATGGCATTGTTACTTGTCAAGAATCAGGCCAGGGTCTCTGAAATTCTGTCTGCTTGAACCTCTGGGTTATCACAAATCAGCTTTTCTATGACTTTTTTTCCCCCAGCTAGGGCCCAGTCATGTGAGTAGTTTGTAGGACCAATAAACATGATGTTGTTGTGCCCTGCAAATACCTTTGATAGCATAGCTCTAAACACTCCTAGATGCAGGAATGCAAGACATTGGCATATCCATTAACATGAAATGAAATTCACCCCTTCACAGAGACCCAGCCCAAGGTTTGCATCCCATTTCTGTCCCATGTCAGTCTTCATAACAAGGGGGTGAATTTCACCCTTTTCGAATAAGCTGAATGTTTTCCATATCTCCTGTATGGGAATTGCAGTGACTGGCAACCTATCATTTAATGATCGCATGAGATTTGTGGGAGAATATCCCACGTTGTCAGATGCTTTGAAGAGGGAGAACTTACAGAATTGCAGTTCTGTAAGTTCTCCCTCTTCAAAGCATCTGACAAAGTGGGCTGTTCTCCCACGAAAGCTCATGCGATAAATAAATCTGTTAGTCTTTAAGTGCCACAAGACTCCTTGATTTTTTTGCTTTACTAGACTAATACAGCTGCCCCTTTGGAACTATCATTTAATATTATTTAGCAATTAATATTACAATCATTATTTATTATTGAGATAAGGTGGGTGAGGTAATATCTTTTATTCAACCTACTTCTGTTGGTGAGAAATACAAGCTTTTGAGATTATGCAGAGCTCTTCTTCATGCTTTCCTCTCTCACCACCAAGCTGATACACCTAAAAAAAGATTACCCCAACCACATTGTTCCACTAAGAGCCTGGGACCAACATGGCTACAATAACAGTTCATGTATTATTTCTTATTGGCATTTTGGTAGTACCTAGAGGTCTTCTCCAGGATAAAGATCATGTGGTGCTAAGCCTGGTACATGTATATAATGAAAAAATAAAACAGTTAACTGCACAGTCTTTCCCAAAAGAAAATTATTTGCTTCTTGATATTTGAAGGGGCTGTAATTAAAGCAACAGGTGGATTAAACTAAACATTTTCTGCAATCTGGCTGCTTAAATAACGCCTTACTTGTCTCAACATGCCAATAATCTTAGGAGTCTGTAAACATCTTATTAATTTTTGAGGTTAAAAAGAAAACACAAAAAGCAAACCCTTTACTAGACTCCAAGAGTTTTACCCAGACAAAAGCATTTTGCTGCTTCAGTGGTGTGCAAGGTCTTGAAAAATTGGCTTCACACCCAGCTGGCTGATTCAGCTTGAAATCCACCTGCCCACAGAGGCTTTTCAAAAAAAAAAAATGTTGGAGGCATGCAAAAGTGTTGAGTGGCTCCAGTCTCGCAGCAACAAAACTGTACAACATGTGTTAACTCCATCTTGTCCTGTGAATTTTTGTCAATGAGGGTTTAGTGGGCATAGAATATTAGGGTTGGAAGGGACCTCATGAGGTCATTTCACCCAGTCCCCTGCCAAAAGCAGGACCACTTCCACTAAATCATCCCAGCCCGTGCATAGAACCAAAAAAAAAAAAAAAAAAAAAACCCACATACCTCCTGGAGTAAGAGATTATTTACCACCCTTCATCCATAAAACAATCTAAAGCTCTTTGTTATTTTTATTCAATATTCATTACTGTTGTTCCCTTAGGACCTGACCAAAGCTCACTGACATCAGCAAGAATCTTTTTTTAACTTCAACGGTCATTGGAGTAGACTGTTCTATGTTTACCTTTTTCACTGTTATATATTTCCCAACTCTGACAATATACAAATTGATCTCTGTATTCCACTGTTGTGCCTCTAGGACTACTATGAGATCAGAGAGGCACCCATGGATATGCATTTTCCCACAGTAGTGCCATCCAGCAACGATCCATGAATAACATTAAGACATTGAGGAACACTGTCAGGAGGGCCCCTAAATCCACTGCTAATGGCTTGATCTTTTTCATATTAAATATAGTCAACATTCAAATACAATTCTGTGCTGGACACCTGAACGTATAATATGCAAATGGGGAGGAGATCTGATTTCTCTGGATGTGGTCAGGAGGAGAGGGATGTGGTAGTGGAAGATAACTGCTTGTTGCATTGTAGCCATGGGACTGGTAACCCTCACAAATCCATCTCTTTGAGCTCTTTAAGATCAGACTCAAAGTGGTTAAAGTGATAGGTCAAAAAGGACATCTTGGCAAGTTCTTCTGCAGTGACTTAGCCTCTTTAGCTAGCACATCCTCATTTTCAACTTAGGGACATCAGCATGGAACAGGGTAACCTACAAAACAAAAGTTCAGGTTCCAGTCTACAAGCTGATTTCTCCTTTTTCTCTAGTGATAAACAATCAGCTTCTGGTCACCTTCGATGTGGTGCATATCATCTTATTCCATGTCCAGTTCTTTTGATTCCACTGAAACTGTGTGTAGTTCTTTATTCTTCAGCATGATTTCTATCTCATTCTAGCCCACATGGAGGGTTTCCCTCCAAAGACTAAAAGAACCAAGAAACTTTTCATGAAACAATTTATTTAAAGATCAGCTGCTTCACTTCTAAGATTGTTGCTGCAGGACAGTAGTGGGTGGACCAGGGACCAAACCCAGACAGCCAGAGACTTTTTTAAAGAGACCCCAAAATCAATCTAATTTACTTCATCATCATCATCATCACCACTATTTTTATTTTCTCTGGACTATGACCCTACCTTTACCATGAAATTTTAACCATAACAAAAAAATGATTGACTACTCCCACTGTAGGATACAGTTACATCAAACAATAAAACAAAAAAGTCTGTTCTTACATATCCATATTATGTCAAATGTATAGTATTGCTTAGGTAGGCTCAAAATTTTCCTTTTAAATCATTAGAGTATATTCATCCCTACTCCCTGCTTGTGGGTTTTGTTTTTCAACAATTACAAAGCACATGAATTAAATTATCTACCAAATTTGACCATGGGCCTTTCAGAAGTTGTACATCTTCAAGATATGTGAATATAATTTGTACATCCTTTATGTAATGCTTCAAATGTGTATGATTATTAACCTTCTCTTTTGCTATACTAAAGGCAGATTTGAGCTAAAATAATGTCTAGATTTGTATAGTTTTTTAATTTTTTTAAAAAAAGAAGTCTGACTACATATATTTTTTTAAATCATCAATAATTTGATCACATCAAATTCCTTTGCTTGACCATTCTTAGCAATTTCCAACCTTTTTATGTTGGAGATCTCATTGCAATAGATTGTTAGATTGATGATCCCCTAACTCTGCCTAGATACCTTTTGCCAACTCTTGGTGCTCTAGATTTCATCTCAAGATCTGCAGATAACTTTGGAAGGTGCCACTTCTGAGGGAAATGGACTTAGCCTCCACCTGTGACTAGTCAGTTGGTGCGACAGAACGCCAACAAGCAGCTCACCCAATTATGAGAGCATCCAGGAGTGGGAAGGCTCCTACATGAGCACCTGAGTCAGGGAAAGGATCTGAAAAGTGGCTTGCCTCACCAGATGGTGAAAGACCTCGCTGGGGATATTTGCGGTATATGCTTGGGCAGAGGCATTAGCAGGGCCGTCTTTGGGAGGGCCAAGAGGATGATCGCCCCAGGCTCCACGGTTCCACGGGCCCTGCGCTGTCCTGCTGTGAGCAGGGCAGTACAGGGCCCTCACCACTGCCCCCCCATAGCTGTGCTGCCCCCCGTCCCTCTGTCTTTGGCACAGAGCCGAGGGCAGCAGGGAAGGGAGGGCAGGAGGGCAGAACCTGGCCTCTGCTCTGGACAGGCCCACCCTGTCCCCAGAACGGGGAACGGCCAGACCATGGGTGGAGCAGCCACCCCCAGAGACGGGGTGCAAGAGTGGAGCCCAACCCATGGGCTGACCCTCTCCACCCATGGGTGGAGAGCAACTGGTTCAGAGGAGGGGTGGGAGCATGGGCTCCGGTTTCTGGGCTGGCTCACCCTGTCTGCCCAGCATGGGGAGGGAAGGAGTGGACCCCCCCACAAACCGATTGGCCCCAGGCCACGCAACCACCTAGGGACAGCCCTGGGCATTAGGAATGATTGGCCCAAGTAGCAGGACCTGGTTTAACTGTCTTGACTGATATCCAGCTGTATTTGAACAGTAAGCACATCTCCTGCACCAGAAAATGAAACAGTGGCAGTGGTGACAATATCAATGACACATTGACCGGTGAGTTGACTTACCACCTTGCATGAGAGTGGGGAAAATGAGGCGGAGGCAGGCTGGAGAGGAGGCTTAGTTACAGAAGAGCAATAGGAATAGGGGGGAATTTTCACTTATTTCAATGGAAACTGTGTGCACCAAAATGTAGTGCTTATTGTGGAACGGCCTGATGTTCCTGCTGTTTCAGGAAGATGTAGACCTGGTCAAAAGATTGGAGGGTGAATCTTGAAATTCTGGAATATTTTCTCTGGTTTTATCTTCATTTTTCATCAAAACTTGAAATACTGATGATATTTCAATCAAGTTTCTGAAGTTTGAAAGACGCCAACCATAACCATGAGGGCTGTTTCAAAGAATGCATCAATCAATTGCTCTTCAAGTCCTCTGAAGGTAGGACAAAAGTAATGGACTTAGTCTGCACCAGGGGCAATGTAGGTTAGGTATCAGGAAACCTTTTCTAACTATAAGGATAGTTAAGTACTAACAAGGAAGGCTTCCAGGTGAATTTGTGAAATCTCCATCACTGGAGGTTTCTAAGAATCAATTAGACAAGCATCTGTCAGGGTTAGTCAAGATATGGCTGGTTCTGCCCCAGCATGGGGGACTGGGCTTGATGACCTTTCAAGGTTCATTCTAGCCCTACATTTCTATGATTGTATAATTGATTGAAAAAAACAGGGAAATATTTCAAGACAATTATGTCAAAATTGTTTTCCCTTTTTTCCCCAATCAACATTAAAAAATGCAATGAAAAAGGCTGCTGGAAAGTTGTAATTTGAGCAAACTCCAGCCAGTTAGATTCTGGCCGAACTAACTGTCTGTTCAATACTTAGCAATTTTTTAAATCACAATAAAGAAAAAAATTAAGATAGTTATACATTTATAGTAAAGGAACACAATGGAAGCAGCAGCTATGCTTGGCCACACATCTCTTAATTTAATTTCCTATATTATTATAATGAGCCATCATTTTTGAGACTTGCTTTTGCTGCATGGGAAAACTCATCTCTGAAACACAAATCATGATTAAAATTCTTTTAAGACACTGGAGGAAAACAGCAGCCCATTAGCTACATATGCTATTATCAACTTTTTCCTTAGATTTTTTCAGAACAGATAGAGGGGTATAAACTGCTAATTAAATTACATATTAAATTAACCAAAGTTTTGACACAATACAGTACACTGGAATTTCCTACAATAAGCTCCTGGCATTACTCAAGGTTAATAAATAATACCACAGCAGTCCCACATGGCACACACATTGTCCCACTAGGCAGGAAAAGAATGCAAGACACATTCTGCTATTCAAACTGAGGTTTTTACATGTTTAGATTTTTGGGTGGGCAATAAAAAAGGAGAAAAGGAAAATGATCAGTCTTTCACCAAACAGTCTGATATAACATAATAGCAGTGAAGAGTCTTTTCCCACTCCTCTTTGCCCCTTAACCCATATTAGAAGACAAACAGCCTTTCATGCACTCCATTTCCACCCTGTCACTCTCCAAGCCACATTTCAACTCTTCCTTGCTTTAGGCACCACGTGCGATCCACATATTCCATTAGGACACTAAACAAAATTATCTTTGCTGGGAAAATAATAGCAGAAAGCCAGACTCTCATAGCCCATTCTCACACAGGAGAAGCCTCAAACAGTTAGAAAATGCAGCACAATAAATACCTTTTACTTAAAATAACATCTCTAGGAAGAGTAGTCTGTTCCTGCCTCCACTGGGGTATTGTTCTCTGCTTTTTGGTAAATGGCACACTGCCTCCTTTTACCCTAATAAAACCATAAAAGGAAATCTAAAATGATGTCTCATTTTCCATTAAAATCCCCCTGAAATGACTGGAGATAAATTCAAAGGATTTTTTTTTAAAGCCCCATAAGAGGCATAGTCAGAAAAAGAATTGATACAGTGTAATATTCTTATTGTGACATTAAAACAATAGCAGGAAACCTAACAGGTCTTACTACACAGTCCACAGCCTGCTTCATTCCAGTGGAACTCACATATAAACACAATCACTCCATGAATTAGTCTTCACTAATCTTGTAGCTATGTCAGGCAGACATACGGCACAATGGTTAGCTTGCAACCTCTTCGGCATTTGAAAAAGCCTCTGTGAAACTCAGTAGGTCACTTTCCCATACTCATCTTACCAGTGGTTCTTCCCCACAAGTCAATTCCAGGGTTTTAGGAGATATCTCTTGGAATGAAAAAAGGGTGGCAGCATGACACTGTTCCCTCATACATCACTTTTATTTGGGTGTTGGTGAGAGAGGTGAATTGCTGAACAGGAAAGGTATCACTCACTGTATCTATAGCCCACATATTTGGCATGATGAAGAAACCCTTAGCAATTCACTTCCCATTCTGTGAGCCACACAGTACATTTATTTGGCAACGTGGACTAGCAACGTCTATTCAATTTTGTCTCTAATTATTATTTAATGTTTCCGTTGGATGACTAGTGTGATTCATGGTGCACATGGAGCCTGCTGTAGGGCTGAGGATCCATATCTTGCTGTCAGATGAGAGAAATACACCAACAAGCCCTTGGAGGTGGGGTGGGGGCATAATTACAGCTGAATCTGTAGGAACTTTTCTGCCGAGCATCTCCATGTTGTGGTACCCCCTAAAGTCAAGTTCTGGGGTGAGCTGTAGCCTATAGAGTAGGACTTCAAAGCAGGATGGCGCTGGGAGAGAGCGCAGAAGTACAGGGATATGTATAGAGTCATGACAAGCTACTAGTCTGGGGACTGAACATTCAGTCCCCTGTGAAAATCCTTTCCTCAGAGCTCCTTCTCAGGAGTTTTCTCCCAAAAGTGTCCTGTGCTCCTTAACTGACACTCAAAGATACCTCTAACATCAGCTATTTCCGCGCAAAGTCAACTCACAGAACAGTGCAGTAAAACTTGATCTCAGCGAGGCAGTAACCATTGCCACAGGAGGGAATGTATAGTTTATGGATGTGTATTTTTTTAAACACCTAGGGTATGTGTGATTTTGATGTTCAGTTTCTATTGAGGGACATTTAAAAATCACTGCTTAGCACAGAGGCCCCTCTCAGCTTTGAAGCAAAGCGAGGGAGGGAAAAAAAACCTACAAATGCAGGTCTAAGCGAATTATGACATGCATGAGAAGGCAGCCAGCAACTCTCTAGTAGAGCCTGTCACCCCCTGATGTCGAGGTTCAGAGCAAGTTGACTGCTGAAGGAAGCAGGGCCAAGAAAAGAAAGAGATAATGTTTTACTTTTTCGTGCATGTGGTCTGGCTAAAGCAACAGCCTCACAGAAGGAACACAATCTATTTTCTGAAGACCTGACTTGCTGTTTACATGTTCTATATGATCTTTAGGGAGTTGCGTGGTCATATTATTACACCATTCACAATTTGGGGGCCCATCAACATGTAAATTCTTTTTTAAGTTGGCCCAGGTTTTCCTGTAGATCTTTGACTTGTATGGACTTGTTCTTTGTTGTTTTGCTTGGTGAGCAAAAGCATGACAGAATTTCATAGGGAAACTTAAGACGGTCTCAAGAATCTTTGGTTTCAAAGCTGTTGGTGGGGCAGTTCCCTCAGACTTTTGGGTGGCTCCATTCTCAGAGCCCTCCTGTAGAGGACACCCCTATGGTATGTGGCTGGCTGCTTCAGTAGGCCAGTAGAAGGTGATTTGTTTTTCTTACAGGAGACAAATAAAGATTTTATTAAAGAAAATAGCAGTGCAGGAACTGGGTCCTGTTCTTTACAGCTGTGAAGATTAGAGAAAAGGAGACATCCATTTAACCTGTTCTGTTCCAAAAGAAAACTAACACTGAGTAAGGCATGTACATCACAGGAATTCTCTTATCGTTTATTGATATGTACTCCCCTTTTATAACCCCATATGCTCTCTATTCATCTATCACCATTCATGTTATTATTCTCATGATTTATTGTGTAGTCCTATGCAGTGTTCCCTCTAATTTTTTATAGGCTGTGTGTGCAAAAACTTTCTTTTGTGCAAATTTTTGGAACCAGTGTTCAAATTTGTGCGCACTCCAGTGAGTGTGGCCAAACTTGTGATTGCAATGCAGTAAGTGTGTATGATGAAAATAATGTCTAAATTTTATTTTGATATGGTGATGGAAATGATTTTATAAATTATAAAACCTTATTTGAAACATGCTACTTGAAATTGCCTTCTTAAAGTAGCATAAAAATATTAGCGCTGTTGAATTTTTTGGTGCGTGCTTGATTTTGTTGTGTGCACGGGTTTCACAACGAGTGTGTGCATGCACACGCGCACAGCTTAGAGGGAACATGGGTCCTATGCATTATTTTACTCCCATTCAACCCTGCACTGAATACAGAACTATTAATTTCCTCATGAGCTTTTGTAAAATCTTTTTAGTTGGTAAAATTGTCGGCTACTTTTGGGTGCCCAATTTGAGAAGCTGAGGGCCTGATTTTTCAGAGTCCTTAGCACTTTAATATTGACAGAGCAGAGCACCCATTGACTTCAGCTGTAGTTGTGAATACTCAGTATTTCTGGAAATCATATCCCAGGTGTCTCTGACTGGTACCCAGAAAATAACTCATGCACAATTAGGGTGTGCCTACACGGCATTTTGGAGTTGGGCTGACAGACTTGAGCCTGCGGGGCTCATAGCCACAGTATTTTGAGGTCAGAGCTCTGGATGGAGCCCAGACACTGAGGTCTAGGGAAAGGTGTGGCGTTCAGACCCTGCACTCTAGCTTGAGCTGCAGTTTCAAAGCACTGTCTCAAAGCTGTTTTTAGAGCAGCAGTGAAAGCCCCACAAACCCAGTTCTATCAGCTTAGGCTGGGAGGTCACCGCTGCAAACTCCAAAACTTTCTATAGACATACCTTAAGTGGCTATCCATGGAAAGTTTGATTTAAGAACTCTGCCTTAGAGACAGGAATCGAAACCAGTTCTCCAAGGCAGCCTTCAGCTCCCTTACCCATGAGACAGTCCTTCCTTTTTTTGCAGCCCCTGCCTCCTTAACTACACACTTTCCAAATTCTGGAAGAATGAGGCAGAGCTCCTACAGACACCAGCCACATTTACTACTGAGCCCTGATTTTTTTTTCCCCAGTGCACAATCTGTGCACAGATTGAAGCAGACATCCTATGAAAAAATGTCCCTTCCTTAACCTGCTCCTGCCCATCTTCCCTCCCACTATCTCCTATCCTCCATCACTCTTGGCTCTGTTGCTCCCACTCCACCCACCCACAAACGGTGTTCCTACCCCACTTCTGTCTTTGGCTGTCTTCTGCCCCACCGACAGACAGAGCACTAGAGCACAAGAGAAATACTCTCCCTTTTCTCATTTTCTGTACTTTGTACCACAATGACCCTCAGCTACCACCCCTGAAGCCCAGAGGTAGATCATACTCAGTCACTTTGTGGGAACCGACCAGTCAGCATATAAAAGTTGTGAGGGGCTGGAGCATGCTCAGTGCAGATGGAATTATTGAGAATTTAGCTCCCAAGTCTCTCCTGAGGACAAGTAAACTGTGATTTTTCAGAGCTTTGTAACTTGGCCAAATTTGGGTGAATTTTCACAAAGATAGCAAAAGTTAAATCCCTGAAACCAGGGTAACCTCCTCCCCACCAAATTTCAAGTTCCAGTTCAAAAATATAGAGGAGTTAGTGATTCACAATAAAGATGGGTGTTATCACTTTAAAAAAAAATTGGGCAATTTTTCCCCCTAATCTTACCCTCAGAAATGGCTCGAGCATTTTAGCTGTAACTTTCCAAGAACAGTCAGCCTGAGACAGATATTTGGCATGGAGAATTTTGACCCAAATGTTTTAACAAAGTTATAAATAACTAAAACCAGGGTCATAAGTAAAAGTCTCAAGCAGCCTTAACTGTCTGTGTCATTACCTGTGTTGCCAACAATAATCCATGCCAGCCAGGTCTAGCTTCCTAGCATTGGACCTTCACGCACGGCTCATTGAAATCAATAAAAAGACCCAATCTTCCTTCAGCATCACCAGAGATGTGTATTGGTGAGACAGCTTCAGCCAGTCTTGAAACTGCTGCAAAAACCAAAGGGGAACAGGCTTCCAATATATAAAACAGCATGTTTTCTTCCTTAAACATTAATTAGCACTGCAGATTGTAAAGCTAGGCTTACCCAGCAGGGTGAGCTATGGGTGGCCCTCAGATCATCAAGAGGATATAAAGGTTTAAAATAGCACCCTCAAGGTTGGGAACATCACTCAGCCTGATACCATCTCCCAAGTTGTTTTTCAGCCTGCTGTAAAGCGAGGCCGAATACCACTAACTGAAAAAAGAACAGTCTGGTGTTGGCATGCCAGGTCTTCGGCTGGCACGTTTGTCCCACGAGAGGTCATATTGTGCTCTAACAGGGCACGGTTCTGCAGAAGCTATCAGAGAAGGGGCCCATATGCTGTAGTGGCGTTTTAGTGATATGTAAATCCCAGGGCTTTCATGCTGTCAACTGAAGCTTACTTAATACAGTGTGTGTGTGTGTGTGTGTGCGGCATGTAAAATTGTCTTCCCAATGCTCTAGGGCCAAGGCTTTGCAGCAAGGACTGGAAAAAGCAAAATAATGGTCCTGTCAATTTTTAATTCATCCTTTCAATAAAAATATGATGCATGTGATCTCCAGGTGTATGTGTGCGTCTGTGTGTCGAGGCAGGCAGAAGGGAGAACTGATATGGGGACTATAATCCTCTATCAGTTTTCCCTGCTGGAAAGGCTGTATGGAGGTATGGTGAGCTCAGAGATGGTTGAATACGCTGCCTTTCTGACTGGAATGTTAATGCCAATAAGGCGATAACAGCGGAGGTGAAGTGTCCAAAATGCCCTGCTAGTGTTCTGTTAATGGCACACACCGAGAAGTAGAAGAAAAGCCAGAAAATAGTTTTTCAGCAAGATTGCACCGGACCACTAATTTATTTCTTACAATCTGGAGCCCTGATGCACAACAACCAGTTTTCAATACATCACAGTTAGGCTTTGATGCTTATTGTACATTGCTGGGAACTGCCAAAGAAAGGAAAACACATATGACTTGTGTTTTTCTGCTGCAGTATGTGTGTGGCTGGCCGGGTCTATAGCAGTGCAGTGGGGTGGTCATCTGCTGATTCTCTTTCAATGCGCCAGAGTGGGTGGGGGAAAAAAGGCCAGAAAGAAGAATTATAACAGCCTCTCATTTTTCATTTGTGATCTTGTCTTCAGTACGCTTTGCCTGTTTAGTTGTTTATTTAAAATTCTGTTATGTTTATCATTATAGGTCCTTGGATATAACCCATAGAATCAATGAATTCTGAATGAGGCCCATGTTTTTTGTATTCTCCCTTGAGCATCCTTTGCTTCTCTTCAATATTGCATCATCTGTCTGAATAGCTTCTGTGTGATGGTGCTGTAAACGCTACAGGCTCTATTATGGCTTTAAGACATTGATTTGTATTCAAGTAAGTATGGAGTTAAATAGCTCAAGAGTGTACAATTTTCACTCGTACTTCACTGTCTAGGTTGAGGGTGGGGCAAGTTGCCAAGCTTTCTCCACACCCCACATTGCCTGCTTTGAGGAAGTACCATATGTAGGGAGGTGAACACAAACACTTCAATTGGCATTGGCCCTGTGGGAGGTCCTTTGTGCCACTTTTGGATTGCACTGTGCCCAAGCGTACTCTGGCCTCACATGAAGCTCCAGGATTTAATAATAATTCTGCATAGTAACAGTCCTCCGCAGGTCCTACTAAATGGGACAGAGGGAAACAGGGCACTGGTCCTGGACTGTGACTGCATATCCCAGCCACGGTCCGACTGTCACAGTATTACCATTCCCCCAATGTTAAAAATGCACAAGTCAAGCACTCAAATATCATGAAATTTGATTTAAAAATCATGACATTTTAAAAAATGCCCATGAAGAGTCTTTTTATTTGCCTGATGGTGCTTAAACTTCTTGGTGCACTTGGGTGACATTTTCAACTTTTCCCTCAGAACTATGGAAACTAGAAGCGAGACAGTTCCCAACCCCTAGCCCCCCTGCTGCTGGCTGGGAGTCAGGCTCCAGTCACCTGCCTCCCACCTAGTCCCAGCACACAGCCAGGAGCTGGGCTGCGGTGCATTTCTCCTGCCCGATCCAGTGCATGGCTGGGAACTGGGCTGCACTTGCCCTCCTCCCCACCAAGTCTTAGCACACAGCTGAGAGCCTCACTCTGGCCAGGTCAGGCATCCAGCTGGGAGGAAAAGCCATGCTGCAGCTGCCACCTCCCAGCCGGTCCCAGTGTGGACCAAACTGTGGAGTATTTCTCCTGCCCAGCTCCAGCGCAAAGCCAAGAGCCAGGCTGCAACTCCCTGCCTCCAGCAGCCTGCAGCCAGGTCGGGCAGACAGCCAGGAGGGGGAGCCTGGAGAGGGACCCCTGGCTGCACACAGCCAGGAGATGGGCTGCAGCCACATGCCTGCAGCCTGGTCAGATACACAGATACATACCTGCCAGCCTCCTGCAAACACCCTCTTCCCATCTGGTTCTGCATTGCACCCTCCCACGTCATACCCAGTGCCTGCCCCCAGCAATCCCAGCAAACAGAACACACCATATCTGAGGAGCAGCAAACTCTCAAAATTACCCACATATAATAGACATAATCTGTAACCTATTTCCATTTTAAAAAAAAAATAACAATTTAACTTTTATTTAAATTTTTAAATATCTTTTGCACTAAATAAATATTTACTTTTAAGTATGTAGCAATCTATAGTTCTTAATGGTGTACTTTGTATACAAGTCAATCAACACCTTTTATGAATTGGTAGACTGGTGGCCCTTCAGGTCATTAAAATTGTATTTGTGGCCCTCGAGCAAGAAGATTGGGAACCACTGCACTAATGTTTGTTTAAGTGAAAGCTGAATTGACTACGCTGGTAGCTAGGGCTTTAAGAGAAACACCAAATATCACACCACTTGGTAACAATTGACTTGGCTCTGTAAAATTGAGGTGACTGAATTCAGGGAATGCGTGATAGGGAGGTCATGTGACTGCTGACAGCAAATCATATCTGCTATACAGTAATTATGGAGAGCCTAAACTTCAGTAGTGAGAGGCCAAACATCAGAGTAGGGCCTGGGAGGAGACTTCACATTAAATAGACAGTACTTAGTCTTAGGATGTGCCATTTCTCCTTCGTAGCTCGTATAAAGTATCCAAAGTATTCTGTATTATTTTGGGGATTTGTATCTGCTGTTGATCTACAAACTTACCCTCAGGAACCTGAGCACATGAACTTTATTTGGAGTGTTCCACCTGCTGAAGCTGCACATTACATATGGAATTAATCAATTTGTTATAGGCTAATTATCTCTTTAGCATGTTATCTCATCAGTTAATATATTTTTATTCAACAACCATGTTTCTCATAGCTCTAGAACACTGTGCAACTACTCAGGGCAGTGGGGTCTTAGAAACCAGTCACTTAATCTCCTTAACAGCATGCCCTAAAAAGAATCTCCTGAGCAGGATGTGCAACTGAGTTAGTTCAACAGAAAAGTGTTCAAAAGGAAGGATTCAGTATTGATTCAGTATTTAGAGTTAGCCTGGCAGAATAAAAGAAGGGACTAAATTGAATGCCCTATTCATGAAAATGCAGTTCTGTAACTTAGCTCAAAATGTTTCATTGATGTAGAACATGCCCCCAAACAACATACTTTTTGCAGACTTCATACATACTAAATCTTGTTTCTGCTATGTTCATTTTTGTCGCCCCAGCAAGTGTGCATGACAAAAGACTATGCAGCTCCTGCCCTAAAACAGGTGTTTAGCACAAGTAATTTACAACTTTCAGTCCAGACTATTTAGCCAGTTTGAGAGACGACAGAGGCAAAAAAGCATTCTGCATTTTAGAGGTGTTTTGCAATAAGGCCAGTTATGGCTGCCTGAAGATTTTTTTCAGAATGTATGACGAGATTGCACTTGAAGAGCTTTTCTGCTGCAGATGTTGCTGTCCCAAGGGAGTGAGAATATGTCAAGAATTCTATTAACCTCCGATGTTATTACGTGACATGCTTTCAAAATGCATCTCTCTCAGTCAATCTACAACTGTTGAGAAGCAGGAGATAAGAAGGATTAATTTAGTTAGGAGCAGATCTAACTTACACATCTGCCTCCTACTTTGCAATACTTTGCTCAGCTACGCACAGCTTGAAATTTTTACTACCTGAAAAGAACTGCATTGCCCAACATTTTCAACATGCATTAGATTTATACAACCAACCAAATTTCCTGCCATTACAATGATTCAGTAAAGCAAACCACTTAAATAAGAAATTATGGGTATAGGCATAAGGATAAAAAGAGCTTGTTTGTTAATAGTAGGCTTGCTTCTGCAACCCTTATTGACATTGAGCATTGAGTGAGAAAGTATGAGTAAGGGTTGCAGAAGTTGTGCCCGTGTGATTTTGTCATTTAACATCAGCGATTGGTATCTAATCTGTGTCTGCACAACGTGTGCAGGTTAAAAGAGATAACAGCAGAAGCACGTGGAATACAGTGTCTCCCTTCTGAGATGTTAGGATGCATTGGAAGTAGGATAAAAGAATAGCATGGAATGATGTACTTATAGACTAAATTTGACAAAAAATAAAATCCAGTTATATAGGTCTCTGTGCTCTTGGATCCCAGACTGTAGACTGTGATGTAAGCCCAAGCAAAAGGATATTTATGAATGGCAAGGGACTAAGAAGCATAGATGCACACACCTGTTTTTTTTGGTCTAGTGGCCACAACTTTATTTAACAAATAAACTTACACAGGATAACTACCAAAAGCAACCTGTCCTTGAGACAGCAAGCAGGCATGCAACACTTGTCCTGGGCTGTCGTTTTTTTCATCTTTAACTGAGCGGATCCTATAACATTGCTGGCTTTGGTATATGTTCCATTATCTTAAAATCCTTCTGAGAAAGGTGTGTAGAAGCTAAAAGCATACATTAGACTGCCATCCAAAATCACCTCACTGGTCATACAATGTGAACAAGTATATGCAAAAGTGTGTTAGTGCTGAGACAATTTTAGAAACACAAAGAAAGCATTGAGAGGCTGATATATGTTAAGAAGACACATACTTCTTATCAGGATCTATACCCCAAATTGAAAAACTTAAATATTAATGGCTCAAATCTGATTTGTTTAATTCAAACTTCAGTTTTCAGTAGAACATAGTCAATTTTTCCCCATTCTGAGTTACAAGACCCCCTCCTGCAACGTTTGAATGGTTGGCTATGATACATTTTCCTTCAACACATTCACTTGACTCATTTAAAAATACTTTCTCACCCATTCTCCCTTGACTCATCTAAAATACTTCCTCACCCCATGATTTTGCTTTCCTGCACAGTTCAGTCTAAGTTCTGCTACATGGGTGATTACAAACTAGAAGTGCTATGTGGTTATAAGAATTAGCTTATGTCATAAATCAGCAACAGTGATAGAGAATGTTGACAAGTATGATTTATAAGTTTTCAACATTGAGTCCCATTTAGATGTGCTCTGATTGTTCCACAATTATCCCTCAGAGAAAATATGGAGAACATTTATAACCAGGGCATTCTGGGTTCCTTCAGAGAACAATGCTAATCATAACTGTTAGAGTAAAGGAGTTGTTCTTATTACTAAGTAAGCACTGGCATGCAAACTTTTTTCTTTTTCTGCAGCCATCTGTTAATCAAATATTTACTACTTAATATTGATATGGAAATAAACCAACAGTCTGATTAAGCCCCAGACAATTCTTAGAGAAGAACAATGATAAAATACTTTACAATTATGTCAGTGTTTCCATTTTAAGACCATTTTCCACTGGACTGTAATGCCATAAAATAGAACTCTGGGCCAAACTTTGGCCTACTGAGATTGAATGTTTTAAATACATCATGTATCTACACAATTGTATTTTACTCTCTATCGGTAACTAATATATACTCCTTAACCTTGATTCTAGAAAGGTTTATGCACCTGCTTAACATACATAGGGTTTCTGGAGGTGGGATCAGGGCCCTGATTGTCTGAATACACATGTTTATGTATAAGCCTAATGGTTTCAAGAAAGCGTTCTGAATTTTTTTGCTCATGTGTTTGTTCACATGAGATATTTTAAAGCTGCATTGCAATTTCTTATTTATGGCATTCTAAATATAGCTATATTCCTATCCCGTGTGCACTGGTACTTATACACAGCACAAATCCTATTCATAGATATGTACACATGCAGGCGCACACTTCATATAACCATATAACAGTTATACAGAGACAAATACACAAAACCGTCAGAGATAATAGGAAACAGAAAAAGAAAAATGGAAAAATCCACATAGCTACAGAACTCCTTGGAATCCATATTTTTCAAATTAGATACATAATATATGAATAACAAAACTGAAGTTCAGAAGAAACAGAGGAGGGGAAAGGAAGCAGAGTAGATGAAAGAGGTGAGAAAAGATAATAAAGAATAAATATTTGAAATCTATAGCACTCTGCATGTCATTATACAATATCATTTCTCTTCCCCCACTTCCCAAATGAAATATTAACGCCAAAATCTCCTCTTGAAATATTGTGAGACCGTCATTCAGTCAGCATTTCAGCTCCCCAGAACAAGTTGTTTGGACTTGGATTCCACCTTATATTGAATGTGTGTCTTGTCAGCATGTTGCCAATAAAGTCCACTTCTTGTTTGACTGGTAGACTTTTTTTATTTCAGTGAGAACATGTTAGAGCATCAAAGAGGCAGAAAGGTATTGCCCACCCCAACATACTGTTTCTGCTATTGAAGTACTTGTTCTGATATGGCCGGTAGGAATTATTTGCTTGACATCTCCAGCATCACTTATCCTCACAGCTGTTTGTGATCCTTTCCATAAAGGTTGGATGCCCCTGGATGGTACATCCACTCAATGATATAACAGGCAGGGAATTCGTTTAATTTGGATGCTCTAAAGTTGTCATCTCTTGCTTTTAAATAGCTGGCATTCCCCAGTCTGTCTTCAGAAAGACTATGTACAGGGTATAGACCTAGTCCTACTGCTAGATCCATTCTAGTGGACCCTCATGGATTCCTATGCATGCCCTGTGATGATGATCGGCATCTGTGCAGGGGGCTACTTGTGCAGATCCCATTGCAGGGAGAGCACATGGGACGTGGATGTCCAAAGGAGAAGCACAGCAAAAAAAAAAAAAAAAAGTTTTGGAACCTCTGCACTAAGGCTTTTCACTGGCTGGGATTTATCTCATCACTCATTGTAACCGGTGACCTCTGCAGAAGTTCAGGGTCATGAGAATTTTAAGCAGGAACAAGAGCTGAGTTCAGCTTCTACAATGTTGTCAAACAGTTGGTGTTGGCTATGGCCTCAAATGGGCAGCCAAGCGCAACTCCAGGGAACTCCTTCATAAAGCCTCTCTGTGGCAGACAGGTGGCAGCTGCAAGGCAAAGGCCCGTCCCTTGGAGAGAAATAGACCTCATGGAAGCATATATTTAAAAATTTTAAGTGTCTTTTTTCTCTGCCTTCGCTGACTCTGAGTCAACAGCTGCTTGAACCAAGCTCTTGCATTCAAAACTCTTAACACCCTTCTCATAATAACAAATGCATTACGGAAGATTAGGAGAGTGCCTCTCCAGGGAAATGGAGCCTACTCTAAAGGTGCCAAAACCCACAGGTATTAGTAAAAAGAGAGATGATTTGTGATGGGTGACTGCTTGGTTCTCACTCTCTTTTAACCCTCTGTGTTAATAATGAATTTGTTACAGGAGACCGGTCCTCCTCTCAGCTGTCAGAGCAAATCACACTTTTGTTCAGACAATCCAGTAACTAATAGATGCAGTTCTGGTCTGATATCAGCTAAACCTTGGAGCAATTTTGCTTTGTTTTGTTAATCAACAAAAATATTCTTGCGCATGAGGCTTTCAGAGAGTTTACTAGGACTCGTGTATGTATGGACTATATGCTGTTCTTTAGCCTGAGATGAGAAAGGAAATGTGAATAGTTAACTGCCAGCTGGTGCTTCCCAGTGTCAGCTGGGAACAGGGATGGTTCAACAGCAGGGGAAGGAGAAAAAAGCATATTCCAGCTAATCAACCATATGTCCAGTAGTAGCATAGTTTATTTCCTGTTAGAAGACTATGCTGAGGTTCTTTGTTTCCCACACAGCATTTCCAAAGAAAGCTGGTTTCGTTTCAACCAGATTTTTAAGAATCTTCAAAGCTATTCAGTCCACTATATAGAAAGGCCTTAAGGGACCTATTTAAGTGAGCCAGGGTTTCACAGACTAGACCTCACTTATCTACTCCAACACATTTGTTTCCAAGTGATGTCTCAGACACTCAGGTAGTCCATTTATAGGCCACATAGTTAATGCACGTGTGTGACAACAAAATGCCTGCATACAAGTGTGTACATTTATATACATAGCTTAAATTTGAAACAAAAGTTTACACTTTTCCCTTACTTGTGTCTAAAAGTTCACATTTCAAGCAGTTACAGCAAGGCCAGGATAACCTGCCTGGAGTTAAAGATATGATCCAATGACTGCAAAGGAGACCTATGTTGTTTCTAAGCAGCTCCTCCTTCTCCTTGACAGAACTCAACGTGCACCATCGCACACTCATGGTATCGTTTTATACTTCAAATGGGAGACACCGCCTGTCCATGAGGAATGGCAGTAGTGAGTTTCTAATGGCACCCACAGACACTCTGTCAGGGGAAATTAGTAGCTACATCATTAAGAGCAGTATTAATCTTAATGGGAAGTTGCTTTACTGCATAGATCATTCATTTTTATATTTAAATCCGGAGCACAAATACCGAGAGATAAAATCCAATTGTTTTAATTGCTCAGCAATTAATTAATTAATTAGGTACTCTGGTGCTCTTAATTAATTCATTGATAGCTCCATAGTACCCAGGAACACTGGCGATGCCCCTCTACTCCTTTGTGCAAGGTGCTGTCCCAAGAACAACAAGGTATTCCCTGTTCCCAAAGAATTTACAGTCTAAGTGGAAGACAAGTGCCAACAAACTAATCCACACTTACAGCCAGGTGAGCAAGAGGAAACAATGAGACAATATTGGTCATCATGATAAGCTATGGTCTTACAACACCACCACCCTAACCATTGTTAAGTGTTTTCCGGGCATCACCAACTGGGAGTTTTAAGGAGGGATTTTAAGGAGTATAATGAGGTAACTTTGTAGAGATTTGCAGGATGCTTCTCCCAGTGGTGAGGGGCAGCATAGGAGAAAGCCCAAAGACACCTGTTTGAAAATTTCACCGGTGAGTAATGGAGGTTAGCATGGGTCAATTGGAGATGGCGCTTGACCATTTGCTAATGAACAAGAGGCAGTAGGTAGGTGGGGAATAGGTAATGAAGAGTTGTGAAAATGAAGACAAGCAGCTTATGTTTCACATACAGAGAGGAGGCAACAGCTTGAGGGATGCAAAGAGAGGGGTGATGTGGTCAAGGCAACAGGCTAGGAAAATGTTCTTCACAGCAGAATTCTGAATGGGGATCAGTGGGGCAAAGACTCGTTTGTGAAGGCCAGAGAAAAGGATGTTGTGATTATTGAGCTATAGGATGATGAAAACGCTCCCCAGACTGTAACTGTGTGGATGGATGGAAAGAGCTGTATCTTTAGAGACAGGATGGAAAAGAATCAGCACAAATTAGAAACACCTTGGATGTGAGGACATAGAGAGAGCTCCAAGTCAAAAATAGTGACCAAGTTATCAGTCTAAATGATATGCAAGATGGTGATGTGATCCACAATGATAGAGAAAGGAGTTGGTTCAGAGAGCTTGGGGAAAAGATTCAAACTTCTGTTGTAGCCATGTTGAAGATGAGCTGACAGATAGTCATGGGCAGAAATCCACATGTTGGGTGTGTATTTATGTTAAAAAGGTATTTTGTTAAAATTTCATATCAAGCACAATTTGGAGATTAGTGGAGAGAGTGATAAGCCTACAAAAATGAAATCAGAGCAGTGCTAGTCACAAGCAGAATAAGGAATTTTTTAGGGCCCCAAGCAACTCAAAAGGGCCTCTGTTCAATTTTTTATGTGTTGTGTTGGGAGGGGGACCTAGTAACAGCACCACTGGAAATGACAAAGACTATTTGAAGGTTCCCATAGAACAACCATTTAAATATTTGCAGAGCTCTGGTTGTGAGATACATATTTTGGTGTTCAGTCCCCCAGAAATAATGGAAAAGCCCAAGGCTCTTCCAGAAACTGCCATGCAGGGACCAAGAACTCAGGCTACAGACTGAGTCCAGAAGTGTATACAGTGCTAACGCAGCCTTACAAACTGAGTCTGAGTCACCTGGCACAGGCCAGTCACAGGTGTAGCTATCCGCTCAGTCTGTTCTTCATCTACTTTACACAACAGCACATTGTGTAGCCTTAATGTAGCTTGTCAGTCCCTTGGAAGTGGACTTAGCACTTTTTAGGAAAATGGCTTTGCCAACTTCCTTTTTATATAGCAAAAGCTATAGTCAGAATAAAAAAGGGATATCAGAAAACAGAAGGATTAACATCAGGAAAGGAGTTTGGCAAGGCTGTATTGCATCCCTCTCTTTCGCTGTTCAGTCTGCATCATGAATGGTAATGTGCATTGCTCTAGGACTAGGTAGTTAAGTTATGGAGTATGAATTTGAGGAAACAGATGCTGCAGCCTAGGAACAGCATCATGATGATGATGATGATATCCTTCCTTATTGCTAAGTCTGAGGAATCAGTTAAGGTCCTACTCACAAGGGTGGCTGAAATTAGTGTTGTTTCTGGACGACATACGAATGTGAACTTTTTCTTCTTCTACTTCTAGGGAAGCAGCAGAGTCCAACAACAATAGAAACTGGTAATGAAGAAGCTGTGCAAAAGAAAGAATTCTGCTACCTAGGTTTCACAGCATATGAAGATAAGGGCTGTACCAAAACATCTGGGAAAGATTGGCAAAGACCCATAAAAATTGAGGGCATGTGAAAGGGAGTGACTCAACTCTAAAGCTAGCACTGTGGTGCATTGTTGTGTATGTGGAAAATAAAAGATGTCAGAGAGCAGTATGAAAAGAGGAAAAAGGGAAAACTGGGTGGCCAACTTAAGGCTTAGTTTAGCAATATGAGAGATTGCATAACATATATGTGTGAACCAGTAGATCACGCTACAGTGCTGTCTTTCCTCACCACTACAGCTGGCATAATATGGTGATGAGTGGCAGTCAGACATTTCCTTTTCGAGATACTTAGATTTCAAACTGCGTGTATCATATTATTAGATTTCAGGCTGAGTGAGCCATATTATTAATAACTGTTTTGTAATTCCATGACATTAGAATATTTGCCCTGACTTTCTAAGTGTTGTGGAAAGAGTACTATGGTAATTTGTGCATTTTAACAAACATGACTAGCATCCATTGACTAATGTCTTGTTCCAAAACTAGGCATCTGTTTTATTCACTCAATGCTTAGTGCACGGAGCTCATTTAAGACCACTTCAGACTTGGAAGGATTGCTAGACATTGTTGGCTGAGTTGTACTCTTCAAATCAAATTAAGTCTTCTGAGCATGCCCAGTGTGGCCTAGCTGTCTTCAGAAGCCTGAGCTGCAAGATTAAGCTGAATGCAGAGACGATTAACAAAGAACTCTTTGCATTTTCTTCTGACTATTTGAACATACTGACCATTGTGATGCTTGAGTGGTTATTCAATGGTTCAGGAAAGATGTTTAGAACTGGACATTAACGTATAACTGGAAGTAGGTGAAAGTGAGTAATAGCAGTATAAGTAGTTGAGGTTATGGTGACTTCTTCATTACTTTTTCATGCGGCATGTCTTTTAATACTTTTTAATACATTCGTAAATGTATACTTTGCAACTTTGAAAGTGAATGCTTCTTTAAAGGTACTAGTTTTAAAAAATATACTATAAATGTTGAACAAAACCTACATTAAGATGAGATGAAGCTAGCTATGCATTTCACATAGTGTTATTTCAGTGCTAGACAGAAATTCTCTTCTCCCCAGAAAAAAAAAATTCTTAATTTTTCTTAACTCCCTTTCGAGGTCATGCCAGCATGGAAGTAAATCAATCTGAGTCAGCACAGATAGTAGCCATATCATTATTCACACTTTAAAGCAAAACTAATATATTTTTTCAATTACGGACAAAGAATTCACAACTGTCTTTTCAACATATTGAGTTTCAGTTGTTTAAAATAATCCGCTAGATAAATGCTCTTTTCAAAACAAGAAAAGGAGATTTCAGTTCACAATGAAAACCCATCATTTCAGTTAATAAAAAACACTTGTTAAAGCAAAGATGAGCCATGGTGGAAATGTAAGTTTAAACTTATCTGGACTAAATGTATGTGTAATAAAAACCTCCCAACAGAGAGGATACATTTTTACAATTTATTCCTGTCGTTTCTCCTTTCTAAACTACATGAGCATAGGTACTGTAGTGCATTAAGCAGCTATCCCCTTGCCCCTCAGCTCCTGCCTCCAGTCCCTTAACAAACTGCTACATACAAACATGCTGAATGCTGATGTAACAACAGACAGTTTTCTCAGTGCAGGGAGAACACTATATTTCCAGTCAGCATCTCAAATTATTTTGCTTTTATTGCCACCTTGCTTTTTAGAATTGTTTGTATTTCTAAGAGGACTCCTCCTAATGTGGACTCAATACAAAAATCTACAAATATCAGTAAGAACAGGCTGAGTTAATTTCTAAAGCAGGCTTCTAACAACCTTAGATCAAATACAGCACTATTGTAACACACAGAGATTTACTTAAAAGTTTGTGCTGGCATGCAATCTGCTAATGTGCTTTTCCAGCCTTTGAGTCATGGTTGCCAGAGAAATTGTTTATTTGACTAATTTCTCTCATTAGGATGTCAGAATTTGTGCCATTTCATCAACAGTGTACTCAGGAATTGATGTACAGTTCTCACTACACCATCTCATCTCTCACCTTTCCTTTCCTTTCCTTCAAAGTCAGATTAAGGAAACTGTGTACCATGACATAAGGACCTTGGTGGCTCCCTTCCAGAGGTCTGTCATGGACCCACCGCTCCAGAAAAACAGAGAGGTATGGGGTGCCTATGTTTTTCTCTCCTCAGGAATGACAGCAGGGACCTTTCCCCTTGAGAAGAGCAAGGACTTTTCTTCCAGTTCCAGAGAGGCAGAGAGAAGAGCAGGGAGCCTCAAAGGTTCCCAGAAATTTAATAGCTTATTGAGAACAACGAGCCAGTTTGCTTTGGCTTCATTCACATTTTCAAACTCTTCTTCACAAACATGAGAAACTTACTTTTCTTTTTTAAATGCAAGATGAGATTCTGGCACCAGGAGCTGGAGCTCACAGCCCAACTCTGTAGTGGCTACTATGCCATAATTCGTCCCTGCTCCCACCTATTCAGAAGTATTTCTTGTGCAGGGACAACATGAAGCGGTATGCTTTGTACTCTGTCATGTGGGCTCTGTGTCATCCACCTGAGGCTGTCATGCTCCTATTTACGTGCTTCTGATCAGACTGTGCAAATGGCCTCTGATGCTCTGCCTTGCTCATCTGTTACTGGTTCTGTTTTCTGTAGCAAAATCTCCTTGTCTTGCTCTGAGCTGTTTATATACATCAGGATGCAACAAAATATCCCAGAAAACACCTAATTTTCTTTTTTAAAAAAACCAATAGAATTAACAACATTCCCTTATATTCTAAATGAGTCAGGTGGTAACAGCACCCAGTTTTTGGTACCTACATCAGCTACTAGTTTTCTTCAGCACAGTTTAGTTTGTTATTATTTCTCTTGATGGGGAAATGAAGCTTATCTTTCAGTAGAAAGAATCAAAGGGAGAGCTAGTGTGTGGGAATAATATATTTGTAAGGCTGGGGGAAACAAAGCAGTGGACTTTAGAGTCCTATAGAATGTGGGAATTATGGGGAGATGGTTACCCATTAGGACCCTGATCCAAAGCCAAATAATAAGTAAACAGGAGTCTTTCCATTTATTTCATGGCTTTGGGTCATGTCATAGTGGTCCCCTATTTAATTCTTATTCAAGGGGAGATGGAGTGGATCCTACTTCAGGAAATGCAACAGGTATCTCATGAAGATGGAATACACATAGGTGAGGCACATGCCTCACAAAGCAAACCATACGGGTGTCTCATGCAGGGAAACAAATATGGAGCAGAGAAGTGAGGGTCATATGGAAGAGGGGTGAGCTTCCCACAGAGAAACAAATGCATAATAGGGTTGATTACATGCTGTGTGGTAGAGGGAGCTACTGATACAGGGTAGTGGGGAACATGGGGCTTGCATTCCCAGGGTAGATGGTAAACTGCTATCTGCCTTGGACCCCTAGATAGGAGGCTGTTATCCATTTTGGACAACAAAGGCTTTGAATTTGAATCTTGTGAAGAAAGTAATTAAAATATTGATTTACTCCCACATTAATCCAGTTACCTGTGAATTAACTGATAACTAATTACCCATTAATTTGCTTATGACAGGAGCAGACTGAAACACAGGAGATTCCACTTTTGCTTTGATCACCGTAGACCACATTAACCAGCATGGGTGGCCCACTTTGGCTGCTTTGACTACTGAAATTACTAATTTACGCAAATGCACCTGTCATTGCTGTTACCTGTTTTAAGATATGCCTGTCTTTAGCCCACTGCCCCACCCCCATTTGTCTTTTAACATCTTGTCATAAATCTACAATGTGAGTGCTCTGCGCCTGGGGCTGTCTTTGTTCTATTTGTTTGTTCAACATCTAGCACAATGGGGCCCTGATCTCTGATTGTGTTCTCAAGGCCCTACTTACAGGTTGGTGGTAGTAGTAGTAGTAGTATCAGAAGTGAAGAAAAAGACAAGTTTTCTGTCCACCAATAAGACACGGCATGCATAACCATCAAGTGAGATTGATAAACTGCTCACCACTATTCTAGCGACCGTCATGTCGCAGGATTATGCGTGTGACCATACAGTCCTTCACTCCCCTGCTGACGCTGTCAAGATGGTTACCGATCAATACCATTTATAACATGGACACCTGCCCACCTACTAGGAGATAAACAGATACTGCCAACCAAGCAGTCAGTGGGAAAGATCAATTAATTCTTTATTATCATTTGCCTTCAAACAAAAGGGAGACGTGGATCTGCTCGAAAATATTTAACACTGAAACCCAAGCAAAGGTAGAAGTAGAGTAGAACATTTTCTCTTATGGTCCTATTCCAAAACATAATGATGGCGGCGAGAGTACTTCAATTGACATAAGTGGCTTTTAGGTCAGGCCTGAAATAAACTGATTAAAAAAAAAAAAAGAACTAGCTATGTTAGATAAGGTGAAGTAGTGAAGTGAAACCAGACACAGTTGTGTCTAACTTGGTTTCCTTCAATCCAGGTCAGGTTTGAGACTCATGAATCCTAGAAAGAGGTCCTATTTGTACCTTTTTTAACTTTACTATTTAAATAGCTGACTCTTTTTTTTCCACTGTGGCTGTTTTATAAAAATTACATCATTTTCTGGGTTAACTGCATTTTGCTCCCTGTGAATTATTTTGGCTCCAGTCATGTAATACTGTGAATGTGTACTTCTCCAGGTCACTCACCATCAATGAGTCTCTTCATAAAATGCTCTTTTGTTTTATAATGCCCTTAGATTTCAAGGTTACCTACTGGGAGGGAAAAAAGTATGGAGATTCATCTTTGTTTATATAAATGATTTAAAATATTATAATGCACCATTTGGTGAGACCCAGTCCATAATTTTCAGTCAGGAAGGCTGTTTTATATTTAAATATTTTAGATGTATAGACATACTGAGAACACATTTCAAAGATTTACTGCTGTTTCTTTCTTGCTGGTCTTATAAAGACGGGTATGTACTGCCAACACCACAAAGATGTAAACATTCTGAATAAAAACTAAAGAGCCACCCCCATCAAGCAGGAGAGTCTAGCCACGAGACGTAGGAAGTCACTTAGGGTGTTACAATGTTAAAAGATTCTTGTTTGTAAGTTGCAGAACTTGCTTTAATGAGGAATTGTTTTTCTGTTTCTGTTTTTTGTTTTTGTCTTTTTAAAGTTTCTTGTAGAACATGTGCGTACAGCAGACAAGACTGTACCCAGACCCTCTGGATAGTTAACATACGAGTTCTGAAAAAGAAAATGTAGGTGAACTAATTAAACAATACACTATTTTCTTCCTGTTCTCTTTGCCTTTCTGTTAGTCACTTGCCCTCACTTTTCTCTTTGTTTCTTCTTTTTTCCTTTTGTTCTCTTTTGTTCTTCCTCTCCCTTTTCCATCTTTCTAAAACAATTTAGAGACCCTCTGAATTTATCCAGTCTCCTCTTTCAAGAAAACTTCGCAAGTGTTATTCCTTAAAGACTAGAAGCATAGTTCATTTTTCTAACTGTGAGTAAAATTGGCTGTCTATATGCTATGTCTGATGGTTATTAGGGTAGGGCAAACTTTGTTGGCCTTATTTGTGAATGGGTTTGTACTTTACCCTGTCATATATGAATGAGTTCATGCTTATCCTTGGGTTACTTATGGATGGCTTTGCACCATATGTAAATTGGAGAGATTAGCGAACATGCAAATGCCTGAGGGAACGTGTATAAGGATGAAAAGAGAGACATAGGAAAGAAAGGGGCGACGGGTCTGATCAATGAAAGAGAGTTGGTTAATGAACAAAACCTTTACTGTTTTGAGAATGGTTGTAGGAGAAATAATTTCAAAAAGAAGGGGGTAATTATTCTCTCAGCCACACTCATGAAACTCTACTGAGATCATGGGAAAAGCTGGACTCAAAATGCTGTTGGATTATTTCTTCAGTGTTTTAAACACTAACATTTCTTTTCTTCTAGCATTTGCTGTGTAGGGCTCCTTCACGTCCCATCTCTTGTCCTAATATGGTTAGAACAGTGTAGAGATCACTCTGCATATTCAAGAGAAGCCTCTAATTCCTCTGTTAATATCTGGCAATCTGTTTGACTGGACTTCAAGAATCTCTACCTGGCAGAGCTTTGCTGTTCCGTTTAGTCCATTGTAGCCTGGGCAGCAGGAGGTCTAAAATGCTATACTCAGTCACATCTCATTTTTCTGCTCTGGCACAATGTCTGTTTAAAAATGCTGCATATTGTTGCTGTAGTTACCCTTGAAGATTAGGCTCATGTTTATGAACCACTTTAGCTTTTCGGCACATACCAACAGAACAGGAAGAATTCCATTCAAAGATTGTGGTTGGCCCTGTGCAGATGTAGATGGTGAAGGGATTAGCTTTTCTTCATGTTCTGTGGTTGGGCCAGAGCAAAGATCCATTTCTTCAAGTTAGCATCATCGCCAGCTGTGCTAGCTCCCGAAAGACATTAAGGGTGAGGGGGATTGAGGGAAGGGCCAGTAGAGTTGGCTGAACGTAGGAGAGAAGAGTGAGGGCAAAGAACTGCAGCTCAGCCCTTTTCTCTGACCACAGTGGAAAGTTTTGCCTGTGAGCACAGTCCAGTCTTCTGTTGTGTGAGGTACTGTGCTTATCTTTGTACTTAATGATTCCATTTGGAAATGTATTTCCCCAAATGTCGCCTGCTACGTGTCAAGCAAAACAAAAGAAAACAAAAATATGAGCCAGCGAGCTCTTTAAATTAAAGCCAAAGCTTATCCAGTGTCATAAAAAGTAATGTCATGTGTCCAACATACCCATTACAGCATATGAAAGACACCCTCACAACATTTTTTAAGTTACTTTATCCCTGTTGGGGGAAAATTGTTTCCCTGCTGTTCAGAATGTCTTCTTGCACACAATTTCCTGGGCCAACTTTTGCTGAGTTATAGGGCTGATCCTTCACCTGTTAGCTTTGATAGGAATAGCAGTCAGCCCAACATGATGCTTTTATTTTCCTGGGGTCTGAGTTACATGCTAAAATACCAGAAGGTTAATGTAAATTAGAGTGGGGACCTTTAATGTACATGTTTTCATACTTTTTTTTAGTGCTGTGACAGTTTAGTTATACATAACTGAATTCCTGTAATATAACTTAGGGCTACAGAAATTTAACTTAGTGTAAGGGGTGAGGCTGAGGTCTAAAGGAATTTAAGTTTAACATCAAATCTGAATTTGTCCCATGAGTCTAAGTAAGTCTAGGAGCTTGAAATGGTTTAGCATTCACATGAATGGGACTGGAAGAAAATAAACTGTGCATAGTAACCTAGACTCCTCCTTGGATTCTCCTGTGAGATTGGCAAAGCGTGTCATGTAGTGTGGACTAAAGTAGCTCCTTTAGAAAGAGTGGTGGGTGCCTGGTCTTGTGTGGACCCCATCCCAAAAGCAGATGGAGAGACATGACTTCAACCTCTGAGGACGTGAACCCTGCTCCAGTAGGGACTCAGAGAAGAATCGGGTTTGAAAGGTCACTTATCAGATAGGCCTCAGGAGTGAGAGCAAATTAACCAGGTGACATCAGAGAAGAGCAATGGGGTCATATGTGGTGTGAGGCAGACAGAAAATTTGCCAAAACCTCACCCTCCACTAGTAAATTCTTAACAGCTCAGATACTTGCTTGGGAAACCACTTCAAAGCGCTGCTGGAAAGCAATTCAATAGTGTTAAAACCCACTGCTTCTATATTCTGACAGGTAAAGCTATTTGGAGGTTTAAGAGAGCAAATCAATTTTAAACAATAATCTCAAAGCTCTCGGTTACTAACCAGTGCACTTTGGGTAGAGAGAGTCTCACGGACACTGAATGTAATCTTAGACACATTTGCCTTACCTGTTTTTGCATTATGCACTGTGGTTTATTGGATTATCCAGGCACTTGGCTCCAATGTGAGAAGCCCCAAGGTTTAAAGTTACCCTCCTAACTTTGTTCCTGACACCTGATTCTTTGTGGGGGAGAGTAAGGTTCCTTTAACAGCTTCACACTAGTCTTTGCATAGCTGTGGGGTTCACTAATTATTGCTAGACACAAAAGTTTCTACTTGCAAAAAAAAAATGATGTGAATGTGCAAGTAATAATAAAGTACACACATACACAGACTCTGTCTCTCTCTCACTCTCTCTTTCCCAAACACACACACACACACACACACACACACACACACACACACACACACA